>JARWLC010000009.1:96412122-97012122 GCA_033318265.1 Phyllotis vaccarum
AGGCCAAGAATGTAGAATTGTTCAGTTCCCAGAGGCTGGAAGTTTCAACAAGTCTTCTGCATATGTTGGAATCCCAAAGAAGTAGGCTCCAATGCCAGTGAACGAACAAATGTGCGGGCAAGGCATGAATAAGTGGGCAAAGGAGCACACCCTCTTTCTTCCTTGCTCTTTCCAGCAGAAGATGTGGCCCAGATTAAAAGTGTGCCTTCCAGCCTCAAGGTCCGGATCACAAGTGTGCCCTTTGCTTCTGGATTATAGTTCATTCCAGATATCATCAAGTTGACAGCCAAGAATGGCCATCACAAAGAGGTACAACATTTTCACTTGCAGATGCCAAAAGAAGACGAGCAAGATTAACAGTTCACAGAAAATCTCTAAGGTCCCCATGTGTTCTCTAACCTGCTCATGTACTCATGGCTGATGGGTCTCTCTTGACATCAAGTGCCACATCCCTCATGTACCAGCTTAGCCATCTAACAGCTCTAGAGCCTTGAGCAAGACCAGCAGCCCCTCGATGATGTCTGTCTTATATTCCTTTTTCTCTGCCCAGCTGTATCACTTTTGGTCTCAATCTTCCAAGTGCTTGGGTTAAAGGTGTGTGTCACCACTGCCTGGATGTGCTTCTGCTCCAGACTGGATTAATATCATGTGGTCTATGGTGACCTTGAACACACAGAGATCCAGACAGATCTCTGCCTCCCAAGTGCTAAGATCAAAGGTGTGTGCCACCACTGCCTGACCTCTATGGTTAACTCTGGGGCTGGCTCTGCTCTCTGATCTTAAGGAAAGCTTTTTTCTCAGAGGATACGCAAAATATCACCATTCAGTAGCTAAAATACTTTTAGAAGCATAGTTATCCTATACAACTAGATCTGAGAACTTCTCATATGGCAGAATCCATAGTCATGGATTTCTCCACATGATCCTGAACTCTGAGTCACAGGCTATGACTTAACTGACCTCGGTTCATCTCCACCCAGGGGAGGGACTGGTTTCCATGTCCCTTAAAAACGGACAGTTCAAGGTATGAACGTTAATTGGATTTTGATCTTGAGAAAGCAAAGGAATAAGCCACATAAGACATTTTAGGAATAACTTGAACTGTTTTGAATCACATGAGGTATTATTAATTTTCTCAGGTGTGAAAATAGTATTGTGATTTTTGTGATGGAAGTTGTTTATTTCTAAGAGGTACATGCTGAAGTATTTAGAGGTGAAGTTTTATGATGTGTGCAATTTCCTTCCAAACAGTTCAGAAAAAAATACAGCAAGAAGCAAATTCAACAGGATGTTAACAATTATTGGAGTTAAGTGACAGATATACGAGTGTTCTCTGTACTTTTCCCTTAGCTGATGTCTTGGCCAGATTAAGACAATACAGGAGAGAAATTATGCCTGTGAAAAAGGCAAGGGAAGCTTGGCCTGGTACCCACTTGCTTACCGCTGAGGATCCCTACAAGGCCCTCATTTCAATAAGCAGGCATCCTGTTCCAGAGGTGCTCACTTCAGATGCTGTGTTTGCCAGTGGGATCCCCTCTAATTCAATAACTACTGGTATTATGGCTTTAAAATCCATGTTGAAATCAAATCACCAATGAAACTCAGCCTGCGGAATTTCTGACCTCAGATCTCTGATCTGGAACTTTGATGATAAAAACATGTTTTTCTGGATAGTTGAATATTCCACAAATTCTGTAAACTCCATAGCTGTCTCAGGTCTTGTCAGGATGAGTTAGGAATGCTGCTGATCCAGTCAGCCTATCCCTAATGCCCCTCACCTAGCAGGACTCAAAGAAAACAGACTCCTGATTGATTAAGATCTGCATGCCTGTACCCACTTGTCCTGAGCCAGCAGGAGTAAGGGTCTGGTATGGTGAGGTGTTGATTGGCAGTTCAAGCATGAGAAATCAAGAAAATGTGAAATAAATAAGACAAAAGCAATGGCTGGGACCAGGTGCCAAGCAAGTTTATTAGGAAGTACAGCATCACATAGACTATTTGCAGCAGAATAAAATCTGCCAAGGTCAATAGAGAATTAAGTCAGACGATGTTGGCAAAAAGAACACAGATACCTCAGATAAGCTGCTTAAAGGCTGACAACCACAGCCCGGAGGAAAGAGTTGAGTCCCCAGAAGCCACAACCTTATCTCTTTCAAGGCACTGGCGCCAAGCAAAATTCACCCCTGGATGACACAGAATGTAAGCCCTATCTGTCCTTCCTTTGGAGCCTCTGAAAAAGTCTTCAGCCAGTCTGGCTCTCCACACCCACTTCTTGACCAGATGGCAAACACCTTGGTAGAATCATCTGAATGAAATTGAGTCACTATTTCCTGTGAGTGCCTAGGATAAACCTCCAGAAGATAGGACATGGGTTTGGGGAGATGGTCCAGTTGATAAAGTCCTGCTTTGATATATGAATACCTGATTCTGGATTCCAAGCTACCACATAAAAAGTCATATGTGATGGCTTGCATTTGTAATCTTGGGCTTGGAGAAGGGTACAGGCAGAGGAAAACAGATCATCTGTTCAGCCATTCAAGTAAATTGATGAACTTCAGGTTCAGTGAGAGAACCTGCCTCTAAAAAATGGTGTAGAGAAACAAGAACACATGTAGTGTAATGCACACATCTATATCAACAATATATACTATACAATGAATATACTATACATATCTTACATTCAACAAAACATACACAAAATTATTCTTTAAAAACACACACACACTCTGTATACTGTCTCATACCTTTAATCTCAGTATTAAGGATACAAATGCAGGGAGGTTTCCGTAAATTTGAGGCCAGCCTGGTCTATGCAATGATTTACAGACTATATGTTTGCTACAAAAAAAAATTTTAAAAGAGTTGTCTTAATAAATATTTTCTAAGGTACTGGTGAATAGTTCAACATATGAATGGATATAGGAATTAGTAATGGCTGATGACTGGCTTACTAGATGGATGGATGAATAGATGAATCTAACAGTTCTGTAGATTAGATTAAAATGAAGCTTTACATTTTTCATTACCTAACTTAGCCTTTGGAATTTTCCCAAGAAAATGTGAAGTCCAAGTCCTGAAACAATGCAAACCATAGGAGGGAATGAGGATGCAAATGTTTCTTCTCCTTCGATTTGAAGAATATAAATTTAACTAAATTTCTATACTCAATTCTCAGCCAGAAATGACTTCTCAATTTTATCTAGGAGAGCTGAGTGAGGAAGAAGCTATCTTTTTATAAGAGGGACAAATAAGGCTTGTGGATTCTTGCCAAGCAATCTTGCCAAGCCTCCAACTACTGTCCCTAAACACAGAGCACAAGCCACTAAGTAAGTGGATTTGTCATGAAATGTGGTCTCTCTGAATACCCTGCACTGTGATACAGCCAAATTCATTGAGTTTCTAATAAAGAAAAGAAACAGAAATCATAAGATTTCATCTTGGAAACTCCACAAAGCTCCCAGAGCAGCGCATCTCAAGGCATGTAGCATTAGTGCTGTAATAAAAAACATATCAAGAATCACATCACTATGTGTCATGTGATCACGCTCAACTTCAGTGGAAGGAAGAGAGGGAAATGAAGGGACAGAGGGTGGGAGAGATACCAAGAAGGAAGGCATCATTTGGAAGAGGAGATATGCACAAGACAGCAGGAAATTACTTCAAAGCAAGAAGTAGAGAGAAAAAACTTTTCCTCTCAGACCTGCTAGGCACCATTATAGGTGAATGGATAATTGATCATGCCTTCAGTATTCTATAAGAGAAAGGTTAGTATGCTTTTTAAAGCTCCTAAGCAGGAACTATTCTTATTTAAGAATCCATATTGTGAAGAAAATTCACACTGCTGTATGTGCCCTGGCTATTCCATTGAGTCCTTGAACTTTAAGGGTTTGTAAAACAGATATTAGCAATCCTGTTTACAGATTAGAAATGTAGACTTGATGAGGGCAGTCAGTGTATCCCAGGTCCCAATGTTAAGTGAGTAGAAAGGTCACAATCCATTTCCATTCTATCCCCCTGCAAGATGTTATACTAATACGCTCATACCACCTCCACAGCTAATCATAGCCTGACATATAAGGTGAAAAGTCACTATATATTAGATGATTCTTTTACAGTTGACCTTGTGATTATTTTCATAATAAAACAATACTTTTCCCAATAGTCACAAGTTAGATGAACTCTTGTGCCAGGCACAGGATACCTCCCTATAAGTTGTTGGCCAAGTAGGCCTCAGAGGTCCCCAAGGTAATAGCAGCTATTGCCATTGCTCTTAGTTGCCTTTCAGATTGCTTGGAAAGATTCACATTTTTGAAGACAACACACTGTATAACACAGAGAAACCAAGGTGAAACTAAACTGAAAATGTCCACCCTGCTGGCTAGTTTTAATACTTCTGGAAGGTTCTATGCAAGCCACTGAGGGAGAAAGCTACACGTTATAATACTGACTTGTCGGGCAAATTGTGTCCACAGGTGAAAGAGCAGAGTGAATGTTGTGGGTGACCAATTGCATTCTGACTGGGCCTGAGGCTGACTCCACAGGAGGGATCCAGGCTTGGTTCTGTGGACCTAATGAAAGACTTGTGTCTAGGGACACTCTAGAACCTAGGGGTGAACCTACTGCTGCCATCTGCTAAACATATGTGCAGTCAAACTTCCTTATAAATATTTGTGTTTATTCCTGTAGGTTAGCATGGCTGGCAGCCTTGGTCAGAGAGGCTTCTTTTTCTAGAAGGCAGGGGGTAATAGAAAGATTCATAGAAGGTCAAATGCTGAGAATAAATATCCACCCTACCATAAATAAGACATCTATAGCAGCCTCTCCAAGGCTCACGGTACATCCTGGAAGAAGCAGCAGAAAGAAACTAGGAGCCAGGGGTTGGGGAGGAAAACTGTGAAACCCTGCCTTCTGTTCTCATGAAATTACCACAGCTGTGATTATCTGCACAATACTGACAATACTGGGCCCATCAACATCCCATCATATGGGGGGGGGGGGCATGGTTTGGGTATCCCCTCCACCTCATCCCAAGAAGCCACGACAATTAAGAGTAACTTGAAAAGAGGGAGTCATTTTCTTCAATGGCATAACCACTAGTTAGTCAGTTGCCCATGCTCATGCAATTAATCCTTATTAAATTTGACATCACACTGAGACAGCACACACACACAGACACACACACACACACACACACACACACACACACACACACACAGCCAGAAGTGTCTGTCCTGCCAACAACTCGCAAATACCCAGCAGCCACCTCCCAAGTCATTGACTCAGAGGCTTAATATTAGAAAAAATATCTGGCCTAATAACTCAAGCATATTACTAAGTAGCTCCACACTTAAATTCTTATCTATGTTTAGCCACATGGCTTGGTACCTTTCTCAGTCCAGCATTGTTAGCTTCCTTCCTTTGTGTCTGGCAGATGTCTACATCTCTGCCTTTTCTCTTCCCAGAATTCTCCTAGTCTGGTCACTCTGCCTATACTTCATGCCTGGCTACTGGCCAATCAGCAATACAAGTGACAAACCTTTACAATGCACAAGAGCATTATTATCCTTCAGTAGTGTGAACACACACAACAACAATAACAACAACAAAAGAGAGACAAAGCAGTAGAGGAGATTGTTGAGTAGAGGCGAGATTTCAGAGGAGTGAAGGGGGTAAGGGAAGATAAGAGGGTATAGATGACCAAAACACCTTACAGACGTGTGTGAAATTATTTAAGAATAAATTTTTGAAATTTAGGAGAAAGTCTTTGAGGTGATAAATGATATGAGTATGAAGACGTAAACAGAATAGATCATACAGAGCCTTGAGGAGCGTGTTAGGAATTTTCATTTGTATTTAAATTTAAACACAAAACTCTTAAATTCTTTTTCTCAATTGTCAGAAAAACAGAGCAATGTTTTGAAGCTATTAAACAACACTACATTAAGGGAGTAAGAGATGGAGACGTCTTGCTCAGTTCCATGGACCCTGAAGACCCAGACAACTACAGCAAAAACAGGAAGTAAAATAATCTTTTATTATTTAAAAGAGAGTGCCAGGAACTCAGAGCGTCTAAGAAATCTGAGTCCCTATTTGACTTAGATTTTAGCTTAAGCTGGTTCCTAAATTATTTTGTATGCTGTAATGAAAATCTGTCACAAAGAAAATCCAAGGCCAATAAAGCAATATCATCCTGTGTAGTTATTTTCTATATTTTAATGAAGAAAATGATAAACACAGAATGGTGTCATGTTGCAATTGCTCATTAGTTAGGACTCCTCCCCTCTGAACATCAATGGCTACTAATTATTTACAAGAAATAGATATAACATGTTGTTCTGATTTGATTTCTGTTGCTGTGATAAACACCATAACCAACAGCAACTTGGAGGAGGCAATCTATCTCTGGGGGAAGTCAGGACAGAAACTCTAGGCAAGAATCTGGAGCTAAAACCATGGGAGGAGGCTTATTACTGGCTTATGTTTAGATAGCTTTTTCCTCTAAGGTTGTCAGAGCCTCTAGATCTATTTATATGCTACATAAGAGATGAACACCTATTAAAATCCCATGATGACCTACACAGAAACACAGACTATGGGAAACTCTCCAGAGGAGATAACTAATTCTCTTCAACAGAAAAATACAACAATCAAAAAATGAGACTTGGACGGTACCAGTTTGGCTCACAATACAAGACTTTGAGGGTCCAATTTAAACTACAAAACTAAATAGCATTTGCTAAACATTGAGTGACAAGAGAATATTGCCAATCTACTGATGCCCAAGAAACTGTTGCTCAGTTCTTACATGCAGTAATTATAAATTATATATAATTACTTGTGACTTTTAAAAGTCCTTATCTTCTGCCTTTAATTTGTTTCAAGATGGTTCTGAAGAATCAGAAGATGCAAAGTTGACTGTAGTTAATAACTAAAATGGATTCACAGAAAATAGGTATATTTTCAGTTGCTCCTGTAAAAGTTTTAAATCTTCCTTAAATTTTTTTAACTTTACTGGACTCAGAAAGTTTATAATAACACAGAACAAGGATGTGATGTAGGAAGGGAGACAGGGTGGCTACTGTGGGATTATATTCTTGAACATTGCAGATATTTGTCCTGCCTACTGGTTGAATAAAATGCTGATTGGTCAGAAGGCAAAGAAGATGTATGAGTGGGGCTACAAGACTAAGAAAACTCTGGGAAGAGAAAGAACAGAGCAGAGATGCCAGACAGATGCAAAGGAAAGATGAAATGTTGCTCTGAGAAATGGTACTAATCCACTTGGCTAATGGTAAGAATCATGGGTTAGTTTAAGTGTTAAGAGTTATCAAGTAATATGCCTGAGCCCTAAGCCAAATAGCATGAAATTAATAAAAATTTCTGTATGATTAATTTAGGACCAAGCAGCTGAGGGCAGACTGTTTGGTACAGCTGGTCCAAATTTGTATCAATTTGGTAGGTCTTGGGGCTAGTCTGGGCCAGAACCCTCATACTACAGATGGGTATGGTAAGGGAAATCAGAGGGAGGTAGTGATAGATGAATACTGATGTGGCAATGTCTTGCTGTATGCTGTGAATATCAATCTTTAAACAAAGGAGTTATTTTGGCCCATGACATGCACCATAGAAAAAATAGGTGGGGAATCAGAATAGGTAGGAAGGAAGGGCAGAGTCAGAGACAGACTGAGCCAGTCGCCCAAGAAGAAGCATGTAAGGAACACAGCTGAGCCACAGGCCATGTGGCAGACAGATTAATGAGAATGGGTTGAGTTAAGATGTAAGAGCTAGCTAGCAATGTGCCTGAGCCATAGGCCCAAAAGCATGAACTTAATATAAGCATCTAAATGATTTTTGGGGCCTGAGCAGTGGTAGGCAGCCAAGGGGTCTGGGGCTGAAGGTCTATGTGTCTGGACCTCTGGCCGCCCGGGGCCAAGAAACCCCATCACAACAGAATACAGTCAAAATACATTGTATATGAATACATAAAATTTTCAAGGAGTAAACTAAAATGTTAATTAAAGAGTCTCATATACTTTTTCCACTTCCCTTTAAACATATTGTTTACCTAGTTATATTTGTCAGAGACAGATAAATATATTTTCTTCCCCCCAAATATTAATATATACACAAGTACTTCTAAATACAAATAGATGCTAAGATCCATTCTCTATACATATTCATCCAACCTAAAATTTTCACTCGTGTATAAATTTCTGTTTTGAGTAGCATTTTCTAGCACTCCTACTCACAACATCTGTTGCAGATGTTTGTCTAAAGTCTGATCTTCCATAAAAGGAAATAACTATTTATGTTCTCCCCATCTTTTCTGATCAGTATTTCCCAATCTAGAAGCTGGAAGTGTATTTCATTTCAGCCTCACTGTATAAAAACTATATAAAAATGGCTGGCCAGAAATAGGAGTGAAATCTAGGCACACATCCTGAGCACTTAGGTCAGCCAACATCTCCATGCCATCTCCAGCCAGCTTTGTTCTTTGGGCAATCTACACCTGGAGATTGGGGCAGGGGGGGTGGATTAGACAATATATATTTAAGAGGGTATAGATACAGAGGACATGCTCTTAGAGACCAGTTATCCCCATTGTAAATGGAAGTTGTCAGAAGAAATAGGAATTGGACTCGGTGGTGATAAAGAAAAGGAGATTCACATTGAAAGAGAATCTGTACATGCTGTCAAGGATGCAAGTACAGTAGACAACATGGCAAGCTATGGCTAAGGACCACAGATCTTAATGAGCCACTAGTTCCCAGAAAGTGGGCAGCCACGTGGTAATTAGGCCGATTCAGTAATACAAAGCTGATTATTCATCATTGCTCTGCTCTCACTATAAACCCAGCACCTAGCATTTCTGTTCCTACTTGATCAGCCTCGGGGAACTCCTCTGTGGCCTTTCTTCCTGTGCTACTCATAGGAACTAACTGGCATTTCTCTCTGAAAACAAAGAAGAAACCACAGTTATCTAAAATCTTATACATGGATCTTAGGTATAAAGACAAATACTTAAGTGAACAAGTTAAAAGGAACCATGGAACCAGCTTCTGGAGATCAAAAGGTCACTGTCGTGCTCAAATTGAGATTTTTATATATCACCTATTTCCTTCTCCATCAACAGAAAATTCTTCTCCGACTTAGCTGAATCAATTGCACATGCATTTCTAAGGGAAAAAAGAAAGGAGAGAGATGAAGACAGACATTACAGCTGGCTTGATTGATGTCATCTTCTGCCTTTGCCTTCGAGGACAAAGTGACTGCAAATAAAAGCTGCTTTCATTGGCAGTATAGGAGTGTCCACATAGAGACCGGGGATGAGGGGAGAAGATGGTACAATGTAAGCTGTTTCTTCTGGGCACAGGACCCTCTGACTTGCAAGACTTCCACAGACTCAGATCCCTGGGAAGTTATGCTTTTTGTAGAGCTCCAGGGTACAATGTCTAAAGTGAAAACTGGACCACTAAAGAAGGGCAAGGGAGAGAGACTGAAGATATCTCCTCTGAACGACATTCAGAAAGGACTCGAGAAATGGCCTGATGGAGGCCACACCTGACTTTCTTCTAAGTGCAAGTGAGAGGGCTGAGACCCTGCCTTTCCTGAGGCAAGTAATTAGCAACCAGCATATAGATTATTAACAGTGAAATTACCCTACTGCAAGTGTACTCTAGTGTTCCTGGAAGCCATTTAGATCACACACAAATAAAGGATAAACACTTCTCCCGAGATCTCTAGATTGAGTTATTCTTAGGACCGAACCCTTGCAGGAAGGACAGAGTTCATATCTGACCCAGGAGACCAGCTCTAGCTACATACAGCTGGCCATACCCTAAAACTAAAGGAATAACAGAGAACAAAAAAAAAATCTAGAAAAGGTTAAGGTCAGCCGTGATGAGAACCCTAGGGAAGTATCTCAAAAAAGATACATTTGCTCTTCCTCTAAATATTTATAGAGCACCTCCCAGGAGTGTGCCAGGCATTTTTCTCTGAGCTATGGAGACACAGAAACATCGGAGGCATCCTCAAGAAGCTCAGAACCTCGGGAGAAGCAGTCATGATCGTGAGGTCAAAGTACAGGTCAATGCAGGCGCCTGGGAGCAGTTCAGGAGGAGAAGATGATCTTGGCCATCACCTGGTGGGGTGTGCTTTAAAGCAAACGTGCAGGGCCAGCCCAGGCAGAGGGCAAGGGGGATAAGATTGCGAACTAAGAAAAGTCTGTTCGTGGAAGATCAGGGTGGCTGGGAAGCTCAGCGTGAAAACTGAGAAATTGGGTTAGGAGAAAAGATGGGTGGTAGATCCCAAAGATCCCTGAGCACGATAAAGCCAAAGGTGCCCGGAGACAACCCCAGGACTTCTGCACAGGAGTAACAAGAGGAAGCAGAGTGAGGGATCCTAGACGTGAATCTGCAGCCTGAGAAACACGACAGCTGTGTGCCACCGCCATGGCTGTATACAGCTGTTCCTCCTTCCTCTGAACTTTCTGAGCTACACAACGTTTTTTTCTCCTCTCCCACGTTGTAAAAGTCCAGTGAACTGTGGTTTGTGAGTGTCCTGGTACTAGTTCCAGCCTTGTTACAAGCACCAGGGCAGTGAATCACTGTGAACACTCACAGCCATCTGCAAAGTCCTGGGCAGTACAGAGCAAACAACTGCTTAATAACCATTCTCCCTGACTCACATCCGGGAGTACCCACCATAGGTGGGAGCCAAATCCAGCTGATTTATTTTAAGTGAGAGTTACACAAGTCATCACTAGGTATGGATTTAAGCTTTAGGAACTAATGAAAGGAAAAAACTTGTGAATGTGCCTGAACCCCAATCCAAATGCAGCTTTGTCCTTGGAAAGGCATAATTTGGGATTGCCGTCTGTGGGCCTGATAATGAAAGGGAGACTTTATCCAGCCCTTCGCCAAATAATAAAAATTGATTTTTGACCAAGGCCAATCTATCGTTCCAAATCATTAACTTTGCAGAATAAATCATTTTCTGAAGCAGTAAAGCTGCTTTTGGAGAGTCTGATTCTCAGACAGCTGCTAATATAGAACTGAAAGTCTGTTTCAGTGGGAAACAGCTCTAGGAAAAAAGAAATAGCCACCAAATGTCCCTTACAGACATCTGAATTCCAGCAAGACCTGGTACTTCTGTCTTCTCATTCCAGGGCCAGAATTTCAGAGGAGCCTTTGCCCTTCCTGAGGTCAGCCTGAGGGGCTGACACCATTTGACCCAAGAGTCCTGATCATGTTAATGCATCCCAGAGAATAGACCAGGATTAGGACCCAAGACTTTTATCTGCAATCACAAATCTCAAATGTCATAAACAACCCTACATCCATACGAAGTCAGAAGCATAGGACATTCTGGTTAAAACAATTCTCCCCTTTAAATGTAAGTACATGGGCATGAGAATATAGACTTCTACTATACTACCCCCAGCGATACATTAGGCAGTTCTGGGATCACTACTGAAGACCATAACTCTGATGCCTACATCTCTCCTCTTCACATGAGCCAGGACACAGAAGTGACTCTAAGCTTGCCTACCATATATTTCCTTCCCTGGGTAGACCTAGCAGATAACCAGTAGAGACAGAAGGGTCAGCACTAAGTTAAGTCCAGCCTCTCTTGGGGGTCACTGAACAGCAACTGCTTCACTCTCGTATTTGTCAAGCATTGTAATGTCATCCTAGCTCTATATAGATACAGAGAACATTTATGGATATTTCTGACATCCAGTCTTGTTGCCAAGATCCCTCTGTTTAGGGCTGAGTTTATTCTTCACAAATCAAGCCACCTTCCATGATTTCCTGCCTGATCCAACTCACAACATGGGCTACAAGCACATCCCAGGCATTCCTGCAGAGAGAAGAGCAGATTCCATCCCAGCTGTACTGAAACCACAGCCAAACCCATCCCTTCCGTCTTCAGAACCAGACCTACCCTCCAGTTTTCAGCTCTAACACTTCCACCCACTGTGAGACGCATTTGAGGACCACCATAATGTGGCTGTAGGCCACCAGAATCGGACACAAAAACTTTTTTACATTATTTCTACTGGCAACCACCAGTCTTCCCCTTCTCAACTCTATCCATTTCTGTGCCTTGCATGTCTTCACTTACTTCCTTACCCCAGAGCCATATGTTGGAAGAGGGGAGATGAAAGACACTCAGTGAGGACAACAGCAACTAAGGAGTCCCAGGCTGGGGTGCAGGACAGGCACAGCAGAGGGAACAGGCACATGGGCCCCTTCATGCTGGCTCTATGGGGTCATGGGCTGATTCCCTGCAAATGCGCCTCATCAAGGACCAAGCTTCTTTTGATTGAGTTTAATATCTGGATTCTAAAATGTGTTACCATCTATAAAATCATTCTTTAAAATGTTATACCATAATCTTCAAATTTTAATAAGCCCTCCAGAGAAAATTAATAAAAATGGAACAGAACTTTAAAAGTAAAATGTAGTGAGATGGCATTTTTAGAGATTACAAGAAGGCAGCTCCTGGTTTCCCTAGCCAGGGCCCTTCTCTCCATCTCTCAGCACCACCTGCAAGGAAGAGAGGAAATGTCAGATCAGAACAAAGAATTCAATTTCTACCTTTGAGCATCATTCCTAAAGCTCTGTATTTAAAGCAAATTGGATAGTCTTTGGATTTCAAAAGACTTATTTGACTTGGATGATGGGAAACCTGAGCTCTGAGAATACAGTGTCGAGTTTAATTCCTAGTGCAGAGGAGTTTAGGTAGAAGAAGAACTCATGACAAGATGAAGAAACATCCCCTTGCCTGAAGTCATCAACAGGACCTGAGGCACAAGCACCCAGGATGGACATCACCAAAATTCTTTACAGGGGACTGAGGAAGCTACGTCAAGGAATCGAAAGACTATTTTTCTAACAGGAAATTCTAGAAGGAGATGCATGTCTTGTCAGAAAGGCAGGAACTCTGAGAGTGTGGGTGTGATGGTGTGACACACCTAAGCAACATATTTTTCAGGATTCTTGGTTTCAAACTATAGAACAAATCCAAATTTTCCCGCTAAAAGGTTGCATGTTCCATCTGCTGAAATTAATTCAGAATAGACAGATTAACAGGAGAAAGACTTAACAGATTTATTTAGTTATGGTTTTATATGACCTGAGAGCCTTAAGATTTAAAATGCAGAGTTGTGAGTTCACCTTGAATGAACTCATGCTTAGGTGTGATGAAGCACAAAGGCCATCGAAGACTGATTGACCAGGGCTGTGAGCTGTTTGGAAGAGATGCAATGGGGATCCCACAATGTCCTGTCTTGTCAGTTCTTGGCCTCTGTACAGAATTTCTTCCTTCTGTGTAGGGAACAGAACCAATGCTAGAATGAAAGTATCATATTTTATTATCAAACAACATAAAACATAAGATTTTATCATGGACAACTTTTACCCAGAAATGCAGGAAAAAGAGTAATATTTTCCAAGATTTGTGATTGGTGTTGGAGAAAATGGATTCTTCTTTCTATGACATCTCCTAGGGAAGAGGAATTCTAATTTCTGTATCTTGTCTCCAAAGAGAGTGAGGTGAGAGACAAGAAAGGAGGAAATAGCAGAGATAAATTTCTGTCTCTGAGGACTCACCTTGGAATATCACTTTTGGAGCACCCTAAAAACACAAAGATACCAGTTATAGCTATTAGCCTCTGACTATCACCAGAGACAGTAATAGACAGAAAGAGCCCATAGTGAACAGTCCTCAGTAGCAATATCGGCCTGGAGACTTCTGGCGTTCAGCCTCTGCCATTACATTAATCACTACTGGGTGTCTCCAGCTGGGGTAACTCATGCCTGACCCTGCCTACTGCAGGACTAAGATCCACCCTGCAGTGATATCTAGCAAAGAGCCAACCTCTGACCTCCCTCTGTTCTTCTCATCTTCTCCTGAGTGCTGTACAGTGCTGTAGGTTTTTCTAGGCTCTTCATGAGCTCGGAGAGGCTGCAGTAGATTAAGATCATTCAGTTCTGCTCTGGATCCAGAGGACATTTCCCATTTTGGCTAATCAGACCCTAAGACTATTTAATATGTGGAGAGAGCCCACTCTCCACCTCTGAAGCAGTGAGGTAGTACAGAATACAAAAATAACTCCACCTATTTCCCATTGAGCAGGCATGCGGTCCTTCCCCCGCCCCGTTTTCCCATAGAGCAGGCATGTGACTTATCTGGTGCTACCACAGGGTTCAGATCTTAAGGGATTAACACAGGGAGTCGGGTAGAGGTGGCTAATTTTTTATGGTGGGATAAACCATCACTCTGATGACATCACTGCCCATGGCTAAGGTAAGAACAGCTCAAGTAAGGAGGGGCTTAGCTGTCAGCAGCCGGTGTCCAGAGAGAAACAGCAGTGCCCTGTGAAGCCCTGCCTTCCCAGGATGTGAGCCTACTGAGCTGCATGCCAAAGACTACCTCCAGTGCTGCAATCATACAGACCAACCTCATCCCAGGGGTAAGGAGAACCGGGAAAGATGTCAGGTCCAAATTCAGTGGAATAATTAACCGAGTCAACTAGGTTTTAAACCAGATAAAACCAAATTATGAAAGTGATTTGTAGGTGGGTTAAAGAAAAAATGATACTAATACTTACTAATTCAGTAGTACAAAAAATATGGTGCTTTTAAAAACACCTGCTATGTACAGTGATGGTACAGATAAAAGTATAGTGTGGGAGAGATGGCTTGGCAGTTAAGAGCACTTGTTGCTCATGAGGAAGTCCCATATGATCGCTCACAATCATCTGTAACTCCAGTTCTAGGGGATCTGATACCCTCTTCTGACCTCCATGGGTACCAGACATGCATGTAGTGCACAGACATTTACTCAAGTAAAACACTCATATGCATAAAATAAAATAAACATTTTTTTAAAAAAATTAAAAACGTGCCTCAAATCAAGGAAACTCCTTTTTGCAACAGATAGAAGCTGTAACAAAAAACTACAGCCAATCAAAACTCAAACTTGTGGCGCGTAGTCCTTAGGGTACATCTATAACAAACCTCCCTTACCTAAAGCTCAGGGATCAGTTTGGAAGAGAGAAAAGAAAAATGGCTAGTGCCAGAGGAATAGAGTTTGCTATGCTTTCTAGGGCTGCCAGAGCTACATCTCTAAAGTCTTACCCACATGACTGTCTAAACATGAGCTGGACAAGAGAAGCAAGGACAAGATGGCATGCTAAAGTGAAAGGGGAAAGTCCATGAGGCTCCAGTCCCTGACAAGGAATCACAGGCAACTAAGGAATGTTGAGAGCAGAAGAAAGTCTTCCCCAGCGAAGGGCACATGAATTACTTATCTAATACCAAATGGTCAGACCTGGAAACAAATATACATAGCACTATACAGACTGATTAGGTTGTACACATATATATTTGACTGTTATGTTTTCTGCATTTAGTGTATAATAAACTAAAATTTAATATATATGAACATGTATGTATATATAATATGTGTGTGTATATAATATATGTTTCATTTTGGTCTCAATGCAAAATATATATTTAGTTCACCTCTAATATTTCATGATAGTCTTTACCACTCCTAACACTTTAAATGGCCAAAATGCAAAATTTATTTTGATTATCAAGGTGGTCAATAACTATGGCCCCCTCTAACATTTTAAATAACATATGTCCGGTATGCAATAGCAGACAGTAAGCATCCCTATTTTGTTCCAAATGGGGAGAATGGGAGGATAGCAAAGAAAGATCAGACAAAAATCAAACCCAGGATGGAAAAATACCACATTCTGCAGGTCTGTACTCAATATCTGGGTATAGCAATCATCTAAGCCCTAACAATTGTGGAAAACCCCAGTCCTACCACCCACAGCTCATGTTGCCTTTTTATTGGACTATCTCCACTCCATGCCTGTAGCTTTTCTTGACAGATGTCCTGGCATCTCCACTGTCCTAGGATCTCCATCACCCTAGGCTTCAGTTTCTTAGCTGGCCTCTAGGGCCTTCCTAGCATAGACATTGTCCCTGCCATACACTGCCTGCATCATAGCCTGTCTGGATCCTTGACCCCCTCACTCTTGCACACATCTCTCATGCCAAAAAAAAAATACCATGGAAATGGATGATGGTGCCATGTTCTACAAACTCGGTATTAGTATGAGGCCACTGAGGATGGAAGCCTCATGGATGGAATATCTCTAGACTTTTGACATGACATTATGATCTGCTCAGAGAGAGATTAGAATCTCACAGGACATTGATTTAAAGTTAATCCAGCTGGACTATCAACTACCTGCCTAAGAAGCCACTGCTAGGGAAGGCTAGTCCACCTGCAGCCAAGCTAAAGAGATGGGAAGTCCAATCATCCCTTAATGAGATAATGTACTTTCCTTCCCAGAAACCCTGCCCTCAATGCAGTCAGTTATGAAACTACTGCCATGCACCAGCCCAGTTGTCTGTCCTAACTCAAAATGAGCCTAACTTTTCATTTTCACACTTTTCTAATTTGTGTGTGTCTGTGTATGTGTGTGTGTGAGTATGTGTGTGTCTGTGTGTGTGCATGTGTGTATGTATATGTGTGAGTGTGTGTGTATATGGAAGGATGTATATATGTATGAGTGTGTGTATGTGTATATGTGTATGTGTGAGTGTATGTGTGTGAATGTGTGTGTGAAAGTATTTGTGTGCGTGTGAATTTGTATATGTGTGAATGCATGTGTGTGAGTGTATGTATGTGAGTGTATGTGTATGTGAGTGTGTGTGTATTTGTATGCATGTGTGTGTATGTGAGTGTATTATGCATGAGTATGTGTGGGGGGTTGAGTGTATATGAGTATGTGTGTGTCTGTATGTGTGAGTGTGGGTGTGTGTATGTATCTGTGTGTGAATGTATGTGTCTCTGTGTGAGTGTGTCTGTGTATATATCTGTGTGTGCATGTCTGTGTCTCTGAGAGTGCATGTATATGTGTTTGTGTCTATGTATGTGTGTGTCTGTGTGTGAGTGTGTGTGTGAGTGTGTGTGAGTGCATGTCTGTGTATCTGTGTGTGAGTAAATGTGTGTGAGTATGTGAATGTCTATGTATATATCTATGTGTGTGTGTCTCTGTGTGAGAGAGTGCGTGTTTCTGTGTGTGTATCTGTTTATGTCTGTGTGTCTGTGTATATGCGTGTGTTTAGGTGTCTATGTGTATATGTGTGTATGTTTGTGTGTCTATATGTGTCTGTGTGTGTCTGTGTATGTGTGTGTGTTTGTGTGTTTGAGTGTCTATGTGTGTATGTTTGTGTGTCTATGTATGTATGTGTGTGTGCCTGTGTGTGTCTATGTGTGAGATAGAGTATGTGTGTGTATCTGTGTGTGTGTTTGCATGTTTACGTGTATGTGTGTATGTGTGTATGTTTGTGTGTGTATGTGTGTATGTTTGTGTGTCTATGTGTGTATGTGTGTGCCTGTGTGTGTATGTGTGTGTGCCTGTGTGTGTGTCTATGTGTGAGATAGAGTATGTGTGCGTATCTGTGTGTGTGTCTGTGTGTGAGAGTATGTGTGTGTGTGCGCGTATATGTGTGTGAGTGTGTATATGTGTGTGTGGGTATGTGAGTGTGTGTATGTGTGTGTGTGTGTTTATGTATGTGGTGGTATGTGTGAATGTGTGTATGTGAGTGTGTGTGAGTGAGTGTGTCTGTGTATGACTGTGTGTATCTGTGTGTGCATGTGTGTGTATGTGTGTGTCTGTGTGTATGAGAGTGTGAGAGTGTGTATATGTATGTGTGCATGTGCGTGTGTGTGTACATGTGTGCATGTTAGTGTGTGTGTGTGTGTGTGTGTGTGTGTATGTGTACTAGCCAAAGCCTAGTACACTCTGACACTCAGCTTTCTCATTCTCTCTCTGCAGCTACCCTCACACACAGACACACACATAGACACACACACAGGCACACACACAGCTACCCTCCACTCACCATGTGCTTGTTGACTATTCTGTGGCTGCTTGATAACTGACCTCCATTCCTGGACGTGCCAGCCTAACCTAGAAGATGTGGTCTTTTTCTCTTCTCCTTTGCCTTCCAGGAGATAGAGATTTGCCCCTAACAGGGGTTGGGTCACACCTTCAAAGGCACAGATCTACTTCTGTCATCCAGGCACCACCTCCTAAAGGGCTTCACAACCTCTCAAAGGAGCACTATCAGCCAGATCACAAGTGCTCAGAACATAATCATATGGAACATTTCAAATTTAAATTATGGCAATGGTAGTGTGGACATGTTAAAGGACTGGAGAGAATGTCACTCTATGGATCCATAAGTAGTGCCCGTTCCCCAGACTAGACTGTAACACCATTGTCATGAAATGTGAGCCATGGTTACAATGATTTCATCCCAGTCTCCAGGGACACAACACCTATCACAACAACCTCTGCCTTTCCATGTGTTGCATCCCTTACTGGAGTATCCTATGTCCTTCACTGTACTTCTCATGTACTCCTCTATAAGGAACCTGGGTTTGTGTACATGAAATGTATCTCATCTTTTCCTTGTTTGATTATATTTTTCCCATCTTCTACCCCAAAAAGCATGCAATGATTTAATGATCCAAAGTTATATACTAATAGATTCAAAGGGCAGAATTTAACCTGGTCATAGTGTTTAGAGGTGGGAGCTTTGGTAAGTAATTAGCATTAGATAAAAATCATTGGGATAGACAGCTTTGTACACTAATTAAAATATTTTTAAAGGACTTTGAATTGAGGTAGTCTGCATGGGTAAATAATGCTGATTCTATAAGTCATGTGTTATCATATGAAAGCTTTAGCACCAGGCATGGGGTACCTCCCTATGAGTTATGCCCATCATTTCTTTGGTTTCCAATCAGTCCCTATTGCTAACTATATTACATTCTTTTATTAAAGGACATGGATAAATCAAGCTGGGACTGACCTGGGGACTTGATCCTTGCTAGGTAACTTTCCACTGAAAGTCCTACACAGGACACTGGAGAAGTCATCAATAACAGAAGTCATCATCTGTTATTCAGTAACAGACTTCGCTTGCTACATCACTCATCTGACAGCCAAAATGTGTGTAGTGGAATAGCTCCAAGGATGCTGTGAAGGTAACCAACGACTTTCTGGTTGGATCTCATTCCTATACCACAGGAGAGAACAGAATCTATGTCTAATATTTCAAACACAGTCAAAGACCTGTGGCCAGGAAGATCATAGACCAACCCTAGGGAAAAACCCACTGCTGTTGTTTTACTAAAGGAACATGTTTTAAAACTGCCTTTTAAATATCTATGTTGATTTCCATAGATTAGTACTACTTTCAGCCTTGATCACAGAAGATTCTTTTTGCAGTGGGCAATAATTGATGGAGACTTTTAACAGGTCAAAGTACTGAGAGCTCAGCCCTAAACAAGATGTCTCTATCGCCTCTAACTTCGAGTTTCAGGGACATCATGAAAAGTGGAGCTGGAAGGTGGGAAAGGGTACTCCAAAACACTATTTATTGGATATATATAATTGGTTATTGGTTATATATATATGTATATATATATATATAATTGCACTAGTGAACTCACACTAGCTGTGGTTACTTTATCAAGACCTACATAAAGTGTATTTCACCAACATACATGCATGGGTGGAGGAAAGGTACATGAGCCTCTACTTCTAGATAAGGAGCTAAAGGCACTTAATGGCTGCTAAAGAAGGGGATTTCTTTTTCTTCAGTGACTTAACTATAGAAAAATTGCCATGATTTCTTAAATAATCCCACAATATGCTCATGCAAGCAATCCTAACTAAACATAGTAGTTGTTAAACCACACATTGGTTTAATATTGTAAGGGAAAGTGTAACACCCAAGACTCTGTGAGGCAGAAGGCCAATGCTAGACGGAGGCCTCCATCTAGACTTTGTATATGCAGAACCATCGCCCCCAATAAACTTATTTTCTTTCTAAAATGAGACCCCTTCCAGCACTTCAATATAGTAATAAAAAAGTAAGTGTTGTGCCTTCCCTGGCTAAAGCTGTGATTCCTCCTGTCTTGAAATTAATTATAGACCTGCCTCTCTCATATTTAAATCCTCACTAAACAAACTTTATCCACATAGGTTTTCTTTTCCCCAGCCATGCTACATCAGCATTAATGCATTTCTTGAATCTGTTTCATTTATTTCATAATGTCAGTTTTTGTTTGTTTGGTTGGTTGTTTGGTTGGTTGATTGGTTGGTTGATTAGTCGGTTGGTTGGTTGATTGGTTGGTTGGTTGGTTGGTTGATTGGTTGGTTGGTTGGTTGGTTGGTTGGTTTGGTTGGTCGGTCGGTCGGTCGGTCGGTCGGTCGGTCGGTTGGTCGGTTGGTTGGTTGGTCGGTTGGTCGGTTGGTCGGTTGGTCGGTTGGTCGGTTGTTTGGTTGGTTGGTTGTTTGGTTGTTTGGTTGTTTGGTTGGTTGGTTGGGGTTTGGGTTTGGGTTGATTGTTTTGGTGGAGATTCGGTTTGTTTTACACCTTTTCTCCTTAGTATGGATTATCTGAAACTGGTTAGGAAACCCTAGATGTAATGTTGATAGGCTACAACCAAGGTTGTCAGTCTACACTGATCCTATACAGAGTCCCTAGACCTTAGACCACATGTGAATCAGAATTCTGTCATGGTTATTTTTCCTGTAATCTATATTGCCTGAAAGTTCATGCAAGTACACAGAAGTTCAGTTCACCAGCTCTTCAGAGGCCTATAGTCATTTCTCTTTACACTACAATATTGCAATGTTGACTTTGATTTTTCACTAACCTTTCTTCAACTGAAGTCAGTATAATCATTTGGTCATTCTCAGTACAGGACAAGTTCACTGACAAAGGCTCAGTTCAAAATATTTTCTGATGCCTGGGAAACTTAAAGGGCAGAAATCACAGTAATAAGGACATCAAATAAGGAAAGCGTGCACATTGGGAGAGAGAAGCTTATTTCAAACCTATTGAAGACTTTCTCTTCTTACCTTTCTTTCATTGGCCACATGAGATAGATATTCAGTCCCAAAAGACCTTAACAGATGTTAATAAGACATGAATATGTTTTCTTAGTATTTCCAAAACCTTACATTACAGGTCTCCAGGCTAAACAGATAGTTCCCTTGTTTCTCTTGTCATCTTATTCCAGCTTGCTGATAATTTTAGCATCTACACTTAGATTTTACTGGTCATTGAGGACCCTTCATTCTTCCTCTTTCCTCATTATTCTCTTGATTCAATGTGCTTTGCCTATTTTCATTATGCCAGTATTATATTCAATAGTCTGAGTTCATTTAGTCACAGCCCTCATCTCTCAGCCTCCCTTGGTCCTCCAAGTCTCCATGGATTCCTAAATAACACTCAGCATTCAACATGTAGGGACTCTAATGCCTACTGTAAATTCCAACAAACACAAAACAAGAGTTGTGTTCATATCTGACACTACCAGTTATGGCCAAATATAGGCATGACATAGCATGTATACATGAAAACATTCACAGAGATGTGAAAAATACAAATACTACAGGGTAATGTTTTATTGAACACTTCAGTGTTGCTTCTACTAAACAAAGTTGTATTCTCATAAAAATATATTTTTATATCATGGTATAAATCCAATTACTAGTCAATTCAAAAACCAAGGGCTATTATAGTGTCCTGTCAGGGTCACGCAGAGGTTCCTGTGGAAGACACCCTACAAGTCAGTCCTCATCAGCCCTGGGTGGTGGCAGAGATGGGGTAGTCTACCTTTTTCTCTCTTTCCTTTATAGCCTTATCATTGTGATATAAACGGTGTACTATAGGTAGGCCATGGTGGTGTGTGCCTGTTTTCTGGGCTACTAAGGAAGCTAACACAGAGGTATCATATGAGTTCAAGGCCTGGACAATACATTTCAGTAAATAAATAAATAAATACAAATAATTTTGCTTTATTCGTGTTTTATCTTTTGAAGATTTTTGTTCTGATAAAAAGTCCCATGTATCCTGGGCTGGCTTCAAACTCACTATTTAGCCAAGGGTCCTTGTATATATGTTTCTCCTGTTTCCATTTCACAAGTTCTGGTATTACAGGTTTATTCCAGCATGGCCAGCTTGGTTGATTAGCGATCAGGATGGGGAACATGCAGAAGGAAAGGTGGGGGGAAGTATTGTGCATAATATTTGAGAATATTGTGGCACATACAAAACATGTACCTGAAAAAAATGTCAAATATGAGAAAAGTCTGCAAGATACCTACATGCTTTCAGGGTATTAAGAGATATCTCCATCTTAGAAGAAAAAAGTATGTATGCAAAAGAAAAAGTGGCTTTACCCCTGTTTCTTAGTTTTTTTTCTTTGCCTTTGCAAACAGCCAACAGTTCAAGCTCACTATCAGATAGAACACGATACTCTTAGCATGCCTAGTGGTTTCCATCTTTGGGTCTATTACTTATAAGTCTTGTGGGACCTATACTTCTTATCTGCACTTTAATTGCCTCTCATCTTTAGAAAAGAAGAATGGGGTGTCATTGACTGTTCAGGTATTCATAAAGGTGCTCTGAGTGTGAACAAAATGTGTGCTGCAATCTGCACTGAATTTCTGGTCATTAGAAAGAGTCTAGTGTCAACTAAAAATCAACAATCAGCTCCTAGGCAGAGGGCATGTTTAATATTATAAGATATCTTCCATTTCCTAAGGTTGCAGTAAATGTGTCTAGGCTTCTTGGTCTTTTCATTGAAAACTTGGTCAACAGAGGTGTATGAAGACAGTGTTACTTTTTCTCATGGCTCCCCACACTAATTGATATAACTGCTGAGTATGTCACATTTTCTCTATACAAACATGAGTTCAAAAATACCTTTGTGTAAGTATTGATTCATTTTTGTTGCACTGTTAATCATTTTGGGGGGATCCTACAGTTGTTGTTTTCATGGTAGTTGCCTTTCAGTCAATAGCATACAATGACAGGCTACTAGAGACCTATGTGGAAATCTAGTTAATTCTATCTCTTGCTTCACACCATGGACACACCATCACTTTTTCGTTTATTCTTCTTATTGGACCTGGTTACTTGACACCATGACAAATTTTCTTAGACATCTACAGAAAAAATAATGATCCTATATTTTTATGAGAATGAAGTCTCAAACCTGCTTTACTTAATCAAAGGATTTCTGTGTTATTTGCAATATTATTTTCCCTTACTTTCTCAAGAGTTATAGAAAGTTACATTCTCATCAGTAACATCTGAGTACCTAAGTCTCCCTTCACAAAGAGCTGTTATAGGTTGCTTTAACAACAGCCAATTTAAATAGCCAAGTGTGGTATCTCATTACTTCCATTTGCACATCCTACTCATTTAGTAACCCTGCACATTACTCTGTATGTTAGTTGGCTAATTCTGAGGATTGATTTTTCTCTATTGTTCTGATTTGTTTCACCTTTCCTTCTATTGCATTAATTTTCAAATTATTATCACAACAAATTTCCACACAGTTGGTAGTCTGAGTAATACAAATTTGATCTCCTTCCTGGAAATAAAAAAGTCAGCGAAGCAGCTGGAGATAGATGGCCCAGTGGGTAAGAGTAAGTTAGGTTTGATCTCAAGCATGCACATAGCACATCACAACTGTCTGTGATTCCAGAGAGTAATGACGACCTCCATCTCTACACACACAAACCAAGCAGCAGAACAAACAACACAAAGGTCAACACAGGAAGCTAAACACTGTCAATGGTTATGCTCCCCCCACAGGCATCAGCCAACCAAAGAAAAGCAAGAGCATTGTTACTTCAAGCTCTTTTTGTGCTTCCATATGAGTATTAAGATTACGGGAATTTTTTTTTTCTTTGTAGTAATTAGTTTCTGGCCCAGCCTTTCTGGCCTAGCCCTGAGGTTTGGACATGCTCTCAGTCCTGCTGCTGCTTAGCCCCAACAATAACACATGGGCTTATATTAATTTCATGTTGGTTGACCCATGGCTTAGACATATTACTAGCTAGCTCTTTCATTTACTCAGTCTATTTCCATTAATCTGTCTAGCCCTGTGACTTGGCACCTTTTCCCAGAGCAGATTGGCTGTCTTCTTTCCTCTGCATCTGTTGGCTTCTCTGCTGGTGTCTCTGTTTTGCTCTTCCTGTTCCCAGAGTTTTCTTAGTCTGGTAGCTCCTGCCCACACTTCCTGTCTGCCTTCTGGCCAATCAGTTTTTTATTAAACTAGTAGGAGGGAGAAATATTTACAATGTACCAGAACATAATCCCACTACATTTCTTTTTATGTAATATGTCAATGAAATTTTGATAGAGATTGCATTGAATCTTTTGATCTCTTTTGGTGAGGTACTTATTTTCCTGATATCAATTTTCCTAATCCATTAGCACAGGAAGTCTTTTCATCTTTCTGTGTCTTCTACAATTTCTTTCTTCAGTGTTCTATAGTTTTTCTAGAAGTGATCATTCACCTTCTGATTAGGTGTATTCCTAGGTGTTTTTTTTTTTAAAAAAAAAAAAAGTTGTTATAATAGTTACAGAATTTTGCTTTTATGTTTTTCTCCATCGAGCATAATACTGAATATACATTTGTTACATATGTCCTTTATTATGTTCAAGTACATTTTTCTCAACTTCTAATTTCTTTGAGACTTTTATGATGGGAGGATTTCAGACTACATCTGGAAAAAAAATCTAGTAAGATGAATAGTCTGTCAAAGCAATCTGAGAAAAGAGAAATGTTGAAGCTATCACAATACATGATTTAAATTGTACCTCGGATGAGTGGTGAACAAAAACAAAACCATGGTACTGATTAAAAACAACAACTAAAATTTATGCCAACCTCTTATACAATGACACCAGAAACGTATGTTGGAGAAAAGAATCCCTCATCTTGCAAAATACATGTTTATACATCAAAGAATGAAACTATGAAACTAGATCCCTATCTCTCACCCAATGCAAAAATGAACTCAATGAGGGTCAAAGGCCTACTTGTGAGACCTGAGATGTCTAGAGGAAAGTATATCCCCAAACTCTTCAAGTTACATACATATGTAAAGGCTTTCTGAAAAGAACCCAAATCACTGCAAAAATAACTCAAGAATTGACAAATTGAACTACACAGAATTACAAAGCTTATGCACAGCAAAAGGAATAGCTGCCAATTGTACACACAGCTGACTAGTATCTATAGAAACTCAAAAAGGTAAAAAAAACAAGATACAATCAAGAAATGAGCATATTAAGTAAATAATTCTAAGATGATGAAAAACAAATGGCCAATAAATGTATAAAATGTGTTCAACATCTTTATCCATCAGTGAAGAACAAATAAAGACTGTATCTATGCTATGCTAGTCAGAATATCTATTATTGAAATAAAATGCTGGTAAGGATACAGGGGAAAGAGCCCTATAAATTACTGGTGAGAAATATAAATTAATCTAGTAACTAGGTCAATTGTTATAGAAGTTCCCCTAAAATATAACAATAGCCTAATCATATGATCCAATTAGACCACTCTTGGGAATATAGCCAAAGTAATCTTAAGTCATCAGGCTACAGGAATACCTGCATAATTCATATTTCCTTACTAAAGGTATACCTGCACACCCACGATCATGGTGGCATATTAAGAATAGCACATGTATAGAATCAACCTAGGATTTATCAATAGATGAACAGACAAAGAAAATGTAGCATGTATATACAATAAAATTTTATCCATCCATAAAAATTAATGAAATAAGGTCATTCATTTTGAATGGATAGAAGTGGAGATCACTATATTAAGTGAAATAAAAAAGACTCAGATAGACTCTCTTTATACGTACATAGACACACACACAGACACACACAATGAATAACATGAAAGTAGAAGATGAACTATCGGGAAATGTGAACTACTAGGAACAGGAAGAAGGAGATGGGATAATATGGTGCATATGGTCAAAGTACACAATTGATTAGTTTCTTAAAGAAATAAATCATTATGTACAAATACCCACAAATAAAACAATTTGCTCTTCTACAAAGGACAGAATTTTAATTGTCAAGCAAGTTTGATTCTCCTTAAGACCCACATACTCTTGTTAAAGATTATAACTAGAATCAGATTGCAAAATAACCTAGGGATAAGAGTGTAAACACCACATCTGCATACTCATATGTCTTCACATACAAAAAGAATTAAAATATTCGCTAGCTTGAGTCAGTAAGTACTTACAGATCATTTATGAAAAAATAATCAAGACAAACTAGAATTCTGATGGAGAGAGCAAATTGTGGTCCCAGACTAACTTGTACACATGGATATTCTAACCAGACATCAGATTCAATGCATTAGATGAAGCATCTGGAGACGATTCTGGCAGATTTCAAGGTTGATTACACAGAACCCACATCTTAGTGATGCACCATCTTAAGTGAGTTCTAAGACTTATATATCTTCTACAGAAAACAAAGGAATGGTTATAGGGATTTGAATGTTGGAGTATTGTGGGAAATTGTGTTGTTTCATTGTAAATAATTATCCCACCCACTGGTTTAATAAAAAGTGCTGATTGGCCAAAGGCAGACAGGAAGTGTGGGTGGGGCTACCAGACTAAGAGAACTCTGAGAACAGGAAGCACAGAGCAGAATGCCAGAGAGAAGCCGGAGAAGCAGAGGACAACTATGCTGCTCTAAGAAAAGGTACCTAGCCACACAGCTGAACAAGATAAGAGACATGGGTTAGATGAAGGGTTGAGAGCTAGCAAGTGATATGCCTGGGCCTAAGGCTGATCAGCCTAAAACTATCTGTATGTATCTGTGTGTCTCTGACTCTGCGAGTCTGCGAGTCTGTGGATCTTTAGGCCTAAACCTTGAGGCTAGGCCCGAAAGTCCCGGCCAGAAACCTCTTACTACAGAGTATATTTATCATATGTCAGCTAGTCAACATAACTTAATGCATCTCCCAAGAGACATGCAGGAATGACATTTATTAAAATATTTAAAAATATTATTGGTCAAGAATACCAGCATCATTAGCAAAGCTCTGCAATATCTAACCTCCCTTATTATGAATAATATTAGTGGATATCATGACCAGAATGAGTTTTTGCTATAGTTGAGATACTGAAATGTTTTTGGTATTTCTTGGATTTCAGCATATATCCAAATCACACAAAAGATGTGTTTAAGCACAAAGCACTGAGCCTTATTCTCAGAGTTTCTGACTCAATAGGTCTGGGTGGAATCTGAGATTTTGCATTTAATAGGTGATGTTCATGAGGTGGCTCAGCATATCAAAAGGAGTGAATGAAGCAGGTAATTCAATTACTGAGATGAAAGAAACATGATTGTTGTATTTTGTTTGCGGGTCCCATGCCCCAGAGGTCTCGGATCCACAGACCTGCCTGGCGCCGCTTATCTGCCCGCCGTCCGACCCACAGACCTGCCGTGCCAGACCCCTCAGCTGCCCAGCCGCCCAGGTCCCCAAAAATAACTCAGAGGCTTATATTAAGTTCATGCTGTTTGGCCTATGGCTCAGGCACATTGCTAGCTAGCTCTCATATCTTAAATCAACCCATTTCTATTAATCCACGGGCCACGTGGCCTCGGCCCGTAGCTCACCCGTGTCTCCTTACATGTCGTCTCTTGGGCGGCTTCCGCGCGGTCTGCTGACTCCACCCTGCTTCTCTACCTAAGCTCTGATTCTCCTCCCACCTATTCTACGTACCTGCCATGGTCCAAACCAGCTCCTTTATTTAAAGATACAGCACTCACAAATGCATTCCCACATTTCCCCCTTTTTCTCTAATCAAAAAGGAAGGTTTCAATTTTAACATAGTAAAATTACATATAACAAAATAGCCATCAAGCAAGAATTACAGTTATAATATCTAGTCTACTTGCACTTAGCAAAATTAAAGAAAACATTCTATCTACCTTATCTTTATGAATCTAAAGTTTCATATCTAATATACTTTTTAAATGACTAAGAAAAACTGTACATATAACTATCTAATCTTCAACTACATCAAAGACCACAGAAGGATATAATATTTACCCAAGTAAACCAGAAGTGCAAACGACTTCTAAAATCTAGAAAGGACAGAGATGACACCTATCTGCCTGGACAGTCACCCAAAGTTCCTTTATCAAGTTGGGGCATTCATCTTCAGCCTACAGGCCCAAAGTCTCTTTTCATTTCAGTGAAGTAGGAAATCCGCTCTGCCCATTTTGGCACAGTTCATCCGTTGTTTTTCCTTGAGTCTTGAAGAATGTCTGACAGTTTTCTCTGTAAAGCAGGAACCCGAATGATGATCTTGGCTTGCTCTGCCAAAGTCCAGAGGTCATCTTCTTATGGAACCTGCATGTCTAGTTTAAACAGCATATTGTCAAGCAGTCAATATAAAAACAGTTTCTTCTCCAGTGGCTTACCATTACCACAAATAGATGAGACTCTATATGGAGTTTCTTCAATGCCCATTTTCTTGTTGAAGTAAATTAGTGCTGCCAGGTATAGACCTGTCTCACTGTCCAGAAAAGTCTAAGCTCTTAAAATATTTTAAATGCCATATTCTGTAGGTCTTAGAAGTATTTGAAGATTATCTATTTAATTGAAATATATCTTTGTATACTTAAAAATCTTAACTAACCTAACTATAAGTTTGATTATCAAAAGTGACTATTAACCTTCATTTTTTAATTATACACTACAATTTTAAAACAGTTACATGAACATCATACCTTAAACAAGAATAGAAAAACACATATAGCATAACAAAATTGACCTTAAATTTGTATCAATAAACCAAAATCTATACCAATGTAGAGCATTTTGAGATTAACAGCTGATTACCTGTAAATTCAATAATCTAATTTTTTAAAAAAGCATTCACATATCATATCCCCCGTTTTTTCTTAGAAAGAGATTGACTATGACCATTAACCATTTATAATGAAAACAAACATTTAGAAACAATATTTGGGGAATTTGGGCGAAGTTATTCATTACTACTTCCTGCTGATTAAGGGGCGTTGAAAATCTCACGGTTGTTGAGACTGGGTCATAATCTGCAGCTGTGAAGCTGATCTGGCCATCTCTTCTCATCAGAGGTTTTTTCAGGGGGTCTTGGTTGATGAAACCATATTTGCCTGGAAGCAATCCACAGGTTCTCATCTGTGGAGACAGAAACAGAACTCTTCCAAAGCAATAAATCCTTAGACACAAATTTCAAAATCAAAATACCTCTAAAATATACATTCTTGTTTAACTTAGTAGCCTTTGCAATCCATTGTCTTTTTGTAGTTAGCTCATTAACAGTTAAAAAATTAAAAGAAAACACAATAACAACCAAAATCCAGATTTTGTGTCTATTTTCCATCTTTATGTGGCTTATTATAATTTTATTACTCTATTTCTCACTTTAAAAACTTTTTCTAACCTCTTTCTTTTTTCTCTGATGCCTATGTATCTTTTACAAACATTGTAACCCGTTTACAGGTTTTCTTTTTATCTGAATCTGTTTTATTGTGAATCCTTATTCATCTTCTAACCTTAAGAGCTTTTAAAATACATTCTCCAAAAAGAAGCACAGTTTTTGCAAATTAGGCTGAATCACTAAGTTTTCTTAAACGGACCGTAAACAGAGCACACCTAAGAAAATGCTGCCACGAAGAAAATTTGTTTCTCTTTTGTTTAAAATAAGCAGAAATCTAAAATCAATCACGTTACTGAGTCTTTTGTTAGTTTTCAGGAACCCGCCTGATTGTAGCTCACACTGCCTGTCGCCAGCCCGCCGCTGGCGCCATTTTGAGTGTGACCCGGACCATGCTTTGTTTGTACAAAGACCCGATTTACATACACAATTTGGAAGCTGCCTTTGATCAGTTTCTGCGATCTAGAACTCTTTTTAATCTTTGTCAGGCTCTAAGTGGATAATCGGCCCACGTTGGATGCGCCATCTGTTGTATTTTGTTTGCGGGTCCCATGCCCCAGAGGTCTCGGATCCACAGACCTGCCTGGCGCCGCTTATCTGCCCGCCGTCCGACCCACAGACCTGCCGTGCCAGACCCCTCAGCTGCCCAGCCGCCCAGGTCCCCAAAAATAACTCAGAGGCTTATATTAAGTTCATGCTGTTTGGCCTATGGCTCAGGCACATTGCTAGCTAGCTCTCATATCTTAAATCAACCCATTTCTATTAATCCACGGGCCACGTGGCCTCGGCCCGTAGCTCACCCGTGTCTCCTTACATGTCGTCTCTTGGGCGGCTTCCGCGCGGTCTGCTGACTCCACCCTGCTTCTCTACCTAAGCTCTGATTCTCCTCCCACCTATTCTACGTACCTGCCATGGTCCAAACCAGCTCCTTTATTTAAAGATACAGCACTCACAAATGCATTCCCACATGTTAAAATTAAAACCTTCCTTTTTGATTAGAGAAAAAGGGGGAAATGTGGGAATGCATTTGTGAGTGCTGTATCTTTAAATAAAGGAGCTGGTTTGGACCATGGCAGGTACGTAGAATAGGTAGGAGGAGAAATCAGAGCTTAGGTAAGAGAAGCAGGGCGGAGTTAGAGGCAGACCGCGCGGAAGCCGCCCAAGAGACGACATGTAAGGAGACACGGGTGAGCTACGGGCCGCCACGTGGCCCGCAGATTAATAGAAATGGGTTGATTTAAGATATGAGAGCTAGCTAGCAATGTGCCTGAGCCATAGGCCAAACAGCATGAACTTAATATAAGCCTCTGAGTTATTTTTGGGGACCTGGGCGGCTGGGCAGCTGAGGGGTCTGGCACGGCAGGTCTGTGGGTCGGACGGCGGGCAGATAAGCGGCGCCAGGCAGGTCTGTGGATCCGAGACCTCTGGGGCATGGGACCCGCAAACTAAATACAACACATGATCACCACAGGAGCTGCAAGTTTAAATGATTTCATCAAGATATTTTCATACATAGGGACATCTGTCAATGATTGGTCCTGATGTCTTTATATCTGAAATAGCTTAGCAGACTACTAAAGCCTTAATTGATTTGTTTAGTAAACAAATAACAATAAGCATAATACAAACATTGCAGCTTAGGTCCCATGACAGCACAGTGAAGATTCCTTCCCCCAGTTCCTTGGGTGTTCCCATTTCACAAACACGGTGTACCTGACTGGAAGAAACTAGTACACTGTAAACGACTCTCTGTATCTCCTACTAGATCTGAAAATGAACTAGTGGTGCCCTGGCTTTCCAGGGACTGCTGGATATAGATACTGAATTACAAATCACCTCTGAAGCCTCAAAACAGCACAGCACCTTAGGAGTTAGAGTTGAGGCTTATGAAAGACAGGTGATGCATAGTGTTTCTATCTAAGCTATTTCACTATTGGCTAGTATCCATAAAGCAATTTTACAGAAATGTACCCAGCTACTAAACACAAAATATTTCCTTTCTTTTCCCACCATGTGAAACACTGGTGGATAAAATCTCATAGTTATTAATGGAGAAAGTTTTCTATCAGATATACTAGAAGTTGAAATTCTCTGTTGGCACATAAAAATAATTCAACAAGCAATAAAGAGGACTCATTCTGTATAGACAAGATTACTTGTTGTTATCTATAGGAAATAGTGTTGTTGTTACCTGATAGGGTCAAGGAGTAGCATCTGAAATTGCATTTGTATGGGGAGGTGTGTTAAAGGTTATATGTTATAAAGAAATATATATGAAAATGAACAATGAATAATTTTATGTACAGCCTAAAAGTCTTTTGTATTGTTTAAGATCAAGGCAAAATTAAGGAGGCCTGAAGAGATAGCCCAGTGGTTAAGAGCACTTGATGCTCTCCCTAAGACTTAAGTTCAGTTTCAAGTACCCACACTGGGCATTGCACAACTGCCTGTAACTAGAGCGCGTGCGTGCGCACACACACACACACACACACACACACACACACACACGAGAGAGAGAGAGAGAGAGAGAGAGAGAGAGAGAGAGAATCAGCATCCCCTCATATAAATATTTTAAAATGAAATGATACATTTCACATACTCAAAATCCTTAGGAAATTAAAGGAAATGCCTTAGGAAGAATAAAAATAATGCTAGGTGAAACAAGTTTCAGAAAGACATGAAAGACACAAGAAAAGAGATTATGTATATATATATATATACAAACACAGAAGGATCTGAATGAGCATTGACTATAATAAACAGTAATGATATCATATTACAAACTTTACAAATAAAGTTGCAAATACAAAACATGAGAAAAACTAAAAAAACTCAAAGTTTCGTAAAACACTCAAAAACTAAACTGTTAGTTTGCTTGCCATATGAACAATCTTTTATGCTAGCTTATTATTACTATTATTATTATTATTATTATTCTAGCTTTTAATAAATTTTAAATGTCTTCTGAATATCTAAAGTTTTAAACTGTAAACTCAGATAAAATTATTAAACATAAATGAAACCTACCTATTTTTAGCACAGGGAAGAAGTGAGCATGGATTCTAGTGTGACCAACAGAAAAGAAAAGCAGGAATGATATCTACAAACACAAACACACCAGAAATGATATTACATCAGTAAACTAAACACCCCAAGTGAACGGTAAATGTCAACAGGTTAAAAATCAACTATTTTATGACTCCTGCAAAATAGGTTTCCAAACTATAAGCACATAGAAAAGATGTTAAGGAAAAGTAAAATGTACCATACAAATATTTGGAGAAAATCTGGCATCAATTTTACGTTATCAAAATGAAGAAACTTTAGGAACAATGTATTTTATAGAATAATACAGTGCATTTCATGACAGTAACAGAGCCAATTATATATATATATATATGTGTGTGTGTGTGTGTGTGTGTGTGTGTGTGTATACATACATACATACATACATACATACATACATACATACATACATACATACTTACATATATATGTGTGTCCCCTAATAGTTTAAGGCCAAAATATAGAATCAGAACTGACTAACCCACAGGGGAAGAAGCAGAAGTAAATAATTACAGTGTGAGTCTACTATACTTCTCTCCATAACTGATAGGAAAAGTGGAAAAAGGTTAGAAATGAGAATATTTAGATGCAATGCTTAACGTACATTACTTAATTGACGTTACTGCTCAAACTATAAAATTGATCCTTATTTTAAAACTAATATAAAATAATAAAAATGTAAGCCACATGCTGACCTGTGAAGCATGTTTCATGAGTAACTAAGATACTGAAATTAAATGAAGTTCCTTTACTGCAATTGAATAAGTCACAAATGTTTTGTTACCAAATGCTCATAAATTAACCAGATACTTCTACATGGTCCAAAAGAGAAATAAAACATTTGAGTAGACATTTAAGAAGATTTGACATTACCAGCGGCATATCAAAATTGATGGGATTCATGTAAAACTATGACTATAGGAAAATGTTTAGCATTAAATGTTCAGAACAGAAAGAACAAAATGCCAAGAAGCAAGGATATAAACATCCATCTCATGAAGGTAAGGAAAGATGAACAAATTAAGCTCAAACAAAGTGGAAAAAGTAATTACTATAAAGACAGTGTCCTGACCCACGGGACTTCAACGGGATCCCTGTCACCTGTAGGGAGAGAATGATAGGGGCAGGAAGGCACAGAGGAAGGACCACAGGACAAGCTGTTCGAGTGGTCTGTCTTTATTATTTCCAGGCTGCTTATATATGCTTCTGCAGGGCTGTAGGTGCAGGGGGAAGGGAGGGCTAGTGAGGGGGCTAGTGAGGGGGTGAAACTGTGAGCCAAGATCAGTGTGTTAGGCCATTATGAGTCAAGGTCAGTGTGTTAGGCCATTATGAATCAATGGTCAGTGTGTTCCCTTGTGGCTTTTCCAAGGACTGTCTTAATCTAAAGAATGCTGTCCTATCTGAAGAATGACAAAGAAAGGAATTCTTTAGTTGACTCTTGGCTAGTGAACCAGCTCCTAACAGGCAGAAATTAAGAAAGACTAAAATAAATGTAGAAAAAAATGAGAAAGTCAAAGTTCAAAGTCACACCTTTTTCTCTGAACATGTCAACAATAAGTTAATACGTCACTGGGGGCATGATGAATGGTGGAAATGGATTGTCCATGAAACTTTTGTTAAAAATGGAAAAGAATCAAGTGTACTCCTACCAAACATTAAAAATCATAAATGAAAGTAATGAGCAACTTTTGTTAATATATTTAAATAGAAAATATTGTTTCTAAAGAAATTAAAACAGCAACCAAGAATTTGAACAGTGATATTAATTTTAAAGAAGTTAAATCCAGACCTGGTGAAATGGCTCAGCAGATAAAGGTGCTGGCCACCAAGCCCAGTGATCTGAGTTCAATCTCCAGGCCCATGTGATGAATGGAAAAAAACCTAACGTCCTAAAATTGTTTTCAGGCCTTTACAAGAGCATTACAGCATGTGCACATTCACATACATAAATGCCGAGGAAACACAAAATAAATAAATAAAATTTTGACAACACTTTCTTAAAGAAAACTCTAGGCCCAGATGGTGTCAATAGTGAATACTCTCAAACATTTAAAGAGTAAATAATAGCATATCAACATCTTCCAGAAACACTATACACAAATTAATCGCTCTTAAAGGATGGATAGAATTCAAAGTTGTTCAAATTTAGCAAACTATGAAAACAATGCATTACACCCTAGACATGTACATCTCAGAGAAGGAGGTGAGGTTAATATGTGAAAAGAAAGGAAATCGTTTATAATATAATAGGATAAAGGAGGAAAATTAGGCAATCTTTTAATAGATTGCAATAAGCTAACATATAAATTCCAAGTATATGCTCTAATGAAAATGAATTACAAGCATACTCAAGCATATGGGACACAGTGAAAGCAGTGCTAAGAGGACAGTCCATAGCACTAAGTGCCTACATAAAAAGAATCAGAAAGAGCTCAATCCAGCAACTCAATGACACAGCTGAAAGCTCCAGAGCAAAAGGAAGTAAGCCCACCTAAGAAGAGTAGACAGCAAGAAGTAAAATGGAGGGTTAAATTAATACAATAGAAACAAAGAGAAGAGGAGCAAAGAATCAAAGAAATAAGTCAGCTTTTTGAGAAAATCAGCAAGATGGACAAACCGTTATTGGAACTAACTTTAAAAAAAAAAGAAACAGAGAGAGGATATCCAAATTAATAAAATCAGAAGGCAAAATGAGGTACATAACAACAGATACTAAGGCCATTTAAAGGATCATAAGAACACACTTTAAGAACCTATATTCCACCAATTAGAAAATCTCAAAGAAATGGATAATTTTCTCTATAGATACCACTTACAAAAATTAATTCAAGATCAGGGAAATATAAATAGTCATTAAAAATCTTCCAACAACAACAACAAAAAGCCAGGGCCACAAAGTTCTAGTGCAGAATTCTACCAGACTTTCAAAGAACTAATGCCAATACTCCTCAAATTATTTCACATAATAGAGACAGAAAAAATACTGCCAAACTTATTTTATAAGTTTATAAGCCAGAATTACCCTGATACCCAAACCACATAAAAACTCAACAAAGGAAGACCAATTTCCCTCTTGAAAATTGATGCAAAAATACTCAAAAAGCCAAGTGGTGGTGGCCCATACCTGTAATCCCAGCACTGGGGAGACAGAGTCAGGTGAATATCTGAGTTGAAGTCTAGCCTGATCTATATCTATAAAGGGAATTCCAGAACAGTCAAGGATACACAGAAAAACCTGTCTTGAACAACCAAAAGAGCAGAAATGATACTCAAAAAATTCAAATTAATTTTAAGAACACATCTAAGAGATCACCCACCATGATCAAGCAGGCTTCAACACAGAGATGCAGAAACGGTTCAACATAGAAAAATCAGCAAATCTGATAAACTACCATATAAATAAAATGGAAAAAAATATGATCATCTCCTTAGATGCCAAAAAAGCCTTTAACAAAATCTAACACCTCTTCATGACAAAAGTTCTGGAGATAGAGAGATACAAAGAATATACCTAAACATAAGAACGTAACTTACAGCAAGCCAACAGCCAACATCCAATTAAATGAGGAAAATCTCAAATCATTTACACTAAAATCAGGAATGAGATAAGGAGCAAAGTTGTTCACTCTATTTCTGTTCAATATAGTTCTTGAAGTTTTAGCTAGGGCAGTAAGACAACTGAAGGATATCAAGGGGATAAAAATTGGGAAAAAAAGAAGTTGAAGTATTGCTATTTGAAGATTATAAGTTATTATACATAAATGACACTAAAACGTCCACCAGTGTATTCCTACAGCTGATAACACTTTCAACAAAGTGGCTGGATACAAGATTAACTTACAAAAATCAATAGCCCTCCCATATACAAATGACAAACAGATTGAGAAGGCTGTTGAGGGAAACAACGCCCTTTACAAGAGCCTCAAATAATATAAAATATCCTGAGGTAACTCTAACCAAACAAGTGAAAAGACTTGTATAATAAAACCTTCAAAGTTTTGAAGAAAGACATTGAAAAAATATATATCAGAAGGTGAAAAAATCTTTACCATGTTCATGGATCAGTAGGGTTAACATAGTAAAAATGGCCATACTACCAAAACCAATCTACATATTCAGCTCAGTCCTCATCAAAATTCTTAATAGAGCTTGAAAGGACAATTTTCAACTCCTTATGGGAAAACAAACACAAAAAAAACAGGACAGCTAAAACCATCCCAAATAATAAAAGAGCTGCTGAAGGCGTCACCATCCCTAATTTCAGGTAAAAAACCTTATAATTTTGGCTTAAAAACAGACATGTTGATCAACGGAATTGAACTGTAGACAAAGACATAAGTCCATTCACTACCTAGGGACACCTAAATTTTTTATTTATAAAAAAGTCATAAATACACACTAGAATAACGAAAATGTTTTCAACAAACATTTCTGGGCAAACTAAATGTCTGCGTGTAGAAGAGTGAAAATACATCCATATTTATCACCCTGCACAAAACTCAAGTTCAAATGGACCAAAGACCTCAAAATAAAACCTGATATACTGAACCTGATAGAAGAGAAACAAATAATCAGCAAAATTAGGGTTCACATTTAAGCAGAAAACTCTCACTAGAGGAAATGCGAACACTTTAAGAGAAACCCTTAAAGAAATGGTGAACATCCTTAGCCATCAAGGAAATGCAAAATTCAAAACTACTTTGAAATTTCATCTTACACTTATCTGAACGACTAAAATCAAAAATACAAGTAACAGCTCATGCTGGTGAGAATGTGGTGTAAGGAGAACACTCATCCGTTGCTGGTAGGAGAGCAAATTTATGCAGCTACTGTAAAAATCAATGAGTCAGTTCCTCGTTGATGGGAATCAATCTACCTCAATATCCAGCTAGATCACTCTTGGGCAAATATCCAAAGGATGCTTCATTCTCCCACAGAGACAGTTGAGTAAATATGTTAATTGTGGCTTTGTTCATAATATATAGAAACTGGAAACAACTGAGATGCCCCTCACAAAAAGAATGGACTAAGAAAAATCAGTTTTCTCCAATGAAGTCTTACCTCAGGGCAGACACCATACCCAGGAGTAATTGGCCAACATAAATAAACTCAATGGTACTTTTTGTAGACTTGCTTAGTTTGAGCATTTTGTGTGTCAGTAGGTAGTTGTTTCTTGGGTTTTTTGCTTTGGTTTGGGGTTTGGGGTTTTAGTTGTATTTTGTTTGGTTGGTTAATTTTCTTTCTTTCTTTTTTCTTTTTTCTTTTTTTTTTTTTTTTGCTAGTATTTGGTTTTTTGAGACAAGGTCAGTCTCTCATTTTAGTCCTCGCTGTCCTGTAACTTGCTAGTTAGTCCAAGCTGGCCTTGAACTCACAGAGATCTGCCTACCTCTGCCTCTCAAGCGCTAGGATAAGGGTGTGAGTCACCCTATCTTGCCTCCTGATTTAGTTCCTTGTTTTTTTCTTGTTTGTTTTTGAGACAGAGCCAGGGAGACGTAAAGTTGGGTACAGAAATGGGGAGGAGCTTGGAGGAATCGGAGGAGGGAAAACATATGATCAAAGTATATTATATGAAAAAAATTACACGAAACAGTTAGAAAGGCAAAGTAATTAAAGTTATAATTAAACAATTAAGGAGGAATATCAAGTTGTTAAGAAATGGACTCTTAATATGACCATCTAGATTTTAACATAGATGATAATCTACATCAAAGCTAATAGCAAGGATACTACAGTGAGTTCCAGTGTCAGAGAGAAACCGAAAGGTCCTATACATCAGTCAGAGCTTGCAGGCAGAACCCCTGAACTTACACATTATCAAGTGAACAAGCCAGTGGGAAGAAAAGCTCAGTTTTTGACCTGCAACATGGTCGGTCACAGTACGTGCCTTAGACTCCTCCAACCTCCATACTTCCCAGGTCCCTATGATTATGACATTCAAGCAGAACATGGCTTAGGATATGTTATAGAATATAATTTTAAAATGTGTTACATTTGTTTGTGCCGTGGGACATTTGTTTTAATGAAGCAAAGATGTGTTGCATTCTTTTATGTGGCATTTGTGTAACTCTGTGAAGCTGTGTTACTTTGCCTGTCCAAACAGCTGATTGGTCTAATAAAAAGCTGAACAGCCAATAGCCAGGCAGGAGAAAAGACAGGGATGGCTGGAAGACAGGAGAATAAATAGGAGAAATTTGAGGAAAAGAGAAGAATGAGCAAGAGAGCAAGAAGAGGAAGATGCTAGGGGCCAGTCACTCCACCACACAGCCAGCCACAGAGTAAGACTGAAATCCAAGAGGTAGAAGATAGGCTGGATAATTTACATGAGGGGAGGCTAGCTAGAAACAAGCCAAAATAAGGCCAGGCATTAATAATTAAAAATAAGCCTCCCTGTGTGATTTACTTGGGATCTGGGTGGTGTGACCCAAAAGAGCCCAAGACTAAAGAGTACAAAAAAAGCAAACAACCAATAGTATTTTGGCTGACCCTTAAGCATCTATTGTCCTTATCAGCAACTGCAACTTTGCAGCTACCAGCAGCGGTCATGGTGTGCTGTCTTTGACACCTCTACTCCAGACACAGATGAGATTTTTATCTCTACATCACTGCTCACAGTCAGAACCTGCACAACTGCTCAGCTACCAGGTACTGAATTCTGGTGAGATAGATCCATGTTTAGCCTGCATTAGCACCAGCTGTGGTGGGGTCCCAAGTATTTGTCTGAAACCATACAGGATGTAAGACTTCGGTCCAACCAAATTCAGGATCAGCCTTGATAATCAAGAGTCTGCTTACTAGCACTACCCCAATTTTATATAACATGTCTTGACACAATACTGTATTCACTGATACACAAAAGAACAATGGAGTGGAAAAAAATGCCTTGGAATTCAGTGTTAGACTCAGTGTTGAACTTAGTGTTGGTACCAGCATTGGACATATCCTAATGATCCCTCTTCGTGAGCCAATGTCTTTGGATGGAGACTGAGAACAGCCCTCAAATCAGGTGGTTCAGTGTATCATACTTCTATTCTAGCCAGCAGCATCGATAGACAATAGCAGTAGTCTTGGGCTGTGAATGCAACTCAACAGCAGGAGGCCCATATTAGTGTGGACCTTTATTTTTCTCTAGCACTGCGAGGGCACCAGTAGGCTAGGTTCTGTGTATGACACAGTGATCTATAGTCTGTGGCCATAGGCAATACATATGAGATTGAGGCTAATCACATCACAGTGATTCTGCTGAGAGTCAGGAGGAACTGCACCGTGTTTGACAACAGAATGGTGAGTGTGAGTAACATTTCCAGGGCTACTACATTCCCAGAGAAAGTCTTTGTAGGTACTCTTTAGCACAGACAGAACAGTTCATCAACCACAGACTTTGAGGAGAAACAAGGTTGGCTTGGTCTCTTCAGCTGAATCAGTAACAATCCAACAACAGCAAACTTGGGCCCTGGGGGCGACCAATGACCAAATCATACACCGGACTGCAAGTTCAGAGAAAGTAATAGCCTTGCTTAGAAAGTCTGGAAGGAGAAGAGAAAAGAAAGCCAATCGTGGAGACTGGAACAAATGTCCAGACTTCCAAGAGGGAGGTGATGTTTCACACAAACAAGGACCAGGCCTGGCTGTGGTCGTGTGTGATGATAAGAAATATCGAAGAGGCAGAAGCAGGATGGCAGCAAGTTCAAGTGGATTGCACTTCTATCCCAATAACTACAGGGTATGTCTGTAACCTTAACACTAGTAAGCATAAAGAGGAAGAGATAGGTGGATGCCCAAAACTTGTTGACCAGGAACACTAGCCAAATTAATGAACTCAATTAATTCTAGGAGAGATCCTGTCTCAAAATATAAAGAATTCTCCTCAGAAAATTTGAGCTGTAACTTAGCTTGAAGTTTCCTTCCTTTTGACTAACAGCTATAATTTTTAATAATTAAAAAATGTATGTGTGTGCACTCGTATATCTGTATTAGTACTGTGTGTGTGAATGCCCATGGAGGCCAGCCAAAGAGGGCATCAGATCCTCTGGAATAAAATCCTAGCAATTTTGAGCCACTCAGTGCAGGTGCTGGAAATCAAACTAGGGTCCTTTGCAACAACAACAGCAACAAAAATTGCTCTTAAGTACAAAAACATCTCTCAAGTCCTGATTTTTTTTAATGCATCAGTTTAAAAATGAACCCAGAGGCTGGGATGAAGCATAATACTGAAACAGAAATTTAGTGTATGCAAAGCCCTGAATCCAACATCCAAAATCTAATTAATTGATTAGTTTTTAATGATTGTCTTTTTATTAACCTGGCCTTGGGTCACCTTTCAATATACTTCCTATCTCTTGCAAAAAGAATCAAGCACATGTTACTGAGGGTGAAAGAGAAGCATAAAGCAAGGAGATGGTGTGGAAAGAAGGGTACAGATAAACAATAGGACCATAGATGATGGTGTGGGAAGAGGGGTCAGGTAAACAATAGGACCATAGACGATGGTGTGGGAAGAGGGGTACAGGTAAACAATAGGACCATAGATGATGGTGTGGGAAGAGGGGTCTGGTAAACAATAGGACCATAGACAATGGTGTGGGAAGAGGGGTACAGGTAAACAATAGGACCATAGATGATGGTGTGGGAAGAGGGGTACAGGTAAACATTAGGACCATAGATGATGGTGTGGGAAGAGGGGTCTGGTAAACAATAGGACCATAGATGATGGTGTGGGAAGAGGGGTCTGGTAAACAATAGGACCATAGATGATGGTGTGGGAAGAGGGGTCTGGTAAACAATAGGACCATAGATGATGGTGTGGGAAGAGGGGTACAGGTAAACATTAGGGCCATAGGAAATGGCTTGGGAAAAGGGGATATGGGTAAAGAAAGATTAGATCAATAAGGTTCCAAAAGCACTAACTATAAAAGAAGCAATTACTAAATGAGACTTTATTAAAACTGGGGAAGCCAATTCCCTAAAAGAGAATGAAAATCAATTCAAAAATAGAAAATATTTGTAATATGCAGATGTAGTTTTAGAGATTATGAGATTCAGAATCTACAAAGACCTACTACAAATAAAGGCAACTCCACACGGGTTCACCACACACAAGGAAAACACATAGCCAATAAGCATACGAGGATGGACTTTACTCCACCAGTCATTAAGAAATTACATATTAAACCACAATGAACTATCATCATAGGCCACACCGACCAGAAAGTCTAAACTTAAAAAGGATGGCACCAGAAGCTTTGTTAAGTATGACAGTTGGAACACTCATTTATGTTTAAGTAAAATATGATTCAATAGATTCACACAGTGGAATAACACTTTTTTTAAGACTGAGTATTTTTATATGCTTACATAGGAAGAAATTGCATTCATATTTTTATTGAAAGAAGTAAAAGGATGAATGGTATGATTCTCATACATATATTATGACAGGAAAATATATAAATGTATAAATATTTATGTACATTAATATACTTTAATAATAAGATAATATTAGTAGCAACTTCTTTTAAAGAATAATGTTAAGGATAAGTGGTGATTTTTTTATCTTATAACATTTGAATTAAACATATTTGCAGATTTCCCTATACTTATTTATGCACACTACACAAACATAATCACAGACACACACACACATTTACTCACTCCAGAGAGGGAACGAACCCACACAGACCAAAGTAATAACCGCACTGACATTGAGCTTGGTGAAGTGGTTAGTTTTTATTGGGGTTACTAACAAGGGCACCAGGGCTCCAGAAGCAGGGATGACTCAAATTGAGTTATTACAGAAAAGTCCAACACAGCATGACATCATGAAAGCAGTGAAACTCCGGAGCTCCCCGGCTTGCAGCAGCTAAGAGACAAGAGAGGCTCAGGCATCTTAATGGACCAGCCTGACTCCATCATACTATTAAAAAACATCTTATTACAAGGTCAAAGTAAGTTCAGTCCTGTATTCTGTAAAACTTATTTGGGCATGACTTAACTCATTTTCTGAAATTTGACATGTTCTACTCCCTATGGAATTTGACTCACAGTCTAACTGCCACCTCGAATATTCTACCCAATGGTTTTGAGATGTTCTACCCAGTTCCTATATCACAAAAATTCCTCTGGAAATCTCCAACTCTGGGAAACCCTCCCTCAATACTTGCAGTATTACGGCTTAACTCTCCATTTTGCCATGTTTGGAACTGTTCTCTCAAATCTCCCATTTAGGGAGAGGATGTTGCCAGACTGGCTATCCTGTGAAATATAATAAAGCTTTCTACAAAGTTGGCTAACCTGGGTAATGGTCTTTACCCTTGTTGGGTGGAATTAGGAGTGCTCAGCTGGTTGGCCTCCTCCTCTGGAAGTGTTTGCTACTCCTATATCTCTGGAGGGTGCCTCTTGACTCTTACAAGTTTGGTTTTCCAAGAAGCACGTCTACTTCTTGAGCGTGCAAGCACTGTTCACTCCTCAAGGAAAGATTTCAGCTCCTTGCAAACTGCTCTCCAACACTCTTCCCCACCCTGGATAGGATGGAGCTGACAGACCCAAAGGCCATCTTCCCTGAGGACACTATGACAGATTTTCTTTCTCCAGTATTAGAAAACCTGAGGATAAGGCTATAAAGGGGAAAAAAATAAACAAGTTTCCTGAGAATCAGCATGCCAAGGTTTATTTGTAAATGACAAAGGCTCCAATTTATGATGAATTAAATTTTGTTTTAGTTTTATCAACATTTTCTTATCTTTTTATCGAAGCACAGATCAGTCTGGCCAATTCATCCAGATAAGATGTCTTAATGTGTTTTCTGGCTCAAAGCCAGAGTGCCTCTAAAACTGACATCTCTTAACTGAATGAACTGTCTGACTATTCTTAAAGGCAAGTGCCTGTCTTCCTTACTTTTAAGGACATTTACCTTGCTCTCTCCTCAGCTTGTAAGTTGACTTTAATAGGTGTTTTTGTTCCAAGAGTGAAACAGCAGAAGCAGAAGCCATTCCTAAACCACTAGGGCTTCTGATTGTTCCCAGTGAATTACCATCCAGCATCTAATGACTCAGGAAACTGGCTTCCAGCAAATTAACTCCTTGTGAGTTGAAGGTCAGAAAATTAGCCATTCAATAAATTGATTTTCATTGAATTGACCTAGATTCTCAAGTAATAGTTTAATCAGAACATCAACTAAGAGCAAAAAAAAAAAAAAAAAAAAAAAAAACCCTAAGACTTACAAAGCTATCTTTTCCCCTCCCTCCTCTCTGTCTCCTCTATCTCTTCCCAAAGCATGCAGCTGCCACACTACAGCAGGCAGAATCAGTTCATAGTGACCCAGCAGTCCTCAGAGAAGGAAGGTAAAGAGGTTGGAATGAGGCCATTTGGCAAATCGCCACCCAGAAACAGGAGCATATAGGGCCCTGAAAATACTCGAGTTGGTTGCTGGAAAAATATTACTTAGTTGAGAGCCAAGTTCAATGGCTTAGGAAACTGGGCCTGGGCCCGATGATTACAACAACCAACACCAAGCCCTCAACAAGAACAGGCACAATCCTAAATCTTTGCATCAATTTAAAAAATAAAAATAGTCACACACCATATCCAAACCCAAGGACACTCCAGGTCCTTACAAAACAGCATGGTATCAACATGTAATCAGACACGACCTTCTGGACTCCTTATCTTATCTCTGGTGTATTGCTAATTCCAAATATACTAAAGGCTATGTTAGCTGGGACACAATTTTGTTTAGGGAATGTTATTAAGAAATATAAAAAATACAGAAGAATGTTTTCAGACTATTTTTAATTTTTGCTAAGTTGATCGGAGTGCCAAACTCTCAGCTCCAGTGAATTAACTGCTTTATTATGATGGCAACATGGAAGATAAAACCAAAAACAGAGAAGTGAAGTGATTGACCTAGTGTAACTGGATGAGCATTTGAGACTTCAGCCCAAGGACTGTCTAGTAGTGGTCAGAGCTTGATCTCAGTTCCGCTGGAACAGTGTCAGAGCTGGGGGGTAAGAACAGGATGCCAGAAGGGGAAGAAATAGAAATAGAGAAGATACCAAAATGTTCTTAACTCTTACACTATGCCAAAAATTGATTCACAAAAAAGGAAGCTGGAAACTACCACCCGGAGTCAGGGAGTGTTTAGATGGCGGTGAAGCTGGGCTTAGAGTATAGGTTGGCTGACTCCTACATGGGACAAAATAGAAGAGGAGGAAGACAAAGAGGGGATCTTCTGCAAATACTGGCTCCATCAAAAATATGTCTTCTTTTCCCCAAAGCACCCTTTGATGGCATCCCATCACTTAACTCCCAAGCAGGGTAGGGCTGACTATTCTACAGAGAGGTCCTTCCATCTGTAGGCTACCTGGCACTTTCAGCCGTCCCCTAACCCCCTTCCAGCTGTCACACCCATCTCACCAAAGCACTTAATTTGGTAGAGTTATTGTTGGTTAACAGTTAGAATGCTTACCCGATGTCAGTTAGTACTGTGCCATAATTGATGACTAATTAATACTCCATTGGATGTTGTTGGTTGTCAATTAAATACCTAAGCAGTCCGTTCCATTTTATTGCATGAAGACAGTAATTGCAAATTTCTCAGTTCAGTAACCTTGGAGTTTATTATATTATAAGCCTTTGGAAATACAGAAAACCACAGAGAACTCAAGAGTAGGTATTTAATTGATGTGTTATTTTGGTACTGGAAAAATCTACCTTATATTCAGTACCTTTCTGAGAAACTTAATTATTAATTTCTGCAAAGGTCAAAGACATAAGGAATGCACATATTTACTATACTTATCATTAGAGATTTTTATACACATATACAATAAAATTTCATATATCCACCTTTTTTCATACCTCCTTTTTCTAAAATCCCCTTTCAAAATTTATGTCTTCTTTTTCTTTCTTTTTATATTGACCCACTAAGTTCAATTAGTCCTGCTGTATGTGCACGGGTGTGGTGCTGTCAATTGTAGCAAGGATAACCTTCCAGTGGACACACCCTCAGGGAAGAACAATTCTTTTCCCCAGTAACTATCAACTGCAAATTTCTCCTCAATCTAGCAACCCATTCCACATCTTTCAATCCTTTTGGAGAGGCACTCTGTCTCTCTGTTTTCTGTATCCCATGAGAGAGGCACAATGGCTCTGTGGGACTGCAAAGCATTGTAGAGATACCAGAAATTCCCAGAGAGGAAGTAGATGATGAGCCTAGCCAGTACGAAAGACAAGGCCTCAACCTTGGCCTTGAGAAGGTGGGTTGCTTACTGTCTCATAGTTCTAAAACCTCGCCCTCCCCCAGGTCAGGCTCTGACCTCATGCTCACCTTGCCAGCTGCTCTGTCAGACTCTCCTGGGAGAGGCTGCTGGAGAAGAAATGCAAGGTTGGAAGATGTAAAGTTGGAGGAGGGAGTCCCCCTGTTGGCTTCTCACTCTGGCGAGTACCACACAGATATATCTCTATCTGCAACTTCAACTGCATCTAATCTGCGGTGATTTTCATCTGTGTCTCTTCTCTGTGTCTACTGGGGGGGGGGGAGACGACCCCAGCACCAATCAGTAACTCAGATAACATTCTGGAGGACTGCTCTGTGTGTCTCTTTGATTTGCTTCAGAAACTGATAATCACATTCTCTTTTCCTCTTCCAGCCATAGGGAAGTACAATATCTACATTGGAGATGCTTTGGAGTCCTCTGTCTGCCCTTTCAGCTACACAGCTCACAATGACTGATGAGATCTATCTTTGGATAGGATCCTGGCTGATGAAGAAGGATGGCCAAGACTTAATGGAAGGCTTTCCAAGAGCCCCATGAAACACTTACACCACAAGGAGATGAAGAAATGAGAAATGTGGGCTTGGGGTGGGTGAGGGGAAGATGGAGGTGTTAAAGCCCATCTGTGCAATGGGTAAAACTAAACTCTTTGTTCTCTGTATGACCTTGGACAAGCTTCTTTCCCATTCTGTAGCTTGCTTTCTTCATCTGTAAAATTGGGTTGACACAAGTCCTCACCTCACCAATTGGCTTTGTATATTTAATGTCACATGGAAGCATGTGGCAGCATATTTGGCATAGAAATACTAAATAAATCTGTCAGTCATCACCATCTTCTCCAGAGACTGATTGAAAAAAGTAGGCTGTGATATTATGAAAGGTAAAATAGCATCTTCGATGGCCACAGCCAGCTCCTTTGATCTGGATTCAGGACAGCCATGACTGGATGCAGAAGTGACCTACTAAGTACAGCTAGTCCAAAAGCCAGTGAGTGAAGTACAGAGCACAGTGGTCCATGAGAGGCAGCTCAGCACATGACTTTTGATTATGCTCATGCTCCTCATTCCTCCTGTTATAAGGCATTGAAGCTCAGACCAGTTTTCCACACTTCCCAGCCCCTCCAATTTCATTTCTCTCTAAGGACAGAACGCCCAGGCAAGAGTACATCCCTGTATCGCAGACCTCTTGCTTTGTATCTTAAGCACCTTCAAATACCTTGGAAGGAGCTGTCATGTAGTAATGTGTTTCTGGCCCGGACTTTGGGGCCTAGCCCAGAGGTTTGGACCCACTCTCAGCCCCACTGCTGCTTAGGCCTAAATAATCACATAAACATTTGCATTAATGTTATGCTGATTGGCCTAGGGCCCAGGCATATAACTTGCTAACTCTTTACTTCGGAACTCGTATGCTGTTCAGCCATGCAGCTCAGTACCTTTTCTTAGAGCAGCATAGTCCTCTGCACATCCTGGCTTCTCTGGAGTCTCTGTGACATCTGTTCCTGTTCCCAGAGTTTCTTCTGGTAGCCCTGCCCACACTTCCTGTCTGCCTTAAGCCAATCAGCATTTTTATTAAACCAGTCTATGGTATATAATTGAAGACGTGGCATGTTTGTTTTCTGGCATGTGTGGAAAGCCAGCAACTGCTTCCTCTAGTCTATTATGATGGCAGCATGGGCCTGCTGAGGCCATGTAAACTAAAATGCTGCGGGATGGTCTTTCTGTATACAGTGAATATGTGTTGTTATCACTGGTTAATAAAGAAGCTGTTCTGACCTGTGGCGAGACAGGAAACAGCCAGGCAGGGAATTGAAGAGAGATACAGGAAGAAGAAAAGCAGGGTCAAGGAAGACATGGTCCAACTTCCCAAGAAGCAAGATGTGAAAGTAGTGATAAGCCACTGGCTACATGGTTATACATAGAGTAATAGAAGTGTGTTAACTTAAGATGTAAGAGCTAGCTAATAACAGCCCAAGCCATAAACCAAACAGTTTGTAATTATTTTATAAGTCGCTGTAAGACCGAGGGTGGGAGAAATTTGTCTGGGCATCAGGGCTAGGCAGGATAGAGAAACTTATGTCTGCAAGTCAATCCTATCCTCCCATCCATAAAATAGACAGCATTCCTCACACATGTCCCTATTTGCTGGTTCTCAGCCTTGGATGCATTCAAACAACACCTAGGGAAGGAAAGAATCTGTGTCTCACTTGGCCTCAAAAGCAAGTATGTCTGAGGGCAGAAGAATATCTGGCTTTTGGTTTATTGTACTTTATTACTATTGCTATTAATCTCATTTCTGCAAATACATGAGGGGGTATACACACACCAAGGTCTGTGAATGTCAGAGGACAACTTCCTGGAGTCAGTTCTCCCCATCCTCTCTGGGGTCCAGAGAGCCAGCTCAGGTTATCAGGACTGTGCTGCTAACACTTTCACCCACTGACCATTTCACTGGCCCAGGTGTGGGTTTTCACTCATTCTGTAATGTTTGCAATTATCACCACTACTAGGTCTTCCCCTCACCACTACTAGGTCTTCCCCTCCAGACAGTCTAACATGCATCAGCAAAGAGAGAGGATGATTGACCTAAGGCAGTGACTTCCAGTAGGTTCTAGACTTTAAGCCTCTGGGATCTTCTCCAGTTGCTCTCCATTTCCTGCAGGTACCTGGCTGGCCCAGAGAGCTTGCTTCCATAGACCAAAGGGTCCCTCCAGGGGCTTCAGATTCATGGCATCTATAGCGTAGAGGTGAACATCTCCTGCTACTGCTCTGCAGACTCACACCAAGGACAGTCCTGGTTGGCCTAGAAGTAAAGCTTGAGGCCTGTACTCCATCTGAAACGTGGTTTGTGCTGAGCCAAGCTGTTAGCACTCCCCACAAGTCAGGAACTTGAGGTCTGAGTAACCTCAATAGACTCTGGGTGCTGATACCTGGCCTGAGGCTCACCCTGCATGCTCACTGGGAAGCAGAATAGTATTGTTCACACCCAGCTACTCTGACGAGAGAGGAGGTCCCTGTGACTCTCCACCTAGTTCCAGGCACTGTCCCTTCTGAAGGTGGCTTTTATATAAGTTGGGCAAATACAGTGCTGGGACTTGGAGATAATTCTCCAAAATACAAGTTGTTAGATTCTGAATCTGGAATGTCTCCCACAGTCTTGTGTTTTTAGTGTTAGTCTAGTCATCAGCTTGTGGTCAGCTATGGAGCCCTTAGGAGGTGGAGCCAGGCTGAGGGTGGTTGGTCACTGGAGGCAGGCCCTTGTACATCATGTGAACCACCATTGTCTGAAGTTTTCATCACTATGGACACAACAGCTGTTCTCCATGCTCCCCTACCCCGGGCAACTGAAAGCCTTCTGTAGCCAGAATCCAAAATCCAGACATTTGGTTACAGACACAGGGAAAGGACTGATTTGTGTGTGTTGGAGACTTAATTCCCATTCTTGAAAGGGAGAGAAGCCACCATCAGAGGAATTAATGTAATTCTCACAGGGAATCGCCTCATCCTATAAGAGCTGGTTATAAAAATAATATCTGGACCCCGAATCTCTGGTTTCTGATTTCAACTTTACTTTAACTACCACTCTGCACTTGGATGCCATCTGTTGAGCTCCTCATCAGAAGCCAGGCCAACCTGAGATTTTCAAAACTATTAACTAAATAAATCTCTAATATAAGTATGAAGCTCCTGTCTTCTTGCTACAGCAGCTAAAAATGGGTTAATGCAGATGTCTTATACATGCTGGCTTCTAAAGTCTTCATTTCTCTGCTTCATCTGAACTGGTATGAATTAGCTCAGAAAGCCTGTTAGTACTGAGCTCAAAGTTTTATGTATAATACTTTAAAAATAGCTCAAAGCAGGAGCATCTTGGCCGTTTAGAGACTTCCTTCTTTGTTTTCCCCTGCACCTCGCCCAATAGCTGCCAACCATTAAGACACAGCCTTGCAATTTACTAAGCTTCAGAGACTTTCTTCCATGATGAAGGCTCATGGAGCTGCGGATCACCTGCCTCAGATCTCCCTGCCTTCTGGGAACTCTGTTGACCCCCTTCCCCTCTCAGGAATGGCCAACGGGTCCAGTAGTTTGCCTACACACTGCAGCTAAAAGAAGCTTGACACCCACACATCCTAGCATGGCTTAAAGGGTGGGTGGGGATTGCTACCTCTTGTGCTAGTGCCTTCCAAGCTCCCAAACCTCTCAAATCGCACAGGATGACACCTCATGTGGGCTCAGAGACAACATCTATCAGTGTCAGAGACTTAGAACCTCTGGAGCTCCAGGGAAGAGGAAATAGGGGTAAGATGCCTATGTGCAGCCATGGAAGTAGGACTGCCCTCTAGAAAAGACTTCCCTCTGGACTTGTGATTAATGTTTGTGCATGGCATGAGACCCACATCTAATTGTTCTTGTTTTCTAAATATTTTCCCAGAGTTTGCAACACCATTGCTTGGATTATCATTTTCCCATTGCTTTGAAATGTCACTTTCATTATGAACCAAATTCTGTATTTTAATATTACCCATGATATGACTACATCCATATCAATAAATTGATTCTATTATTGTCCCTTTTCAGTTGGCTTTAATATCCAAAACAAGTTTAATGTCTGGACACTTCTCATATGAGAATTTTCATAGCTTTTTAAAAAATATAAATTGTTTTATTTAAATTCTAGTATTTGAGTTGATGCTTGTTCTCTAAATTCTCTCTCTCTCTCTCTCTCTCTCTCTCTCTCTCTCTCTCTCTCTCTCTCTCTCTCTCTCTCTCTCTCTCTCTCTCTCTCTCTCTCTCTCTCTCTCATGTGTACCCTCAGAGGCCAAAGGGGTGTCTAGTTCCAAGTGGTTGTAAGCCATCTGACTTGGAAACTGGGAACCCAGCTCTGCTTTTCTGGAAGAACAGCAAGTATTCTGAAACCACTAAGCCATTTCTCCAGTCCCTGGTTGAATCTTTTAAAACAAAATAAGATCCTGGGGATACTTTCCTTGAGCTGGGATATTTGTCATAGATAAATTCAGGGAATGGGGTGAGGGTGCTGCCTGTGGCTTTAAATATTCTGGCTATTTTATACACTCCTACACATAATTGTTCCTGAGGTTTCCTAGGTACTGGGAGTTTGGCAGCCATGATTCCTGTCCTCTTAAAGCTGATTTTCAATTTTAATGAACTGTTTACATGTAGTTGAGAGTTGAACTCTGGCCACTGGTGAATCTTGGTAAGTAAGAAAATTGTTAGACTTCACCTCTGCTCCCAATTCCTTGGCATCCCAGAAGCTGCCAAGCCCACACACACACACACACACACACACACACACAGAGCAAGCACAGTGGCTGAGCCTGGCGACTGCTGCCAATGCACTTTGGAAAGAGGATTTGCCCAAACTTCTTAGTGCCACCCAGAGAGTCTGGGAGACCACCTAAAAAGCTGCTGGTGGCAACGAGGGAGGCTGACAGATTGTTCTTCTCAAAGAAGCCTGATCGCCCTGGTCTCCTGGCTGTCTCTACTCTGCTTCCTCCATTTGCCCACCCACCAGAAGCATCCTTTACAGCAAAGGTGTCCAACCTTTTGGCTTTTCTGGGCTCCACCTGGACCACATCTTAACTAGGGGAGCTCTCCTTCCTTATTCCTGCCCTGCCTGGCCATCCCCAGTCTCTGCTCTCAAATTTCCAAGGTCTAGGTTCCAGGCAGCCCTTTCCCCGCAGGCTCTGCACCCACGAATGTGGGCTGCCCATAAGGAAGAGTCAATCAAGCTACCCATGTCTGGAACCGAGGCACGTACAGGGATAAGGTTGTTGATAAAACACAAAACATCATTTTCTTCTAATCAACTCGGTAAATGGATGTTTCTTTGGGCAGCCAGATCACAAAAAAGTGACACGGGGATTTATTAATTATGAAAGCTCAGCCAATAGCTTAGGCTTGTTTCTAACTTAAATTTACCCATTTCTATTAAGTTACTTTCTGCTTCGTGGCTTTATAACCTCACCTCTGTCTTGTCCATTCTGCCTCTTCTCCATCCAGCTGGTGATTCTGCCTTCTTCCCAGCACTCACACTGCCCTGAAAATTCTGCCTAGCTATTGGTTATTAAGCTTTTTACTAATCCAATCACAGTGGCATATCTTCTTACAGTGTAAAGGAATATTCCCCAACACAAATCAACAAACTCTTACATTTCTTAACAGTAAGTATCTCCGAGGTATGTGGTAGCCAAGAAGCTACCACATTGAGCACATGAACAAGCTCAGGGACATGGAGAAACCTAAGTAATATGTGTTAAGAGTGAATATGCCCCACCTTCAGAGCCAAATGCTGTGCCTGTTGACAGTCTCTAGCCTGAGGAAATAGGAGGTACAGCGCAGTACTCCTGTGGTAGCAGATCTGCAATGTCAAAGGCCAGGGACTCACCCATCCACTGAGGAAGGAAAGGCAAGTGAACAGTGGCTGCGAGCCAATATTTAAATAGCTCTGCTATTATCTGTGTATGTGTCCCTCAAAGGCCCAGGTGGCACCCACAGAACAGGCCTGGTCATCAGAGCTTTGCATTTTAACTGGTACTGGATTAGGTCAGGAATAAACACAGCAGATGGAGTACACAGGGTCCTTGCACTGGGCTTTCTAGAAAATGCCCTTCATGCTGGTTTTTTTTTTTTTTGGGGGGGGGGGGGCTGACGAGATGTCACAGCTCTGCCTGGGGTAGGACCAGGCTTTGAGGTGAGGTGGGAGGAGTAGACCCAGCCCAGAAGGGAAAGGAATTCAAAGAAGAAAACAGATGAGTTCCTAGGCCCCCCTTCAAGCCACATTCCCACCTCAGTGAGCATAATTGTTTCCTACCAACTGTTCTCAAAATCCTTGGCTTCATCTTTCATCATCTTAGAGTCAGTTTCCCTGTTGTCAACTTCAGAACACCTCAGCCTCACTAAGGTACAGCCTCACTGTACCCAGGGAGATGATCTTAGGTTTACATATCCCCACCAAGACCTTTTCAAGACTGCCCTGGATCTAATGCCTGGTTGGAGAAGACAAGCTTGATTGACTGGGGTAAGTTCTCAAAGGAGCACCAACACTTTTTAATCTAGAAGCATACATGTATATATAAAAATTGTTTGTTCACCCTCTTCACTGGATGGGGCCTACCTGGCTGCATTGTAGGCATGCTTAATGTCACCCCTTTAAATTTGTGACAGCCATGTACACATTCTCTTCACATTACCATTAGCATGGAAATGGCTCTGTAGTGACACCAAGGCCTACCAAGCACTGCTCCCTGGTTATTTCATTATAAACTAAATGATCTTATTATTTTGGGTAAACTTGAAACAGAGTATCACATGTCACAGAGCAATTGTACCTCATTACTTCATCCCACTAACAGAATTCTGAGGCTGCTTGAAACTATGCTGTTTTCAGGCTTTAGAAGTGGCCATCAGAGAGGACAACCTTCAGACCTCAGGTGTACTGAAGCCTAGGAGCCCATGAAGGAGTAGGGTTACATTTTTAACTGCCTGGAAGGTTTTGTTATTGCACAAAGAGAAGCCTCTGAAAGACCTAGGGATTAGGAAAGGGTGGAGACAAGGCTTCAGACTTGTCCAGGAATTTCCTAATCATCCCCTGTGTTGAGATCACAGCAAGGGAGGAAGGGAGCAACAATGATGGTAAAGCCCGACAGTCACCCCCACGTGAAGAGCATGATGGGCCATCCATCCAGGAGATACACAGGAAGCAACCTGAGCAATGTCCTTGACGTACATGACAGCTTTACCAAGGCTAATTGCTTTCCAGTTCTGTACTGAGCTTCATGGACTCAGCTACAGGGTTCTGTGACTCTCAGAAAAGAAACCACTTATCTACTCTTTAAACCTGAGACAAATCTAGATGATTAAGACAAGTCATTGCTCTTAAACCATGGTATCCTCAACCTTGGGGTCACCTAAGACCATCAGAAAACATATTTACATTAGAATTCCTAACCATAGCAAAACTGCAGTTATAAAATAGCAATAAAATAATTGTATGTTTGAGTGACAACACAACATGAGGAACTGTATTAAAAGGTCAAAACACTAGAAAGGTTTAGAATCACTGAGGTCAGGCCAGTGCTGGAAGGCATTGGTCTAGATGGCATGGTATCTTCCACAGTCTCATAATGAAGACACCAATGGTCCAACCTCACCCAACAGAGAGAGAAGGAACCAGTATCTAGTCACATGGCAGTTATTTTTCTACAAGAAATGTGTACCATTCAGAGAAAACTGACGAAGGATGATGTGGGAATGTCTTTCTTATGTTGTAAATATCAATCTTTAAATAAAGGAGTTGTTTTGGCTCTTGGTGAGCACCATAGAAGAAGTAGGTGGGGAGTCAGAATAAGTAGGAGGAGGAAGGCAGAGTTAGAGACAGATCAAGCCAGACACCCAGAAAAGCAACATGTAAGGAACACAGGTGAGCCACGGGCCATGTGGCAGACAGATTAATGAAAATGAATTGAGTTTAGATAAAGAGTTAGCTAGCAATGTGCCTAAGCCATGGACCAAACACAATGAAGTTAATATAAGTGTCTGTGTGTTTCATTGGGACTTTGGAATTGCTTATCCAGATAAGCAGCTGCAGGTGGTTCTGAACTGTTGGGCTAGTCCAGGCCAGAAACCTCAGAGAAAGCTTAAAAGGCATTCTAGAGCATAGAAACGGGGAGCCAAAAGCAGCTTTCAAATTGTGTCTCAGAAGTGGGTCATTGTACAGAGATAGCGTGGTGTCTGGGCCACATTCAAAATGATGGTAGACTGGAGGCAGGCAGCATAAGGTGCGACCAAGATGATTCCCGAAGTCTCACAGAAGACTCAGTAGCATGTGATTGACTAAAGGTTTCTGTTTATATTGAACAAAAAGGAAACAGAGTCAAATATGGCTTTTTGGAAGTGGCATTTTCTTGGGTCTGTTGTTTGCTGGTGGTGAATAGAGACACGGCCCCTTTAAGAGAACTTCCTGACTCAGCTTTATCTTCAAAAGCTATGTGGCTCTTTAAGAGGTGCTAGAATTTTAAAAGCTCTTCTGGTTAGAAAATGATTAAGGATTCACAATAAAACAGATTCAGACGGAAAAAGAAAACCTGTAAGTGGATTACAATATGTGTAAAATATGCTTAGGCTTCAGACAGTAAAGAAAGAAAGTAGAGAAAGTCTTTAAAAAATAGAAATAGAGTAAGAAAAATATAATAAGCCACATGAAGATGGAAAATAGACACAGAGTCTGGATTATGGTTAGTATTGTATTTTCTTTTAATTTTTAACTGATAATGAGTTAACTGTAGAAAGACAATGAATTGCTAAGTCTGCTAAGTTAAACAAAAATATATATCTTAAAGGTACCTTGACTTTGAAATTTGTGTCTAAAGATATGTTACCTTGGAAGAGATATTTTGTTTTTATTTCCACAGAAGATGAGAGACTATGAATTGCTTGCAGGAAAATATAGTTTCATCAACCAAGACCACCTAAAAATTCTCTGATAGGAAGATATGGTCATATCAGTTTCAAGACTAAGATGATCCAATCTCAATAATTTGCAAGATTGTCAGCGCCTATTAATCGCAGAAGTAGTAATGAAATACTATGTCCAAATTCCCAAAATATTGTTTATAAATGTTTGTTTTCATTATTATTGGTTAATGGTCATAGTTAATCTCTTTCTAAGAAGAAAAAGGGGATTTGGTATATGAGCAATTAAAAAAATTATATTATTGAATTTACTTTAGTCCAAAAATCAGCTGTTAATCTCAAAATATTTTACATTGGTAATGATTTTGGTTTACTGATACAAATTTAAGGTCAATTTTGTTGTGCTGCATGTACTTTTCTACTCTTGTTTAAGGTATATTTATATAACTTATTTAAAATTGTAATTTATACTTAAGAAATGCAGATTAGCAGTCATCTATGATAATCAAACTTATAGTCATATTAGATTTTTTAGATTGCAAAGTTATATTTCAATTAGATAAGTAATCTTCAAACACTTTAAGACCTACAGAATATGGCATTTAAAATATTTTAAGAACTTAGACTTTTCTGGACAGTGAGACAGATCTCCTGATAGTACCAATCTACTTCAAGAGAATAATGGGCAATGAAGAAACTTCATGTGGAGTTTACTTTCTTTGTGGCAATAGTTAGCCACAAACTGTTCTTGTATTGACTGCTCGACAGTATACTGTACATAAACCAGACATGCAGGACCCATAGAAAAGTGACCTCTGAACTTTGGCAGAACAAGCCAAGATGGTCCTTCAATTTCCCACTTTGCCGAGAAAACTGTCAGACATTCTTCAGGACTCCAGGAGAAGTGACTGATGAACTATACCAGAATGGGCAGTGCAGTCTTTCAGATTTTCTGCTTCACTGAAAGGTATTCCAGAGACTCTGGGCCTATAGGCTGAAGATGGATGCCCCAACTTTATAAAGTAAATTTGGGTGACTGTACAGGCAGATATGCGTCATCTCTGTAATTTCTAGATTTTGGAAGTTGCTTGTACTTCCTGTTTACTTGGGTAATATTATATCCTTCTGTGGTCTTTGATGTAGTTGAAGATTTTATAGTTATAGGTTTGGTTTTTCTTAGTTATTTTAAAAAGTATATTGGATATGAAACTTTAGATTCACAAGGATAAGGTGGATGATAGAGTATTTTCTTTAATTTTGCTGAATACAAATGAATTAGATATTGTAACTGTAATTCTTGTTTAATAGCTATTTTGTTATATGTAATTTTGTTATATTAAAATTTAGGCTTCCTTTTTAATTAGACAGAAATGGGGAGGTGATGTGGGAATGTCTTTCTGTATGTTGTGAACATCAATCCTTAAATAAAGAAGCTGTTTTGACCCTTGGTGAGCACCGTAGAAGAAGTAGGTGGGGAATCAGAATAGGTAGGAGTAGAAAGGGGTCAGAATCAGAGAAATGCCCAAAGAAGCAACATGTAAGGAACACAGGTGAGCCATGGGCCACATCGCAGACAGATTAATGAAAATGTGTTGAGTTTAGATGAAGAGCTAGCTAGCAATGTGCCTGAGCCATAAGCCAAACAGCATGAAGTTAATATAAGTGTCTGTGTGTGTCATTGGGACTTTGGGATTTCTGGTTCAGATAAGCAGCTGTGGGAAGGTCTGAACTGTGGGGCTAGTCCGGGCCAGAAACCTTGGTGTATCACAATGATTTACAGTATCAAGTCAAGTTTGCCTCGAGAATGTGAGCAATTCCATCTCTAGAGAAACAGGAATAGCTGGTCCCTCACTGTCTCAAGCTGCAGGCCACTTGCCAAAATACTGACAGGAGGCAATATCATCCCAGGTCCACACATATTGTACCACAGACCCACATCACACACAGTCTAACACATGCACAATATATCATATACTTCACAACACACATGCATTCCACACACACAAAAACATTTGAATCCACAAACATCGTGTGCATCTATCTACTTTACTTCACACACATATCACATGCACACTTAAAGGCATGTTATACATAGTACATATATCACACACCAGGGAGGAGTGGGGAGAGAGCAGATAGTATCACACACACTCCTAGGAGTGGAACAGATCTCTAGCTTGTACAATGCAATCTTCAAAATACTATTCTCTCTATGATAACCAAGTCACTCTGGCTTGACCCAGAAGGTGGCATGGTCATTCAGCTTTGCTGGATGCTTGTCATATACCATATGTGGTGAGCACTTATAACAGGCTCACGGGAAATGGTGGTTTAGGGCATGCAGCACTGGTAGGGCAGACTACCTTGTGGTGAGCGGAGCTGGATCCACTCCCACATTCATTTCAGAGTCCAGGGTTGAAGAGCAGCAGCCAGCAGTGAAAGACATCTCTTACTAGACTCTGTCATGTTGTCTCCCGAATAAGTGCCATTCTGGGCCTTATGGCCCATCCTCTTCCCCTAAGGACTAAAACTTTGTTTACTGGGGGAAAAAGGAACTACAAATCTCCTTATCGCTGCCACCTGCTGAGTGCTAGTCTCTTGGGATCCTCCAAGACCTTGGGCGTGCCCGAATGAGGGCTCCAAGACCTTGGGCGTGCCCGAATGAGGGGGCAGGGTGTGAGAGAGTTAAGGTAGTAGAGAGCTGGGACACAGAGAGAGAAGCTAGAGACAAGCATGGAATAGAGTCAGTGTGTGTGAGCAGGAGCAGAAGGAATCCAGCATGGCGGGAAGCTAGAGGGGAAAAGGCTAGGCGAGATGCAGTGGCAAGAGAGGAGCATGGCTAAGGGAGAGACAGATCTAAGAGATAAGATGTATTGAATAAAGCTCGGGTCTCGCTCAATGTGGAGAGAGCCCGAATGATGGAACCTAAATGACTCCTGAGTGCAGATTGTTTTAACCTTGACGCCCTTCGCCTGGACAAGACTCGGTCCCAAAGAAACCGGACGCGGTACAGTCACAAGTTCAAGGAGACACAGCTTGGCAATCAGATCTCAGAGCTCACTAGCCCTGAGTCTTCTGAGATCCCACTCACCAAAGTCAAGCTACAATTACTAAGTTCTGCCTTTGTTTTGGTCTGTTCAGCTCAGTGCAGTGTTTTGTCCAAGTCAGTAGGCCCCTCCAAAATCTCATTCCACATCCTGTCCCTGCAAGATGCTGAGCAGTAGAAGCAGACAAGATGGTACAGTGTGTGGCTGGGAGAAAACATATTGTCATTGCAGAGAGTCAGTCAGAGGATGGCCAGTAGCTTGGGGCTGACTGGTTCAAGAATTGAGCAAGAAAGGAGAAAAGCTGCATCTGCCAGCACATCAGTATCATGCTGTGCAGTCACATCCCTTCAGAACAGGCAGAGGAAGAAAGGACAAGGACAGGAGTGACAAGCTGGTTCCCAAGCCCTGGAGCCCACACTCCCAAGGAGAGATCCAGTTCTGTCCATGGAGAGCCAATAGACCCCTTCTTTACTAGACAGACAGAGACAGTGGTCTTCCTTCCCTGACTCCCTACGAGCAGCCCACCTATTCTGAGGTGCGCAGGCTCACAGCCTCCTTCGGCCCCAGGCTTGTGCTTTGTCTGCCCAGAGGAATGGGTCCTGTGTCGCAGCCTCAGCTCAAATCCCCTGGCTGGCTCATTCCAGTAAGAAAATGATTCAGGCTGTTCTCTGGCCAAGCCTGAGATCTGAGATCAGGAGCAGTCCCTATGCTCCAGGAGTGGGGACAAAAACCAGAAATCGAAGCCTAGGACTACAATAACCCAATGCCATTAAGGTCCTGCCAAGCCTGGGGAAGGGTGTGATCGGGGTAGCCTACTGGGGCTCATTGTTCATTTCTTCTCTTCTTTTGCCTGCAGCTAGTCAGTAAGTGAAGAGCCCTGAAGTGGGTCGACTCATCCTGGAGCACTGACCTTGCCCTGGCTCTGGCCCCACTCTCTGGAGATGGGGCAATCAGTAGCGCCAAGACTGAAGCCAGACTCCTACCAGCAAGCCCCACCCAGTCCTCAGAAAGACAAAGAGGTCAGAGCCAGCTCATGCCATCAAGCAGAATGGGGATTGAAGACCAGAAACTACCTGTCATGTTGTAGCTACTGGCATCCTGGAATCACACATGCCATGCCATATTTCCACTGTTTTCGGGCTGGAGATCCAGCTCAGCTTGGAGAGTGCTGTCTTAGTGCTCGGGACAGCCTATCCTCATCACTTCATAAAACTGAGCATGGTGGCACATGGCTAAAGTCCCTGTACTTGAAAAATAGGGGCAGCAGAATCAAGAGTTCAGTTTAAAAGCATTAGACCTACCTTGAAAATAAGTAAATAGATAACTATAAATTTACCTAGAAGGTTTGCACACAGGTTCTCACATACATGCATATGCATTCACTTAGGAAAGCATACACATACCTATGAATAAAAATCTACAGAGAGTTCTACCCAAACCACAGACACCATGCATGTTCACACATGACTCACGGCATACATAACCTACTCATCTCCAAGAGTACAAGAGTCTATATCTGCACTCCTCTAACAATACATCCAGATCCTGTGGGACCTAGGAGCCTCCAGCTGGGTGATGCAGACAGCCAGAGAGAAAGTAAGGATGCTGGCTTCCGCCCTAAGCATCAAAGTCTGTGTTCTGATTCAGGAGCTGCAGGAAGGACGGAGCCAGGTGTGGAGTGTGGCCACTTCCAGATGACTTCAGCACCACAAGACTCTTGAGGCTTAGAGAGGTTGGGTCACTTCCTCACAGTCACACAACAGATTTGAATTGAGGTTTATCAGAAGGCAGAGCTCAAAGTCCTATACCCACTAGCCCAGGCTAGAATGGCTGCTGGTGACCTCACAGCCTTTGTCTCCGCTAGGTTTCCATCCAGCCAAGTGCATGCTTTTCCCAAGCCAGAATCCTTTTAGTGGTCCTCCAAGATTAACTTCAAACGGAAGGATAAGCAAAGGCTTGAGGAGGGTGGCAGCCGCCGCCATCACCTCAGTACTCGCCCGGGCCTGAAAGTCTATCTAGAATTGGGACTCTGGCTTCTAGAGGCAGAAAAGTCTGGGTCAGATTAGAACAAAATGGTTAGGGGACCTAAGATTCTAACTCCACCATGGAAACAAAGATTTTTGCGCATGAAGGATATCAGAGGCGTGAGAGCCATCCTGGACAGGAGTCCTGACTTTCAAGGGTGCCCTGTAGACCCACAGAAGACACCTAACAAAGTCTTGTATCAAGAATTATGGAGGGACCCTCAGGGCCTATCTGATGGCCCTGCAGCTCCCCCTGCTGGCAGAACGCATTCTAGGAAATAAAACCTGATTAAATGTTCAAATTTAAGCACATCTGCCTGTTTTCCAAAATCCTGCACTCTGGGTGTTCTGCTGACCATTATCCAGAATTCATTCACTTTTATGCAGCTTCTAATCTCAAAGCACAGGTGGCCTTACCTTACAGGCATCTCAGTCTCTGGAAATTTCTAGACCACAACTGAGCATTTTTCTAGAGAAGCAGTTCTGAGAATTCCGAGGGGCCCTGGGAATGTTGCACATATGAGCATCACCTGCCACTGTATCTCTCCAGTCCTAGCTTTCATAGATGAGAGCATGGGGCACCTGGCTCCCAACCCTCAGGTGATCAGTGAAATAGCATGTATCCCATGATTCCTGTCCTGGGTCCCAGATCAAAGACAGAATCAGCCACATACCTCTCACAGACACACAGCCTGAGCATAACACAGTTGGACGCGCAACACACACCCAGATCCTCATCTCCTGTGTTTCTGGGAAGGTCAAAGGGCCTTTAATAGGCTATTCATACACTCATTTGTTTCTGTGCCAGAACATAAACTGAAGAAGGCTAGGTTATGCATCCCATAATCCCTAGTATTAGAAATGAGTTCGACACAGGAACACACAGAAAATACTCTATATTTGCAGAGTGGTCACCCTAGAATTTCACTTATAAAACAAACAAAATCCTCTTTGGGTTGCCCTGGTCAGCAGGCAGTAAGTAGCCTTTCATCGCTGGACCATGAAGGGTCGGGGAAAGAAAACATTTTCTCTGAATCTCTCTCTCAGCCTGAACTGCCCCCAGGCATCTTGTAAAGAGCTCCCGCCCAAGTAGTGCTGCCAAGCCAAGCCGACTTGGCAGACCAAGGTGATGAGTTCAGCCAGGAAACAAGGTCACCACCAGTGCCTGAGTCCCATGTCTGAACTATCTACTCCCGATTAATCGTGAGTGGCAGATGTAAGCACAGTCCTCAAATTCCCAGCTAAGGACCACAAGCACCTACGGCTTGGTTTGTGCAGTCACAGAACCCACACAGGAATCACAGATTAGCAAGGGCTTGTGGCTGCAGGCTATTATTTAACTGCTTGCCATCCGGTATACCAGCCCGCTGAAGCCCTGAGATCTGCCAGCCTGTCGCTGGGTGCTGTGCCTGGGAATGCAGAGCGGGGACCCCGTCTTCCACTGGCAGTGGGGCATCTTCAGATTTCCACCAGAGCCAAAGGACCTTTCCAGGCATCCTCCAGAGTCACTTGACTGCAGGCCTCTTTTTTTTTCCCTCAGAACTGAAAGCAGCTTAAAAGAGTGAGTTGTGAGCCCTCGTGTGGCAGTGCCTGGGAACGCAGGTCTAACCACGGGGACTCACTGACTCAGGTGTGGGAAGGAATCCCTGTCTGTAGGAGAACATGAGACCTAGAAACCCCTGGACACTTTTTCCTTAAATTTGGAGTATTGGGAGACCTTTAGAAAAACTGAATTTCTTGTAGTGTCCCCTTCTTGAAGGGAAGGCTGAAGGTGACACAGTCCAGACTTCTGTACTCCGAGTTCTCTTTCAGAAGCTCAGGAAAGACTCGATAGACCAAAAGCAGTTGATCTCTGAGAGCAGTAATCTGAATTACACGCAAGGCTCCTCCAGCGTGGCCCTGAAGGGCAGCTCTGGGAACAGAGAGCAAGACAGAATTTGCGATCTTCCTGATTTTATTCCAGGACTTAGTAAGTGCCAACCATGAGCAGGCCACCTTGCTAAGGCTGTCTTCTGCCCACTACTGGGAAGATTCAAAATCAACCATGGAAATTCAGATTTACCCAAGTTAGCACAAGGCCAGACCTTCATTGAGTCCTGTGCACTGCCTACCATTTCCTTGTGCATTAGCCATGGTTCTCTAGAGCAACAACTTATACACATGTGTGTATGGGAGGTTGTACATGTGGGAGTGTGTATATATGTAAGTGGAATATATATGTATATGTACACATATGAGGATTTTTTTTTACAATTATTTACAGGCTGTGTACCAGGTAATCCAACAATGGCTGCCTATGAACAGAAGGTCCAAATATCCAATAGCTGCTCAGTCTGTGAGGTTGGATGTCTCAGCTGGTCTTCAGTATGTGCCATAATGCCTGTGAATGAACAGACTTGCCAGCAAGTGCAAGAGCAAGCATGCAAAGAGCAAAAGCTTCTTCCTTACATGTTCTGTATGTAGGCTGCCGGCAGAAGGTGTGGCCCAGATGAAAAGTGCATCTTCCTCTCAAAGACCTATATTAGAAGTGGGTCTTCCTACTTTCAAGGATTTAGTTTTAAAAAATCCCCAAGGTGTACCCAGATATTTGGGTTGTAGTTAATCCCAAATATAATCAAGTTGACAACTAAGAATAGTCTTCTTACCTGCATGAGACCCCAAGGAAAGACTGTACTTACACCTGATCCCATCTACATGTTCTCTGATGAACTCATACTAAATGGGGAGTCTCGGTGTGGCACGACCACACACCTCTGATCACCTGATTAGCCATTAACAGATCTAATATTATCTAAGAATCAGAGTATACTGTAAAGTGCATTACAAATAAACAGAAGCTAGGAATGGACCTCGGAGACTGGGGTACTGGGGTACTGGGAGACTGGGACAGAACACTGGCCTGGTATATACAAGGCTGTGGGTCCAGCCCAAGCACTGCAAAAATAAACAAACTGGAAAGTGAAGAAGCTCACACAGGCAACTTTTGGCCAGCTTCCCTGGGTTTGATGGCACCTTTGATTTAACAAAAGACTCTCAGGCCTGTGATGTTAGATGCTATAGTGGTTTGAATCAGTATGACTCCCATAGGCTCCCCTATTTAAAAATTTAGTCCCAGGTTTGTAGAACTATTTGGGAAAAACTAGGAGATTTGGTGTTGTTGGAAAAGGTTTCAAGATTCGTGCCATTCCCAACATCCTTCTGTCTGCAGATTAAGATGAGAGCTCTCAGCTACGGCCCCATTCTCATGCCTGCCTGCCTGCCTGCCTGCCTGCCTGCTGCCATGTACTGCCCCATCCTCATGCCTGCCTGCCTGCCTACTGCCATGCACTGCCCCATCCTCATGCCTGCCTGCCTGCCTGCTGCCATGCCCTCCTCCAGAATCTTCATGATTCTAACCCTCTATAAACACGACCCAATCAGCTCTTTTTTCCATAGTTGTCTCGGGGGTGGTATCTTATCAAAGCAACTGCATAGTAAGACAAGAGTCAAGGTCTTTCTCCAAAAATTTTGCTCTGCCCAGTCACCATGCATAGGAGGAAAAAAAAACTACTCAGAGTTTGGTGTCATGAATGGTGCAGCCAGAGAAGAGAAGCTGAAATGTCAAGGAAACTGACTTTTAACACAATGCAGGCAAAACATAATCCCAAGAGCTTTGAGCTTGACTGGGGTAGTGGAGGCTATCTCCATGGGCTTGGAAACATAGGCCACTATGTTTACTGAGATTTGAGTAAAATAAAAGGTATTTTACTTAACTCTCTCTATTTACAGCCCAGGAGCAAAAGGAAGCTTGCAAAGGCTGGCGTTCCCATCTCAAGACTGACTATCCAGGAGAAAGAGACCCGACTGGACCAGGGCTCTTCTAGAAGTTAAATGAGGAGCCAATGCTGGCTCTTTTGGTAAATCGGTATTCACCGAAAGGTCACACCCAGTGCCCTCAGTGCCGATGCTGATATAATTGCAAGCCCCAGAAACCTGTTATAAGCTGCTCTCCTTTCTCTGGGTAGTGAGGGTGATAGAAGGCTCGCTTCCGTGTTTGCTTTGGAGGCCAGAAAACACGGGTAGATATCTACTCGTACTAAGAAAATTTCCCTCGATTTTGGGCTCTAATTTTACATCTTTTGAGATGGTTTTGATTCTGTAAAGTTAAGAAACTATAAATCAGTTTGGGGGACGGACACAGTATACAGGAATACGTAAGTTGTTTGATTTGCCAATTTGACCACTAGGTGGAAGCATTATATAATAAAAGACACCAGGCTCCATCTCCACTAGGTTACTGAATAACTTCAGGCAGGTGACTTTCTCCCAGAACTTTAGTTTTATGCCCCCCCCCCAAAAGTGTGCTATTGCACAATTGAACTGGGATGAAATGCACTTTGAAAAATCACACAAGTTTTGTAATTAAGGACCAGGATTCTGCAGCAGAGAACTAGATTCTAATTCTATCATGCTGTTTAAGAATAAGATAGTAGAATATAAAGCTTCCACCACCAGACACATCGGATCATCAGCTCCGATCCCTCACACCCAAGTCACTGCCACCACAAATCCCACAGAGCTCTTTGAGTATTTTACCAAGTGCTTGAGAGGTGACTTGTAGGTACCCTGCAGACTGGTGACAGGGTTGATGCCAGCCCTGAGGTTTCCTGGTGTGAGTCTGAGTTTAGGAGCCAGGTAAGTGGACAATGAAGAAGGCTTCCCCCCTCAAACTGCACAGATTACTCATGACCCTCAAAAGAGTTCCAATGTACTGTCTCACAGAACCTGATAAAATGATCCTAGAATTTACACGGAATCATACAATACCATGAAGCAAACTAGAGAATCAAGCCACCATCTTTATGATTTGAGTTTTGCTTTGCAGAATGTGTGTCTGGATCCCATTAGTTCCTGATAAAGCAAGAGAAATGGCTATGCTGCCACCAACTTGCTTTGGGTACCGTTTTACTTTCTCTAGGGCGCACAGCATCAATCTTAACAAATAAGGGCTTCCAACCTCCACTTACAAAGTTCACACTGGAAAAGGCTTATCTGCAAATCATGGCTCTCCACTCACTCGCCTCTACCTAGGCTCTGTCTAAGTCTTCTTACTAAAAGGAGCTTAACACTCTTCCAAAGCAGGCATAACAAATAACACCCCATTCATTCTCTTTCTTAATCATTTCGTGTATGTGTGTGTGTATGTGTTAAGATAGACATCAGATCCTAAACATTTTTGTGGGAGTATTTATCTAAAGCCATAGATAGCCTGGAAGTTTGAAAGCCGAGCTTTCCAAATGCTTTGGCTGCATTCTCAAGAGTTCCACTATTTCCTCGTGGATAAGAGATAAAATAAGTGTTATTAAAACATTTAAGGGGCACTGCTTAGGGCCCAGTACTGGCTCCTGCTGTAAACTGTACTGAAGAAAGGAAGGTGGGCATATGACATCCAATGATTAGTAAGGCTTCCACAATTAGGGCTCCAAGTACAAATGGTCAGGACGCCTCACACTTATGTTCTTGGGTTTCTATGACAGCCTCTAAAACCAAGCCAGAGCTTGACCTATCCCACCCCTGAGGTGGAAGGCTGCTTTGAGACACAGCAGCCATTTTCCTAGGCAAGGCTTTATGGCCACAGCAAGTCAGTTAGTCTCCCAAGGTGTCCAGCTTTAGCAGACTCAGCTGCAGGACAAAAGAGGTTTCTGCAATCGTACACTTACGGGAGATGACACAAGAATATCTACACTGGAAAGAGAAGGTACCATTTTGTCTGCAGAGACATAATCCTGTAAGCAGACAGCCCCAGGAGGCCCATAATAACATTGTTAAAACCGAGAAGTCAGCACAATCTCAGGAGAAGATCCACATAAAACAATCAATTGCATCCCTGTATACAAATGCTGAGCAACCTAAACGCTAAGAAAAGAAAACAGCAATAGAGTTTTACCCATAATAGCATCAAAAAGAGTCACATATTTAGAAAGAAATGTAGGAATGTTAGATTCGTACCCTGATGGGGATGAAACAGAAGTAACTGGAGACAGTTCACTATGTAGATCAGAAGACTGTCGTGTTAAGATGATGATTCAACCCAGACACAGTGGACCCTTGCTGTCCTTACTAAAAATCCGGTGCGCATTTGAAGAACTTGACAAAATGAGTCACAAACTTACACAGAGTTACGGAAGGCCATGTTACGAAAGGCCATGAATGACCGAAACATCATTGACTGACAAGGGGGGAACCTTCCTTCCTAACATCTATGGCTCTAATGCCACCACTATGAACAGGAGGAATGGGTACAGGAACATAGAGAGCGCCAGGACAGACCTCACTTTGCAGAAGCAAATTCTTTTTACACTCAATTGATTTTCAGTGCAGGTGGGAAGGTGTGGGCCTTTAACAAAATGTAAGCTGAGTTATTTATATGCAGATAATTTTACTTGATACTGGGTACCAAAGCCAAATCAGATGCAGCACAGGTTTCAGTGCAGGAATCCAGTAATACTGCTCCAAGAATTAACAGACGTCAATCTTCAAGATCTCAGCCTTGGAAACAATTCATGTATGACACCAAACGAGCAATAAGATAAATTTAAAGGTCATTATTACATTTGGCCTTATGAAGATTTAAATATTTGTCTTTCATAAGATATGAAGATAAGCAACCATCTGGGAAAAAATTCCTTTCCAAGCACACATCTGATAAAATGGCTTGTATCTAGAACTCACAGTGTATATTCACACTTCAGGAATAAAAAACGCTCATAAGAAAACCCAAAGATGCAGATAGACCTGACACCAAAGACCATAAATGAACACAGAAAGACGCTAGACACATCAGTTACTAGGAAAAGGCAAATACAAGGCAAAGACACAGCTTGGTACCACTCCACACCCAGTGGAACAGCTAAACTAGAAAAACACAGTGACATGTGGCAAGGAAATGGAGGAAAGGGCACCACCAACACTCACTGCTTTAGGAATATTAAGTTGTGCAGTCACATTGGAAAATAGACAGATTCTTGAGAGATTAAACATAAATGTATCACACAGCCCATAAATTCCACTCATGGGTATAAACCCAGGAGAAATGAAAGTATATCCATATAAAGGTCTGATCCTGGGTGTTATTGGGATAGCTATTCATAATAGCCCTAAGTGAAAAATAAGTAAATGACAGTCAGCTGGTGAATGGATAAACAAACAATGGAATTCCATTTAGTAAGTAAAAAAACGAACTAACATTTGCTAGGACTTTCTAAATTGAAGAAGTCTGACATAACATACTACATCCTGTATGATGCTATTCGTCTGAAAATACAGATAATGTAAAGACACAAAAAGGAGGTGTGTAGCATCTGCCAGGAAGGAGTAGGCATTGATAAATGAGTATATAGGTCTTTACTAAGTGATAGAAATATTCTAAAATGGATTTATAATGAGGTCTGTATACTCAATAAGCTTACTAAGATGTCTTTGAACTGTATACTTAGACTGGCTAAATTATGTATGTAAAATATGACTCAGTGAAATATAGTTGGCTTTTGGTGTCTGAGGGAGATATGATATATAATGTACAGTATAAAGTACCAAAGGAAACTAAGAAAAATCCTTCGATCCGATGAGACTACTTAAAGGCTAGAGGAAGCTCAGACCACACAGCTTAAAAGGCATCAAGAATTGATGTGGGATGTCCTTCTGTATGCTGTGAAATAAAGAAACTGTTTGAGCCTATGGCAGCCATCTTAGAAGTAAGCAGGAAATTGAAGCATAGATAGGGGAGTCAAGGGTGGAGAAAGGGTGGAGTCAAGAAAGACATTATCCAGCTGCCCAAGAATCAACATGGTAAGTAGCATAGGTAAGCCACAGGCCACATGGTAAAACAGATTAACAGACATGTGTTGAATTAAGATGCAGGAGCTAGCTAACAATATGTCTGAGCCATAGGCCAATCAGAATGTAATTAATACAAGCATCTGAGTCATTTGTGGGGGGAGGGGCTGCAGGCAGGTCTAGACTGCAGAGCAATGGCTGGGCCAGAAACTCAATTTACAAAGAATACTCACATCTTCTTTGTCTTCAGACAGAAGAGGGAAGAGAAAGTTTTTCTTGGTCACTTCGTCAGCCCATTGGTGTAGTCATCCACATGTGAATAGCGGGTCCTACAGAAATCGATTCTTCCCATGAGGCCAAGCAAAGGCCAAAACAGTCAATGTTCATGGTAAAGGCACTTGTGGCATTTGAGTCTGTAAGTGTCAAGTGGCAGAACAAAAGCTTGCCCCAAAAGAACAACATCCACTTTCTTAGGCAGAGAAAAATAATTGCAGAACTTCATTTGTACTTAGCAGACATCAAAGAAACGTTGGTGAGACTGGCCACCAGCCAGTGAGTATAGAAATGGTAACAGGAGAATAGCTGTCATCATGAGCATTTTATTTCTCTGTACAAAAGAAGTCAATAGTGGTTTTGATTTTAGCATGGTGGCTTGCTTTACCCCTCTATTGCTTCATAGTATGCACTCAGTAAACCTATTCCTTAGGAAGGAAGCTCTAAGCAGGCATTGTGCTGTTGAAAGCTGGACAGCCCAACTCTGGTTGGCATAAAGAGAATAAAGATTGGGCTCTCTCTCCTTGGCTCAGACCCCAGCAGCAGAATTGGGTGGCATGCCCTTCACCTCATCCAAGTCTGGTTGGCAGCAGGCATCAGTGAACAAAGGCACAAGTGTCTCAAGTCTTCAGCCAAAGGGAATTGTGAACCAACCAATCCCAACCCCCCAGTTTGGCCTGTTCTGGTGTCTAACACCATTTAATCATTGTTTAAGAACCTGTCCACATGTGTATGCATTCTGTCCTTCCAGGTAAGAGGTGAGGTTAATTATAATGAGAAACAGTCCTCTTCCAACGGGACCCAGGAAATCACCACTCGGTGTAGATTTACATCTATAGCACTCCTATTTGGGAGGGTGTGGACAGAATTAATGATGAATAAGTAAGGATATTTAAGAAGAAGCCACAGAAGGGTTAGTATGCACCAAGGGAACAAGCGACCTAAGTCTGAGAACAAAGTCACTAATAGTTGAGCTATCTCTTACACACAACATTTTCCACTTCAATAACCTGAGTGAAACACAGAATGAATAAATGAAGTTATAATGCTAGTTCTGATGTCAGGTAGACAGGTCCGTTGCTCTATCACTGCATAAGTGACTTAAAATGTAATCATTTTACAGGAAGTTAAAAACAGATGGCTCATCAATTCTGTGGCTGGGGAGATCAGCTACTAAGTGTAGAGAGAAATGACCTTATTAAAAAACACATACAAGCTTTTCTCTATAAAAGTACTCTAAGAATTAATAAAGACACAAAGTAAAATATCTTAAACTGTATCACCACTATTGTTATTGTTTTATGCTGGTATCTATAAGCATACACATAACTGCAATGCCTTTATCTCTTACCTTCCTTATGAACTGTTACAATATGGATATTTTGAATATATTTTTTGAATATAATGTGAATATTCTGCTAAAACCATTGTTTGGCTGTGAAATTATTTTATCATGTAATTTAGTCATTCTCTTGAGATGTGGGTTGTTTCACCATTTCACACCAACATCCTCTGATTACAAAGATGTATCATAAGCAGAATGTCATAGTAGTATGTGTATCTCAAATGGCTGGCCAGGGTCAATGCCTTGTTTTTTGTTTGTTTGGTTGGTTTGGTTTTTTTTTTTTTTTTTTTTTTTTTATCCTTGACACTGTCTATAGCTGCTTTGTACTGCTGTGAGTTTTTGCATTGTTCTTAAGTGTTGGAAGTCATGGCTCCATGGACTTGTTCTTGAATTCCTGGTGGCTTTGAAAGGCTCGCCCACTTAAAAAGGCTTCACAGGGTATAGATGGCACAAGTTGTTTCCTGGGTACCTCCCTGGGCTTCTTCCAGCCCTGGATCTAGCCAAAGCAGTCCCCATAACCAGGACTCTGACAGTCTCATATACACATCTCATTAGTAAGAAAATTAAACAAATGAGAACACTGATAATCCATCACAACTATGTTACTTTTGTTGGTGCGGCTCACATTTGCATGTGACCTGCTTTAGTTTGTGGTATGTGTACCAAACCTCAGCTACAAATTGTCATGGAAACTTGTTTCCTGTCATTTAAAGATTGAGACAATGTGCTTATTAAAGGTTGAGATTAGTGTGCTGTTATGTGATAATAATCTCATTTTTGTTTATCTTTCATTTTAAAATTCCCAAATGCAAATCTTATTTATGGAAGAAGCAGTTTACAAAGAGTTACTCTGTGGCCTGGAACATCTGTAGTATCCACTTGAGCTCTGCAGGTTGTCTGGGCTGTGGCCTCTCTGCTGTTGGACCTCCCACAAGATCCCAGGGAGCCAGGCACACAATAAGCATATCTGGTGTTCCTTTCACAGTAGTGATTGACACCTGAAATGTGATATGCTCTAGACAAACCCATTCTATAGTCACTTGAAACACTACCAAAAAAAAAAAAAAAAGACATTTTCAGGGCCAAAGCGATAGTAAGTAAATTAGTAACAAGTCATGCTTTAGAATCTGGGAAACAGCAATTCCATGTTTACAGCTAAGGAACAGAAGAGGCTATGAGGAAGTTCCTTTTATTATTTTTATACAGAATAGACATTAAGTGGAGATTAATAGTGGGGAGATGACCCATGAATGGAAAAAAGGCTCTTTGTATAACCTGTCTCTCCTTATAGATTCACCTGGGAAGTATGGGGAGTAAGGTCTTCAAAACGTTAGATTTTGTACGAATAAGAAAATGAGGGAGAACGGCATAGTCGCAGATCTGAATACCACGGCAAGACTACAGAAATGAGACTGGTACGAGGTGGCGAAGGGGAAGTTAGTTTAGGAAGATTGAGAAACCTCAATGTTAAATTCTGTGTAGAAAGCAGAGTACTATTGTCATGTTGTTAAAAGGTTCTTGAACACATGCGCGCGCACACACACACACACACACACACACACACACACACACGTTTTCAATGGAAAATGAAGATATAATATCAAGAATAAACATAATACAACAGGAAATAGAACAGTGTGTGGGATTTAAAGCCCAGAATGGAAGGAAGCTGGATAGGAGTCAAGGTAACGCTACCTTACTGTTGTGTTCAAAGGAAAGAGAACAAGGAAGGGTGGCTGCAGTAGGAGGTTTCTGGCCCTGACTTTCCGGCCTAACCTCAAGGTCTAGGTCCACAGACCCGCAGACCTGCAAACCCGCAGACCTGCAGACCCACCCAGTCCCGCAGACACACACTGATGCTTTCAATAGTTTTGGGCTGATTGGCCTCAGGCCCAGGCATACAGCTTGCTAGCTCTCTACTCTTAAACTAACCCATGACTCTTATCCTGTTCAGCCATGCAGCTCCGTACCTTTTCTTAGAGCAGCATAGTTGTCCTCTGCTTCTTTCAGCTTCTCTCCAGCATTCTCTATGGCATTCTGCTCTAGCATTCTGTTTTCAGAGATTTTCTTAGTCTGGTAGTCCCGCCCACACTTCCTGCCTGCCTTTGGCCAATCAGCTCTTTTTATTAAACCAGTGGGTGGGACAACTATTTACCATGAAACAACACAATACCCCTACAGGTGGCTGTTCCCTAAGTGGCCTTCAGCTCCAGGCAGGGGACCCACTCAGTCCTGAGCACACAGAAGCTAGCAGAACCAGTACAACACCTCACCTCAAACCAACAGAATCACTGACTTATGTCTATCCTTTCTGTGGGAAAAATATTTTTTTAATGAAAATATAGAAGCAAATGTTTAAGTGAAGGCATTAGAGTGCTCGATGGAATGACAGATCTGAGTCCCTGTAAGCCTCTAGTCACTAGGTCAAAGAGCTTGCAGGTGAGAGAGACAAATACTATCGTTACATTTTGTAATGTTTTCTTCAACTCTTCTGGAACACACGCGCGCACGCACGCGCGCTCACACACACAACCACTCCACCACTTTGCATCAATACAATGGTATCCTCTCAATTTTTAAAAATAATATCTAGGAAATAAAAACTACTGTTTGTAGGCAAAATTGTGTTAAGTTTCTGACTCAAGGCATTTTGTACAAGGACTGTTTAATGACTGAAAACTGTCATTTTCTCCCTTGCATAGTTTCCTAATCAAGGCTCACACTCACAATCCACCCTACTGTTTTCTTATAGCAGATACTTCATTCAGTTTGGACTAAAGCACTAGGCTACTGCAGTCAGTGAAGATGGGCATTCTCAGCTCTGTTCTCAGGTATCAGAGCTTGACGTATGTGTATGTGGAGGGCTTGTAAGTAAATATCAGAACTGGAAAATAACACTATCCTGTATGTTAGTAGGGAAAGATACTGGAGAAGACAAACCGTAGAAAGACAAGCACATTTTTATAATTATGAGCTTTATTTTGTATTTACTAAGCCAACTCGTTCAGGAGACTTTACATCTGGTTTCCATAATTCATTTTACAGGCAAATTCTAATATACATTATGTACTCTGAACTGGACTGGAAAACGACATTTCAGATACTGTCTCTGGTTTTAGCCGTGACTAAGTTCTCAAGGCCATCATTTACTCATGACAATGTGCTACCAAGAAGAAAGGGGTGGCTTTTACTCAACAATGTGAAGACACACTCTTTAATCACTTACATAATTATAGAAACCTCATAATCATCAACCTCATAATCAAACGTATCCTCTCCAACTGCTGCAGCAGAAACTTATTGGGACCAATGGGAAGACCAACAAAATAGAACGTAAGCATCAGAATGAAGAAAACAGCAAGGTCATTATCTCCAAGGAAAACCTCATGTATTTATATTACGGCTACATTTCATTTTCAAAGGTGTGCATAAGCATGCAAACGTAACTATTCAAGCTAACTCAGCAACACAGGAGCTACAGTGTAGAATGGTGTGGGAATGCTGTTGCAGTCTTACTTCAGTACAGGCTCATTTGACCCCAAAATGCATCCTCAGGAATCTGTTCAGACTACTCTAGTGGCAAACTGGAGCACCTGTGTCTGAAACACCGACTATAGCATGGGACCTTTTGGAAATGACAGAGGGATCAAGTTCTTCGATACATTAAGTAAAATAGTCAAAGGGACTACAGACATTCAAAGAAAACTTAGTGCTATCATGGGCAAAGTGGCATGCTGGGATACAGTTCAGTGAAAGGCTGTACAGCTTCCCTCAAACAGCAACATTTACAGAGAAATTCATTTCACTAAACAAAGCCACAGCCACAGGAGCAATTCGCTATTTCAGGCACAACTATAAGCAATGACGCTCATTTAAAGTGCACGTCTGATATTCTTCTCTTCCATACTCGTTTTGACTTACTAAAATACTTAGGAAGTTTCCTAACATCTACATAAATACAACACACAGTAGTTGAGGTGCCTGAAAATACTGTGCAATGAAAAACAAGACTCCAAAAGATAAAGAACAGGTAGATGGTCCGTGATGAGAAATCATTTATAATCTTTTGTTGGGAGCTTTGAAATCACCTGTACATAGGACAATAAATATCTCAGTCCAAGCTTTCTTTGAACAAACTCAGGGCTACACAGTAAAACTAGCTCAAACAAAAACAGAAACAAAACCTATTTTGTTTGTCTGAAATGCATCTAATTAAAAGCCAAATGAACAATTTTATATATTCTTCTTTTCATACGTGTACCAATTATTCAACTCGACTTTCACACTTGAAATCCAGCCATACCCGCTCTCTTTGCTGACAGGACAGAGGGAATGAGCCACATTTCTGTGAAAGACAGTTGGCAGAGAGTTGGTTTACAGACTCGATCAAGAGATAAGCCAGCTGTGAGAAAGTGACCTGTTTACCCAGCAGTGCTGTGCCCTCATCTCCGCTTCTCAGTATTACTAGGAGCAGACAAGATATTCTTGCAGCTTTTACAGAAAACTGCAAAAAGTATTCTATGTTGTTTGTGAATGCATCCTAGATATTTTCTCCAGGTAAAGTATTTGAAGCATATATTATGTTTTAAAGGTATAATGATGAAGGCTGAGGTTAAAGCTCACTTGGCAGAGTGCTTGCCTAGCACACATGAAGCCATGGATTCAACCTCCAGTGCCACAACTAGGTGCAGTGGTGTATTCCTGTAATCCAAGTACCCTGGAGATGGAGGCAGGAGATATATATATATATAAAAAACCAAACAAACAAATAACAACAACAACAAAAAAAAAAAAAAAAAAAAAAAACCCCAAGGTTATCTTTGGCTACACTGTGAGTTAGAGGCCAGCCTGGGGTATATGAGGCTCTTAGAGAGTGGGGGGAGGGGAGCTACCTATCTTCTATCATGGTTAAGACCCAAAAAAGGTATAGAAAGGGTGGACTAGTAGATAAATATTTCTACAAATTTATCCCGGAGAAAAAATAATTAAGGGGACCAAAGATTAGAATTAGCAAATTACCAAAGTCAACATTTTTATCTAACAGATAACGAAGACATTTCCCTCAGACAAGAGGGTTATAAATAAATTTAAAATTTTTAACTTTCCCCTAAGGATAAGGCCAACTTGCAGAAGTATTTCACAAAAGTCTATACAAATCTCTTAAAAAAAATACATTAGTATGTTCTATTGCAAGGAATAGAGAATGATTGTAGCCGATAGGCAATACATGAGATTAGCTTTCACTCTCCATAAGGGGAAAGCATGTGCTCACATACAGCTGCAGCCAATCTGGCTCACTTTATGAACAGAGAGGTGCTTTTGCTCACAACAATGACTCAATAGCATTTGGCCTATGTTCAAGGTGGCTTCGGTTCTTCTCTGAATAAAGTGCTGTGGTGTGAGACTATGCTCACCCATTCCACACCCAAGAAAGGTCAGTATCTTCAAATGGCAAATTCACTTGAGGAGTTAGGACACCTCAAGCAAGACTGCCCCCAAATATCAGCAATTGTGACTTTGAAGCATTCCATTGATGCATTTGAACCATGTTTCTCTTAGTAACCTACTTACATTTAAAAAGGAAGCCCTTGGCAGTTTGTTTGGCCATAATTTCTTTTGATGCATTTTTCTTTTGTCAGCTAATTAGATACTGATCCTCTAAGATTATTTGTCTGCAAAATCTTAATTTGAATTCAATGAACTACTGATGACCAGCCCAAAAATAGCATGATTTGGGCAAATGTAAAGTAAATTTACTCAACTGCTTGTGGAATGGTCAGTAGCATGGTTGGTTTCCTATACCTAGTGACCTGGAGGCCCCACAGCTACTTCTGCAGCAGCACATCTGCAGCATTTAAAGGAAGTACATTTTCCTACCTACAATCTCATTTTCCCCCAATCTACTTGTCAAGAAACTGTCACTTAAAATAGAAAAGGAAAACTCAGGAAACCCAGAAAAGCAACTTATTGTGATAGTCTTAAATTTACATATATTTTCTCAAAGGGTTTTAACTCATTTTTATAGAAAGTAAGCTTTAAATTTCTCTTATATCCCATCAAAATTTTGTGCAAATATTTCAAGTCCATTATTCTAGTCTTCAGATATTAGCAATTAGTCAAAATAAATACAAATATTACAATAAAGACTTAATTTTAAATTGTCAATGTATGTTGAGGAACTTAAAAGTAATATGATAAATCCATAAGTTAATAGGGTTTAAAACTCAATTACCAGCTAAACTCTAGCACCAATAAAGGTTACAATTAATATACCCTTAGATATCTCAAACTCTCCAAATTTACCCAATAGCAATGTCAGCAAATAGCCCATGTGTGTATGAAACAAGGTATTATAACAACATATATTTGGTCTTCATAAAATAATGAAAACTGTCAGCCTGGGGAATTTGTCTGATAAATGGAGAAATAGCAGGACTTTATGTTGATCCTAAAAGGAGAGATAAAACCCATTAGACAACACCACTAAAAAGCCTGCTCTTTATTTATTGTGGGTATTCTGCATAGACCTCATAAACAGACAAGACACTGGCCAGACCCCTGCTTATGGGCAGTCATCTTCCATCATTGCCATAGCTCTTTAGTTAGAATAGCAGTGGTATTCACAATAGGAGTGAGCAAAGGGGTGGGGTTTTGATAACCACAGGTATGGACCACAAAAGGACTAAATTAGGAAAGTTCATATGTTGCCTGATAAGTGGAATATTTTGACTATACTGGTGTGCAGAGAGAGGGCTGCAGAGTATGACTTGGCCTCTGAGATGGATAAGTAAACTTTTGTTTACCTGAGACTAGATGTGCAAATGGTATATAGTTCAACTAGGATATAAAATGGAAGAGCCAAACTAGTAGAAGCTTCTCCGCTTTAATTTTAAGATTTGGTGTAATGGAACCTCCAACATAGTAATAAACTGCACATAAAGCTATTATAGAGCACACGGTTTTCAAAAGACAAATTGGCAGGTGATGGCTATGTATGCACTTAATGTATCTTTGGTTTAGGAAGACGAGAATATCGATTAGAAGCCACACAATCCCCAGAATGCAAACTGCTGTGTGGATTCTGTAGTTCTTTTGTTCGTGCTAATGGCCTTGGGATGCTTGTCTTGGCTTGAGGCTGTAGTTGGGGATTGCTTATTTGTTTTTGTTTGAAAGATACAGAAGGGGGACGGAGTTTAGATGCTTTCAGATTCAAATTATTTGCAAGACTGTTTTGATTGGATGTTGGCTGAGGTTTTGAATTACAGGGTGCAATTACTGGTGTCTTCTTACATGTGGAAGTCCTACTTAGTGATGAATCAGAATCTGGATGATGCGCCAAAGAACTCAAGGTGGATGGCTTTAAATGCTGCAGGGACTTGGGCTGAGGAGACTGACTTCTCTTAGTGTGGTCCATTGTACTTGACTTGAGAGGTGTCTGAAGAGGGGTAGGTACAAACTGCATGTCACTAGTTTGATTCTCTGCCACATGAGAAGGATCCTGAGCCTTCATGGTCATGCTCAGGTTTGTTTCAGACTCTATGTCCTTCACCATATCCACTGTGAACTGTAGAGCTGATGAAAAAGGACGGTCTTCCAAACCACAGCTGTTTTCTTGTTGCAAGCCATGTGCAAAGCTTCCGTCCGCATGAGTACCACCCTGACACATGTCTTGGACTGTATGTTCACTGTGGGCCTCGATATGTTGTGGCTTTATTAGTTTTCCCTGGGCGTGGTCTGTAGGTCTGGGAAGGCTGCTGGAAGGCTGTAGTACTTGAGGCTGTTAAAAAAAAAAGTACTATTTGTATTAGAAATTTACCCAGAATAAATGTAAATTCAATTTAAATTAAGCAAATTGAGGTCTATTATACTTCAATATGGAAAATATGTGATTTTTTAAAGTAAAGAATAAATTGTAGGATCCAAGCAAACTCATGACACATTAAAATGATAAGGCAAATAAAAATGATACAGGCAGCAAACACTGAACAAGATCTAAAATTAAATGGGACAAAAGAAAGCCTATAAGTATTTAATGGAAAAAAAAAATCCCTGCAACATTAGATTATCTACAAGAGATATAGAGGAAAATGTCATTAGCTCTTTGATTTAATTTTCTTAAGTGGCTCACTAACAGTAACCTTCAGAATACTGCCTACTTTTTTTTATATACATCACTGGTTAACATGAATGTGTATATATGTACCATGTGTCACTGGTGCCCTTGGAGGCTAGAATAGGACATAAGTTCCCCCTGGAACTAAAGTTACAAATGGTTGTAAAGTATCATGTGGTTGCTGCAAACTGAGCCCTGGTCCTCTGCAAGAACATTCAGAACTCTTAACCACTGAGTAATTTCTCCAGCTATTATGCATTTTAAAGTTCATTTTTATGCATGTTGCCAAATGCTGTCTCTCTTTTACTAAGAGATACACAGAGTAGATATTAATGTATGAGCAATTCTAATGATTTACACAAGTGTCTAGTACACTTATCGCAGTATGCGCAAAGCACTAAATTCAACCCTTAGAGCCCCCAGCAACCAAGTCTTATCAGTGACAGCTGAGAGGGCATAGACATGCAACTGCCTGGAACTGGAATAAAAGAACAGCAGCCAAGTTCTCAAGGCCTAGCAGCTTTCTGTACCCTCAGCAGTCTACTGTGATGCTACCTATACAAACTGGAGAGAACGTGACTGCCCTTATTTTGGGTTATACAGCAAAGAAGTTACAAAAGTGACACAAGGGTCAGTTAAAACAAATCAGTAATCACCTGTTTCCTCTCCATATATACATACATACATGCATCCTTTCTGTTTAAAAACTTGGGCTAAAATATAAATCTTGGGTTTGAAATATGACTTTTAACAGATCTTTCAGAAAAGGCCCACTGTGACCTGAGCCTAACAGGCCATTTGTACTAATTATCAACATTCCTCACTTCTTATGGAGAAACACACGAAAACATAGCAGAATCAGACAGACTTGTATGTATTCAACAAAACACTATTTATAATTAGACCAGTAATTAGAAAGTGACAAAGTTTCTAAGAATATGCTATGCTGAGTCTTTTATCTGAGGAAATAAAACTAAACAGTTATACAAACAAAATTCTAAACTATCTTCTGTGGTAGTTTGAATGTAATTGACTTCATAATCTCACAAGGAGAGGCACTATTAGGAATTGTGGCTTTGCTGGAGTGGGTGTGGTCTTGTTGGAGAAGTGTGTCACAGTGAGGATGGGTTCTGTGGTCTCTTTTGCTCAAGCTTCCCTCAGTGTGACTTTCAGTTGACTTCCTGTTGCCTTCAAGATGTAGCAGTCACAGCTCCAGCACAACATACGCTTACACGCCATCATTCTCCTTGTCATGATAAAGGACTACTCTCAGAACTATAAGTGAGTCACCCCAATTAAATGTTTTCCTTATAAGAGTTTCTGTGGTCATGGTGTCTCTTCACAGCAATACAAACCATAACTAAGACAAAAGTTGGTACGAAGGACTGGGGTATTGCTGTAGGCCTGACCATATTTTTGTTTGGGATAATATGGACTTCCTGTCAGGAAAGCAGTGGAATGCTTTAAACACTGCTTAATGGACCATACTAGTAGGAGCATGGAAGACAATGGTGCTAAGAGTGATTTGAACTGTTGAAGGAATCACTCAAGAAGTTGCCTAGAGATCTTTCTTGCAATATTTTGGTGAAGAAAGTGGCTGTCCTTTGCCCTTGTCCAAAGATTCTGCCTGAGGCTAAAGTGAAGAGTTTTGGATTAATTCCATTGGCAAAAGAAATCTCAAAATAGTCTTGTATAAATTTTGTTATATGGATATTAATAGTAACTTTAATGAAGATTTATAATAAAAAGGAGTAAATTGAGCGGGATAAATTACCAAATGTAAATTCTAAGATGAAAAGGAGCACCAGTAAATGGAATGGAGGTAAATCTCATGTTCTAGGACATAAACAGATTAAGAAATCAAGTAAAGGGAGTAGTGACATCAGGGTGAGATCCCAGGCCCCTAAGATTGCAGTTTGTGAAAAGAAACTAATATAAGGGGGTTTGGGGTTTTGCCCAGCTGTTTTTCAGGCTGTTTTGGTTCAGTAAAGCTCCTTGATATGCTCCCTTCTTTGCATTTTGGAATGGTAATATGTATCCTGTGCCATTATATGTTAGAAGTATGTGATCTGCTCTTTGAATTTAATTTTTATATGTGATCAGAATAAGAGATTACATGAATTTCAGAAGAGACTTTGAACTTTGGACTTTAAAACATGGTTGAAACTGTGATAGATTGAAAATTATTAAAGTTGGACTAAATGCATTTTGCATTATAATACTGTTACAAGCTTATGGGGGCCAAGGAGTGAAATGTGTCAGCTTGAATATAACTGGCCCCATAATCTCATAAGGAGTGGCACTATTAGGAGGTGTGTATCCTTGGGAGGTTGGGCTTTGAGGTTTCCTATGCTTGGAATACTGTCCAGTGAGTCAGTCACTCATCTTCTTGCTGCCTCTGAGTAAAGATTAGGATTCTCAGCTCCAGCACAACATCATGCTCCCTGCCAACATGATAATGGACTGAACCTCTGAAACTATAAGCCAACTCCCTTAAGTAAATGTTTTCATTTATAAGAGTTGTCAAAGTCATGGTGTCTCTTCATAGAAATTAAAACCTAAGAAAAACACCATCCAAAATAAATCACTGATTCCTACAAGATAAATAATGTGAATTGTATACTTAACATAATTTTTTTGTAATGTAATTTCCCTATCCTAAAATGAATGCTCTATGTTTAAAAACTGTGATTTGGAAAATTCCACTGTTATGAAGAGGAAAGGTCTCTTTCAGGGAGAATGAGAAATTCTACACTGTGAGGTCTAAGGTGCCAACAGCAGGAGAGGCAGCCTACCATGGACTAGACTGCCACTAACAAACAACAAGCCACTACTAACAAAGCGTATGTCTATTACATCAGTACTAGGAGTGACTGAATCTGTCCCTGTACTTGAAAGAGCTCATTAAGGAGACCAGGCACATAAATGACAAAACCACTTCCAAGAACATGCAATCAAAAAGGAAACAAAAGCCTGACTGGAGAAAAAACACACAATGTACAAACAATCTGGGCAGAGGTTTTAGAGGGCGAGCAGGAGTTTCCAGGTAGACAGGTTGTGGGGGAATTCTAATATTTGGGCTGGTACATGGCCATGGCTAGCAAAGAACACAATGTTCTGCCATTTAGATGCCATGAGAATGTGGAGAGACTACTGCTGGGAAAACAGACAACTTGACAAGCTACATAATTTGGTATGCTGGGTAAGTTACTGATGGATGTTAAGCAGAAGTCAGAGGATACAGAGTGCTTCAGGATCTCACTCCATCCAACAGTGAGAAACTCAAAAAGAGTCATGTGGTGAGCTATCAACAGAACAAGCAAGTGGCTACCAACAGCACCAATAAAGTTTATGTCTAAAGTTAACATACTGTTGGGGAAGAAGACAGGAGAAACAGATTTGTGGGCAGGAAAATTCACAGTATTTCCTGTTACCTGAACAAGGTATTTGGGAAAGTACCTCCTAATCAATGCATGTCATAGCCTTAGCAGCTCACAAGACTAATAACAAAAAGAAACAGAAACCCAACCACCATTGGGGGGTACAGAAGCCTCCTGTGGTCACAAATCAGTGAGGCTTAATACTCTGCCCTTGGAATTTGTGGAGGGTTTGTTAGGAAAGTTCTGAAAAGTAGACTGATGTCCAGTGCCTCTAACTAGACTCAGCTCCTGCAAGTCTCACATAGGAGTTTTAGATAAATGTCACCATGAATTCTTCAAATTCTTGGGTTAAATGGTTATATGTCAGCAACAGGCACTACTTGAGGACTGCAAAGGCACGATGGTCATCTCTACCGGTAACCTCAGATGCCTATCCGGATTGCTTGCGAGGATAACCGGAGACCATGTGGCTCTTCATGCAAGCACTTTATTTTTCATAATAGTCATTAGTATTTGTCACATGGTAGTGATTAAATGCATGCTTGCTATAAAAATGAGCAAGTAAATATTAGCTGTGTATTCAAGAATGGCTCAACTAGCCATAAACTAGCAAAAATGGTTGGTTAGGTCATTAATAGATAATTAGTGATTAACTAAGAATTGACTTCTAAAAATTAATGAACAAATAAATCTGGATAATAGAAAATAAACTCTCTTTTCTTAAAATGTTGGATTTTATTACATATTAACTAAAACTGAAATATCTTTCATAATGACCTATAAGCTTAGCCATCAAGTTTTTTTGTTTTGTTTTTGTTTTGTTTTGTTTTGTTTACGTGAATAGGCATTTCAGCTCAGAATGCTGGGAAAACTATCTCAAGGGGCATTTTTGGCTGTTTTCCTATCCAGTAGCAACAGTACAATTATGCATGAAAACCACTTAGCTTTCTGACACATATCACCCATGATAATTAGAAAGTTAAACATAAAATGTTCCAAGGTATGGCTTTTTCATAATTGGGCCTGGTAGAATAGCCAAGATAACTATCACATGACAATAATTTAGTTGCCACAGAACATGTGATTTCTAGGTTCAAATATATAGTTAAATAATGTTAATCACAACTATGTGTTTTAAATAAACAGCAGGCATATGTGACTATGATGCTAGAACTAAGATTCCCTTACTGCCTTCCTGGACAGAGGAACTACAGTTAGAACATAAAAGTATATTAAACTTTTGAAAGAATTACCAGATGGCTCCATGATAAAGCTAGTCAAACACAGTACTGAATTACTTAGCATGTATACTCACACTGATATAAGTCTGAGTTCTGGATCTATTCCTTACAATTAGTGAAATATTGAGCCAAGGATCACAGGGCCCTGAAGTGGAATTTCCTAATTGAATTTCTGCAAATAATAGCAAACCTATCAGGTCTAACTGGACTCAGAAACTGCAACTCTCACATAGGAGTTTTAACATTTAAAAATACTGGAGAAATATTACATTCCAGACTGGAAGGTAAAGGTTTCCTTCTGCCCATATACAAAAGCCTCAATTCTATGTTTCGATGCATGCTGTCTACTTTTCCGGAGACTCTGAATGGAATTAGTCTCTTCTTTTTTTCTAAAGGAGAACAGTGATATTTAATGAAATAATGTGCAAATTTCACATACTTTGCAAGTGGCAAAGGTCAGTTTTAAACCATCAAAGAATTTAAAATTCAGAACTAAGACACATTACTGTTATGTTATTTGAGTACTAGTTATAAATTCATGGCTTTCAGAATATCCAAATAATCAAATGATTATCTTAAAGTTTTAGTTCAATACCAACATACAGGAAATAGCTTTCCTGAAAAATTCCCTACTTGGTTCTTAGTTGATTCTCATCTACAAAGGGTAACAATTAGTCACCAAGCCCAAAATGACTCACTGGAGGAAACCCAGAGGTTTGTTTCATCATTATTGTCTCACCCCACCCCAGAGGTCTCTAGGATTATCATGCTGGGTTTCATAAGCATCTTTTCCCTTCAATCACTAGCAAAAAGAAAGATGGCAGCTAAAATGCTAAGTCCTGAGTAAATTATTCCATAGTCTGTAAAGTAAAAAACGGGTAATATTCAAGTATAAAAATGCTACAATATTACACACATGAAATACCTAAAATCATTTTCCAAGCTACATATAGGTTTACTGTTAGTATTAAATACACTTTAATACTTCAAAAGAACATAGAAATGGGAGTCATCTGTGACATGCCTGCAATCTCATGCATGCACGCTCTGACATGCATCATGCAAACTGGGAGAAAACAGAAAAGCAAAAAGTGACCATGAGGAAGGTGGTAGGGAAAAATATGAAATTGTACTGTACCACGCTTTGTCAGAGAAGTAATGGACTAACTTCTCAACTCCTTGCCAATGGCACAATGGGAGAGCAGAGACAAGAAAAAGACAGGACAAGGGCATCAGAGACCAGACAGAACACCAAGGATCGCCATGACTGGGCAGCAACCAACGGTATGTGCTCTGCTTGTGTTTTTCTAGGCATTACTCATTTTTGTACATAGTATATTTGCATATAGTAAAACATATTTAATAGGCATATACACTTTTTTCTAAATGTACACGTTAGTATAAATATTCATACCCACAGAAAAGTATGTTTAACACTTTTCATACTCTTATACAAAGAAATCACTTGAATCTGACCAAACACAATACTGAAAAGAACTTCAACATAATGTAATACTAACATTTCAAAGACCTAAGGAGATTAGGTCCCATATAAACCCTTATGCAGAAAGAAAAAAGTAGAAAATACTTTTAGTAATTAAAAAAACTTCTAGCACATTATAAAGCTAAATAAATTTAGTATTTGCTAGTTTGTTTTTATTGCTGCAATGACATTAGAGACCTCTTAAAGAAATAATTGACCTCTAACTTAAAAATGATGTTATAAATGATACATGAGGTCCCACAAATCACTGTGAAGACAATTAAAATAAGCCCCTCTATAACTAGCTTCAACTGAATCCAATCATGGTTCCCAGTGATTTTTGGAAACCAGGAATATTCTTTTGTCCTCTAGATTTCAGAGTGGCACCTCCAGATCTCAGAAAACTTATGAGGACATATGATTAACTAATATATTACTTAAAAACTACAGAACTACAGACTTCACAGATTCTCTGAGCTTACAGCCAATTAACTGCTTTTAAATTATCAGCATGATTAGGAGTGACTGCAGTATTTACTACTGAGGCACAGTTTCTGAGACGTGACTGGATCCATGCAACTACCTCTCAAAGACAGTCTGTTACTACCTAGCATATGAAGACAGTACTTTTTGAGGAAAGTTCTAAATCACTTAACAATAATACAATTCCACTGGTGTAACCAGCAGGATAGAGTGTGCAAGTGCAATGCCTCAGCAGCAATGGCTGGCAAAAGAACACTCCCACCATCTGCAGAGCAGGCACCACAAAAAGATTCAGACAGAAAACACTAATTGCAGCACCTATCATAACTGCAGGTGCTGACAGAAACTAACAGGTGCCTACGTTTAAGTCCTACTAGACCATGAGTTAGGTGCACATTTCTAATTAACCAGCCAATGACTATGCTGGATTGGATACCATCTGAAACAGGCTGCAAAATGTATATATTAATATAGAAAAAATAGCTGAAGGTACAGTTGACTTAGTTCAGTTTCTACAAAAAAGTTTAGTTTCCATTTCAATCAAAATATTTTATATTTATGAAAAGTCACTCCCAAAGCTAATTGCTCATAAGAACACAACAGTTGAAGGAACAGTGCATCTGGAACTGACTGAAGTCAGTCAGACTGGGCCATGTAAATCAAACTTATCACTGTGTCTGGCATACACTGGCTTTAGTAAATGATGCCCTTCCAGAGCTCTGCCTGCCTGAGAAACTGCTGGCACTGGATTCTACACTTATAAACTCCAATGCAGTATCTTATGTAGACAAGAAGAAAAAGACTGAATCAGAATTACACCCATGTAATAATACATTGTCATCTACCAAAATAGTATAATTTCAAGTTACAGTAATTATGTGAAAAAAGTTTACATGATTCAAAAATATCTAGAACTACAAAAGATTCTTATTTTAGAAAAGACTAGAAGTCAAAATATGAAATTATACTGGTTCTTTTAGCTCTTCTGTAATGAGCCACTATACTGTATGTCAGAGGAAATTCTAAAGAAAGGTCATCGGCAATGAATTACAAGATGTAGGCTCTGGTCTTAGAATAAAATGCAATTCTGATGTATTTATTTATCTGAGCAAATTACATCCTCTGATTTATTGGTTTACATCTTTGACTGTAAAATAGAATATTAACAGCTGACTATGAGTTATTAAAAAACGATAATTCAAATAAAATGCTTGCATATTCAAGGCTATCTTTATCCTTTTCTTAAAAAATATGGATATATTTTATAAACTACACATTAAATTTTCCAAATATTTTAAGCATAATTTCCAAAGCACAATATTTAATATTAGATTAAGAGTATGGACTCTGAGACAGTAATTCCTGAGCCAAAAAAGATCAGTATCTGGCTGAACTGAGAGATGACCCTTACTCTTGCTCAAGGCTCATCATCTCCAACAAAAAGGTTTTCTGGCAAATGGGTTTAATCCTTAGGGACAAACACTTAAGATGATAAAGGTATTTCTGTAAACATGTATTCTATGGTAACATAAAATGTATACAAAGTTGCCTAAGCGCTCCCGGCCCTCCTATTTCTTATGTGGTGCATGTTTGTGTGTGCATATTTTTGCATGTGCATACAGATTCTCAAGGTTGATGCCAGGAATCATTCTTGGTCATTCGTCCACATGATTCATTGAGGCAGAAGTCTCTCAATCAAATCCTAAACTCATGTATTTCTAGTTAGCTAAGTAGTTTGCTCTGAGGACTCCATCTACTCTTTTTGAGGCTGAAATTACAGGTGGGCCATCATACCCACCAATATTTACAAGGGTTTCTCGGAATCAGAACTCAGATCCTCATGCTTAAGTGTTTTAACTGCTAAATCTTGTCTCCAGGCCCTAAGGTTCTTAGTCTCCATATTTAAAGCTGGTATGTTAAGCCTATATTCACTCAGGTTTATATGAGAAACACAATTCAGTGATTTTCTTATTGCAAGTTGCTAACATTTTTCAAAAAAATTAAGTCTCTAGAGAAGAAAACAAGTATAATATGTTCTAAGAGAACATAGAATTTAAGAATCTTCTGTATGAACTTTAAATATACATACACGTGTATTCAATTACAAATACATATTTGCAGCCAATATATAAATATTGGGCTGGAATGCAAAATAAATTTATCATCACTTGTCAAAATTATTGTTAAGTGTCTCCTGAAAGTTACACAACAAAAGGAAGAAACAATCCTATGATTTAAATATAATTCTGGTAAATATAATTATGATTAGAATATAAATTTAGACATTAAGCAACACATCCAGAAATTGCTGGATGTTTAGGGCAGATGGAGATTGACTTCATGTGGTTTATTTCCTTTCCTTCACATTTAAACTGTTTCATAGAGAAGAGACAGAGATACACTGAATTCCTAAGTTCTTTCAAGTAGCATAACCAAGAGAAAACTTTGAAAGGGGTGTTAGGTGTAGCAACAGATGGGTGCTTTTCTTAAATATTATTTTGATGTCCCAAATGTGGCAGGAAAAGCTATTAGGACTTGTCATTAAGACCTTCTATTTGCAAGATGCAATTCTTAATTTTTCCTACTATGCATCAGGTTATTCATTATTCTCAATCTAGTGCAGGTGGACATTTGAGCAGGACTAACAATCCAGTTAACAGAAGTCTCCACTGACTGCAGGAAGGGTCTCCATATACCTAACAAACTATTTTCTGCTAGGCTATAAAAGTTTGATTTGAACTCAAAAAAAAAAAAAAAAAAAACAGCACAAAGTAAATATTAGTATTCATTCCTTATAATAAAAAGTTTAATGAAAGTACAAGTGAACATTTCCAGAGAGAGTTTCTGGCCAGTGCAGCCTTGTGAAATGGCCTGAATTACAGACTCCTAATACACATTGATTTCACACTCTGCATGTTTAGAACAGGCTATCTTTTTACACTGGACTATCTACTTTTCCAACTTAAAATGTAAACCAGCCTGCCACTGCTAAAGACAGCCATAGCTCTGACCTCTGCATTGATGAAAAACATGGTGCATGCTCATCAATGCTCGTGTATGCATCAGAAAGAACTTTTAAAATTAAACATAATGGAAAAAAAAAGTTAACTCTTTTCTATTATTTATAATCATTACCTATAAAACTGCATGCTGGGAACCACACACTAGTTAAATGTACCAACAGACATCAGGTTGAATGTTTATTTAAGCATACCACCACCACCCCAAATAAGATTTATTTTTACACTCTCTGTAAAACCACTAAATTCATTCCTATGATTTCATGGCCTTTCTTGATCACACAAGGGGGGCAGGGGCACTAGGCATCAGGTATCCACAGTGTGAATCTCAGATAGAACCTCTCAGATTCAGGAAGTTTCAAAATGGTGTGGAACAATCCTGTAGCTATGCCTTAACAAAACTATGAGCATCTTTGGAGAAAGACCTATTCACCCATCCCTGAGTGGCTAACAGAGCTAAACAACTGATCCTTACTTTTCTCCTAAGCAGAAAGAGGTCTGACTAGAAAAATAAAGAGTTCAGTCTTGATCACAACACTGTAGCAATTCTTGGCACACAATCAGAACCTAACGGTACTAAGCCCAAGAGGGAAAGGAAGAAGTACCAATGGTCAATGGCCTGAAGAAAGGATAAGAAAACTCGAAAGCTTTCCAGTTAAGAAGTTTAGTGAGAGGGATATTTCCAAACACATACTTAATAATAGCTCTATTTGCAATAAAGGATAAGTAATCTTACTTCAATACCATACTGTAACTCCATATCTAGTGGGGAGCAAAAAGGGAAACACCTAGTAGGGAGAAAGATGGGAGGGGGGGCTTCAGTGACCACAGAGACAGGTAAGCTGATCTAAGATAAACCTGCCAAGCAGTGCTGGCTACTGACGGAAAGCCTCAAAATCCATCCTGTGTTAATGGTTTTCCTATTATCACCAGCAAGTCTCTATGGTTCCCCATATGCTATAGGTTTCAGACAGAACTAAAACAGAGAGCTTATAAAGACAGTGCTGTATTATCTCTCTTCTCTGCTCCACATAGAGAACTGGCTTCAGGATAACCTGATATAGTCCACAGGTTCTAAAGTCTCTTATTTTTCATCAAAACTATAATCAAGAAGGAAAAGAGAGGTACCAACCAAGCCATGTCTTACCAGAATTCATGCTAATTACTTGCAATTTTGATAAATCAAGTCATAATTTTTCAGAAAAATAAATATATTCTTAATTTAAAATCTCCTTTGGACTCGATATTTCACATTAAAAAATCAGTGGAAAATGGAACAAATCAAAATAAATCATGGAGAAGGTGTAGAGCTAACTCTGACCTTTTTTCATTAAATTAGCCTTTTTTTTGGAGGGCGTGACTTTTCAAAAAAGATAAAATACAACCAACTTACCAGGTATAGTTAAATACATAATCTAAAGCAGTCAACATGTACGGCAGGTCAAGTAATAACTGAATAATTAAGTGTTAGTAAACATGCACAATCCAAGTCATTGTTTCTGTGCCATGTGTCAGCTAACAAATTATAAAGACATATTAGTGATTTAAAAAAAAAGCCTTGAGAAGTTTTTAGAAGATTTTTTAGATGGCAGTTAAGTACAATCAAAGCCTTTGATTAGGAAACATTTAAAGGAGTGTGCAATGGTCTAGTAAGCCTTATCCCTAAGCAGTATGCATCTGTCCATCAAATCTGTGAATAATGTCCATATTTTAAAATAACTAGATAAAAAACAATTTACACATTTCATTATCTTGATAAAATCTATTTAAAGACAGATGCATGTCAATAGGTCTAGGGTCACCAGCAGAAGGTAAGGTGAAATTAACCTCTGAGAGCTGAAGTAGAAGTTTGTTTGCATGCCTCAAGGAAGTGTTAAGAGAGCAAACCATAGGGAGTGCTCCCTGGAGTGCTCTGTAGCAGGTGCCTGGAGATAGCTCAGGAAGGAAAAGAAGGTACTGGGGAGGAACGGTTCATGCAGAAGGGAAATACCATGAAGGGGAAGCCAGAGCAGGATGGGAGTGAGAGACACAGACTCACTCTGTCTGCGGTGCGGTGGAGCAGTCCGTGGCATCCCCTGGAAGGAGCCCTGCCAAGGAGAGAAGGAGGGAGCAGAATACCCACCCTGTGCAGAAAGAGATGGGTAGGAGGCATAATAAAGAAGGGAACCAGAGAAACCAAAGTCATATTTGTTTTTGCTTAACATAACAGTGTTAAGTAGAATTAAATTTCATTTTTAACACAGGTAGATAAAATTACTAACACAATGGAATTTGAAAAATCTAGCTGTAAAATGATTTTACAGAAAAAAAAATACTCTACTCTTCGTGGTTAACACACAAATAAGCCTTTCTGGTATGCAATAAATCCATCAGTATCTTTTAAAGTATCAGATTATCCACTATTTTGTAAAAAAAAAAAAAAAAAAAAAAGAGGGAAGATAAATTACATGTATTAACATACAGAAAGAAAACATTAATTTTTACGAATCAGAAAATCAAACATTATCATACAAAATTTTGATGTTTTCAAGACAAATTTTCAAAAGATTAGAACACAAAAATAAAGCTATTGTGACAATAAGTTCTTAAAGAGTGTGACACGCAAGCCACAGGTTATATCTCCTTAATTGAACTTAATCATGTTTTATCAAAACTGGAAGGCATCTGTATGTCAGGTGTTGCACTTTGCCTCAGCTCTTCATTGTGGCCAAATTAAAAGGTGTCCACAGCTAAAACCACAGACCACAGATGAAATGGTGCTAGCAAACTTGGTGCTGTAGCTTTTTTTTTTTCTAATTATCTAATCACCACAGCAAACACTGCTTCTTCCAATACATATTCAAACAGTCTCAAAAACTTCTTCCATAGGGCTGGAATAAATCCAAATTGAATGACAGACATGTGTAATTTGTTACTGGCCTTAAAAACAATCCCACAAAGTTATTGATTTTATATATAACTATAAAACATAAAACAACGTAGTTTGAAAAAAACACCATAAGACATGAACAATAAATTCCTGTGTGCAGATTTCTGCCTGTCAAAATGTGATGTCTTAGAGGCAGAGATGGCTCCTGCCAGTATTTATAAATCTAGCTAACACGTTATATTCAAAACTCAATGCCTGAAAGTGATTAACATTACACAATGCAAAAGCAATTGTGTGACAGCTCACAGATATTATTGTTCAAATACTAATGTATGTGTATGCTGACATACAAACCTTTTTGAATGACAAATACAAAAATAAATAAGTAAGACCCTTTGGCAAAGAAATAAACCCTTCTTTCCTTTTGAGTACTTATCTTCAAACATAGATATAAATAAGTTAAAATATGGCAACCCCCAGTGAGGAGGGAAGTGGCAAATCTGAGTCTAAAGATAGGACAGTCCTATAAAAATGCTAACCAATGCTGCTGTCCAGAATCCAGATCAGGAGAGCACATGGGACAGCTTACTCAAAAGACAAATCTGCAAGGTGCATTATTGTTTCAGTTACTTTGATATACTATTTCCCGGGCCAAGAAAAAGAAAAAAGGTTTTTGTTTTGTTTTGTTTTTTGCTAGTAAAATTATAAACATTAATCTTTAGAAATCACACATATTTGATGTGCCTTTTGTGATGCATCTGTGATAGTTTTCTGATCTTACAAAATGTATTAGGAAAACATGACTCAGGGAGTCTATAGCACAAGCACCTAATCCTTAGAGAAATGACTGCTTATGGCACCATATTATACTTGTTAGATAAATGTTATATATTTCTCTACTATGTGCAATGATATGAACTAACTACAACAGAACATCCTGAAATGTAAGCCAGATCACCTTCCCATGACCCTCTCATATGTAACAGACAGATATTGAACCACGAGAGAGAAGTAAAATTAGGTCCAATTGTGAACAGTTTTAACATGTACAAGCCTTTCCATAGGATATATAGTTGGCATATTCCCACATTTGTTTTGATAGCAATCCTGGTCAGCTGATCATGTGACAGGACAAATAGATCCTTTAGACTCCCTCTGCTGCCTGACTAGGACTGAGAGTTAATTTCTTTATTATTTAAATCAAGGTGTTGAGGCAACACTGACTGGTAAAAAGAATGTCCTGATAATTTGAAATCTAATGTGCAAAGTGAGTTTCAATCTTTAAATGTTAAGATTAAAAGCCTTTAAAACAATATTAGAAATACATAGAGTAATAGAATTTACTCTTTGTTCTGTTTTTTCTCATCCAAATTACTTTTGCAATTTTTAAGTTAAATATAAATATATAATCACATTATTTCCTTCCTCACACTAACTTTCCCCTCTGGTCTCAAACCTCAATTGTATGGTGTCTTTTCTTTTATTATTATTATTTAGCATTAAGTAATTCTGTTCTTTAAAAAAAGGTTAGTGTGTGATCAGTGAAAACTATCTTTAAAAAGAGTAACAGGTCTGTTGGTTTGGAATTGTAGCCATTTTTCTCCATCAGCCTCCAAGCACTGGGATCAACTGGACTGCACCAACCACAGCTGGCACTATAATTTTATATAAAAGAGTGTTCAGTCAGGTTTGATAATGTAAGCCTTTAATCTCTAAATTTAGGAAACAGAAGTATGCGGAACTCTATTGAGCTCAAGGCCACTCTGGTCTACATCAGGTAGCTAGGGCTAAACAGTGAAACTAGGTCTGAAACAAAAACATCAACAACAAAAACAAATTCTGTTTTCTCAGAGCACCAGCCTCCTCAGCACTTCTGAGTCATGAAAGTATCTGAGCAAGTTGCTTCTCAGTTTTAGCTTTTTTGCATGCAGGGAAATGAGATTACTGGCATCTAGACATCCTGTTAAGTCACAGAAGCAAGCACCTGGAGGACTGGAGCTGTGTCTTTTTCCACACTTAGTGAACAGAGCTTGGTGCAGAGGATGAGCACACAGGCATCTATCCTGCACTTTTCACTTTCTCTGCTCTACTGCTTTGCTTATTATTTCTTGTGGGTTCTCTACTTCACATATCTTACTTGTAGCCCTTAGAGGAAACCCAACTCCACTCAGACAAATCTGTAGAGGAAACTCATGTCAGCTTCAAAATGTCTGGTTTTCCACCATTCTGCTGTCGCTGAAAGGCACTCATATGCCCATCTATTATCCTTCCCATTTCTTTCAGCCTCCTAAATAGCTTCAAACAAACCCTAGTGAGTAAATCTCTCAGCCATACCCCTTTTCATCTTTCACTGCAGTCATATTTCTTCTTTTGTATTTAATGTTCAAATGGAATTCGTGCAGAAAGCCCAAGTATATGCTATAATCAAGTGACTGCAGCTATGTCAAAAACACTGAAATGTCTCAAGATGTTATGAGAAAATGTAATCTGCAACCTTCTCAAAGCCTTTAAATTTCTTTTTAATTTTACTTATACTAAAGTGATTTTTAACTGGTCTTTGCTATTTCTAAAATTGCTGCCTAAGAAACTAAAGATTACTAGGAAGACCCATGTTACACTCCCACATCTATACCACCTATTCCCTGTCTAAATATGCTAGTCCTGTCCTTAGAACATCTGAAACAAAGTATAATTTTTGAACAAAGTATATTTTCTTTGAAAAGAAAAGCACTGTCACTAAAGTAACTGTTTCCAACATAAGGCATTTCAAGAGAAGTCCAATGAAAATAGAAAAAGATCACAGAGCAAATTCATTACTAAATTGATACTTATATTCATTGAATGAACCTCCATGCAACTACAGTCATTCGTAGGTTAGACTTTCTGACTCCGTACTTATATGAGGTTTCTCAGTACTTCACTGTTTTCCTTAGGACTTATCTGCTCTCTCCTACCTGTGAACACTACCAACCCTCTCCTACCACTGCCTTAACTAGCTGTTTATAGTCAATCCATTCCTCACACTCTAGTTTCCAAAGCCTCTCGTCCTGCAAGGCTCTTCAGTATGCTTTTGAGATAAGGAACCAATGACCAGTACTTAGGATTCCTAAGTTATAGTACTGTCTTAGCTGTTTCATTACTATAGAAAGTTAACAGGCCATCTAATATTCCTTAATTTTTATTTTTATCTACAAAACAAAGGAATTTGGCCAGTGAAAGCTGAAGTCTGAGTTTTGGATAGTGCTTGGCTAAACCCCTGACCTTCACTTCTCCCATGATCACTGTAAAAATTAACTCAGGAATGCACTGGAGTGGTTCTACACCAGAGTAGGGAGCCAGAGTAATTATCAAGTTTAAAGACTTCCATAAAGATATGTGAAGCCCCCCCCCCCCCCAACACACACACAGAAGCTAGGAAACAAGAGAAAGTTAAAAGAGATATAGATCCCCCTGGGAAGGGGAAATAGAAAACTCCCAAGAAAACTGCAATCCAATCGCGGGGGAAGAGGGAGCAATGAGAGGTGAGAAGAGATGAGAGCATGGGAAGGTAGAGGGAGGGGATAACAGAAAGGAACAGCAGGGAAGTAGACATCCTGGTGCTAGAGAACTCCTAAGAACCTACAAGAGGACCCCAGCTAAGACTCCAAGCAATAGTGGAGAAGGAGCCTAAACTGGCCTTCCTCTATTATCATATGAATGATGGCCCTAGAAGCTATTATAGAACCTTCATCCAGCAGCTGATGGAGGCAGATGCAGAGGAAATCCATAGCTAAACACCAGGCTGAGCTACTGGTCTAACTGAAGAGAGGGAAACAAGATTCCATGAGTGAAGGGGTCAGGATCATGACGGGGAGACCCAGGGAGTAGGCAGTCCTGTGCTGTTGGGAGCTCGCAGGCTGAAATGACAGCTGACGAACCTTCATGAATGGATCTGAACATCCCCCCTCAATGTTTATGACAGTCAAAAGGTATGGGCAATCGAGTCTATCCCAGATCCATGAACTGGCTCCTCGAAGCCCATGTCTAATGGGAAAACACCTTTCTCAGCCTTGATACTTGGGTGAGGGATCTGTCCTACCTCAGCTGGATATGCCAGACAGAACTGACTCACCTTGGGATTTCTTGCCTTCTTTAGGAAGTGAATGGGGGGAGAGGAGGAAGAAGGAGGGAGAGGACTAGGGGAAGGGGTGAGAGAGGTAGTAGTGGGTATGGAAAATGTTTTTCACTTAACAAAAAAGCTAATCAATGATGTTTAAAACTATAAACACTCTGTGGAAAAACTGGAGACCATGAAAAGATCAAATGCCCGTGTAGAGGGATCAGGCACAATATTGTATGTCAGACTTGTCTCCAAAAATTTCCACACCACTTAACATTCAAGGAGAATTAGGCCTGAGGATGTCATTTGCTTTCTGTGATGAGTTCTACCTTCACCAAGCTCTTGATTTGTCTAGACCTTGCCACATCCTCCAACCTCCAGGAACTTGCACTGGCTTATATCAGTGAGTCAGTAGTTCCTTCAGTTCTTTAGGAACCAAGGAGCTGCATATATCTGTGCGTTTCCTTCTCTTATACCTCACTTTTCCTTCACGAACCACAGTGAAAGAAGATCTTCAAGTAAGTTCATTTCTATTATCATATCATCCCCCATAAGAGAAGGTGATTTTACATTATATGGAAAGAAAGTAACAAATAAATAACTATAAACACAATAAAGTTTATAGTTAACTTTTCTAAGTTGGGTTGATTATATTAATCTATATATTTTTCTATTCATTTGTATTAGGGGACTCTGCTGCAATATAGAACACAAAAGGTATCTCAAAGTGTACCAAGCATTTTCTTATTACTAGAAGCCTATTACCTATCCCATATAATAAAATAATGACTGACATCACCCTGAAATGAATTCCAGGTACTCACAGTGAATAATATAGCACTTTTAACACTAAATATATTTGATACATAACACTTTCAAAAATAACAAAAAATATTTAGGTAGCTATATCCTACTGTTTCAATGCCATACTTTTCCCTCAATAGTTAGTAATTATAAATCACAAAACCTATTTGGAAAAGCTTCAACACAAAAGGGAATATAATACATCACACACCTTCAAAGTGGGATATATTGTACAAGTGGGACCATGGCATAACTACTCCCACAAAAACATGCACTAAGAGTAGACACTTAATAAGATAAGCCACAATGTGCAGAATGGAAAAGCTCCTAAAAGCACATTCACTAGTATAGAGCACACAAGAGAAGCTTTGGAAAGCACATAACACCCAGGAAACGAGGGAAGAACAGCTCATCTTAAAGTAAATAAATAAAAAAAAAAGCTATGGCAGATTCAAAATTATTAGTCATTAGAATAAAAAACGTCAACACAACATAAGAAAATATAAGGACAGAGGCCAAGAACAACTGACTTACAGGGATTCTTCTCCAGGGTGTCTGGGTGTATTTATCAGCATATGTACACTTTTCCTCATTTGATTTCTGGTGGCAGTTACACCGAGTTACCTGGACAAACCCACAAATGTTTAAAATTGTTTTATTTTGCACATACACACAGGCAGTTAGAGGCTGTGTTAAGAAGAACGAGCCAAATCACCCATTCGTATAGCGCAGAGTGGCTCTGGCTACTTTCACGGCAGACAAGCTTACATCAAACATCAAGGTCTATTCCCATGTCTTTTTTTTCAGGGACTGGATCTGAGATAAAGTCAGAGAACTACAATATTTCTCTTGACAATTGTGGTGATATATTATAATATATGTTATATATTTTAAACTGTCTAGAAAACTCACTACATATAATTTTATGTATATGAAATGTACAATTTCACTTAGATGTAGAACATATGCTGTAATAAAGGGCATAAAAAGAATACTACTGAAAAACTGTATCCCTTTTTATGATGTTTTAATCCTGCTGTAAAGTACTGCTCTCTGCCCCTAACAGCCATGACCTTAATCAGCTGTTTACTTGCAGGAAAACATTAAGATTGGGCTGGTGGCATTCCTTCATAAGATGGGGTGGAAGGTCCCAAACTTCACCTGTCATTATAGTTACTCTTTCCTACACCCTCCAGCCAGGTCTATATACTGTCCTAATGAATGTGGCCCAGTGATCCTGGACAGTGCTGGAGTTTACACTCTATAGAGCATTAACTAAGAGGGACTCCACCTACGCAGCTATAGGATGGGAATTCCCAGTGGTGTGAGTGCTTTGGGCTCATCCTCTCTCTGAAAGTAACCTCAGCAGACTCATTGGTTCCCCAAGATGGACTCTGGAGGAACTGACTTGATGATGGTGGCTTATAATGAAAGAGTAGCTGTTTGTTTATAACTCTTCAGAGAAAGTGTTCTAGCAATAAACACCTAAGACTGTTTCTTAAATGGAACTCTTAGGAAACTCTACTGGCTATTAAATACAACAGTAAACATGGTGGGTCTGTTCCTCTGTGCAGTGCTACAAAGTGTCTTTAACGATCTTTACCATACTGTAATGTTTTCAATTAAAAGTAAATTTTCAACACAATTCCCATCAACTGCCTCTGACTCTTGAACCATATCTGATCTGTCTGCTCCTTTTCATTTATGAGCTGGATGCCTGTAATATGACCTTAGTGGCTCAGAGTTCATTATACTACATCCTTGACATTCTGAAAACAAAAAAAAATATTTTATAAAGCTGAATTTGCTGTTATGTTTTTGTTTGATTTTAAATAATTATTCTCTTTTAATATTTGTGATTTCATGCAGCACGTTCATTTTAGCCTGGCCTTTTAATTATTAACTATCCTTTAACTGAATTCAAGGTATTCTACAAATAGTTTTCTCATGAACATTTCAAATCACAACAATTATAAAATTATGAAGGTTCAGTTGAGCCTAACTATGAGGAATCATTTCTCATCATTCAGAGAGATGAAGTATTCCCCTAGAATCCCTTTCAATGTAACACAATACTCAAGGCCAAGCATTCTATTTACAAAGAGAAAATGCTCAGGAACTCATTTCTCAAAACATGTCTGAAAGAAAGCCATTTACTCTGCATCAATAAGCGAAGAATCAAGAAGTAAAGAAAATGGAGAATTTAAATCCTCACAAAAGGCCATCAGCAATGAACCAACAAAGAATTATTCACATGAATACTTTTTATTTAAGTCAAAGTTCCAGTACATAATTTAACTGAAACACGATGTTTCATTGCTACTGAATGCTACTGAAAGCCAAATCGTTCGCTCAGGCTTATAAAAGCAAATACAGCTCCCCCATGAAGAGCCAGTTTTAGAGTCTATATTATAATACTTACAAGCCGATGCTCTAATAGTTGGATCTTTTCATCCTTTTTCTTTATTTCCTCTTTAAGTTGCTTGATTTCATTTAATAAATCTTCAGTCTAAAATAAGAAAAAATATTGTTATATACAATACTCTAATGTGAAACAAAGTCAAAGAAGTCAAACAAATGGATTATTTGTTCATCTAAAAGGAAATCTACTAAAATTTTAGAAAGACGGCATGATCTAATGCCAACTGACATACAAACAATAAGCAAAATATGGAAGTAATTGCTAATCTTCTCCCAGTTCTCATTTGAATTAGCATTTACGCTGATCTTGGCTATATGGATATACATGCTGCTACTCCTTTGCATTACCATAAAAAAGAAACTAGGGTAAAGACCGTACAGCAAGGAAAATCACCATGCAAACTAACTTCAACTAAAATTTCAAAGGGCAGAGTTATAAGCTGTTAGAAAACATCCAGGACAGGGCAAGAAGAGGAAATGCTGCAAATAATGTACAGGGAAAATGTCAAGATTGGCTCAGAACTCAGCAAAAGACACATATGCCAAACCAAAACCAGGGACTGTTCTGTGTTGTGATACATTTCATCTTTAATAAAAATATTCTGAGATATTAGTGGACAGAGCCACCCACAGAGCCAAACTGTGAAGGCCAGGGAGTGGCGACCTATGCCTTTAACCCCAGCACTCAGGAAGCAGAAATCCTCTGGATCCCTGAGAGTTCAAGTCCAAACAGAGCCAGGCAGTGGTGGCACACACTTTTAATCCTAGCATTTGGAAATTTAAATCAAAAACTGAGATAGCTGGGTAGAGAAAGAAAGATGATTCCAGAAGGCAGGAGTTCTTCCCTTTGCCTATGTTCCCTTTTGACTAAGGACTGATTCATTCAGTCTGAGGATTTACCCCTTTTGTCCTGAGGAGTTGGCTATGTGAGAAGTGGTCATGGCTTATTTCTCTGACTAGTATTTCAGCTTTTCCCCAATATCTGGCTCTGGGTTTTTATTAATAATACCAAATAGAATTTGTGCAATAATTTTGTAATAAGCCACTGACAAGTACTGACTGAATTAGTACCAGCGAACTTCATCAGTCAGACATATCTAATAGTATAAAATGGAAGCCTTGGTCAAGTTAAGTAATATTCTGATGACATTTCCAAAATGGCAAGTACTGTTAACCTATTCTAAGGCTATTTTGTGTACCACTACTCAATTATCCACATATATAATATACTGAGAAAGTACTATAAGAAATTAAAATGTGTATTGTAATGAATTTTCCTAGAGGAAAAACATGTAAATAAATAATGATTATGTGTTGTTACTGAGTAAAGTATGTACATTCAAAGACAATGAAACAAATTCAGGGTGAATATGATTAAAACACTTAACACAAATGTAAGAAATTATCTCTTTTTAATTTTTAAAAATGGAATTATTTTAACAAGAGATCACAAATAAACATTAAAAAAAGGCTTTGGGGTTATGACAAAAGACATCCAAACAACAGAGAAAATCAGGTGTTAATTAAGAAAGACTATGAAAGCTGGACTGGAAAACTTGAGTTAAGGAAGTAAAACTTCGAAATCAAGGAAAAGATTGATTACAGAACATGAAAGATGCATGACTACACCAAGGACACATTTCTACAATGTACAGAAAATAAAGTCATTAAGATTTGATGTATAAAACTAATTATATAAAATCCTAAAACATAAATATTTAAATATATGATGGACTTACACCTCAATGATAGTATGAGAAGATATTCAATGCCCCAACAATAAAGCCTGACAACTCGCACAATCATGTGAGTGATTATTGGAGAAACAGAAAATATTAAAGTACTGTCTCACAGACACTGATGAGGAGGAACATATGTAATATAATTAAGATTATTCGAAACTTGTTTACCAGACCTAGCAGTCAAGGTGCTATTTAAACATTTACAAGTTTATAACAATTTTCCCACTGAAATATGACAAATGACTCGATGGAAAACTATGCAGCCATTAGTTATATTATATGGTTGATTTCTACAATGTTAAAAAAAAGGTGCCTCAGGTGGATGATACTCATATACAGTACAAAGCAGTACAGCAGGTACTACTCCATGGAATGGCACTTTACATCACAGGTGTACTTGGTCGTTCTGTGTGCCAACTTCATTCAAGCGATAAAGTCCTCAGAGAAAGGAGCCTCAGCTGAAGAAATGCCTCCTTGAGATCCAGCTTTAAGGCATTATCTTATTTAGTGATCAATGGGGTAGGGTCCAGTCCATGGTGGGTGGTGCTATGTGGTGATATATTTTGTATTTAATAAAATCAGCCTGAAATATCAGAGAACAAAATCACCCACAGTCAAGCCGTGATGGTGAAGCCTGCCTTCAGTCCCATCCTAGGGAATAACCTAGTGCTTTAACCCTATTACTCAGGAGATAAACATCTTTCTGTGTTTCTGTGAGTGCAAGTACAACCAAACAGTAGTAGCTAACATTTTTAATCCTAACTCTAGGATTATGATATAGAGTTGAACTCAGAAGGAAAACTGTGTGGGGAAGATATTCAAGGAAGGCTTAGGCAGATATTCAGGTATTCTTGTAGAAGCAAATGGCCAAGTGGAGGACTCTTGAAGATAACATTTACCCTGTTCAGCCTGAGAAGTTAGCTGGGTGAAAATTGACAATAGTTTGTTTCCTCTCTCTGATATTCTAGCTTTTCTCAAATATCTGGCTCTGGGTTCTCATTATATACTAATGAGAATTCTTGCAATATCTGATGTTCAGCTTTTGGGGCACGAATTTGAAAAACAAATATTGCTTGAAGGCCAGAGCAACACATGGCTGGAGAAGTAATTACCAGGTGGCTAGGCTTTCTGTTCCAAAGTTAGCCTCCAGGCTTAGGCAGAGCCAGCATCAGAAGTTTCTTCTCCACACTCATCTTGTTAAGTTTTTCAGACAGCAGCCTCCCTTTCCTGGTGGGTTGTGGATTCTTTCTCCTTCTCATTTTGGACCTCCTTCTTGGGCTGCTACTACACTAGGTAGCTGCCCTACTTCACAGTCATTTTAACCCTCAATGACAACAAGTTTGGTGAGTAAACTGGGTTTTCTTAAAAGGGGGAATTCATTTAAGGCAACAGGAGGTGATTGGTACTTCTTAAATATTATTCTAGACAATCTGAAACTGAAATCAGTATAGAAGAAGACAAATAATGTAGATGGGATTATCACTGTAATATCTATTATGATTATTTCTCTTTTATCATTTAAAAAGTCAGTTAATATGAATGCCAAGAAAAAAGTCTTCGAAAAGCCTGTTATGAGAAAACACAGAAATATTCAAACCCAGACAGGAATTTAAAGAACCAATATCAACATTGTCTTTTACGATAACACAAAAACAGTCTAAGGCTTTTAAACAATCAATATTAGTATATTCAGTAACTTTAAAGAAATTGCAAAATGACAAAAATTATCAAGAAGTTAGTTGGGCTCCAGTACAAATGTTAGAATTATGAAGAGTCAAGGAAGCAATCGTCACTTATGACATGCATTTACCATTTGTAAAACAAATGCAAATGTTAAATTCCTGGTCAACATGTAACCAAATTATCCCTAAGGATTGGTCAGATATAGTTACTGCTGTTTTGGAGGTTAGACCACTTTTACAGTGGAAACCGTGTGCTGAAAAAAAAGGAGGCTAAAACAACAGAACAATGAAGAAGAGATAGAAGCATAGAAGTCTCCAAAGACAAACTTCTTAAGGAGGGAGATTAGGCCGATGCAGAAAGGCAATTACAATATGATGAGCACACCCTAGATTTATGTGAAATGACAGCCTTGAATGCATGCAATAGAATTGAAGAAATAGGAAAGAAAACTGAATCCTTTACAAAAATTAGTTCAAGGCCCAAAATAAACTTTTTACAGACTTTTTGCAGAGATTAGCTGCAGCAGTAAACAGAAAGGTACCAGATTTAGAAGCTAGGCAAATAATAATTGAATCTCTGGCTTTTAAAAATGGTAACTCACAATGTAAAAGAGTAATTAGATTGTGAAAAGCAGGGTCAGAAGCCTTGAAGGATTAGAATCATGATACAATTAATTTAGAACCTTATAACTGAGTAGGAGAGGTTATTTCTAGAGGTATAAGGAAAAAAAGGAAAATGTTAAATGTTACAGTTGTGGAAGGCAAGGTCACATAAAAAGAGATTGTAAACAACGAGTTCCCAGAAACAGTGCTTTTGTTAGGAATAATCCCAAGAGATTGTCCCTCCCTTCTGGAGTGTGTAGAAGGTGAAGAAAGAGGAGACATTGGACTAAAAAATGAAGATCAACACGGGACTGACAAGGCAATTGTTTGCCTTTGGGAACTGCCCTGAGGGGGGCTTCCAAGAGTACCTTTATCAAATCCAGTTCAGTCTTATCCTGCTATCTTGGAGGAAACACATTCCCAGGGCAATTAAAGAAATTAAACCCTGTTCTAAGAAACCATACTGGTTGGACAATATAAAAACTATAGAAAAGTGAACAAAAGAATTTCAAGAAAAACCATAAAGCAAATATTCTGACAAACTTCTAAAAATAAACAAAGGCCAAAGTTAAAAATACAAATAAATGTTGTCATTGAAAGTTTGGTATATACAGGGGTGGTTATAAAGATAATTTCATCAGAATCTTGACACCCAAATTGGCCCCTTCAGGTGACAAATGTTCAGTTTCTGGGAACTAGGACATTATCCCAGGTAAAACAGAGTGCAATCAGGCTTGAATTTATCAAGCCAAAAGACAGAAAGGAAAACTAAAGCCATATGTGGCTAACATTGCTATGAATTTATGAGAATGAGACTTCCCGCAACAATGGAATCAGTCATCAACCATTCAGGGTGTACAAAAACAAAGCACAAAGGCACCAATAGCACTAATTTTAAAATGGCTAACAGAAAATCCTACATGGGTTCATCAATGGCCTTAGAAAAAATTTCAGGCCCTAGTGTAGCTGGTACAGGAGCAGTTAAATGCTCAGCATATAGAAGAATCAACCAGCCTTTGGAATTCTCCTGTATTTGTTATTAAGAATAAATCTGAAAAATAGAGAATGGTAATAGATCTAAGAGCAGTAAACAAGGTGATCCAGCCAATGGATTCTCTACAATCTGGAATACCTTTGCCTTCACTGTCACCTAAAGAATGGCCTGGTATACTTATTGACTTAAAAGACTTTGATTACAATCCCTCTATAAGAACAGAAAAAAGAAAAATATGACTTCCCAGTGCCCATTATCATAATTCTCGGCCTGTCAAGAGATATCACTGGAGGTTCTCCCACAGGGAATGTTACATAGCCCCACTCTGTGCCAATATTTTATACAAAGGCCATTAGAAATGATATGTAACCAAGTCCCACAAGCTGTCATTTGCCATTACATGGATGATATGTTGTTGGGTGATTCAAATATAGATACATTAAAAAGAATGTTCGAAGAGTAAAAAAAAATTCCTGTTTGAAGACTAAAAATTATTACTGAAAAAAAAATACAAAGAGGTGATTGCATTAATTATTTAGGATACAAAATAGGTCAACAAAAAAAAATTAGACCTCAAAAGGTACAAATCAGAAGAGATAGATTGCAGACTCATAATAATTTCCAAAGACTGGCAAGAGATATTTTCAATTTATGAATCACTACTGGAATAAAAAATGATGAACTGTATAATTTGTTCAAAACCTTAAATGGTGACTTAAATTGTCCAAGAGAATTGGCTTTGGTGGACAAGAAATCCAGACCTTAATTGCATTCTGGCTATTTTATCCTTTAAGCAATCTCCTACAGAAATTTTAATGCAAAGGGAAAATATTACATTGTAATGGATAGTTCTACCACATAAACTGAGCAAGAAATTAAAGACAGATATGGAAAAGATTTCTGATTTGATTTTTAAAGGAAAATTAAGTGTTGTGGGATTATGTTACAATGTAAATAATTGTCCCACCTACTAGTTTAATAAAAACTCTGATTGGCTAAAGGCACACAGGAAGTGTGGGCAAAGCTACCAGACTGGAAAAAACTCTGGGAACAGGAAGAACAGAGCAGAGATGCCACTGAGAAGCCAGCAGATGCAGATAACAACTATGTTGCTCTGAGAAAAGGTACTAAGGCGCATGGATAAGAATCTTGGGTTAGTTTAAGGGTAAAGAGTTAGCAAGTTATATGCCTGGGCCCTAGGTCGATTAGCATAAAATTAATGTAAGCATCTGCATGCCTCTGTGGGACTACGGGTCTGCAGGTCTGAAACTCAAGGTTTAGGCTGGGCCAGAAACTTCATACAACAATTAAGCCTTTGTCAATTGACAGGAATTGACTCAGCAGAAATTGTTGTACCTTTAACTAATGAATGACCTATTTGTAAAAAGATGTCCCACCTGTTCCTTCTATAACCAAACTCCATTGCCATCAGGAAGGTATCCACAGAAATGAAATTTGGCAGATGAATGTGTTTCATTTTATAGAATTAGGAAAATTAAGATATGTATATCATACAATAGATATGTTTTCAGGATTTCAATGGGCAGTTCAGAAAAGGCTGATTCTGTAATCACATATTTACTAGAAGTTATGACCATCATGGGAATACCTGTACAAATTAAGACTGATAATGCTCCAGCATGTCTCTAGTAAAATGAAACAATTTTTTGCTTATTATTATATAAAACATATTAAAGGTATTCCACATAATCCTACAGGGTAAGCAGTCATAGAGAGGTCAAATCGAACTCTAAAGGATATACAAAATAAACAGAAAAGAATAACAAAGACCCCTAGAAATAGAAAACATATTACCTTATTAACTTTGAATTTTCTCAATGCTAATGAGGAAGAAACAAGAGCTGCTGAAAGGCATTGGACCATAGAAAAAACAGCTGAACAAAATCAGCCTGTCTACTTCAAAGATGTACTAACCTCAGAACAGAAGCCAAGATATGTGCTACACTGGTGAAGGGGTTTTGCTTTGGTCCCCACAGGTGAAGAAAAGTTATGGATACCATCAAAATTAATAAAGAATCTATCTGAACCAGAGAAACTTCATGAAAATAAGACTTAATGGCTCATCCAACCATATTACAATTTTTTTAAGTTGTAAGAAAACACACAAAGGGTTGGAGCAGGTTTTTTTTTTTTGTTTTTACATAAAACTATAAATGCATCACCAAAAAGTCAAAAGACCTTGGACATCTAGATGTCTAAAGCAGAAGGGAAGACTATCCAGAAAAAATTTACAAGCAAAGGAATATCGGACCTATTGGTACCAATATACTCTACAGCATAAAATCTCACTGCTTAACATCTATATCTCTTGATTTGTAAGAAAAGTTTAGGTCCCAGTTCAATTATAAATTAAAACTGGCTTTGGAACTGGAGTGTGGCTCTCTTCTTCTCTAAACCCAAGCATGCCTGTTAAAGAAAAATGTAAAATATCTATATCTTATCAGAAGAGTCACCTGCTGTGGGACAGAAGAACAACTAAAATAAGGGGTTATTATTCTACTGTTACTGATCCCATGCTGTATAGATGTTAAGATCAAAACTTATAATATTTTATATATAATATATATATATATATCTTAAACTTTTTGTCACGCTATTGATATTCATACAGAGTACTAATTAATGGTAGAAAAAGGCTTTATTTAGCTTCCTATACATTGTGTTTTGTTTTAGTCTCTTATCAGTTTTTGCAGTAAAAACCATGACAATGCCTAACTTCGAATTTTGAAGTATCCAAAAGGAAGATGGGGCCCTGGAACAAAGATTTCACTTGGGTGCTTTCAAAAGCCACTAGGCTGAGAAGCACCAACCAAAGATCAGATTAGGACTACAAACTGCTCAGGACAATTTTGAGGTGGCTAGCTGAGATGAACCAGCCTCACAGACTACTCTAGGCAGGACTGAAGACAAGCCATGCACTTTCCCGTTATTCAGAGACAACAAATGATACAGCTACTTACTTTAGTACTTGACAATTTTTTAAAAAATTCTTTTTAGGATCCCCTAAAGATATCATTGCCCCCAGACAGCAGGAAGTAAATTTCAGAATACCCACATTCTCAAAAGGTGGGGTGGATGGTGTTTGTCCTTTAAATGGGTTATGGATAATTTTAATTGTTTAGGGTAATTGGTTACAAATTGTTATTGGTTATGGGTACAAAAAAAGCTGAACAAGAGAGATTGATTATACTCAGGGTCCTTGTCTGAATAAAAAAGAAATAATGAGATATAGTTATGATAGCATATAAGAGTAGATGATTGAATCTACATTTAAAAAGAAATTACTAGTTTTAATTATTTTACATTGGATTAGAATTTTGTATATTGTATACAATGTGTATATTGATACAAAGTTGAGATTAAATATGTTACTGTTCATATATTTCTACACTTGTTCAGGGTATTGTATCTATGCAGCTCATCTAACAATACAAATTTCTAGTCCCTGAAAGTTTTTATTACCAACTATTAGGATATAAAGAAATGCAAGTTAATAGTTATATTACAATCATACTTATAGTCCTATTAGATACGTTTTCAAAGTCAAAGAGAGATATATTTTAAATGGACAGGTCTTCCTCAAACACTTCGGAGATCTACTGCATATGACATATAAGATATTTCAATAACATAGTTTTTATTATTTTTATGACAATGAGACATTTGCTCCTGGCAGCACCAATCTACGTCAGAGAAGATGGTGGTATCAAAGAAACTCCATTTGGAGTTGACTTTCTTTGTGGCAAAAGTTAGCCACTGGACAAGAAAGTGCCCTTGCCTTAACTGTTGATAGTTTGATGTTCAAATGGAGAAGCAGGATACACACACACACACACACACACACACACACACAGAACTTCTAAACCTTGCCAGGACGAGGTAGGAAGGTCTTTGAGAATATCCTGCTTTACAGAGAAGTCTGTCAGACATGCTAGGTCTGTAGGCCAAAGATGGATGTTTCAATGATACAGAAGAAACTTGGGTGACTGTCTAGGCAGCCAGCTGTTTAATTTTTCACACTTTGAAAAGTTGTTTACTTGAACATCCTGTTTACTTAGTTAATATTATTTCCTTCTTGGACTTCTAAGGGAGCTGAAGATGAGATAGTTATAGTTTTCTAGTGACCATTTTAGAAAAGAAATTCACTTAGAGGTTAAAGTATATGTTTTTGAGATATTAAAAAATAGGTTTCAGTTAATAATACAAGTTAGATAGAAAGTGATTTACGTATAATTCTTTAGACTCACCAAAATAGAATAAATAGTGGGATATTTTCTTTGAATTTGTCAATTGTTAATAGACTGAATATTAGTCATGTAATTATTGTTTATAAATATTGCATACAATTATTGTCCCTATTATACATAGCTTTTATGTTAGCTATAATCTTCATAATTTTTGACACAAAAGGGGATATGTGGTGATATATTTTACATTTATTAAAAACAGCCTGGAATGTCAAAGAACAGAAGCATCCACAGTCAATCACGAGGGTCAGAGAGTGCTGACTCACTCCTTTAATTCCATCACTCAAGAGACAGAAATCTTTCTGTATTTCAGTGAGTTCAAGGCCCAACAGCCAAACAGTAGTAGCTCACACCTTTAATCCTAACTCTAGGATTACAGAGAGTTGAAGTGAAACAGCTGGACTGGGAAGATATTTAAGGAGAAGGAGGCAGACTCAGGCATCTGTAGAAGTGACAGTCAGGCTGAGGAGTCCTGGAAACAGCACTTACCATGTTCAGCCTGACAAGCTGACTGGATAAGAAATGACTATGGTTTGTTTCCTTTCTCTGATATTCCAGCTTTTCTCCAGACTTCTGGCTCTGGGTTTTCAGTATATACTAATTAGAGTTCATGCAGTAATGCTATCCCAGGGCTGGTGGTCCTAAGCTGAGCAACCCATAGGATGCAAGTCGGAAGGCAACATCCCTCCATGGCCTCTACATCAGCTCCTGTCTCAGGGATCCTGCCATGTTTGAGTTCTCATATCTTGAGTCCCAATTTCCCTCAAGAATGTACAGCAATATGGAAGTGTAAGCTTAATAAACCCTTTCCTCCTCAACTTGGTTTTTGGTCCTAGTGTTTTCATCACAGCAATAGAAACTCTAACTTAGACAATAGGAAAAATGTGCCTGTCAGGAAATAGACTCCAGAAAAGTCTTGAAAATGAGCATAAGGTGTGAAGATACAGAGAAATACTACAAAGTATGTCTCCCATATAATATTCAAAGCACTGCATAATACAGAAGTGAGAACACGCATAGTACACCCAGAAACCCAGAGAACTACACACAGCGGCTCTGCCATATATGTTATAGGAAAAAGTAAGTAATTTCAGCTAAGGCTACCAGCAAAAAGGACCACTGCTAGCAAGCCAGGCTTAGCCAGGGAATGACAGATTTGAACTTGAGATGGCTTAAAGAGTATATATGGAAAGTTAACAATGACAGACTGAGCTAGGAACCTGAATTCAAGGCATTTTAATAATCCAGACAAGACAAGCATCCTAAACCAATACAGTTCTCATAGCCTTGAGAAGACTTGGTAACTTATACCAAGTGCAAGAATTCAGATCTGTGTTTTAGCTTGAGTGACATGACAAATGACTATAAATGAGAAGAAAGGGAGAATACAGGACACAATAAACTGCTGCATCCTAACTTCAATGGATACAAACAATAAATGATTGCCTAGACACAAAAGGAATAGGAACATAAAGTAGTGTCAGTTGTCAATGTGTCTATCATGCAATACTAAACATATGGACAAATGAGAAATGAGAAAACACAGCAAGGTAAAAATATGAAATTAGTTTTGTGTCTTCACAGCAAGTTATTGAGCGGGTGTGACGGCACATCCTTGTAACCACAGATCTTTAAAGAGGTACAAGGATCTGAACCTCAAGGCTAGCCTCAACAAGCTACACAGCATCCTGGACTACATAAGATCTTGTCTCAAAATTAATCCTTTGTCTATCTATAACTGGATAAATTTTGAGGAAATGTCTCACTCATTTGAGGGAGAAAAATGTCAATCAGAAAACTTAAGAAAATTTAGATAATCTCCAAGATCATCCAAATCACTGGTTTTTAAACTGGATGCAAATATGAAACAGCTTTCTAGGTAAGCCAGAATCATCTTTTGTTGATCTGCTGATGTGGAACACTACCTCACTACCAGTCATGTGGAAACCCACCAATGTCAAGTGACTGAGTGACAACAGGTAGACATAAAATAGAAAATGCCAGATTAGTAGTCTAAGGAAACTACTGTGCTACATTCCTAGGGTTATGAATACTTCGTATACCCTTGGGCTCTTGGTGAATTACTTGAATGCCTATAAGCAGCCTACGATCCTCTTGTCCAGCACTTCCATTTGTCTCATTTGAGGGAGAAAATGAGGGTAAAAAATGCTGGAAGCAGCATTTGCCACATCCTAGCAGAACTCATATGAATTTCTCAAAGTTCTTTGTTTATGCGACAATGTTCTGTCATCCCACAGGGATGATCACTCAACTTGGTTCTCAGATTGAAAACAAATAAAACAGAATTTCAGCTGATCATGTATAACAGACCATGATCATGTTCAACAGACCATGTATAACTGAGACTTGCTTTTATGATAAGTCACTAATGTTCTGAGATTATCTATTATTACAACACCTAGCAAAGATGGGCAATTAATAGCTTGACAATGGGGTGTAAATCTTGAAAATATTAAATGAATCAAGAATATCTGTGTGTATGCATAAAAAATAATTGTAAAAGCTATTCAATAAAATCTATAGATCATGAGAATTATAATAATATCAAATGATTATTAAAACATACATAGATTTTCAAACATGGAAAAGATAACCATATTACCTGATTATTTCTTCACTCCTATTAATATATGAAGTATCTTCTACCATTCTAATTTTATTAGAAACCTTATCTTGATAATTATTAGTCATGGTTATAAGCAAAAGTAGTAACACAAGGGCATTTTCCACCTGACAAGTTTAAATTAAAGTATCAAAGGGCTAGCATTCTAGTTTCAGACAGTGGCAAAGGTTTAGAGGAAAGCTGATTATTTCTCCAGGAATCAAAGCTCTAGGTTGGCTGTTTTCTATAGTAGGGATTAATCTGACTTATAGCCTTGTGGATGTTAAACAAGTGTTTAGCCAATGAATTACAATCTCAGACACATTTGTGACAGTATCCCCTACATTGCCCAGGCTGGTCTTGAAGTCACTGTGGAGCACAGGCAGACTTCAAATCAGTATCCTGACTGATGGCATCTACAGGAATTTGTCACTACAACCTGCTGTTAAGCTCTAGGATTTAATACTTCTATTATTCAAAGCTTAAAGTGTTATTGCTATATTATTTTTATACTAAAAACTTTGAAAACCTCAGCATATCTGGCTAGCCATACCTTACACATCTCATCACCGTCTTCTGGCTCTGGACTGGATGGCAATGATAGCTCAACATCATGCAAGGATCCGCTTCCATCATGCTGCCAGGAAAAAAAGGTAAAAAATGAAAGATTAATGTAATAATCTCCAATATTCACAGAACAAGAGATGAGGCTTCAGAAATCTCCTCTGCCCTGGCAGAAGAAAAGTGTGGAAGAGGGGGAGCGAGGCAAAGATGACCGAGAAACAGCAGAAGCACTGAATGGTTAGAGTTAGAAAAGAAGTATAGGAAACATCCTAAAGCCATTTAAAGTTCAAATTAACACAACTACGGAAAAAATGGGAAATTCAATGGAATCTTTTTGATTTATATATATACTGAGTATAAACAATGCAGAAATAATATTTTAATACTCATTGAAGCGTGGCCATAAAAATCCTTTGATTAAATTTTTGATATGTCAAAATATGTGTCATGTGACTCTACATAAGACATTTGAAAAAAAGGTCAAATGATATACTGTGCTGAAAATCCGGATGAGCCGAACAAAGGTACTGAGTAGGAAGAAACACTGAGGGACATATAAGAGGAAGCTGGAAATGTTCTACGTCCTGCTGAGATGGTGTCATACAAATCTACTATCACAAGTTCAAGCTTATAACAGGTCCATCTTTAGCACTCTACTAGCTACAGAATGTATCTTGATAAGAAAAAAGAAAGCAAAATATTTTTTCCTTAAACACCATAATGTAAATGAGAGGGTACTATTAAATTATAGTCTTCCCTAAACTGATTTATTATTTTTAAAAAAGACAGATCAATGATTCACAAAGACAATCTCAAAAAAGACGAACACATACAGAAGCAGAGATGTTGAGAAAGTGAGCAGGAACAATGCAGCACAACTTCAACAGTACCAAGAACAGTGCCCTCCTCAGTCCCACATGTTCCGAGTCTACAAGGCCCTGGATTTACCTGCACCAAGGCAGGAGTGTCTGAATAGGAAAGGGGGACAGTTAGGTTTGTTATAGACCATACCTATCAGAGATAGGCTAAAGAATGTTTATTTAGTAAAACTCAAGAAGAAATACAGTTTGCAGTTAAAACTAGCAAGCATTTGACAGATTCTCAGCATTGGATAAATTACATTTCTACTAGTGATATTATATAGACTCTAAGACCTGAGAGGAGAGGTAGTATCCTGATAACAGCAAAAGTTCTCAGAAGTGTGTGTGTACATGTGTATGTACATGTGTGCGTGCGTGTGTGTGTGTGTGTATGTGTGTGTGTGTGTACGTGTGTGTGTGTGTGTGTATGTATGTGGGTCTGTGCGTGTGTGTGTGTATGTGGGTGCGTATGTGTGTATGTATGTGTGTGCATATGTGTGTGTGTGTGCATGGAGAGAGAGAGAGAGAATGCATGCATGGAATGGCAGCCATGGTGCTGAGGTAGTCCTGCACTGGTCTGTGATTTGCCAATTAGGCTAAGAATGGCCGCCTCTTCCTGCCTTCCCAGTGATACCACACGCCTGACATTCCACATGGATACTGGGGATCAAGGATAAGATTCTTGAGCTTTTCAAGACAAGTGTTTTACTTACTGAGATATCCTTCTTAGCCCCAGAACATTAAATTTTGAAAATGGTTTTAAAGCAAAGAAGGTGGGAATTAAGTGGTTATTTTACAAGACACAGCTCAGTAAGTAGTATATATCTACTCTAATGGTATGCCTTATAGATGCAGGGTGAATATTACAGGAAAGTATATTTGAGAAAAAGAGGCTCTGAAAATGTAGCCTACTTCCTGCACAGAATGCTAAAGAATAAGGTAACACACACACAGACAGACACTCACACACAGAGTTGTGCAATGGCTGTCACTATAGTTGTGGGATGTATGCAGCAGGGAAAAACAAACAAATGAATTAAAATATGGATGAATAAATAAGTATATTAATATTTTCTGGGTGAAAAAAAGAGACCTCAGCCAAAATGAAAATATCAGAAATAAAAAATATCAGGAAAACCACTAAATTGCATCTAATTCCTAGGCATATCCAGAGCAGGACTGCTCTTGAATAACTTATCAAAATTTGAAAGATAGCAAAGAAATAAACTAAAAGCAGACCCAGCAGGTACCAGCTAGCCTCTGCTGAGCACCTAACTAAAATATGGTTTCAATCCAGAGCTTGTAGCCTACAGCCTATCAGGCTAAAGCCACACCTCCTCTGAGCGCTGGCATCAAGCCCCATTTAAAGCAGGATTCCAGCTTCAGAATCCCCCCCCATCCCCACCCCCGCCTCTGTGTTCTCTTGGGAGCACTCCTATCCCCTCTCCTTTTCCTTTCTTCTCCCTTCCTCTTTCTTCTTGCCTTCTCTGCTATTATGATAATAACCTTTCTGCTAATCAGAACCATACACATCTGACAATAAAGCTTTCCTACATAGGCTTCAGTGGCTCCTGCTATCCGCCGCTGCCTTCTGCTGCACTCCCATATGCATTCATAGAAATCTGCCATTAGATAACCGGGTAAATGTGAACCATACCAAAATACACACAAAATCCTAACAGTTAATTCACACAAACACCAAAGCCATAAATGGCACAGAATTTAGAATTAACTAGAAAAGATATGTTAATAAGTTATAAAAAAATTTCTAAGGTAAAGATGAACTCTTTAAGCAAATAAAAAATGTCTTCCCCCACAAATAAAAAATGAGGCAAAAATAATTGAAAATTTTTCTATTTAAAGGCTTACTATCAACAGAAATTATTAAATATAATCAGTGAAAACAAAAACAACAACCAGGAAAATGAAATTAACAGTTTTCTCAGAAATGTATGAGGGTAATAAATAAAGATGTCACATTCAATCATTGATGTTTCAGAAGAAACAGGCAAGAAACATGGGGGCCAAGAGCTTAAGAAGCTCTGCTCTATGCAAAGAACTGAATGCTCAAATTAGGTCCTATGAAGGGTTCACCTCAGTAACTAGGAGACTCTCTACAGCTGGAAAGAAAGCAAACCTCTAACCATATATGGGCCTAAAAAGGAAGTCATGGGTAACTAAGAGGATGATGCTATAGACCAAAGATTATAGGGTTCCACTGAAGAAGTGCTTAGGAAACATGGTTAGAAAGACTGGCAGACATAAAGAGGGATCACACACCAGTAACCGGAACATAATAACCACACACAAGGAGAGAAAAGAAACCAAACAGTAAGGAGCAGGAAGTAATGGAGCAAAAGCTTCTCTAGAAACTGAAAGCAGAGCTGCTGAAGGTCCACAAGGGATGAAGACCCACTTTAGTGCCACGAGTGAGAACCAAGGGCATTAAAATCTCTCAGACACTGGTAATCAAGAGTCAATCACATACTCCATTCTATACAGATTTGAAAACATATAAAAGGGAGAAATTTCTCTAAAACTAGAAAGATTTTAAACTCATCTAAGGTTAAACAAATACCCTTTATAAACCTATTACTACCAATAAAAATAAATTTTAATTTTAAAGATTTTCAAAGTTTAAAGTGACCCTATTATTCTGCATTCCTGACAACACACAAAAAATAGCATTAAGTACAATATGATCAATAGTCTTCACAACAAAAATACAAGATTCTTTAACACAATACTGAAAATCAATTCAACATATCTAAAAAGCAAAATATGTCATGAAGAAATAGGATTAATTCTATAAATGGAAGGCTAGTTCAATTATCTATAGGACTGTAATCACACACACAAGAACAAAAGATCTTAGCACATGCCTTTGATCCCAGCCCAGAGATACTGAAGAAAGGGGTCAAAAGGAAATGTAAGGCTAAAGAGAAAGAAGCGGACAGAAGTGTCCTGGGGGGACAGGTAACCAAGGAAAGCAGAGTTACACAAAAGGAAAGCAGAAGCCATAAACTGCTGGTGTTATATAATGACTTCATTTGTAATATTTTTGAATATACACTATAGCCTCAAAAGCTTAATTAACTTCTGCAGCCGATAGCAAACTGTCAAACTCCTGTTCTAGCCTACAGAGGTACTGATCCATCCTTAAAAAATTATTTCATATCAAAACTATCCTTTATTAAAAGGCAGTAAGAGTAGAAATCAATTTAAAAACCAAGGTACCATGTACTCATGTTTTTTTACCCCAGACAGAGTTCCATGAGCCCAAGCTAGAGTCAAACCTGCTACATAGATAGCTAAGGATGACCCTGAATCCCAGGCCTTCCTCACTCACCTTCAAGTTCTGGGATCACAGGAAAGGTGCCACCATTCTTGGTTGAGTGGAGGAACTAAACCCATGGCTCCATGCATGGCAGGCAAGCACTCTACCACTTGGGAGGGACTATCTCTCCAGTCCCTACACTAATATTGTAAAAACTGGGGAAAACTGTAGAGATTAGCCTAACATAATTAGGAATTATTAATAATTAAGTTAGTTATACATCTTAAATTTTTTTAAAATTTTGCATTCTGTGTTTTTAAAGTTTAGCAATTTAGATTTAGAAGATTAAGAGGAAAATAGGCCTTTACTGAGATCAAAGCACAAGAGCTTAATGATCATCTACATCCATCCCACCTGCATTAAATAAGACTACTCCTCCCTTAGACAAGACGTTGACAGTGGTATTATACTATTTAACTTTGATGAAGATAAAATTATATGGGCCAAAGTTAGAAAATACTTTTGAGAGAGATATAAACATAACAAAGAAAATTATACATGGATTAAAAACATTTTATTTTTAAAAATGGCTTAGCAGAAAGGGCATATGTCACCAAGCTTGATGACCTGAGTTCAATTTCCAGGAAACACATGGTGGAATAAGAAAACAAACTCTTCCAAGTTGTGCTTTGTCCCCTGCTACACACGAACATCCACCCCACACATACACGCACACACATACATGTGCACACATGCACACACATGCACACACACATGCACACACACATGCATGCACACGCACACAGATGAACACTCACATGAACACATGCACACACGCATGCATGCACACACACATGTACACACATACACTCACACACACATGTACACACACAATTAATACTAAGAAAGAACTTCACACATGATTTTTTACTTTACACTATATACAATAAGGAAATAATATTTTGTTGGACACTGTTTTGAGTGTTCTACATAAGCACACACACACATACGCATACATACACACACTCACACACAAACATACATATACACACATAAACACACACACCTACATACACACACATTCACTCACACTCTCACACATATATACACACATACACACACAAATACACACACACTCACTCACACACACACACACACACAAGCATAAGATATAAAGCATACCAACTAAAGAAAGCATAAGCAGTTAGGTTAACTGGCTGCTCAAATATTCTGGATTTTTACTGAGTAAAGTATCAGCAGTTTCTTTAGACCTTGAATTCTACATGCACTTATAATGCTAATGTACACATCAACAAATCACAAAAAAAAAGATATATTTTCAGACTGAGAGTTGAATCCAGGGTCTTGTTCCTAGTAGGCAAGAACTCTACCACTGAGCTATATCCCCAGGCCACATTAGCTTTTCATTAAAGATGAATACGCCTTCTCATCTGGAAGCATGAAACAGTTACTGTCAGCCACTCTTATTCCAGTGTTTGTTTGTTTATTTTGAGACAGCATGAAAGTAAACTTCCAGCCTGATAACCTTCACATGTAACCACTGGAAAACCTGGAGACATCATCTTACCAAGGAGATTCTCCCATGAGTTTGCAAAATCTGGGGTCTTCCTATGAGTTCCAGAGCAGCTGCAATGGACATCAATACTTGATATGGTTAGCAAAAGATTCTGACAGCACTAACCAGCCTGTGCTGGCAAGCATCATCAGTGATGTCAACAAAGCTGCTTTGTGTTCAGACAGGCTAGAGCTAGGCCACAGAGCATCTTAGCAGAGGAAAGGGAAAGAGCTTTTTATTTTCAAAAGTAGTTGAGCTGTTTGTTTTTAAGTTCAAAGATATATAAACAAGAAAATCACATTAAATACAGTTTACAATGTCAACTAACAATTTTGAATACTAATGTCTATAACTGATCTATGGTGTTTAAAAATCTAATTCAAGCATTTGAGAATGTAAGAAGAAGAGACTTATAAAGCTTGAATTTCAGTTTTTCAGAAATGAGTTGATCCTAACAGATGGCTGAGGTAAAGCATCTTAGACAAAAGAAAAATACCTAACACTTAAAAGTATGGAAATGTTGAAATGTATGGAAAACCACCATAGTATTTTGAGAAAATACTATCTATGTACCTATGTTTAGCATTCAACCTAAGTAATGCATCTCTTAATCTGGACATGTCGTTCTATACTAATCTCTTCAACACACACACACACACACACACACACACCCCATTACTGTTAGCTAGGCATGGTAGTTAGTGAGTGCATATAAGTCTAACATTCAAGGCTGAGCTAAGATATGAAGCTTGTAAACTTGGAGCACCTAATAAGACATTGCTTACCAAGAGTGCCCAAAATACATAAGGAAGAAAGGAAGGAAGGAAGAAAATGGCAGGGAGGGAAACACATACTTAATTTTTTAAAATTTTGTCCATTTTGAAGTTTGAAAAAAACATTCAGCTCCAAGCAATTTGTTCTATCTTACTGGTCTGTACTATTGAGTGAACTCAACATTTTTTTTTAAGTTTTTTTTTTTTTCTATATTTTTCTTAGAAAATACTTAGTGCTTTTCTGTTTCCTATTCTCATTCACTGATTTGTGTTAGTACAGTGTCCTTCACTAAGGGTTTTTTTGTTTTTCTCTCCTGGTCTTTTTCAATGTTCACAAACATATTAACATTTCCAATTCAGGACTCATTTTCACAACTTCCAAATGTAACATTGCTAAGACATTGGTTGAATTATAACGGGCCAATAAGCAGCAAGAAATTGTCAATTCACATCATATACTTCAGATTGAATCTTACACAGTTCATACAACATATAATTTGCTGCCCTTTGTATACATCACTCTTCTAATTATTTAATACTTGTGTATGTCATCCCAAACTATAAGCTAGCCATTGTGGTTAAGCATTTATCGTCTATGACTGAAACAATGATTAAGCACTCAGCCTTCCTTCAGAACGAACATTTTCTGTTTCAGTTTCTTTATAAAGATCATAAATAGCACTCTGTAGACCTATTGATTATTTAATGCTTTACCTACACATGATAATTCCATTATTTGTCATTTAAAATCCACAGACACAGCCTGTTAGATTTAAAGCTCTGAGTTTACTCCTGATTACCTAACTAAACTAACTGTGAGGACATGATGCACAGAATGAAGTAAAATTCCTGTCAATCCACGTTCTCTACATATGCAAAGAAATATGTAGAAATGCACATATGTATGGATACATCTGCACTCATAGTACTGTAATAAGGTCCATTAAATAGTGTTTATCCCTATTACATATAATGATCCTTAATAATTTTATATTGGTTTACTTCACTAAAATGCATAACCATTATGAACAGAACCCATTTCAACACTCACAGCTAGTTTTAAGAATAATGCACTAGCTTACAATCAAAAACAAGGTTAAATAAGTCTGAAGTTAAATCTTTTAAACTTCAATACTGTCATACTCTTTGGCATTCAAATGGTGCTTCACAGAGTATAGAAAGTGAGAGAGTAATAACAATTAAATAAACCTTAAAGTAAGCAGAGTTCCCTTTGGGGACATGTATGTACCAATGTGGGTAACTCAGGCAAACAACTACAGTTCTCAATATCTTATACTGTAACAGGCCCTGAGACCTTAACACAAGGATGCCATGATGTACCATTTAAGTACCATTCAGGCCTTAAAATCCATCACTGGACAGCAACAACTGCCAGAGGGGGAAAAAGACCGAATCTGGAAAAGGCTATAGTTCCAGGAAATGTACTAATCATCCCAGTTATTGTAGAATTATTTAATTGTAATATATTATATAAAAGATTGATATTTAATATTTATTGATATAACTTGAACTTTAAGTCAGTTTTTGGAGATGGAACTATTTTAGGTAGGATGGTCTGATCTGCTCTGAGATCACAGGAACGCTGCCTTAATAGCAGGAACACGGTGAGCTCCAGGCCAGTCTGGACACACAGTGAGACCCTATCTCAAATAAAAAAAGAGGGGGCTGGGAAAGGGACAGCACGTAAAATGTGTATAGGAAAGCTAGATTCTGGTTAACAGGAGTCTGCAATAGAGAAGATCATACTGGGACCTGATCTATGTTTCCGTTCTCAACTTGGGTACTGAGTGTCAAGCAGTTTCACATTTTGCCTATCTGAGCCTCCTACAGTATACCATCTTTATGCCATGACAAGTTTTACCTTCTGTGCTCATGTATTTAGTTTTGGCAAAGAAGTTAAATCCAGAAAAGCTGAACTTTATGTCAGCAACACTTTACTACATTTTTCTATTCGTTATGTTCACTCACTTTTTTTTTTTTTTTTTGGAGTTGATTCATGCTTAGCCCTATTTTATTCATATTAATGTCTCCAATGACATTACAAACCATATCTTGTCTCTCCATGCCCTTCCTTGCGGCACCCCCATTTCTGGTTTTCTGCCACCAAGAAGAGAGCACTCAGTATGTTCTAAACTCAGAGCACCACTGAGGATATTGCTGCTTTCAGTATTTCCTTTGCCTGCCCCTAAAAACTTACGCACCAGAAACAAACTTTCTCTCTCTCCCTCCCTCCCTCTCACACACACACAAAGGGAGAAAAGTTCCTGGTATTTCTCAATATTGACGTGACAGGAAGGTGTGAAACACAACAGATATATACTATACTTGGTATTTCATAAGCACTATTACATATTCCTTTATTTTATTCTGAAGACAAACGTTCTAGAGGAGACAGGGCATGAATAATAGAGATCAGATATATTACAACCCAAATAAAATGTCACAAAGAAGTATTACGGTGTTTTTCAATTATTCTGTATTAAACTCTTCATTTCCTCTTCCAAGATCAAAAGAGCTGAACATGGTAACAGGGTAAGAGCAAAGGCACTCATGAGAAGATGACAGTGGACATGCATGACTGTAGTAGTGGGGTTTCTGGGTCCCAGGCGGCCAGAGGCCCGAGACCCACAGATCTGCTGCCCGAGACTGCTTAGGAAACCGCCGCCGCTCAGGCCCCAGAAATGACTCAGACACTTATATTAACTTTATGCTGTTTGGCCTATGGCTCAGGCACATTGCTAGCTAGCTCTTACATCTTAAATCAACCCATTTCTATTAATCTGTCTGTCACGTGGCCCATGGCTCACCTGTGTTCCTACATGTTGCTCCTTTGGGCTTCAGCTGGGTCTGCCTCTGACTCTGCTCTGCTTCTCCTACCTAAGCTCTGATTCCTCCTCCTACTTCTTCTATGGTGCCTGTCATGGCCCAAAACAGCTCCTTTATTTAAAGATTGATATTCACAGCATACATAAACGCATTCCCACATCACACGACATCTTTGGGAACCACTGAAATATCTGCCAGGACTGGATGCTAACATGCTTTCTGATAGAACCAGTCATTCCACTTAGGTACAAAAACCCTAAGTGCAAAGTATGTTCGTCCAAAACATGTGCTAGGACACTGCAGTGGCACCAGTCACAAGAACTCAAACTGGAAACCTGCCCAATATCTATAAACTGTGGAACAAATGAAATACTTATATAACATTCAACAGCACTGAGCATGGGCACAAAACATAAATAATGACTCATAAATACAGTATTAATAAAAACAAGTCAGGACTATTACATGGTTTCACTTCATTCCAAGTCCAAAACAGGCAAACAAACTACCTTTTTCAGAACCAAATAAATGGTCCCACTAGAAAAGCAGAGTACTGAGCTGCAGAGGAGCATCTGTCCTGTTAGTGTTCTACTTTCGGATCAGTGCTGGCTACCAACATTTCCATGTCTGAAAACTCAGTAAAATAGGCATTCCCACATCCATATTATGCTCCAACCAAAAGCTTTTGGTGCAGGCTATAGGAAATCAAAGGCAGTAAGGCACCATTGTAATTTTTTTCATTATATTTCTATAATCTCTAAGTTCAGGATTTAAAAATACCATCAAGATTCCATAAATTCTTCAAGGAAACAAACAGAATATTAACCCAACACAAAGCCATAGTGTAAAAATGAACTCTACAGACACACACACACACACACACACACACACACACACACACACACACACACACACACACTAGTGACCCTGAGAGACACATCTCAAAGTCTCTGATTCTGGCTATCAAAATAAAATGACAACTACTGCCCTCCCTGTCCCACACAACTGTCAGAGCTGAAGAAGGAGATGCACAAAGGACCCCTCAGTTATGCACAACAAATGAAAACACATTAAAGCCAAACACACCAGTTAACAATCTTAAACACAGATATGAAAAGGAGGACTCATCCAAGTTCATAAACATCACTTTAGTGAGTCAGATTCCAACAGCAGGTAGTGTGGCCCAATGGCACACCACTTGCCTAACATGGTGCGAAACTATGGTTGTGAACCCCAGCACCTTGGTTTGGCCAAGAGGATGGGAGTGGTGGATGGTAAAGAGGGTGCAGGGAGCTCCTTCACATGCTTCAGACCACTCTGTCCCTTAAAAGATTTCCTGCAGCATGTGCATCTGGTCTTGGGGAAAGACACTGGGTAAAAAATTCTTTCTTTTTGTTCTCACTAATTATTCTTCTGAGCCTTCTGCTTAGAGCACTAATAAGAGAGAGTTCACTACTTTTCTTACGACTGTCCAGCCTTCTAATTCTTCTGGTTCTTTCCTTTCTTACTGTTCTCTTGTGTGTTTCAACCTTTGGAGGCAAAGGCAGGCAGATCTCTGTGAGTTGAAGGCTGGCCTGGCCTCTATGGTGAGTTTTAGGACAGCCAACGCTGCATAGAAAACCCTGCCTCCCCCTCCACCCCGCCGCAAAAGAAATATATTAATGTAAAATTTTAATGAACTTCTGTGTAATAAATAAAATAAAAATGTCCAGATGTTACAGACTGAGTCCAGAATACGTCCCATGGATTCATATTTATAATCAGATCTTATTCTCCTTGGCACTATTCTAAAGGAGAGCAGGAGTTTTGGGAGGGGCTCAGTGGTAGAAGTCAGTGACAGAGGGGGCCTTGGAAGGCTCACTTGTTCCTGGCTCTGGCCCTAACCTGCCATGATAGAAGAACCTTTGGCTGACAGGAACTCAACTGCCCCCCACCACCACCTTCCCTACCTACCATGATGGCCTATAAGCTGCAAGCTAAGTTCTTTCTGTGAGGTATTTTGATCAAAGTAAAATATTAATAGAATTTTTTTTCCATAAGCAAAAATCAGAGATTTCTTTTATGGAGATGGCGTAGGAACCTGAGCCCTGTTGCTGTTGCTGAGGGCCACTGACATCGATCTACTCAGCACCTTAAATGAATTCCAGCTAATTAGCCAAGCTGGCCGATGTCCAAAGTACAAAGTCAGCTTTAATTCCTCACTTTCAAATACTAATAAATAATAACTAATCATTATATAAAGATTATAAAAGACAAACAAAAATTTTTTTAAAAAACTGATCCTTTTAAAAAGATATAGTAAAAAAAAAAAAAAAAACCCTCAGAACTATTAATAAAGCAGACCAGAACATTCTTTATTTAATATGGTTCTTGAAAAAGCAGTAACGGGTTTGTATGACAAGGAATTGTACACAATAAAGTTGAAGAAACTGAAATATTTCAAATTGCAGAAACAGAACTGGAATATAAAACTAGGGAAATACACCAAAAGCATAGTCAGTCAGCTCCCCTAAATGGTAATGTAGACAAAATAAAAGATGAGAATTAACTCCAAAGTCCTAATTTCTAATTACTAACCATTCCTGAAACGCAACAGAAAATAACTATAGTCATAATAACATGTCACACTGTATGGATTCCAAAATAATTCAGTAAAAAACTCAGTAACTGCTGGGACAGCAAATGGAAATCAATTACAACAAATTTACAGTGAAAATCACTCTGAAACTAGAAAATGTAAGAATTAAAAGATCATCAATCTCTTGAACAGATTTTTTTTTTTCTTTTGAGACAGGGTTTCTCTGTGTAGCCCGAGCTATAGACCAGGCTGACCTCAAACTCGGAGATCTCACTGCCTCTGCCAAATGCTGGGATTAAAGGTGTATATCACCAAAACCCAGCCAGATTTGTTTTTTTTTTTTAATAAAAAGGCAAACCACAATAAAAATGGGCTCAGAATGCATGCTTCAGTATAGCAGAAACAGGATTATAGAAAAGCAACATCTATTTTTTTCTTACTTTGATTTTGGACAAGCTTTTTCAAAATTATAAACTATAATATCAATCAAATATGAGTACAGATCAGAAAGAGTTTTCTTTTTGAAGTAACTAAAAATGTGCATTGATCTTCTGTTAGAAAACAAGTTAAGGATAAACTCCAGCAAACTAAGGGCATGCACCAAGAAGAATACTATGTACTATGTACTAATAATAGTGAATACAGCTCTAGAAAATGCAAAATAAAGGCATGCATAACAGAGGTACAGAAACCATGATCACTAACCTGTTTATACAACAGACAGACTGAGATGTAAAGAGAGAATAAACACTTATTTCATATTTTTGATTAAGCCTTCACATAGTAAGGTATAATTGTTAAAAGCCATGTATATCCTTTTTTTTTTTTTTTAAGTAAAATTAAAAGGGGGAAGCAAGATTTTTTAGGAAATAAAGATGTTCCAGTTCAACCCCTGGAACCATGGTGATAAGGACAGAGCCAACTCCTGAAAGTGATCCTCTGATCCCAACAGGCATGGTGACACCCTGCAGTCACAGAGGCACATACATATTACGTATACAAACACAATAATAATAAGTGTTTTTAATTAAAAGAAAATGTAAGAGACAGTTATATATAAGTGCCTGCTTTGAATTTATTTTACAACTGAAAAATTCTAAGGCATTTTGTTTCCACTATATAAACAACAAATCCGTTTGATCAATGAAAGATTCGGGGACAGAAAAGAAGTATTCAGGGCCTCAAAAACTCACATACATAAAGTTATTCAAAGAAGACAATCCCTAGGATCCTGGTTTCTAGATGTCAACTCACCCTCTTCTCTCAGGTATCCTCCTTACTTCATTATTGGACATGGCTTGGTCTTATCAGCTGATATTTAATAATGCTTTATCACTGAGCAACATACCCTAAAACAATGCTAGCTCACAAAGGTATTTAGTTTATTTTAGTTACTGCCTACCCTTTTCTACTGCATTGTACCTTGAAACCAAAGCTCATGACTAGAAAATCTTCCTCCCAGACACTATTGAGAAAGCCTATCTGTTAGCTGCAGTTTATTAAAGTTGAAATCTTTATGTCTGGACATTTCCACCACACAATCCTTGTAAGATTAGGAGGAGGCCAAGCATCACAGGTTCCAAAAGGCCACTCTCTATCCTCTTTCCCCAGGCCTGGCACACAAAGGCTTTTTTTTAGTAAGTATTCAATAGCAAAAGTAGTTGAGAAAACAACATACATTACTAGGAGTAGATACTCTCAGCGTCAGCCAGATGCTGAGAGTCTTGCTTTACTTCCAGCCAGCCTTTACTGAGCAGACAAATGAGTCTGGTTTGGGTGGCCAACAGGAAGTCGAAGACTCGGAACCTATTCATCTGATGCAAAGGCATACAGTCCTGAGAAAGGTGACCCAGATAGCAAACTGAGAGAGGTCAGGCTGTTCTTTCTCAACATGGTTTTTAAATTTGGGTAGAATACCAAAGGAAATAAAACCACATAAACACTAACTACAGTTTAAAATTGGTATGCCGTTCCTTGTTTATCTGCTAACACTAGATATTTACACAAAGAAGGTACTCTTGAATCACAAACTGAGACTTTCCATCACCAAATCCTGTGACTTTGCTCAAGCCCTATTGCCACTATAGGTCTAGACTCTCTAAAGAAAACAGGTACTGAAAGTCTTAATCACAAATCAAATTAATCCTGTTTGCCACTAAGCAGAAGTTACATTAATTCCTTCAGGCCCAGGATGTTTCTGGTAACAAACTGTTCAGTTAACCTCTACACTTCTAATCTTTTGGCAACTTTACAACAGAAGGATTGTCTATGTTAAACTTTCCTTTCATTTCCAGCATGCATCCTATGTTCTTTCTCTTTTTGTCCAACGGTGCTGGAGATGAACTCAAAGCATGTACTATTTGTAAGCTTTGTTTCTACTAAAAACTAAACATGTTAGAAACACAAGCCACTTTCTAAAATGCCAATTTGTTTTCAAGTTACAAAGGCGGAGATGGAATAATCATTACATACTCACCTGATGCAACAGACGTTTGAGTTTGAGTAACTGCGTTTTTACAGCTGTGCAGTCCTGGACCATGTGCCGGAGGGTCATCTCATCCAGTATCACCGTGTTGTCTGGCACATCTACAAACATCTTCTGAGCCTGGAAAAAGGGGGTCCCTCCATAGCTTTCAAAATGACCCAAAGGGGATTCTCTATAAGGAGATCCTCTGGAAGGGTGGAGAAGGAAGGAAAAGATACACAATTTAAGAAGAAAGAAAAAAGAAAGGTACAACGTTATTTGTATCAATCTTTAAAAATCAGTTCTACAATGCCTTTGTACTCATCTCAGTCAGTGAATGTCCCCAGTGAAAAGTGAAATCCCTTTAGCTGTTAGTAAACTGTGCTATGATTGCCTAACCCCACTCACTTCATGTATTTCACACATTGGCTGAATAAGCCTCCCTTGAGAGCCAAAAGGAAAAGAAAACACTCTTGACAGGGTACTAGCTGTTATAACTATACTCACCTCTTTCTGTACTGAACTAAGCTCACCTCCTCTATAATGGTCTTCAGCTTCTGACTTGGGGTGGCATCTTAAATGTCCATTCTAGAGCCATGACTAAGTAATGAAGCCACATTAGTTCCCCATGTAGACATACTTTTAGACTTGAATCTCTTTGATGCCCCTCAGTAAAAGTTGATGAAGTTATTTCTTTGTTCTTTTCTCATACTGCCAGTAAATCATCTTTACTAATAAAGGTTTAAGCAAAGTTTTACAACAGTCTGGTGTAAACCATGTATTGCCTAATCTCAAAGTACAGTTTAAAAAAAACAAAACCTATTCTTTGAGCTAAGAATATAGTGTCTGCCCAGCACACACAAGACCCTGGGCTTGATTCTCATTGCCGCATAAGCAGGGAATGTTGGTATAGTCCTATAATCCAATCACTCAGGAGGTAAAGGCCTGAGGATTATGAGTTCAAGGTTATCTTTCTTAACTACACAGCAAGTTTGAAGCCAGCCTGAACCATACAAGAATCTGTCTCAGAAAAAGTCTACCTTTTACCTTTAAGCCATATGTGGTGAGCACATCTGTGCCTGAGCCAAGAGGAACGGGAGAGCAAGGCCTGCCTGAGCTATAAAGTCATCTCAAAAACTAAGAATAAGTTGAATTTCTCTTCCGTTTCACCCATAATATCCATGCAGAATAAGAGAAAAACTAAGGATGATATGTCTCATGGGAATGTAAAATATAATGCATTAACTAAAATTGATAGCTTAAAGGTTACTATATACACGGTACATAATTTCAAAGTTATTAAAGTATGACAAATACATCAAACCTCAATCTTTAACAAGGTACACTTAGAAATGACTTCCCCAACATGTCATATATTAGAAATAAAGGTAGATTGTCTTTATTAAACACATAAAAATCAATGTGTTGGATTTCAACCATCATGAAGAAAGAAAATATGGTATCTAGTTATGCAATTATTTTTCAACAAATCTTCCTAGAACATTCTATATTTATTATAGGACATTTTCACAAGATTGTTTATCTCTGAAACTACAAATTCAAAAATCTTCATTAACTGTTAAACCATTCATAAATAATAACTTATTTGGTGTCATAATTATGCATATTTTTCATCAATTATGAATTTTAAATTATGAATTATAAGATTTCAAACACCAGTATATTGGTATGGATTTACCCACCTATGGCTACATTATGATGAAAAACATTACTAGTTAAAAACTAACAAGAATTAAGATGAAAACCCAGACTAACCTAGCAAGTAAGTAGTAGACATGAAATTAGCTGTACTTCTTGAGGGGATTTCCTAGGGTTAGCCAAGTTTAGACCAGCCTGCAAAGAGTTTCACATGAGAAGCTGATGCTTCATGGGTAGAAGAGAAAAGGCTAATGGCTCAAAGTAAAAGGAGAATCTTCAAAATGGACTATGAAGCCAGAGAGAATCCAGTTTCTTCTTCGTCCTCTTTCCCCAAAACTACCTCCTTCACGGACACTTCTTAACAGCTAATTACCCAGAATTCCCAAAGCACTCTACAAAGTATCATTTTTCGGTGGTTATTGCTAGTCCACATATTCTGCCCTCCCTCTACTCATATACTCCAACAACTCCTTGTCATCTGTAATTAGCTGGCATTTCCTTCTGGGAAAGCTTCCTGAATCCTGTAAGGTAGGACCAGTCGGCTACTGCAGGTCTTTTATAGAGCTCGGCACCATATTCTTTTAGAGGACACACCACAATACATTGTGTATGTTTTTCATGTCTGGCAAACTGTATGCTTTGTGAAGAAAAAAAAAGTCCATATTCTTATTCCTTTGGTGGACACAGGGATTTGCTGCCATTACTGTCTGGCACTAAGTAAGTGGAGAATGGATTTTAACTACAAGTTCGGTGGAGGTTGTTGTTTTGCTTTTTTCACCGTTCATCTCTGGGATTCTAAAATTCTTTACCTAAGAAATGAAAAAACAACACGCTTTAAAAATTATGATGTAGGGCTGGAGAAAGGGCTCCAGGGATAAGAGCACTTTTGTTCTTGCAGAGGACCTGGGTTCAATTCTCAGAGCCTACATGTTCTCCTAACAATCTGTAACTCTGATTCCAAGGGACCCAATGCTACCATCTACCCTTTGTAGACACAAGGTACAGGTACACATATGGTGCACATAGTACATGGAGGCAAAATATACGTATAAGGGGTGTTGGGAGAACAGGAAGAAATTTGTAGGGAGGATTAACCAAACAAAGAATAAATTTAAAAGCCTTATAGAAACTCATTACTTTGTAAATATGTTCTGGGTACGAGCAGTGTTAAATGGAGGTATCTTGCACAGGTATCTTGTGTGCTACTTTGGAAGAAAATGGTCCCCAAAGGCAGTGACACAATTAGTGAATGTGGTCTTGTTGGAGCATGTGTGGCCTTATTGGAGGAAATGTGTCACTGTGGGGACCAGCTTTGGGCCTCATATATGTTCATGCCACACCCAATCAAACAGATCACTTTCTGTTTCCTGAAAGTCAAGATGCAGGAATCTCAGCTCCATCTGTAGCATCATGCATACCACGTTACACCATGATGATAATGAGCTAAACCACCGAAAATGTAAGCAACTCAATTAAATTTTTCCTTCACAAGAGTTGTCATGGTCATGGGTATCTCTTACAGCAAGAGAAACCCTAAACATTAATGGTAATGCTTCCTTAAGAAGAAATGGGTTATTAAATGAAAATTTCAGTGAGGTACAGGAGACCTACCTTGTAAGTGAAGGAGGCCCCAGAGGTTCCCAAAGCAATACAGGCTTATTAATTATCATTATTCTGTTTCCACAGTTTAACTTGATGGCAAGATCTTATTGCTAAAGACACACACACTTTGGTTTCAGGACAAAAAAAAATTAAGCTGGAGCTGATGTGGAAACTTCTTCCCTGCTGGTTAGATAGGCTTTCTAGGGTTTAACATTAATCAGTGGTCTTATTCCATGGCAGGTCCTGAATGCTAAAATACTGACCTGTCAGAAATGGTGTGCCCACTGGTGCAGTGTCTGACAGTTATGAGGTGGCTAACAGCCTTCTAATTGGAATCAAGGCCTGTTCCATAGCAAAGAATTCATGCCTGGCACAATCAATCTGGTCAAAAGCCCATGGCTGTAGAGGTCATAGGGTGAACCTATTCCTACTGTTTTGCTAAACAGAAATGTAGTCAAATTACCTGCAAAATATCTGTTAACACCAATAAATTAATGTTGTGCTGCCCTTGGTCAGAGAAGCTTCTTACTGTACTGAGTAGCAGTCAATGCAACTCACTACTGGTCACAGTGCTGGGAGTGATTGTTGAGTGCTCACCCCTAAACAGGACATACATATCAACCCTGCAGAGGCTCAGAAGTACTGCTGAAGAGGAGGGTAGCAAGAAAGCAAGAGCTAGAAGGTAGAGAAGACTGCTGTGAGATGCTATCTTGTGGACATGGCATGACGGTAACACTCATGAATGCACAGGAGCTATGGTTACCTGCACAAAATCAAAAAACTCAACATTCCAGTATGGACTGAGAGGGCTCGTAAGGCTCCAGCCTAAGGAGCTACTTGCATCTGATGGCTGTGTGGGAGTGAAGACATTTTTCTTTAGGGTCTGGCTGATGTTAAGTTGCCAATGTTATAGTGCTTCATGCTCATGCCAACAGCACTAACTGGACTCCAAGGTTATTTTTCAATAGGAAAGAGGAAAAAAGAAGGAGGAGAAAAAAGAAGACAAGGAGGAGGGAGAAAAGAAAAAGAAATGAAGTTGGGGAGGGGTAAGTGTTAGGGAATCCAGGCAGAGCAGGTAAGAGAAATCTACTGGAGTAGATATGACCAAGATGCATTGTACATGAGCATGAAATTGTCAAAGAATAAATTAAAGATATTCTAAAAATCATCCTTGTTAAAAAACATATCCTTAACTGTTTTAGCACATGGGCATAAAATAAACTACACAGGAAAGATACTAGGGGGACTAGGCAGCTCTCTACAGCCTGACAATCAGGTATGAACCTAAGATTACAATGGGTTCACAGACATGACAGCCGATTATGCATGGAACTCAGCGGTTTCAAGAAAAGAGTAAAGAAGTAGTCATCACTAACTGGTTTGCCATCTTGAAAAAGCACATTAAAGAGACTGCCCTAACCTTGGATTTTGATTTAAACTCTAGCTGATAACAGTCACTAAAAATACTAGTTAAATGTAAGCCCTTGAAAAAAAGGATCATATTTTATTTATTTTTAAATCATCTGCACAAATCTTGATTTGGAAGTTTCTGCTATTATTTATTAGCTAGACAACACAGGGCAGTGACATAGTTTCTGTACACTTCATTTATCTTCTCTATAAATTAATAAGGATAGTAATATGACTGCTTCTGTAGGCTGGCATAATGATTAAATCAAGTGCTATGTTAGAGTGTTTAGAATATTACAAGATACATAGTAAAATTTATTAAATAAAACAAAATTACTATCATACTATTAATTTCCAGCTTCCTTTGGAACAAAAATGTCACAAGTGCTCTAAGGAGCCAGCATATCACTCTCATTTATATTTACCAACTGTAAAATATGGATATTGACATATGGCTTTATAATTGTGGTCTTTTGCCAAACCATCTGACTATAACATAAAGCTTCACTAGAGAAACATCTGAAGACTGGTGGGAAAATACAGATATAAGCATGAAGGCTGGGAGGCAGCAGACATGGAAAGAAGAGGAAGCAAGTATGTGATGGAAAAGTTAGAGGGAGACTGCAGGACAGGAAGACAATGACAGCTAGAGGTACTATTTACATATGACAGAGAATCCTGGAAAGAGAGGGGTGTAGGGGGATTGTGTTGTTCCATTGTAAATAATTGTCCCACCCACTGGTTTAATAAAAAGCACTGATTGGCCAAAGGCAGACAGGAAGTGTGGGCGGGGCTACCAGACTAAGAAAACTCAGAGAACAGGAAGAACAGAGCGGAATGCCAGAGAGAAGCCAGAAGAAGTGGAGGACAACCATGCTGCTCTGAGAAAAGGTACTGAGCTGCATGGCTGAACAGGATAAGAGTCATGTCATGGGTTAGATTAAAGGTAAAGAGTTAGCAAGTTATATGCCTGGGCCTTAGGCCAATCAGACTAAAATTATTGTAAGAATCTGTGTGTCTCTGCGGGTCTGTGGGTCTGCGGGCCTAAACCTTGAAGCTAGGCCTGAAAGTCTGGGACAGAAACCTCTTACTACAGAGAGGAGCTGCAATCACATGCAGAAGCAAAAGAATAAGGGGAGTGAAAATAGGCTTGAGAAAAGGGGGCCTCTACCCACAGCACCCCACTGTCCTTTAACAGGTACATTAATTCTACAGCTATGCACAAGCCTGCAGGCACAAATTTGGAAGAGTGGAGCCAAATAGCAAAACAGAAGACCATATGCTGTAATGTGACTGTGACCACAGCTGTGTGTCAGCTTTAAGTCTATGGGCAACCACTGGGTGGCAGATAAACATTCAACTAATAATGATGCAGGCAAGGGCAATATAAGTTATGAAGCAAGAGAAGAGAACTAAACGCCCACCATCACCAGCACTACTTAAATTGAGTCAGCCAATTAAATTGAGAGGAGGGAAAACCCACAGGTCTTACAAAAGCCAGAGAATGAAAATCTTTAAGTGGTATCTTTGTTTTAGAAATCCAAATTGAAATAGAAGTATCACTTGCCCTCCAACCCACCAGCCTAAATAAAAACCATCACATTACTAAAGAATTATTATAATTTTAAGGGCTCTTACCAAACCAGAAGCCATTGTACTTCAGACTGGCTGGTGCAAATGTGTATATGTGAGCTTATGTGTGGGTATGTGGGGTTTATTTTTCTTTATTCTCTAAGTCACAATTTTAATTTCAAATTTAAACTTTAATATTTTTTCACCATTAAAAAACTTTCATGCAGAAATTAAGTAAGCATGTTTTAAGATGCTAATTTTATTCTTTAAATGCTGGATTTGACACAACATTCTAGGGTGTTACCTTGTGGATACTACTGAAGTGATTTGATGAGTAAGAAAAAGAACATACAAAATTGACTCCTGCCCACTTTAGGACTGCCTATCTGAAACTGTGATAATCACAATGGTAAGGAATTGGTGAACAACCACAAAGGCATAAAAACTGGAAAACAGTCTAGAAATGCAGTCAGCTCTTCTTTGAAAAAGCAACAAAGGAATTTAATAGAGGATGGCCTTTTGAATGCATGAAACCAAGCATCAAGACTATGTGCAGAATAAATGACCTGCAACCAAGTTAGTAACAGGCCTCAACATAAAATGACAACTGCAAAATTCCTATGGTATAAGAAAAAACTCTGGAGTATCTTGGGTTTGCAAACTCTTCCCAAAATACTAGTGGAAGGAACACTTCCCTGTTCATTCTAAATGCCCATAACCGAAACCAAATCCATCTCAGCAAAAAACTACTGTTTAAGAGTAAATACATTTTAAAAAATCACAGCATACACAGGATTGTTTGGGAAATAAATGGCTGGCCCAACATTTAAAAGTCATGTGACATACTTTATAACAGAATGAAAGGAGGGGAAAGGCATCTCAATGGCCACTGGAAAAGCATTAGATAAAATACAGAATGCCACGGAGATAGAAATGTTCAACAAGGCATGAAGAAAGGCCAATGTCTTCAGATTGATAAACGGAACATGTTTGGGGGAAAATGGAATAGCAATGCCATTCCTGACATTAAAAGATGAGTATTTTCCCCCTAATATCAGAAATAAGACAGCCTTGGCTCTCACAACTTCTATTCAACACCATGCCAAAGCTGTAGCCACAGCAATTGTGCAGGAAAGAAAACTATACAGACTGAAAAGAAAAAGAAAAACTTCTTTTCTCAGATGACATAAATACAAATAGAAAACCCTAAGAACTGAGGAAAAGTCAAAAGAACCATTTGCATGATAATGGAGCTATTCATGGCTATACCAAAGCTTACAATAAAGGAAAAGAGTAAGCCAAGGGGCCACAGATTTTATAAAGCATACACAGAAGGATCAATGGAAAGAAAATGACTCAGCTAAATGGCCCAAGACCCAAAACAGCAGTTCAAAATGCTTCATTCAAGAACAAGTAAGGGCAAAGACACCCCCACCTCCAAAGAGTAAACACTAGGACTCCCAGAAAATAAAAATCTGGCCTGTAAAAATGCTACTGTGACAGAAATGCATTAGTTAAGTGCTAGATTTGTTATAATTAGGAGAATAACCACAAGCAGGGCAAGGCTGTGAGCTTGTTAGGGTAGAGAGAACTCCATATGGAATAAACTTTAGGCAAGGAGAGCTCTTGGGGGAAGACAGGAGTGAAATATTAAGCTGGGGTAAAAGAACAAAGCAGTATTATGATGAGAAGACCAGAGAACATGCAGTTGGGAACCAGTAATGCCCCATTAGACATAGTGCTAATGAACTATGCTAACAGCTGCAGTTGGGCAATGAAGAAGGGGAATCAATACTAACACTAAAGAGTAAAAGGAGACTTTGGACACTTGATATTAAAAGCATCTTGAGGTTTCTACTCTCAGACTCTTTAACACTAAGGTGAAGACAGATGACAGTTCCAAGGCTCGCTGTGGAAGGTTTCTTCTTGTGACATACATCCTTGTAAACAGCTCTGGTATATTTGGAAAACCCAGAACAAACACAGGAACTTGAACGTAAAATGAGCTAGTCAACTTATGAGCCTTCAACTACTCCTTAGAAAGCTCTACGCCAAGTCAGTCAGATTAGCACCCTACAAAACTCTATGTGTGTCTCTCTCCTCACTATCAACCACTAGGAGCTGACAATTCACAATTACAAGTGACTTAAAGTCTAGAGGGGGATTTGTCATCATGTTTTGGGCAGATGTTATATATTATCTTTCACTAACTTTTGTAAAATCACAATTTATAAAAACAAACCAGCATAATGCAGCCACCATTTAAACAATTTAATTTGTTCATCCTTATATTTATCTGACCTGCTAATATGTAGGAATTAGAGTTTAGGGTTCTGGAGTTTTGGGCAGGAGAGGGAGTATACTTTCCAACTTTTCTGATAGATGACTACACTCAGTCTCCATTAGACCATTTCTAAGGACAGAGACAATTACCTCCATGTTACTCATTCTATTTCTTTTAAACTGAGTTGTAGCCAAAAGTTTCTAACCCATCCGGCCTGAGGTCTGGACCTATAGTCTTCTAGCTGCTTGGCCCCACAAAGGCTTATATTAATTACAAACTGTTTGGCCCATGGCTCAGGCTTATTGCTAACTAGCTCTTGCATCTTAACTCAATCCATTTCTACTAATCTATGTTTTGCCACATGGCTGGTGGTTTTACCTGTGTTCCATTACATCCTGCTCTCTTGGGTGGCAGCTCGAAGCATCTGACTTCACTCTCCTCCTTTATATATGCCCAGGATTCCTGCCTGTCTCAAAGCTGCTTCACCAAAGGCCAAACAGTTCCTTTTTTATCCAAAGGTGATTCACAGCATACAGAAAGACATCCAACATCACGGAGTAAGGTCTCCTTTTTGGTGAAATTTGGCTCCCTTTATCTTAAAATGCAGATACGATAGTCTGTTGTCTACATTTTTAGAACATGTCACTCATTCCTCCAAATCAACAAGAAATCCAGCTAGGATAAACTTGAAGAGTGGGTGTCTGAAAATGCCAAACTCTAGCACACAAACTCTGGATTCACCCTTGTACCAGGCTGGGCATTCACTCCTCTCCTGTAGACACTACCCTATTCCTCAGCAATCTCCAGTTAGACCTGCAGACTGTCTCAAAAGTAACCACTTACTCTGTGCTATACACAGAATACACAGGAAGAGCTGCTGCATGCTCATGGTAACCCTTTTCCATCCCTTTATTAGGCAAACACTGTCACAGCAGTAACACTGCATTCTAAGTATCTAAACTCTGTATATTATTTATCTGTGTATGAAATGACACGTGCACAAAAGTTTTCTCCTAACTTCACTGTAAAGACATCTACTATTAAGTTGTACCAATGCAGAAATCTTCCTATCATCTTTAATGCAATTGTCCAAGAAGTCATTACCAATCCACAACTTTCACCTCTCATACAGTATCTCCAAATTAATAACCAGCTGAAGACTTTAGAGCACTGTACAAAATATAGGCTGTAAATGAGTGCTTATTAAGTGAACAAACAAATTTTAAAAATAAGCATTTTTATGGTCTGAATATGACATGTCTCTCGCAGGCTCATGTGTGAGTGTTTGTTCCCAGGTGGCAATGATATTCTGGAAGGCTGGAGATGTATAAGGGGAGTATCTAGTAGGAATAAACCACTAAGTTTAAGCTTTTAAAGGTTATACCTGGTAGTTCCAGAGCTTACTCACTCCGAGTTTGCAGTGATGTGAGGCACCTCCATCACATGCTCCTAACAGCACGAGCCGCTTTGCCATGTCTCCCCTGCCATGAACTCAAACTCTTTGAAACTGGGTCAAAACAAATCTATTTCCTCTGTTAGCTGTCTCTGAAGGTTCTGCAGTGATAGTGAAGCAAAAGCAACTGATGCTGAAATGCTTATTACTTACTTAGGCTTCACACACCTGTCTTAATTTAACTTATTCTAAAGACATATCAAGATGAGAGAAGCAAGATCGCCATTAGCAGTGACAAAATGATCTTTACATCAGGCTCTTACCTAACAGTATCAACTCTCTGTAGCCTAAAGAAGAACTGTGTGAATTCTTCCAGGCTGCTCAGTTATACTTCTATTTATATACTCCAACAGGTTTTAAGTGGACCCATTTTTTCTTAATCCACTAAAGAATATTTTATGAGACTGGGATTTGTTCAGGTTACACAGAAAAAGATAATGAAGAAGAGCTGAGAAAGTTACTGTGTCACTCAGGACATGAACAGTGTGTCTGTGTACTCTTCTTAAAACTCCTGTGTTTGGTTTGTGGTGATCAAATTCAGGAGAAACATACTTTCTATCGTATGCACACTGTGTATCTGGGAACAACAGGCCAAGTTTTGCTCTTTACTTTTGCTACAAGAATCCTTAGCAACAACTTTGTTTCTTATTTTAGGGGGTACAGAGGATATGCTTTCCTTGCATTATTTCCTCATCTCAGTTTTATTAACTGCACTACAATATGCTGCAGGATGAACATAAATCCCTTATGGGATGAGATATAAAAAAACTTAGATTTTAAAAAAAGTGTTACTGCTTACCACAAACCTGGTATGGTATAAGCACCTTTATCTTGATCTATGAGTGCTCACAAAACTATTGTTAAGGCTGCTGACAGGGTAGACTAAAGTATGCAGAGGGTTAAATAAGCTAATCTATACCCAGTGAAGCTCTGACCCTGGGTGTGAATGGCCCATAATCCTACATCGTCTGATCCAATTTGATACAACATCATACTTTAAAATGGAAGGCACTTACAGTGTTATATTGCATCCTTAAACTGTGTTTGTGGAATTTTACATTTTTAATTTATAAGCAATACAAAACCAGTAACATAGTAGTTACTTAGTATAATATTATTATTACAAATTATAAACAAAGTCAATATTCAATAATTCCCAAATGAGAATCCTCTCCCCAACAAAGTCATTCAGAACTTAAAAGTCTTTATCTCAGATGCAAATGCAATCTGTAAATCTGCGATAACAATTAAGCAGAAGACGGAAGTGAGGCTGCAGTTAGCAGAGTACTCACCTGTTCAAGTCACTTTTCCCATGGTGATGATAGTGATCAGGGTGGCTAAGGTGGTAATGCTCCTGGCCACTCCACCTCTGGGGTGCTCTTTTCCAAAATCCATCCTGGGACTGGCGTACATTTCTGTCTGATCGGTCAAAGCGGTTCATATTGTCACACTCCACTAGACAGATTAAAAGGCAACAGACTATAAATATGTGCACACTCTACAAAAAGTTAGCTACTTATGGTCTGATAATTAAATGCTGCTGAAAATAATTTTTAGTTCTAAAAGCACCATGCTAAAACTAATCAAAAATTAAAGTTTTCCAAAGGAAACCAATTCTTAGAGTGCAAACTGAACTTTATATACTCAAACTGAAGTAAATCAGGATACCTCTATAACAGCCATTTAAGTGAACAATTAACTGTTGGACTGTTTTAAAACAAGGAAAAACTTCCCTAAAATCAACATTACACATTGAAATACAAGCAATCAGGACAGGAAAGCAGCATAGGATCCATTCTTAGAAATGAATGCCTCAATTAAGAGTCTCACCCTCAAGAAGCATCATAGACGATCCAGTTTTTAAATAAATCCCACACTTTTAAACAGTAAGCTGCCCAATCGTCCTGTAACAGCGCTGCTTCAGAAAGACTGAAAACAAAGCCAGTGCTCTGTAACAACAAACAGTCCACTCCTGAAATTCAAATACCACAAGACAAGAATCCCTGAAGCACCCAAGCTTCTTCACTCACCCAAATGCTCTCTTCTCACATCTCTGATCACTCTCTGAGAAAGCTACTTCGTACAAGGGAGACATTGTGTTGCCAGCTGCCTACTCAGACATAGCTGCACACAAGGCGCCGCTGAAACAGGCCTTCCTTCCTGCTCCACTCCCAGCCCTCCCTGTGGGAAGCAAGCCCAGCCTGCCCTGTGACTCCATCTTCCCTCAGTGCTTACATAGCTACTGAGTTAGGACTGTTACTAAAAATACTCCTAAACACTAACCCAAGCCATGCAACAGGAAGGGCTTCTCCTGTCCAGAAACTACATGAAAAAGTTCAGAATCTCCTGTGATTAAAAAAAAAAGAAAACTTTATATATCAATATAATCATGGTTTTTTTTAATTGATTTATTTTAAGTGGCTGTTATTATTAACCAAAAACTTGGATTTAAAATTTGTTAACTGTTTCACTTCAGAGAAAATGAAAAGGTTTCCCCATTTATAAAACAAAAGCCATGCCTAAGCATACTTTTGTAAGGACATTAAGTTTTGTTTGCATTCAGGAGGAATCAGTGAGCACTAATACACAGTTTTCTTTCATTGTAGAGAGAGTTTTGAAAAGATGTCTAACATATGAAATTACTCCCAAAAACTTACTATTTTATTGTTAAAATCAAGTGGAATTTAAATTTAGTTATAGATTTAAAAAAATGATATGATGACCACTGCATTGAAAACTATCAGTAGAAATGAGGTGGCAAAGGAAACCTTTTTAAGTAAATCTTAAAGCTTAAAGCTAATTTGAGTTTAGTCCCTCTTGTAATAGCATCAAAGCCTTACATTACACTACTCTCAGAGGCTCACTGAGTCTGTCAATCTTGCCGTCCACCTAGGCAAGATTAAGGTATTCCTTGACGGAATAAAAATAAAATAGAAAAAGAAGAGAAAATCACAATAAATAAAAATCTGGTTCTAGGGCCTAACAAGAGCAGGGCATGAGGTTTCCAGGAAAGCAATGTGTAATACTGCAAGGCTAATGGTGCCCGTGGGACCCCTAGGAAGATAGGGGCAATCCTAAAGCTACTGCAGCTCAAAACTATGAAAGCCAAGATGCTGATTCAAAAGACAACCTTCACACAGACAGACCCTAACTAGGACCTGAAGCCATTTCTGGGTCCCTTTCCTTCTGAAGGTCACTAGTGCCAATGGCAAAGTACAGCGTACCTTAGTTCTAATGCTGTAAAAGACAGACAGCATCTAACCCACTAGAGGGAAGGAATCTAACTAGCTAACAGAGGGATGTAATATGAGGGTGTCTGTCTTGTTAGTGTCATTTTAACATAATACCCAACGTATCATATTGTTCTTGACATTATAGTCTTCAAGTCCTAAGAGAAATATAATGACACAGCAGCATTTTTATATAAGTAAGTGGATGAGAGATAAGGTGATATTATGATTGACAAAGGCCGAGGATGCTTTACAATATCAAGACAGTATTCAAATATAATTAAAAGTTTAAAAATCATGTAAGTGAAAAAAATATAAACGGAATTATTGAATGTGGTACTGGCACAAAACAGATAAATTTCTAGGAAAAAAAGTTTATAGAAGCAATCAAGAATAAGATAAGCCTCGTGTATCTCAATACAAAAGTAGTAAAAATGTATCCTTATAGATTTAAACATAAGTATAATTTAGTCAGCAATTATACTTGTGTTGGATTCAGAAAACTGTTAAAAAAACATCTTTAAAAGTCTAAAATCTAAATAGAATGGCTAAAATGATTAACAGTAGACAGAGAAGGATTCACTATGGCAATCCACTAACCCCACACTCTAATGTGCCAAAGGCCAGGTGTGTATTTGTGGATGATGGCTGGCCATTAAAATTTCCTAAACAAGAGGAAAAGAAAACACAGCTGTGTTTCTGGCATACCAGAAATATTGAGACACACCCTACAACAGAAAGGACCAATTGCAAACATCTAATAGCCTTCCAAAAGAAATTCAGATTGCAAAACTGTTTCCTTATGAAATTCATTGCTCTACTAATTTTTTTTTTTTAAAGTTTGCAAATTAAAACAATCGGTCATTAAGTACAAGCCTTCCAACTTATAGCTGAAGCATAAGTGTTTCAGGATTCCTCACCCACAATTTCATACCTCTTTGATTTCCCTCTGAAGCATCCTCCCCCTGGCCTGTTGTCATTCCTTTTAATTAAGAAAAAAAGCCTCAGAAGTTCAATATCTGGTAAAGCTAAACATTATCAGAACAGGGAAAACTATATACAACCTGTTCTCAGCTCAGAGGGCATGGCTAAATAATTCAAAAGGTCTACATGGCATTGAGAAAAATCCTCAGGAAAATCTAGAATAGCTCTTAGATATTATAATCTAGTGCTCACAGATCTGTATCAACTAGCTCATAATTAAAAGACACTATATGCAAAAACATAAAGATGCGAAACAGTGTAATGAATGTGACAGTGGTTTATGAGACTGTGGTGGGAGGCAAGCATGATGGTGGTGGATACCCTTAATCTCAGTACTTGGGATTAAGAGGACTGAAGAGGCAGGTGAATCGGTGAGTTCAAGGTCATCATAGTTTACATAGCAAATTAACACACTTGGATGCAAAAGACAGCATAGAAAGGATTTTCTGTTTGAGACTTTCCTATGAACACAGACTGAGCTCTGATTCAGGCCTGCAAGGAAGAGGGAGAGAAGGTGACAGCTAAATTTATTGCAGGCATCAGGGTCAGGTGAACACAATCAGAAAGCATTCACAAGGTTCTAAAACAAATGTCACCCCATCTTCCTCATTCTCTATGAAAAGCTTCAATTAAAAAAAAAAAGAAAAAAAAATGAAGAAAACCACCGGAGTATCAAAACCTGAAGATCTGGGATGAGCGAGAGAAAAAAACAGAATGGGGCTCAGAATAAAATACCATCCTACACAGCAGACAGACCTCCCTCAGTCATATAGAGGGTGGACACTGGGACTTCTGACCACGCTTTACTTTCCAAAGATATTAGAAAAACTACCAACAAGATGGGAAGAGAAAAGGGAAACAGGGTGATGAATGCAGTGTTCTTGGGGGAAGTAGGTTGAGTGCTTGACCACCCAACTTACTTTAGACCCTACATTAGCTTCTCCAAAAACCAAAAGGTGCCTCGCAAATGTTTTATCTTTATCTAAAAAACAAAATCACCTTATTGTAATAAACTCCCAAATAATACTGTAATAAGCTCCCAAATAAAAATGTCACATGGCTAGATTAAGGTAGGCACTCACCCAGTCCCAAACTCCATGCATCTTTTATCTACAAATATCTACAACCAACACTGATTTAATTTCCTAGGGCATATCCAGAAATGCCATGATTAGGTCACAAAGCAGTTTCACTTATAATTTTTTTCTGTAAATATATAATTTTATTATTAAGATGAAATGTTGCATACCAATAAAATGAATGTGACTTACTTGTACACAAAGAATTAAAACTTATCAACATTTGATCCTGCAGCATCTCCCACATTTCTTTCTTTAATTTAAGATAATTTTTAGTTATTTTACATACCAACCACAGATCCTCCTCTCATCCCTCCACCAGCCCCAAACCCCAACCCCCATTGCTTCCCCTGAAAGGTAAGTCAGCAAAGCATGCTACATTCAGTTGAGGCAGAACCAAGCCCCTGCCCCCTGCATTAAGGCTAAACAAGAGGTCCCACCACAGATAATGGGCTCCAAAAAGCCAGCTCATACACCAGAGATAGAACCTGATCCCACCCAGGAGATGCTCAATCATACCACAAGGACACTTATTCAGCTATGTTCATAACAGCATTATTCATAATAGCTAGAACTTGAAAACCTAGATGCCCCATAAACAAAGAACGGATAAAGAAGATGTAGTACATTTACACAATCGAGTATTACTCCGCTGTAAAAACAACAACAACAAAACAAACAAACAAAAACCAATGACATCATGACATTTGCAGGCAAATGGATGGAACTAGAAAAAAATCATCTGAGTGAGGTAATCCAGATTCGGAAAGACAACCATGGTGTGTACTCACTCATAAACGGATACTAGATGGAAAGCAAAGGATAACCACACTAAAACTCACAGCTCCAGAGAAGCTAGATAACTAGGACCCTGAGAGGGACACACAATCACCCCGTGAAGGGGCACAGATGATATCTCCATGCATCTTAATGAACATCCACACAGCTGATAGTCATTCTGATGCCATGGAGCTTCACTTGGGGTTTTCACACTTTCACTACCCATTACATTTTTTGTATACTGATAAAATAAAAAAAAGAAAACTGTGACAAGGCGGAAACTAGAAAAATGTGGCCTTATATCCTCATTCATGACTCATGTGTCCTCGATTCCACACACCTAATATTACCCTTGCCCTTCTCGGTCTCCACTACCACTTAGACTATAGCACTTGCAGCTTTTGGTATGCAAATGTTCCCAACCAGTAGGTGACTATATTAATACACACAAACTATAACATTATTCTAAACTTCATTACTATTACCCATCTGAGTGTCACCAAAACACTCAGAGGTGGCTATCCCCAAATCCTAGACTGTACTGTTCAACAAGCAGTAGATTGCCATACCTTCCTCCCACGGATAGCACAGAGAAGATCTGCACACAGATAAGCCCTTTCCTCATGACTTCTTTAAAATAATCAAGAAAGGGACTAGAGAGATGACTAGGTGGGAAAAATTATCACTCTGTAAGCAAGAGGTCCAGTGTTAAGAATCCTCCCAAAAACAAAGGGCTTGGCAATGGGTACCTATAACCCCCAGCACAAGGTGAGTGGAAACTAGAAGATCCTTGTGTTCAATGACAAGCAGTCTAGGTAAAATAGGGAACATCAGATTCAAAGAAGAGACTCTTTCAAACAGTAAGGAGTGAACAATAAAGGAACACACATATTACCAACCTCTGGCCTATGCATTGATACACACAAACAAAAAAGTACACCCCCACATACATGCACACACACACTACCCAATAACTTTAAGCAATGAACCACCTAGTCTTATTGAGGTCATAGTAACTTGTACCCAGATCAAATACAAATGAAAGGTCTAACTGATTTGCCCAAGTTCTTGGGCACAACTACCAATAATACTGGCAGTTAGTGAAGCTGAAAACACCTGAGGGTTCAGCAAACCAGTACAACCTCTTTCAAACTTGTAACATCCTCAAATAGAAAAAGTCTAATAAGCACTAAAGCCAACAGTCAACAGCATGTTAAAAGATCCCTAACCTACCAGCACTTCCACATTCTTAGCTTCCAGTCTCTATGGCTAAAAAGTATTTTCTACCTTGCAGTAATAGGAAACATGAGTACTACTTTATTTTGGTTGCTTACAGAGAGAATTAATTTTAGGCCCCCACTCTGCTCCGTCTGGTGTTCTTTTCATTCAAAATAGTCAATATTTGTTTTGTTTTTTTTTTCTCCTAGGAAAATGTCTGTACCATATGTGCAATGTTAATAGAGTTCCTGACAACTTCTCCTCAGAATGCAACAAGGCCCTCAAAGATCTGCAGTTTCTCTGAGATTCCACATTTGTCTAACATGAGGGTAACTAGGCTGTGCTCTAAAATGAGGTGACTTCTAAGACTGGTTTGATCTTTGCTTCCTGTATCAGCTCAGAACTTTTCAGAATTCTCAGAAGGGAATGTAATTTCCAAAAGAAGTTGCAGTAACCCTGTCAAAGTGACATGCTGTGACTTATCCCAAGAAGGAAAATCCCTCACCCTTCACGACCAGCCTTAAAAAATAAAACTGAAAAGGCAATCAAGCATGTCATGCCTTCTGCACCATTAGGTCTTGTTATTACATGCTCAGTCATGTTTAATGTTTTACATTTTCTTGTTCATTCGTGTGCCAGAAGAGTGTGGACCTTGGTCTCCCAAGTAACTATGTCAGCCTTCATAACAGCATCTATAATTTCCACCACCTAATAAATGCTATAGTGTGGTGGGGACTCTGTTCTGTAGCTGTAGAGTGCAGTGGCTCCCTGAGCACCTTTATCATAATCTCCAAGCACTACTCTAAGGCTGGCAGTTTACTTTTCTATTCCTCCTGGGCATCGCCTTTATTTTTCTTTCTCAGGACTGGAATTCCACTATGGTTGCAGAAGTATCCCAAGTGCCAGAGGCATCATGGAAAAGTCTTACAGTCTCTACTGCTATAATAAAAATGGACAATACCCTTAATGCTTCACTTTAACAGATTTATAAATCTGCACTCAGTCATGGCCTGCAGCGCCTCCCATTCTGAGCAGTTTCAGTGGTGTAGGCTAGGCCATAACACTTGCTGCCATCAGCAGAACACGGTTAAAATGACTCTAAGCCATAAGATGTGATTTATCAGATAACCAGCCCAAAGTAGTGCAGATTCTAAACTACTGAAACCTTCAGTAATTTACACAGTCTCATAGGCCAGGCCATCCCAGGTAATTCAAGATCCATCAACCAGGGAAATAAACACATGTTCATTCTTTACTGTACCAGAGTTCCTTTTCGGGGAATTAAAAGCAGGGAGGGGGTCCAACCAATGACAATATGGCTGATGTGGTGGTAAGAAGAAAGCACACTCAGAACAGATATATACTCTGCTTCTGAAAAATCCTCCCACTATTCTAGCAACTCAGTCTTTCTTTGTACTTCCTCCGTAGTCTCCAGGGAAGCATAGGGTACCACACAAATGTGTACTGATGGGGATCCTCAGACCTCTGGAGCCGTTCTTCCCAGAGCAGCAGGACTCCCAGTTCAACTCCACTCCCAAGGGTATCTCTGGCTCTCCTACTCCTGACACAGAAACCCAAATATGCTAATACCCACCAGAGACAAGAGTTCTTTAGCACAGACCGTCTAAAACTCTGCCTTGCTAGTTACTGGGACACAGAGAAAAACAGACTGAAATTAGGAATCAACAGGTAGGATAGTTCATTCCTAAGGTGATTACTTCCCCAGAACTGATCTTAAAAGAGTTACCTAATTAATACATTATACTGTTTTACAAAACAAGTAGTTTGTTTCTCTAAATATATTTCTTTTGAAATTCAAAATGAAGCAAAGTGAGGACAATCTGGGCATTCAAATATATACACGCACACATACCATGTTTAGATAAGTGTATTTAATGTTGTTGAATCATACAGAATTATATTTAAGACCTATGTAATCAGGTTTCAAACATGTAACTTAAAAGTAAACCTACCTTACACCAATGTCAGTCTAAGGGCTCAGCTGAGATTAAGAAACCTTAACTTAACAATCATTAAACTGGTTACAACCCAGCCGCCAATACACATGCATCTGGAGACTTAGCTATCTCAACTTGCCATTCTCAAGAGGTGCATCCTCCGGCAAATCCACATCCAGCATAAGGTCATCATCTTCAAGGTCACATGATTCAAGATTATTCAGAATATCCTGTGAATAAAAGCAGTAGAAACACTATGACCTCACCCAAGGAATACACATATAGTCATTTTTTTGAAAGTATCGTCATATAATAACTTGGATTTATTCAACATTTGTACTATAAGAATAAAATAGTTCTAACTTTTAAAGGCATTTTTAAAAGTTCATCTGTTCTTATTATTTGAATTTTGGATACCCCTGCCCAGAAAGAGGAATAGCAGGGTGTAGGTGATCTAAAAGGAGAAATAAGAAAAATGAGGAGGGGTCTTTAACTCAGGAGAGGAAAGAGTGTATAATAGAGACGATGCGAGAAGAATGAGGGAGAAAAATTAAGTACTGAAAAAAAGACATAGAAAATTATTATTTTATATGTATCTAAAAGTATATAATATATATATATGTCTGTACATACATTATATAGCTTAAGTGAAGTTACACCACTTGAAGTGATCAATGCTTCTAACAAGAGCCATATCTAACAAAAACCCCAGTGAAGGCATGAGAAGCCTAAGTTGCTGGTCAAGAGTTCAAGAGACTCCCAAGACAGCAAAAGTATCATTGTGCCCTTGGCTACCTCCCAAAGCTGGAAGTAAATCCCCACTGCTGAAGATACCATGGATTCTGGACACAGAACTCAAAGGATATGAGCTGGAACTGACCCAAAAGCCTCTTTCTTGTGAACTAGATACTACATACAGTACAAGGTGATATGACATCTGCTGAAGGAGGGCAACAAGCAACAGCTCACTATGGAGCAGCGATGCCCAGCGTACGAGCTAAGACAGTGTGCCCTCCTACCTCGGTGGGAACCACAAACTATCAAATGCAATGAAGGCTTATTAGGAGGTACTGTGACCAATTCCGTCTACTGAGATTACAAATTACAGGAGAACTGCTGCTGCCACTTCACAAACCAGCACAACTGCATTCTAAATATTCACTCTTTTGTGTTTTGGTCTGCTTTTTGTTTGTCTGTTTTTCAAAGACACGGTTTCTCTGTGTAGCCTTGGTTGTCCTAAAACTCACTCTGTAGACAGACCAGGCTGTAGACTCTGTAGACTCAGATCCACCTGCCTCTGCCTCCTGAGTGCTGGGATTAAAGGTGTGCACCACTACCAGCTGACCTGAATATTTAATCATACACACATAGGTAAGTATAGTTTACCTTTCATCAAAGAAGCTTCTTTGGGCAGCAGGAAACCATTACAGAAAACCACAATTAGTCAAAAATGTAGAAAACAACTGACCATGAGCACCAACCTGAAGTGATACTCTGCAACACAGCTTTTGCAACTAAGGTCTAGGGAACAGAAGAGAGAGCAAGAAAGTTTCTAAGAGCCTGGATACCAGGAAGGCTATGTATGACAGAGGAGCTATACCTAGGAAATCTCAACAACATGGATTCCTAAACATGAACTTAATTCCAACACCAGCTGACATTCCAAAGTAGATGGGGAAGTCTCATGGAGCCCCACCCCTAGTTGAAGAAGCCAACGCAATTAACAACACCTCATTAGTTATCCAATACTAAGTGGTCAACCTTAGAAAAATACCTATGCAAGAAACATTGCATAGACTCAGCAGGATATATTTCTGTTAGTTCATGTATATATGTGTATATATGGTATATATGTGTATGCAATAACATGTTTTAAAAAGAGGAGGCCATGAATTAGAGGTGCATGACTCCTGGTAACAAGGACAAGGAAGAGATGATCTAATTAATTGTAATTGAATTTTAAAAACCATATACAATCCTCTATAAAAAAAAAATCTGACGGTGTTGCCTGAGTATGTGCCAAACATGATGGCACTGGGAGTCCCAAGCCAAAACTGACAATCAAAGCCAATAAACCATTGTATTCTAAGTCCAGGAGCAGGGCCAAATGAGATATACCCTATCAACAAAAGCAGTACTACCAACAACTGCTAAAATGGTATCTAGCTTTCAGTATTTACAATCCTGTACATATTGCAAAAGTGCAAAGGTCGGCAACAATGGTATTTGCAGCCACACTTTAAAATCTGAGTCAATCCCCAAGACCCACATTATGAAGCTGAGAGCCAACTCCCATCAGCAGTCTTCTGACTACATGTGTGTACTGTGATACACATGCACACACGTGCTCACATACACAGTATATAACTGCAGAAAGTGTACATCTAAACTATAATAACTTTGTCTGGGTGGGTGATTATATGTTTTGTTTTATAATTAAAAAGTTTTTTAAACAGCCGTAAAGACAGGGTATGAGCCTGCTATAATGAAAAAGTGATAGAATAATTATAACCTTGAGGATTTACTAAAGCATACAGAACTATAAAAAGGAACACTCACATTAGCTGGGAAGGAGGAAATATCAACATTTAATGTTAACAACAAATCATTACATATGCTACTTCTGAAATCTGTCATTTTATGAAAAGATGCTCTGCAAAATGAGAGGCATCTAGGAGGAAATATTAGAGTAGATTAAATATGCACAGATACTTACATATTTAAAAGTACATTTACATCTTGGAGGAAATAAGCCATTCTATGAGATCATACGTGATTATGTTCTAGTTCTTTTTGATATTTCTGTAGTACAAGCATGCTGCTTTACTAGATTTATTTAACAGTAAAACTCCATATTAAATGAAAGTTTTCCTCTTAGTGACAGAAGTTTAAGTCATGTAAACTCAGGCCTTATATATGACCACAAGGCATATTACCAATAGTTTCATACATAAAATGCCAATACTTATGAAGACCTATTCTACAATGGGGTAAACACAGGCAAACAAGAATACAGAATTGTCAAAAACAAGATTCCATGAGATATATTCTCTATAAACCATGATGTTGTGATTTCAACCAAAGAAATGTTATTGTGGCTATATACAGAAAACAGATGTCAGTGGGGGCTAAGAAAACAATGCTGTGGCCCTTGTGGAATCCACAGGACACATGCTAGCCTGCCAGTGCTGGCAAGAATAAAGCAGCTCTGATACACACTGTGGCGTGGAAATATAACATTAAAGTTGCATGAGAAGCAAAGTTCATGGTGACTTTGGGCTTAAGAACTAGAAACTTAAAAACTGATGTCTACTAACTAACACATAAAGACGAAGAATCAGCTGGGTGGTAGTGATACACGCCTTTCATCAAATCATTTGGAAGGTGGGGGCAGATGGATCAGTCTGCAGAACAAGTTCCAGGATAGCCAAGGCTACACAGAAGAACCCTGTGTTGAAAAAAACACCAACAAAAAGTGAAGAAAGATCTTGATGAAACTAGAAGAAAAAAAAGTAAATAATAATGACTGTCACTCCTCGCCACCCCCCAAAGGAAGGTCAGGTCTAAGAATTAATACATAGTTTCAGAACTCAATAATTCTGAAGTGCCTATTCCATCTTTGAGAAGACATGTCTAGCAGATAACTGACTAAAGAGGTCTGTTGGGCAAAAAGATTTACAGCATGGGAGTCATAACAAATAAATAAAAGCTGGAAGATGTTGAACAGTGACGGTCTCAGAATTACACCAGCAATATTACTGGAACTTAATACCATAAGGGTCCACAAAAAAAGGCAGAAAAAGAAGAAGAAAATAATGAAGTGCAATTTTTCCTTGTCATTATCTGCACAGGGTCAACTACATTGACAGAAAGGAAGCCATTGAGAGGGCAAGTTTAGGTGGAAAAGAGTCTACCTGTGTCTCTGCTGCACCTCTCCTTACACTTGGAGTCAGCATCTACCTGCTTCTGCTTAGTTTAATGATCTCAACAATTCAGTTATATTCATATCTGTATACTAAGACCTGGTGCATAAGTAGCTGAAGTCTTTCTCTTCTGAGCTAACTTTGCACATCTGTCAAGGTAGACTGTCTTTGCATATGACCTTGTATTTTCTGATGTCACCACCTTGTTCTACTGAGTTGGAGATTCTCTTGGCTGATATTACCCTGACTGTCAGATCTTTAAAACGAGGTAGTATAATTCTTGCAAGTTATTCAGCCTTTTCCAACTATGTAGTTTGTTTTCCCTTAGGTATTAATTGAGCCTTCTTTAATCACAAAAGGTTTTGGCCGGTATTACATGAAATGTATACATCACTTAAGTGTAGAATAATGTCACTTCTACATAGCATTTCACACCTCACCAACGCCATATGACTTTCTTATTTAACTCTCTTTTCATTTCTTTCAACTCTACTCTTCAGAATCCCTTTGTACATTCCATTCGGTGTATACTTAGGTATCTTTTGTTAATTCTAGTTTCTAACTAGCTATAATTTATAGAGACTTTTGTTTTGTTTTGCTTTCTCTTGTTTTGAAGACAAGGTCTCACCACATAAAGATGACCTGGTCCTCCTGAAAGTGTGGAAATTAATTACAAGCACAAGGAGAAATAAAAATTTTATAAATTCACCTAGGACTTAGAAAAATTACAAATACTACTATTCAAATATTCTATGAGATACATTCTATAAACCATGATATCATGTGAATATAAAACAATTTAACTGTTTCTTTGTACCTTATTTTATATTGGCCAAACTTTTGTTCAACAGGCATATGTTGCATAAGCCATTTCCACCAAGGCAGACTTGATACATTAATACATCAGTGGTCTACTAAGATCATACTGCTTGATGAAATTGTAGCTATCTTATGATGAAATTGTAGCTATCTTAGTTTATTTAAGTCCACTCTGTAATATTCACAAAATAACAAAGTCACCTAACAATGTTTCTCAGAACATCTTCCCATCATTAAGCAACAAATAACTATGTTGAATAAGAGTTGTTAAGGCCCATTCACCCACTGTCAAATTAGTTTGTTCTTACTATAAAAGGTGCTTAAAAATTGCTTTTGCTGAAAACCACTGACTTCTTAATTAGGCCTACAAGGTAACTAAAAGCATAATAAAAGGCTGGCATCTCTACCCCCAATTTGCAACTGTCTTCCTTATTTTAAGGCAGACCGCTCCTTGGCTATACACAAGCATGACAATCACTCAAGGACAGAAATGACCCCAAAGTAGGGTTGTTGTACGAGGTTTCTGGCCCAGACTTTCCAGCCTAGCCTTGTGGCTGGGACTTTCCAGTCTAGCCTCGAGGTTCAGACCCACAGGCCGATAGACTCACAGACCCACAGACCCACAGAACTCACAGCAGAACCACAGAGATACATAGATGCTTATGTTAATTTTATGCGGATTGACCTGGGGCCCAGACATATAACTTACTCTTTACCCTTAAACTAATCCATGATCCTTAATCCTATTCAGCCATATGGCTTGGTACCTTTTCTCAGAGCAGCATAGTTGTCTTCTGTATCTGCTGGCTTATCTGGCATCTCTGCTCTATTCTTCCTGTTCGTAGAGTTTTCTCAGTTTGGTAGCCCTACCCACACTTCCTGTCTGCCTTCAGCCAATCAGTATTTTTATTAAACCAGTAGGCGGGACAATTATTTACAACGTAACAACATAATTTCACTACATGGGGTCTTCACCTATTTTGTAAGCCTTGTGAAAAGATCCAGCTATAACATTGAGGCCATGCTAGCACTAATCAGGCCAAGCTTTCTCTATGGGAACCCAGTGATTATGGGGGTGATAGCTGTACCCTTGGCTGCTGGAACCGACGTGTGTTTTAGATCTTTGCTTTTCTTCTTCATGGACCTGGAAGAGCATCACTCTTCCTGGCAACCTCTCTTTGTAGTCATACCTTCTTAAAAGTTATAGAAGTCCCAGAGCAATGCCAAAGGAAGGTGACATTTAGAGGAGATGCACAACTCCCAGAATGGTATATGGCTCCTTCACAGTTGTTCTCTGTTTGGGCCTCTTGTGAGCATTTTGTCTGGTCTCCTTTTCATTTGTTGGTGGTCAGTGGGGTCAGTGCCAGGATGATGATACTATTGTCAGTTTTGCTTTATGTATTTAAAGTTTTGGTTTTAGTATATACACCTTTACGCTGCCCTGTCTTCTTGTGAGTTTGCTGCTACCAAAATATAATTATTTACCTTATTCCATGTGTGTGAGTGCATGTGCATGTGTGTGTCCTTTACAATAGTCTCCCCATGTTGCCCAAACTGGCCTGAAGCTCATTATCCTCCTGCCTCAGTCTCTCAAGTTCTGGGATTATAGGAATAACCCAACATGCCCAATATCCTTAGGAATTTCTTTACTCTGTAAATTTCTTTCTCTAATAGCCAACCTAAGTTTTCTTTTAACTAGGGGTTGCAGAGTAAATTGGTTATCTGTTAAATTTTAACTTATCCATATGATAATATTAGAAATATATTTTTTAATCTTTAATGCAATTATCTAAAGACAAATACATCAAAAGAAAATACTGAGATTGAAGTATAAACATGAAGAAAGAATGGGAAACAAAGGACATGAAGGACATAATGAAAAGTCTAGGCTTGTGTGTAACTAAGTCCTAGAAAGACACAGATCATAAAGCAAAAGCAGGTTCTACAAGAGATGGTGGATAAGAATCCACAGAAACTCAGACCAGCATCTGTTCATAGCAGTTCTTGTTAGGCCCCAGTCTATCTGCCCCTATACCTTAAAGACTAGGTTATAATGACATATGATTACATGATCATTTTTAATTAAATTTAACTCCTAATAAAGGTAATTAAGTTTATATATATATATTGAGTAATTATTGAAATGAATGAGATTGTGTCTATTATTTTATTATTCTTCTCGACATCTTTTTCCTTTATATTTTTTTCTTCTGCCTTTCTTTAGAATGTTTTTAAAGCTTTTACTATTTTTATATTTATATATATAATATATATAACATTTTATAAATATAGAGAGAGATAGAGACAGAGACAGAGAGACAGAGAAAGAAGACAGGATGAGTATAGAGGTCCGAGGACAATCTGTGGGAATCAATTCTCAGTTCTGAGGAACTGAACTCAGTTGACTATCAGGCTGGTGGTAAGCACCTTTACTGCCTTGCACCATTTCACTGGCCCTGGGATGCTTCTTATTTTAATGTAGTTTATCACCATTAAAATTATAAAGTGTATCTCGTTACTTAAGTAAGATATATATAGCCATGAATTCGCAGTTTAGACTGGTGTTATAATATTTTATGTATACTAAGAGACCGCAGCAAATAAAATGACCTTACCTTCCTCTTGACACTCAAAGGGTCAATGAAGAAATAACAAAAGGAAAAAGAAAATCTGTAAGAGCAGATAACTAGAGAGGCTGAGAGTAGGCTACAGAAGAGTTGAGTCTGAGAACACCCAGAATGTCAGCCTTCTCCCACACATGACAGTGAGTAACAGATACTGCGGTGGTGGCTACATTTTCTAGAACTCAAATCCAAGCAGAACTGAAGTAGAAACTGCAAACGAGGAAGCTAAAAATGCTTTATTGGTTGGCCACTATTTACCCACACACATATCTGCAATCTCAATAAAAGCTACACCAGAAATGTATTATTTGTAGGAGTACCAGCATAGCATCTACTGAATAAATATTAATGCCTCCTCAGAAAATCCACACTCCTGACGCTGAGCAATCCCACAGACTGACAGTATCTCAACAACACAAAACAGAAACAATGAAACAGCTGACCTGACAGAGAGAAGACTTTCAAGTACTTTTGTTGGGAGGGGGGGTGTTTTTGTTGTTTTTTCCAGACAAGGCTTCTCTATGTAAGGGTCCTGGCTGTCCTGGAACTCACTTTGTTAGACCAGGCTAGCCTGAAACTCACTGAGATCCTCCTGCCTCTGCCTCCAAAGAGCTGAGATCAAAGGTATGTACCACCACTGCCCAGCTAAAACAGTTTTGTTAAAAAGCAACAAAGACCACAAAGGAATCAAATAAATAAATAAGGAATTGAAATACAAGCCAGAGAAATATAATCATATGAAATCAATTCAAGACACAGACAAGAGGTGCTGAAAAGATAGCTTCCAGAGGACCTGGGTTCAATTCCCAGCACCTCCATGGTAGCTCACAACCATTTCTCCTTCTAGTTACAGGGATCCAACATCTTCTTCTGACCTCTAAGAGCACCAGATACACACGGAATATAAACATACATATAGGCAAAACATCCATACATATAAAATAAGGAAATATAAGTTATCAAAGTAGGCAAAACCATCAGTATCTTCTAGCCTTTATACTGCTTCAGGCAGAGAAAGGCAGAGTGGACTTGTTTGGATCATTTAATGCTTTAGAACCATAAGAATGTTGGCTGTACACCCACTACTGTACCCAGCAGAGCAGCATAAAAGACCTTTGTTGTGGAGGCTGAAGAAATAGCCCATTCAGTAAAATGCTCATAAACTGGATTCCCAGAAAACACATAGAAAGCCAGGCATAGTGGTGTTGCACACTAGCGCACTTTGGAGGCAGAGACAGGAGGATATCTGGAGCTCAATGGCTAGCCCCACTGAGCACCAGGTTCAGTGAGAAATCCTATCCACTCACTCCCCAAATGCAGTGGAAAGCAGTAGGGAGGGAGGGAGAGAGAGAGAAACACACCACACAAACACAAGACCTTTATTTTGTTTCAAACCCATCAGTGTCTGATATTTTCATACCATTGCTTAACACGGTCCCTACAAAAATTAATCTTTTGACACTCCTCCCCACTCATACACGTTTTATTAATATTTTTAGTAAATTCTGCATCTTAAGACTCAAGGAGAACTGAGACAAACTGTGGTAAAATCTGTCTTTTGCTTCATTTTACAGTACACTTACTTATAGGAGAGGTGATATATATGAAGTGGTACGAAGTGGACCCTTTACCCAGCACTTACAGAGGGAGACCTTGTTAGGGGATATATTCAATAGATGAATATCCCAGCTCAGTATAACATGAAAATGAAACACAACCACTTTACCTAATGTCTTCCAGTTTATACTCAGAGGAGAAAGACAGCTCTTTTTCATGTAAACAAACTCCCCAATAGCTATCCCGTTAGCCACTGTCTAGCAGCTTTATCCAGTCCAGTGCTACCTACAGAATAACCAGCTATGTTTCTGAATCCTATGTAGACACCGTAGGTTGCTCAGTAGCAAGCTCTGTCATCTGGGTCCCATAACAACTCTAACAACCCTTCTGCTACAAAGCAGTCAAAACCAAAACTTGTAAATTAGTCACTTTCATACTCCGTTTTAATAATGATATTTCCAGATGCTCATGATACAGTCTGAGATAACACCTTTCCAAACACATCTTCTGGCTCTAGGACTTTCTTAGGTTACCCTTGCACCAACTAAATACCTTCAAAGACATAAATCTAACAGTACTATCCAGAGCTCAGGAATAATCTTTCTGTTGAGGTGGGGTGAGTGGTCATGGATCTGCCAGTCATCAGAATCAGCTCAAAGTTCTCCACAGCTTCCATAGAAAGCATAATACCTCAAGGATTGTATACTTCACGCCTTTCTATTCTGCCTTCCAGGTTCTACCCAAAAGAGCTATCTCTACAGGAATAAGATCTCAATCTTTTTACCTTAAATAACAGAACACAGTGACATAATTTCATAGCACAAGTGACCAGGAAGTCATCCAAGAATTAAAGGTACCTATCTCGTCTACCACCCTTTCAGTCTATCTTCATGGAACACATATTTGGGTGAGTCGATACCAAATTCTACTTTTTCCTGGCACCAAGTACAATGATTTGGGACACTATCTATATTTAGGCAAAACGTTACAGGGCATAGGCTTTCACAAAGAACATACTTGAGATACTCAAAGAGCTAAGAAAAGTGATATATTTATGATTAAAATTATGGTCAAAATAAACACACACACACCCCCCAAGAAAGAGCTACACAAAGTCTGGAATGATCATAAATTCAAAGCATCCAAGTCTTCTCCTAAAGAAGCCAGTACATGTCATCTCCATGGCACACAAAACAACACACAGAGCACTGTTAACAAAGATGCCACCCACGACCAAGCATCCGGGGGTTTTTGTTGGAATTGCCTTACAAAGCCAAGCTGATTAAATTGCTGTCCACATGACTGACATCTACCTCCAGCATTTTTCCCCTCTCCCCACCCCCAGGCCAGCCAAACAGAAGGCTCAAAGCTACAACCCTCTTTCAGTGTTTGATTCTTCTGTTTGATTCTTTAGCCTAGAGAACTAAGCTACCAAAATAGCACAAACTCCTAGAAACTACCATGAATTATCAACAACTAAAAACTCAGAGGTTTGCACATAGAAAAAGAGGTGCAAACTGGGGTTCCAAAGACTCTGATTCTTCTAAGTCTATCCAATAAACTATCATCCAAATTTAAATAAACCGTAGAGCCAGTTAAAATATTCAATGGAGAGAAAGATCCAATAAAAGCTGATGAGTCATATAGAGAGTTTAGAATTTTGAGCTGTACAACCTAGATTGAGTAAAATCCTTTTTGTGGACCATGTGAAATTTGTGTATAAGCATGCATTGCCCTTTCCAAGAGCCATCTGTAAAAGCATTAAAAGCAATCTCTATAAGATTTTAAGATCTAAGTTTGAGTATGGAGATGTTTTTTATAGATCCCAAGTAACATGTTAATGTAACTTGTCAATTATTAATAGTGTGGAACAAATAATAAATAATATATCTGCATTTGATTTAGTGGGAAAATATTTTGTAGACTTTTTACCATTAAGAGATTATTTCTATGAGCTAATAATGCCTCAGCAGCCACACTATTTAAAAAGCTAATAGCCTGCTTTGTTTCAGGTATTACTTTTTTTTAATTCATCTACTTATTTTACATCCTGGCTGCTGCCTCCCTCCATCCACCCCTCCCAGTCCCTCTACCCATTCCTCCCATCCCATCCCCCAACCCCTTCTCTTCCATCCCCATCCAGGAAAGGCAAGGTTCCCCATGAGTATCAATAAAACACGGCATATCAAGTTGATGTAAGATTAAGCACCTCCACAAGTGTTAAGGTTGGGCAAGGTGACCAAGTATGAGAAATAGGATCCCAGAAACCAGTAAAAAGAGTCGGAGACAGGCCTTATTCCCATTTTTAGGAGTTCCACAAGAAAACGAAACTACACAACTGTAACTTATATGCAAAGTGCCTAGGTCAATCCCATGCAGGCTCCTAGCAACAGTGGATAAGTAGCCTGAAGTGGCTATCTCCTGTGACGAGACTGGTACCTGGTCCAGCTATAATCAGGGGCATCATCAGCAACTGATGGAGGTATATGCAGAGACCCACTGCCAAACATTAGGCAGAATTACTTAAATTGCTTTAATTTAATTGCTTAAAGCAATTTAAAAGGTTACTTTTAAAAAGTAACAACAATAAGTAAATCCAATCTTATTGAAACATGACAGTAATGCTAAAGCACTGGCACCTCCAGCTCTAAAAAACAGTAGCAGGAAAACACCTGCCCAGGAAGAAAACCAGAAGTGCTGTAGCTGGTATTGGTAAAAGGCACAACCTATAATATGTCTTAGTCCTAATGAGCCCTCTGCATATTATTATATCTTCTTTTTAAACTAAGGAGGCAACAGCAAATCACCAAGATATCTTGGATTAGAATGGATTTTTGTATGATAAAGGAATATGCAGGCTAACAAAGACTAACTTAGAGATGTTTGTCTAAAACTATAAAATGTTAATCTTATAAACTTACTAACTTGTTATAAACTGATAAAAGATATTTAAGATATGCAAATTAATGGCCAATAAGCCTATAAATAATTCTTTGATATGTTAAGAACTAATTTTGTAGTCATAGTAAGTACAAATATGATTCATTTAAAAACACAAGCTTTGTCCTATATATGTTTTTGAGGTTAAGGCTAAAACAAGTAACTAAAAACAATAAAATGTGTTAAAAATCAGGTCAAATTATGCATCTATCTACTCATGCATTCACAACATTAGCAAGAAATTTTATATTGTCTTTATTGCTAAATCTTCATTTTTAAATTTATATTTTTGTACAAAATAACAAAAATTTAAAAATAACAACTTAAGCAAACGTGGGGTGGATTTAAAAGAGAAAATAGGAAAGAATTGGAATCAATAAAATTTCCTAGAATTTTTTTTCTGGGTGAGCTGGAGAGATGGTTCAGTGGTTAAGAGCACTGGCTACTCTTTCACAGGACCCAGGTTCAATTCCCAGCACTCATATAGCATTTCACACTGTCTTTACTCCAGTTCCAACACTCTCACACAGCCAAATGTATTCATAACATAAAAATTAAGACAAAATATTTTAAAATAATATTTTTTATGGATAATATGGTGAAAAAAAATGCAACTATTGTTTCTTAAATCCCCTTGGAGGCCAAAAAGAGTTTAACCAAAAGGCAATCAGTAAGAATTTGATTATTTTGAAGTTTTCTACCTACATCTACCTGCAAACCTAGTATATAAAATTGTCTTCAGAATGCAGTAAAAAACTAAAGCCTTTGAGCAAGTTCTTCCTCCATGGAACTGTTAGGCTTTGAATTGCTTACAATTTTGTTTCATTTACAGTATCAGCTAAATGGGTACTTCCATGCTTGCATGAAAAATCCAATTGTTTTCTAATTCAGATTTTCTGATTATCTCTTAGGTACTTTCAAATATCCACCTACCTTAGAGGAAAGTCTTCTTAAACTCAATTAAATGTATCCTAAATCTTAAAGATACCAAATCTTAAATCTATAGCATTAAGAATAAATCTTTAAAAGCTAATCACCATCGCTAATTAAATGGGATGCTTTCCCTTGGTCTGATAAAAGATCATACTGTGGCAAGGGAGAAAGTTAAAGGAAGCTCATGAGAGCCTATCCTTTATTAAGACAAATTTTATACAGTATTCCTGGTTTCTAACATATAATTAATAATGAATAGACATCAGCTTGATATCTGCAAATATGGCTGTGTATGTCTTAGACATTGTATGCTGTCAGATATGTAAAAAGCTGTACTCAAAATACAATACAAGCATGTACAATGTCTCCACCTAACTAGTCAGCTACAGAACACAGCCCCAGGCTGGCATGGAGTCCTGGAAACTTCTGTTAAAAAGCAAAAAACAAAAACCACTGTATGTGGTGTTATATTTTATATTTAATAAAATCAGCCTGGAGTATCAGGGAACAGAATCACCCATACAGTCAAGCCATGAGGGTCAGACTGTGGAAGCTCACACCTTTAATCCTAGTATGGTAAAGGCAAGAGTGGTGACATACACCTTGAATCCCTTTACTCAGGAGACAGGGATCTTTCTGCATTTCTGAGTTCAAAGCCTAAAAACCATCCAGAGACTACCAGATGAAGGAAACATCTGACCAGGACATCCAGAGACCACCAGATGAAGGAAACATGTGACCAGGACATCCAGAGACCACCAGACAAGCATCTGACGAGGACATCCAGAGACTACCAGATGAAGGAAACATCTGACCAGGACATCCAGAGACCACCAGACAAACATCTGAAGACAAATGACAAATCCATCATGAGGAGATATCCAAGAAGAAGAGTAAGCAGGTAAGTTGGGGAGACATCAGCAATTTAACTTCGCAAGCTGAGACTTTGGGGAAACCACAGGACTAACCCAAAAATGATGCTGTTATGTTTAATGACTGTATGCACATTAATTCTTGTCAATGCAGAATCCAAATGCCTTTTGTCAGAGGGATAAGACACACCTGTGATAGGAAACATGATATTGCTTTGCCAGGCTAAGGACTGTTCATAAAGGTTTGTGTGGAACAGGCCCTACTACACCCACTTAACTCACAGAAAAAATATTAACAGAAATTAAGAGATTGATGAATTGAGGCTTTTGTCTTTCCTCAGTCCCCTGTTAGCTGTTCTTACAGTTCTCCCATGCTTGCCTGTGTTAATGGACTAACTACAGAGGCAATGCACTTAATCTTGGCCTCTACTACAACCACTTTTTTCTTTTAAAGAAATTAGAAGGAAGATATTGGGGACACAGAGGTCCTTGTGCTAACAGGAACTAAGGGAACTAGGAATGTTAATCACACAGGGGTGTGTAGCAAGAGGTTTCTAGCCCAGACTTTCAGGCCAAGGCCTCAAGGTTTAGACCCTCCGACCCACAGACCCACAGAGACACACAGATGCTTTCAATAGTTTTATGCTGATCGGCCTAAGGCCCAGGCATATAACTTGCTAACTCTTTATCCTTAATCTAACCCATGATTCTTCAGCCATGGGACTCCGAACCTTTGTCTCAGAGAAGCATAGCTGTCCTCTCTTTATTCTGGCTTCTCTCTGGCAATCTGCTCTGTTCTTCCTGTTCCCAGAGTTTGCTTAGTCTGGTAGCCCCGCCCACACTTCCTGTCTGCCTTTGGTCAATCACTGCTTTTTATTAAGCTCATAGGTGGGACAATTATTTACAATGGAACATAAATCCACTACAGGAGTTTCTCCTCAATGAAGGAGATTCATACTAAATATCTGCATTCCATCCAAAAATCAGAGAGTGGATTTGTTAAAATCTTTACTCTCTGTGGAGGCAGACCTTGCCCACTTTTTGCTGTAGAGGCAGACCTTAACCAAATTCTCTAGAATGTTTAGCCCAGATTCTTCCCTCCCTAGACTGTCACCCTTCCTTAGGGTAGATGTCACAAGTACTTTATGGCCTACTGACCTCTGTGCTATCAATCAGGGACCACACTAGATTCTAGGTCTTTTAGGTATAGAACCCACCCTTATGGTCACGAGTACTGCATAAAAAAGTGTCTATGTTGTCACAACTTCAGCTTTACTATGCATATGGAATTGGACTGATTGGACTAACTGGTCTCCAGAATGCTTTTCCCAAATGATACTGTTTTAAATATGCTGACAATGAACCACCTGGTACTAGATACTCAGAAGTCTGATAGAGATTGACAAAGTCAATCTACACAGGGTTTTCATTTTATCTCTTTGCGGGGTACACTTCCCTGTATGACACCTGCAGGGACCCCTCAGAGAGTAAGTGTGATCAAAACACATTATATGAAATTCTCAAAGAATTGCTTTTAAAAGAAAGGAAAGGCATTAGACAAATCCTAATTAAGCAACATTCAACAAAATTCTTGAGAAATGCTCCTTAAAACTGTCAAGGCCTTCAACATGAAAAGTCCAAGACATGGCCAGAACAGAGTGGATCCTAAGAAAACATGACTATCAGTTCTGTTTTAGAGCCCAAACACTTAGGCTCTAAATAACAACATCATGTAATAATGCTTAATTAATATAACAAATGTGCCATATTAAAAATAAAGAAAACTAGGAATAAAACAAATTCCCTGTGACTGTGAGACGGTCTTTCTGTATGCTATGAATACGTTACTACTGTTGGTTAATAAAGAAGCTGTTTTGGACTACAGCAAGACAGGAGAAAGACATGAGGGGAATCCAAGCAGAGATACGGGGAAAGAAGGGCAGAGTGGAGGCAGATGCTAGGAGCCACCAGGGTAGCAAGATGTAATGGAACACAGGTAAAGCCACAAGATACATGGAGATACCTAGATTAACAATTATGGGTTAATTTAAGATGTAAGAGCTAGCTAGCAAGAAGCCTGAGCCATAAACCAAACAGTTTGTAATTAACATTGAGCCTCTGACTGGTTATTCCAGTGCCAAAGATTCATTCGTCTACACCCTGCTACTATCTTCACTATAATTTCTAAAATCTAAAACTATGTTCAAATAAAAGTTCTCATTAAAATTACTGAATTTTCAGTATCAAGAAATATTGATGTGGTAGTTCACAGCTGTTATCCAGCACTCAGGAGGCAGAGGTAAGAGAATTATAGCAAGTCCAACATCAACTTGGCCGGCACACAGAATTCCACAAAGGAAAGTAGGCAAGTGCCCAGAAAGACAAAAGAGAGGAAGGGACAGAGAGAGCTGGGAGAGGAAAGAGAGAGAGAAGGGAAAGACAGGAGGGAAAGAAGCAAGGAAGGAACAGAGAGACAAAAGAAAGGAGGAATGTTACAGATAAATTGGGATTATAATATTGTTAAGATTATGTGTGCATGTGTGTGTGCATGTATGCATGCATGTGCATGTGTGTAGAAGACGGCACGCTGGAGGGAGTGACTGAATAAGAATGAATATGTCAGTGTCTACATGACATGAAACAAAAATGGAGATCAGAGGACAACAGATTCTTTCCCTCAACCAAGGGTTCCACCTAGAACTTGGGTCATCAGGCCTGCGAGGTGAGGACTTTTACTAGCTAAACTAGCTCATCTGCTAGATTGTAGTTACAGCTAAAGAGAATTATGGGAAAGATAATCAAATGTACTTACAATAAATGTGTAAGTATACACTTATTCTCTCTTCTCTTTTAAAGGAGAATCAGCTTTAACCAAGGCAGGCCTCAAACTTGCTATGTAGCTGAAGATAACTTTGAACTCTTGATCTTCCCACCTCTACTTCCTAAATGCTGAGATTATAGAGAACACCTTGGCTCACATTGCCTATTTTTTATTACATCTAAAATGATAAAGATGTGGCTGGGGAGATGGCTTAGCAGTTAAATCACTTGCTGTATACGGATGAGGGCAGTAGTTAGGGCCCTCAGAACCTACGTAAGTGTTATGTGACTAGTTGGCTCATGATTCCAGCCTCCAAGGGTAAAGCCAGGGAATCCCCACAATGAGGTGCCTAACATCACTGAGCTTTGAGTTTGACGGAGAGGCCCTTCCTCAATAAATACGGAGATGTACTCTGAGTATGCTTCCTGATGTCTGTCTCAGATTTCTCTATGTCCAAACCTAGATGTGCATGTTATGAACACACATCTGAAAAAAAAAAAAAAAAAAAAAAAAAAAAAAGGCCATTCCACCATTCCAATGAATCACAAGTTGAGAAAGAGTAGCACTTGAATCAAGATAAATCACAATTTGATCACCACCAAAGTTGAGGGAGGCTGATACAGTACAACCCATAAAATTCCTTAGATTTAAATGTATTCTGAAGTTTCCATATGTTTTTAAAATAAAACAAATTTTGAAAACTTTTCTTATTTTAAAATTTAACAGAAAATAAACACTAGGAAAACCTTCAATGAAACAGGCCAAAAACAAAAACAAAAAACCAACCAAGCAAAACGAACAGGCTTTTACAATAGTATAGACAATAGAAAAAAAGAAGACTAAAGAAGATATAATGGTCACCTAACAAAAAGTCTAGAAAAGGAAATAAAAATGGAGGGTGAAAAACAATTAAACAGAAATGTTCCAGATTTGAAAAGAATAATAGAATTAACTCCTTATTTATTTAATACTTACTTAAGAAAGATCCAACTGTTATTACCTTGCTTATTATTATTACTTGGTAGACACCTAAAACATTAATGAATGAAAATATGTAACTCTAAAACAGTCAGCCCTTGGTGACTTCTGATCCAATATCCTTTTTGGTTCTTCCTCACACATAATAATCCCAAACTAGAAAAATCTTTCTGGAAAACAAGACTGTAGCTGGCTACCCAGCGACCTGAAATGGAGAAAGGAGCCCTTGAACCAAGGGCAACTGGTAAAAACTAGAGGAGATAATGAAACAAGATCCCTTTAGAAACTCCTAGAAGGCATGCTGCCATGCTGACATCTTGATTTAGTCTACAGAGACCTGTTTCTCATTATTTTCAAACAGGACAATTAGGTTTGTGTTGTAGGAATTTGTTACTGCATGAGAAAAACCAATCTATTGTTTCCTCAATTCTGTAGCCAGATTTGTTTCTGTTTCTGTTTAAGACCAAATATTCTTGACATTGACTGTCTATGCCCTTTCTTGATTTAAATATTATTTCCTATCTTTCTGTGGTACTTCCCAGCAGAAGGAGAAACAGACCAACAAAAAAGAACAGCAGTAATTGTATAGTTAAAGGGAAAATAAAATCATTGGGAAATGAGTAGTGGGATTTCTTGTAGAGAGTAGAGGAAGGTGAGTGTGAAAAGACAGAGAAAGTCCTGGGTGAACGTGTGCCACTCAAAGGATCTCAATGTCTTAGACCCATGATAACTGACAATCTTCCTCCGGCCCATGTGTGACATCAACTACAGCTTCCTCTTCTGGGACTGCCTGAAGCCTGAGACTGCTCCCCTATAGAAACCTGGTTAGATTCATCTGTTACTCAGTCGCTTACTATTAACTCACCTCTTTATGCAGATGAATACAGTAAAACCACTTGTCAATTCAGATTAATACAATGAAGGCACTAAGTTTGCAAGTTGCTTCTGCTGCTGCCGCCCATGGGGTATTTCCACCAGAGAGCAGGGTGCAGCTAACTGCAGCTTCTCTGTGCCTGTCCTTTCTTCACTCCCTTCCTGCCCCAGTCAAGTCAATCCCTGAAGACACGCAGCACACTTGGCTGTGGTCTCAATGATAAGTCCTAATTGTATCTCACTACACTTTAAGTATTTTAAAAATTTACCTTAGGTTCTAAGGTTTGTGATACTATAATAATGGATGATAGATATTAGTTAACACATGCTTAATGTGATGAAATATTAAGGTATGCAGCAGAGGTGTGACGTACTTAGTGACAGCCATAGCGGTATTAACTAGCACTTTGAAATGCATATTCAGTTTTAGAGTTACTGAACAAGCACTGGCAAAGACAGAAGACAAAAATTTGTATCCAAATTACAAAAAGAAATGTGCACTAACATGGATGCTATAGCAATTTGTAATTGTAAAGTATTAAAAATAATCCTGACATTGTTATTAGAATAATTGAGTAAATAATATGCATCAACAAAACTATGTAGTACGAGTGGTATGAATAAATAGAAACTTACCCATGAAATGACAGAAACAAATACTTTAAGTAAATCAAGACATAAAGAAAGCCTAAAGTTAAATACAAACAGTAGCAAATGATCCTTAACATTATGAGAAATTGTTAACTACCAAAGAGAGGTAGAGAACTTAAAAAAAAAAAAAATGAAAAGTAGTACTGATGCTATAGACAGTTAAGAATAAAGCTGAGACGGTATGACTCATGCATGCATACAGATATACACAGCACACACTATGAACCTCATATACATACATGTTATGGCATAGGTTTCGCAGCTAAGAGAGGAGTTAAAAGGAAGAAAAAGGAAAAGACTAGAATGAACTCTGTGCTAATGAGTGGAGTCAAAGGTACCACTATGAATACTGAATAACAGAAATCACACACAGTTCCTAACTACTTTTACCATGATGCTTAAAAGTCAATGGCATGGAAAAAACGTACACCTAATCCTTAGTTTGGGTTCCTAAATCTATTCAAAGGTAATGAGGCATTCAGAAACATACAGGTACTCCTATTAGTTAGCAAACAAATAAGCAAACAAAACACCAATCTGAATAACAGACAATACTGCTGAAATACATGTCCATAGTGGCATGATTCACCTTAGGCAGACAGGAAAGGAGAATAGCTTTTCTTTACAACAAAATTACAATTTAAAAAGGCATCAATAGATCCTGACACTGGAAAAGATGAATGTTTGCACACTCTCAAGGTGTTTGCACAAAATATAGAGGAACATAAATTTACACTGAAAAGCTTAGTGGGTATGACTTCAATCACCTGAACAAAATATTATCAATAGAAATATCAAGTCAGAAACCGTGCACTTCCTGATAGGCATGAAAAAGGGCATAGGCATATTACCATTTCTGCAGCATTTTTCCAAAAAGCTTAACCACAACCTCATGATAAGAAGTCATTCATGCTGGAGATTATTTTAAAACAAATGACCTGTACTCGCTAAAGATACCAAGATTATGAAAGAACAAAATACAAACAAAAGCAGTACACAGGTCAGGTGAGTTAAGGAGACAGGAAACAGGACGAGGCCTTGAAATGGAGTCTGGATGGACACCGGATGTTGGCAGCAACATTGGCAAAATTAAAAGCAAAACAAACAAACAAAAAACAGTATGAGTCTCATTTGAGACTAAATTCAGCTTACATCCCTGGTTCATATCCATGGCAACTACTACAACACTCCAGCAACATAGTGTACAAACCTGATATGTCAGTCAAAGAACTGATTTGTCAAAGGTATATGCTATCATTTTATAAATTCCCATTTAAATCTAAAATTAATCCAAAATCAGTAAGAGAACAAAACCAAAACTGAAGCTGTACCTTATATAAAACTTTCTGGGGAAAAAAAAAAATAGTTCTTGTTCCCTTCATGCTTACCATAAAATGTTCCATAAACACTAATAACAGTGTCAAATAATGAATTAAAAAAAAACCTTCTGAAGGCAAGGAATGTACATTTAAACAAATATCACACTTTTCAAGCATGATTTGGCAGGTAAAGGGCCTGCTGCCAAGCCCAGAAATTCAAACTTGATACCAAGAACATACATAGTAGAAGAGGACTCCTAAACATTATTCTCTGGTCACACAAATGTGTGCTCATGTGCTCAAGTACGCACAAACTCACAAAGATCCACCTGCCTCTGCCACCTGAGTGCTGGGATCAAGACATGTGTCATCCTGCCCAGCTGACAAATGACTTTGACACATGACTTTTGTTTCTGTCTGGTACAGAGCCTTTGGCCTGGCAGTTTAAATAGTACACTAACTCTATATTTATGAAAGAAAAATAAATATTCCCAAAAAACTGTGTATGATTCCACAGAGATAAGTATATATGAGCATTTGAAATGAAAGCATTTATAGAATATTTACCACCTTTAGAATATGGTCTGCAAATACCTGAAGGTTCAGCTTGAAATATCAGGTTTTCCCTGACTTCCTAACTCATTCCCCTAGGTTCATCCCTAACTTTTCACCTCACACACTCAGCTAAGCTTCTATTCTTCCTCACAGTTTAATGATGCCCACACACTACCTATGCTAACTTGTTCAACTTCATGGTTTCCTAGGCCATGAGACCAACTTTGTACATAGTCTTCAAAACTTCATTCTTATGTCACTCTCTTTAAAAACAAATGCGTCCTCTGTCTCTCTTCTCCCTCCCCAACACAGCCACACCTCCTTCATTTGTAGCCTTTATGAACAATAATAAAAGTCTATTCTTTTAAACCTATGCTGTGATCATCTGTTTATGTACCAGAATCTGAACTCATTAAGGATAAAGACAAATTTATCCATCAGTGTCTTCAGAACTTAACAGTATTTCTGCAACAAGGTAAAAACTCAAAAAATAACTGCTGAATTAAAATCCAGATTGCAGTGCACCTAATGTATTATATCATTCACTATTATTAAATGAAATATAAGTATGTTTAAAAGGTCAAACAACCATATTAATAAATTTAAGCTATTCAAGAGTGAGTTATATTACTAGGACAAGAAATAATTTTTGCTGGTAACTCAATACGGGAAAACGTCTAGTGAGAGCAGGTTTCTTCCTCTCGCTATAATGGATATATCTGTAGCAACTACAACTGAGTAGATCCTTCCATTTGCTCAATTCTGTGATTCAGAAACAAAGACCAGCTAGAGGGATGAAGATGAGTCTGAAATTTCCATTTACCTATTTTAAGGAACGTCTCAATTTTCTGTAAGCCGTCCCTCACCTTCCCATCTAGATTGGCATCACATTTTTAGTTACTGGCAGCTTGCTATTATGACACGTGATGCCTTAGAAACTCACTTTCTAAAGATCTTATGTCACAATATGCATGGAAAATAATAAACAGCAATAAACACTAGCTGCAGTTTAGAGGTTTCTATTTATTTTTTAATTGAATGGCAACACTTATGGGGCCACTGATGGCATTCATTTCAATAAAGAACCTAAAACCTAAATGAGCAATGAGAAAAAATAAGATATCGACATATTCAAGAAGAGTAGGAAATAGAGAGTACAGTGAGCAGACTGACTGAAGTAATGAGAAGAGGTTGTGGAAATGAAAGCCGAAGGGCAGATTCCACATTGCAAGGAGGGGGGAGGCAAAGGGAAACAACAAGTCTGACCAGAAACACTGGATGATTTGGCAGAATGGACAGAAACAGAAATATTACTTGTAACTTCTAAGATCAAAGTGATGTTTCCATCTGTACAATCAATCAAGTATGGAATTCAGCCAACTGTACCTCTCTAAACATTTCCCAAACCGTCTTTCCCTCCCCATCTCCACTCACATCACCTTAATGCCATCCACTACCACCCTCCCTTCAACAATGGCAGCCACTACTCTTCATGTGTTCCAATTCAAACTTTCACAGAGATCATTTTTTAAATGCGAATCAAATTATGCTCCTTCCCACTAAAGTCCTTCTGTGTCTCTTTTTCCGTTCACAAAAATCCAGTCCTCTCCCTGGGTAAGAACTCTGGGCTGACAGGCTCTTCTCTGTCTCTCAGCCATTCAATTCTTGGGCTATCACAGCCCTTTCACTGCCTTAAATACATTATCCCTCCTGCCTATTCCCCAAGCACAGAACATTGGTTCAAGATGCCTATCCTATCCTAATTTACTCCTGGGCTAACTTAACTAAATTACATTTACCTAACACACAAGGTCAAGGTTGCCATATTATATGAAAGAACAGACACACTAGTTGGCTTGCCATATCAGTCTTGAGAACATAAGGGGTTATGAGGATTTCATAAAAAATAAGACTAGAAAACCAGAATTTAGTCTGATGCTTAAGACATAAGCCACATGGGGAACACCTATGTGTATGCACACACATAAAAGAACAAGAAAGGCTAAGCCACCTTATTACAAGAGATCAAGGAATATAGCACTAGAATAATAACACAGGAGTAGAACACTCACAAGCCGGAAAACAGACAAGACTCAAGCCCATACTAACCCAACACATTCGATGATTCTATTGTGTCTGTTTACTAAAGAATACATTTATTCTTGAACAAATGAAGTCCGAGTGAGATGTTGGACAAATGAAGTCTGGGTGAGATGCAAAGACCAGATGGTAGTAATGAATTCATTTCATGATCTGAATAGAATAATTATTCTATGTATATGGAAAAAACAACCTTGTTTCTAAGAAATATACACTAAAGCATCATAGGGACAAGGGACAAAGTATCAAAATTGGGCCTGATGGTATACATCTTTAATCCCAGCACTTAGTAGGAGGAGGCAAGTAGACCTCTGTGAATCTGAAGCCAGCCTGATCTACACAGAATTCTAGGACAAACAGGCCTACATAGTGAAACTGAGACCAAAAGGAAGCAGAGAGAAAAATCAGAAGCCACCATCTTGCTCTAAAGTACACTGTGAAGACTTGTTGGCTTCCCGTCTGTTATTCTAAAACGTAGTAATCAAGACATACACCAATGGATTTTAAAACCAAGGTCATTCATGTACATTCTAAACTCCGCAGAGGCCTTGTGTCAATTACAATAACAAACCTTTAAAAACAGCATCCTAAGTGACCTACTGCTGCCATCTACTGGTACCAAATAATCCAATTAAAATGGGGTACAGATCGAAACAAAAAACTCCTAACAGAAGAATCTCAAATGGCCGAAAGATATTTAAAGAACTGCTCAACATCCTTAGTTATCAGGGAAACACAAATCAGAATGACTCTGAGATACCATCTTACACCTGTCAGAATAACTAAGATTAAAAGCACTGATGACAGCCTGAAGGGATGTGGAATAAGGGGAAGGAAGTTTATGATCCTCGCTAAGACTCCCAGCAATAGTGGAGAGGGTGCCTGGACTGGCCTTCTGTAATCAAATTGGTCACTACCCTAATTGTCATCATAGAACTTCATCTAGTAACTGATGGAAGCAGAGATCCACAGGCAAGTACTGGGCAGAGCTCTGGGAGTTCAGGTGAAGAGAGAGAGGAGGGATTATATGGGCAGGGAGTCAAGATCATGATGGCAAGAAACCCACAGAGACAGCTGAGCCGAGCTCATGGGAGCTCACAGACTCTAGACCAGAAGTTAGGGAACCAGCACGGGACTGACCTGGACCCTCTGCATGTGGATGACAGTGTGTAGCTTCCTCTGTGTGTGGGGCCCCTAGCAGTGAAACCAGGATGTATGACCTGGCTTTTTGGAACCTATTCCCTATGGTAGGATGCAGCAGTGGGGAAGAGCTTGGTCCTGCCTCAACTTAATAAGCCTTGCTTTCTTAATTCCCATGGGAAGCCTTACCTTTTCTGATGAGTGGATTGGGGGGAGGACGCAAAGAAGGGGAGGGAAGGAAATGGGAGGAGAGGAGGGGAGAGAGGGAAAACTGTGATTGTTATATAAAGTAAATTTGATTTTTTTAAAAAAGTATAATTAGAATGCAAAAAAGAACATAGTAATGTCTTAAACTGTAACTTTGACCTAATTAGATGAAGATTCTCTGTAAATTACATATACAAACAAAGGCTTCCTTATGTCTATGAAACTTAAACGTCTCTTGTAAAATATCTGGCTTATATGAATATTGAAAGTTATGTTGCCTGAAAGGCCAGTTATAATGTTAGAGATCTACAAACCAATTTAATTATATGAGGATTTCTAAATAATTACACTGAGCCATTTTAAATATACCAGCTACATTTTATTCGTGTGTCATTATCCATATTATTTGTAATGTTTTGTAAAGGAGCCATGCACTAATGTCTGGCAGCTCTTCTCGTTCCCTGTTTCCAGAAACAGAGATTACATTTCCTATAAGAGGGACCACAGACAAGCTCTGATTATCAGATTGTGAGTGAAAACACCCAGTGCCACCTGCAGGTCAAATTAAATACTGCAAGAGAATGATTGTCAATACTGTCTTCTACCACAGAAATAAGGGGGCTTCAAAGACAAGGTCAAACTCAAGGCCAAAGCAACTGTCCTAGAAAGCTACCCAGACCTACAACATAACAGACTTTGTAAAAACAAGAGCCAAAACCTTCCATTGTACTAAGGCACACCGAGCTGGTACATCAGCACAGCCTAACAGAGGCCTTCTCCAGCTAGTTCTTGGTCAAAGAGTAACTTTTCCATCAATTCTCCACCCTTCCTATGGAACTCTGGTGTTAACACCATCCCTGGCCTCCCTTCACCCCTTTCATCAAGTGGCACATCTCAACATAGCTGTGCCCTTCACCGCCTTGGAAGCCATGTTCTTAGGTTAAACGGACCGATACAGTAAGCACAAATGCCTGGAGATATATATATGTAATTGTGTATGCATATATTAAAGTCAAATGTCACATGCTCTTGATATTTCAGTTACACATTTTATAAGCCACTAACAAGTATGAATTCCTATTTCTCAAATAACAAAGGTTTAAAATATTTATCACTCTCAAATGTCTCTGTATAATAGAGTAAAAAGAAAACTCCAAGAGAGTGCACAGATCCATACATACTATGCTGTTCATTTCGGAGGACTCATAGCTGCCAACAGGATGGACACTTCCAATGGGTTCCAGGCCCTCTTCATCCCACATGTACGTTCCATCAGAGCTATCAGAAGGAGAGAGTTCAAACGAAGACCCAGCTCTGTAATCCATATCTGGGGAAACCAAGTTATTCCCAGAAGTATGCTTTGTACATTCACTCCTGTCTTCAAATGATTTTAAGAGAAAAAAAAAAAGATGAATTTACAAACAGTCATTTCTCATTTCTAAAATATAAGTTTAATAATCCAATGTTAAATAAAAGCATTTAGTTAAAAAAAAAAACCATAACTGCAGCTTGTTTCTAAATTCTAAATAAATGTAACAAAAAAGAGGCAAAGTTTTAAAAATAAGATACTGAAACATTTTGTAGTAAACATAAAACTCATTCTGCAACATTTCTTACATCCTCACATTCCTTTAATATATTCCCAAGATACTTGATTTTTAACCCCTTTACAGGAAATCCTCTCCCTCTCTGTAAACTATTTAGCCTCCCAGATGTGTCCTTAACAGGGAAAAAAAAGGGGGGGGGGGGTTTAGAAATCTTCCCTTTTAGAGGAGCTACAAGCAGGAGTTTAGTACATCACTGTGTGACCTAGTTCCTTCACTAAGCAGGCCTTGTGCACTCCCACCAGTGTTCATCTTTCAGGGTAACTGAGCAAAAACCTTTGTCCTGCACTAAGTGCCAATATAGCCAAAGTCTAAGAAGGAATGCTTAACAGACACTCTCTCTCTCCTCAGTAACATAAGTAAATACTTCATTGAACTATCACCATTAGGACTGCTAACCAAAAGAAGGTTCCTTAGGATAGGAAGCATTCCATTTAACACAACTGTTATCTGACTGGTGTTTGCTATAACCTTACTCTCAGCAGAGCGCAATGATTACTACGTTGACTGGTACTGTTTAAAGGCAAGGCACTGAGGCAGAGCCAGGAAAATCATCTGGAAAGCACAGCCTATACTACATGGGAATCAGTTTAACAAGACAGCCCCCAAAAGGGCAAGGTTTGGAGAGTTTGGACTAATTCTATCCTGGACAATATGAAAACAGAATCACAACAAGCCACAAGACTGATGTCCTGCTCCACTTGTAACCAGACTGAGTCTTCTCAGTGAAATAGCATCTTGGAATCTATGAGAAGACAATGCTAAATATTAACTCCGCTACATTTGCTGGAGAAAGCACATAAGTGAAAGATATTCATACTTACCAGAGACACTTATATCTATCCACTCATCAGTTTTACTGAAGATCTGTTTATTTTCCTTAGGAGAATCAAATATATCCTTTGATGATCCATTTTCGTGCTTTTCTTCTTTGAGAGCAATTTCCTCTGGCGTTACTCTAGCTCTGTTGGAGTCCTCTAAGTCTATAAAATCATCACTGAAATCTTCACTTAAATCATTCTTATCAGAAGATGACAAAGATGACAAGGAAATATCATCCACATCATCACTCAGGTACCTGATTTTAGAATCATTCTTCATGGTCTGATCATTGTCTGTTCGATAACTTTCATTTTCAACTAGTTCTTGGTCCTTACCAGAAGAGCCATCCTTTGCCGAAACTATAGGTTCTTCCTCTACACACATTTCAGCAGGTGAATTTTTATTACTATCAACTGTCATAGTCCCAGAAAATGAAGGTCGGCTAGGTTTCAGTAGAGAGGGGTGAACCATCCTATAACCCAAAGTGGAAGACACACCTGGGCCATTGGATAAAGCCAATTTCTTTCCACCAGCAGCATAAGGCCTATTAAAACCAAACCCCAAGTGTTCATTCCCATTGAGTACTTCTGACTGCCGAGAATTTCTTGTTAGCATACCTGACCGGAGAGGCACTCGAACAGGTAGCTGTTGGTTCTGATAAGGCTTTGTAAGGTCTACAGCTCTGTTAAAGGAATGTGATCTGGTTATAGAAGAGGGCGGAAGGAATGAATTCTGAACGGAATGTGAAAAACTTTGTGACCTTACCATTTTTTCACAAGTAATAGATTTAGTGTTGTCTGGGGACTGTGCTAAACTTTCTCCAGAACTGCTTCTGGTAGCACAGGAATTCACTCTTGGCTTCTGCATGTTACCAGGTGATCGGTTCCTATAAAACGTATTTAAATGTGACTTTGCATTAACTGAAGAATATGAAGTCCTTCCTAGTAATGTGCCTTTGGTGAATTTACCCAAATTAGATGGTCCAGAAAAAGATTTTTGATTTAACTCCTCTGTTGACGACAAAAACATGGTGGATGGTCTTGCTAACTTGGATGTAAACAAGGAAGCAGTTTTCAAACTTCCTTTCATCCCATTCCCATCAAGCGTTCCTGGGGCAGGAGCATGTTGCTCAGGATCAATTAGTTTATCATGTGTATTTTGAATACTATTAAGTTCTGCTGTATTTTGTGAACCAAACTGGTATTTATTTGCTTGTCTCCAATTAAATGAATGAGACAATGAACAATCAGAGCCATTATTTTTGATGTAACTTTTGACATCACTACTCTTGGAAGTTCCTAATGAAGTCACAGTGGCCCCATTTGGCATCGGCTGAAGTATACTTCTCACAGATTTTGTTCCATATTTTGGCAGCCTGGAACCCAAAAACGTCTTGATTTGTGTTTTTTCTTCCATGAGCTATAAGGTGCATTTGTTCTTAAAACTTGACAGAATCTGTAGAAGGAAAAAAATGAAGATTAAACATTGATAAATAAGTATAATTACATAAATATATGAGTATGTATTTATTAATTATAAGAAGAAAATTATTTATGATCTCTATACAAAATTAGCAAAATGTAAAAATAAATTTAATCTTGAAATTTTTAATAAATATAGTACATCAAGACTGGAAAGAGAAATGTGTTTGTGGACCTGTGTTTGGTGGTGGCTACTTTGAGGCATCAATGTACTGAAAGGACTGTGAATTCAAATTAGATTCTGCAGTGGTGTCAAGAACAAGCAGTCATTTTTCCTACATATTAAAAGAGACAGCAACAATAGCCATGCCAGACAACTGCTTTTTCCCATGTTTGATAGTGGCCTTTATCACAGAACCTATTTCCACACTCACAAACACTTAGAATACCTCTAAGAAAATTGTTAATAAAAGTACAGCTCATGTAATGGCCATTTTCCAATTGCTAAACAATACACAATAAAGATTCCATCCTGTAGTGTCAGGGTAAAGACTATGTACTATAGTACCTCGTGCCTGCAGCAGTAAACTGAGGAGACAGTGCTAGCCTTTCCATCCTTACTTTCCTGTCTAAAACAAGTATGATACATGTTATTTTTCAGCAGCTTCGAAAGAGCCACTCAAAAGCTAAATATACTGTCACTACAAAGTGCTTCAGGGTCTGCCAACTGAGAGAGAAAAAATGTTAATCTAAATGTACTTTTTCCTACAGTAATATTATAAAGTTTAAAATGTAAAAATAATTGCAGAACAAATGACCTGTGGTATTATAATGAAATTATTTTCATGTCGTGTAAATTTCCTAAACCTGCCCTGCTATTTTTACTAGTAGAGAACCTTCTGTCTGAATGCTCAAAAAGCTTTATCCTACATTTGCTTACAGCTCTGAAATAAACAAGCATTGTAATTCTGTCTCATTTCAGGAGCCATGCTACCTTTGATGCACTCCATTCACCTAGTATGTCTTTACAAATGCAATCACTAACAATTTGAAAAAGTTCATGTTGACTACCTCTCTAATGATGTAATCTGTGAGATACTTTAATACTGTTTCTGAGCTTTAATGAGGAAATAACAATGGCTGGCACAGGACCTGGAAATGTCTGAGATTCTCTGAATTCACTCTATAATATTATTTAAGTTATGGCATAACTACTGAATTAGCATGGCACATTTGAAAGAATTTTCAAAACTATATAAACTCCTTTTGAAAGATTAGTAAAACAAAGTTTCTTGGTTGAAAAGGATTCTATTGCTGGGTAAGATCTAGGAAGTAGGAACAAATATTATTAAGCATGTATATAAGTAGCATCCGGTTTATCACTTTATCATTAATTACTTAATCTCCATAGCTATAGGGTGATACATTGCTAACTCAAGTCTGAAAAGTAAAATAGTATCCATAAACTACCAAAAACGATGGAGATTAGCTTCTGATTCCAGGGTTAGTACAGCCTGCCTTCAATGGCAGAGGACTGAAATAAATACACTGGGAGGCACACCATCAGTGAGGTGTGAAGGAAGGAAGTGGGAGGCCAATGCTACAGGAGAAGCAGGAAGACTGAAGCCAGGGAGCTAAGTTCTGCAGGACAGTTACACCTGCCCCTTTGCAAACTCTTTTCATATCCATTATATTATCCGGTAAGAAGCCACCCACTCACCTTCTTTATTTAGCACTACAAGTGCTTTTCAGAAGGTTACAAATTGCTTGACTTTTAAAGATTTAATAAATAATTTGCTACTTAGTCTAGGACAATTATCAGAACAATGCTAGTGACTAAACAGGCATAAGCAGTCACGTCAGAAACTTGCTTTCACATTCAGACTCTGCACCACAATTTTAGATGATCTGGTGGTTTGTTTTGTAACTGGTATCATTCAGTTAGTTCCCCTCACTCCTCTTTGCCCAGTTTTTCCTGGATGTCATATGCAACATAAGCTGATTCAAATGCTTGATTATGGCAGTTAAGTAAGAAAGGAAACCTCCAAAACTTTAAAACTGTATATTTCATTTCAGGTTCTTCATAGTTTTAAAAATATTCAAAAGATCAATACAAAGCCCCATTATTATTTTATCAACTTGTGATGTGGGAATGTCTTTCTGTATGCTCTGAATCTCAATCTTTAAATAAAGGAGCTGCTCTAGGCCATGACAGGCAGGCATCAGGCACCGTAGTAGAAGTAGGTGAGGAATCAGAATAGTTAGGAGAAGGAGGACAGAGTCAGAGCAGATCGAGCCAGCGACCCAAAGAAGAAACATGTAAGGAACACAGGTGAGCCACCAGCCACGTGGCAGAATAGAGTAATGGAAATGGTTTGAGTTAAGATCAAAGAGCCAGCTATCAATGTGCCTAAGCTGTAGGCCAAACAGCATGAAGCTAATATAAGTGTCTGAGTCATTTTTGAGGGCCAGAGCAGCGGTGGGCAGCTGAGGGGTCTGGGGCAGCAGATCTGTGGGTCTGGACCTCTGGTGCCCTGGACCAAGAAATCTTATTGTAATAAACTTGACCTTTTTTATCTGTCCTACAGCAACTTAATTTTTGCTCAACTAGAACCAAACTTGCAAAAGTTAGGCTCAGGGAATTTGTGATTTAGGAGTATTCATTATCTTAGTCAGCGTAAAGTCAAAGTGTATTACTTGCTGAATTTTGAATTGAAAGGGCAGCAAGAAAGTAACATAGAAAGTAGAATCAGGTCTCCTGCCCAAATAATAAACATATTTCCTCAAGGGTGTTATCAGAGTTAATGTGTGCAAACTATAGAGCATCCAAAGCTCATTATTATGCTAAAGGCTAGGAAAAGCATCTGGTGCCACTGATGGAATAATAATCAAGCCTATTAATATCTTTGTAGCTACCTGAGTAGGAAGGTATGCAGATATGACAAATAAAGCAGACTTTGGCTACACTAGTGCTTTTTAAATCTCAACATGCAACAGCTGAATATTGTGGTCTGTATCAGGCTTGTTACAACAAATTGCCCAAATTTCATTAAATGAGCAGTAGGGGTAGGGCCACAAAAAGTCAAGTGTAGAAGAGAATAGTAACTTTAACATGGAAGGATGGTTACTGAGATATGAATTCATTAGGGGCAAACACATTTTGTAGATTTGATTTAGTGTATGTTACTCCACTGAGTTTGTTCTATATATTATAGAAAATAAAGACCCTAATAAGAAACATTCTATAAACTGGGCAGTAGTGGTGCACGCCTTTAATCCCAGCATTCGAGAGGCAGAGGCAGGCAGATTTCTAAGTTCCAGGACAGCCAGTCCAAGAAAACGAGTGTTGCCTGCCTTCCTTTACTTCTCCCTGATAAGTGTATCCAACCCTGTTGCTACTATTAGCTGACACTGAAGTCCAACTTCTTCAGGTTTCCAAATTAGACCTAATAATGAGAATCTCCAAGAGCATCCCAGCCTTCTGCACTGAACTGAATCTGCTTTACCAACCAGCTTTGTGGTCTGAGCAGATACAGACTTCCAAGCCTAGCCAGCAAAAAAAAAAAGAGCAATCATTGTTAGTTCATGCAGTCTGTATCAAGAAATATACAGCCTAATAAATGTATGTACAACCTAATAAGTGTATTTTTATAATGTATGTACATTTCCCTAGGGAACCCTGTTGACAGTCATTTTTAGACCATTTAGTAAAATTAAACACAGCCTGAGTTGGATCACACTAAGAAGTAGGGCAAGAAAAGACTAACTTGCAGCCTGAGTTAGCCTTAAATTCATAATCTGTCTCAACTTCTCAACCAGACAGAAGTTTTAACTTAGACAAAGCAGAGTTACTTCCTGAAGCTAGAGAAACATTAGAGGTATAGGTGATTCTCTCCATCATTTCACTCAAAGTGAACACAAGGGGGCACTCAATTTCCCTTACAGTCTCCGCATGCCTATCACAGCATGCGCGCAATCCCAGGCACAAGGTGGCATCTAAATACAAGTGTATCTTACCTAAGTATGTAACTACCTCAACTGGTGTTCAACCAAAGCTTCAAGAAACAGTGACCACTTTCTGAATTTTGAGTTTTCAAGGGCAGTTTTTAATCATTAAGACAAGATTCTAAAAAGTAAAAAAGATATAATATAAAGAACTTATGATCTGGAAAAGAAAGAAAATCTCTTATTACAGTAATAACATAAAATTCATTTACTCATTCATTAAATGATTTTAAAGCCTCTTATACATCAGGCTCTGTGCTAGAAGTTACAGGAAAAATAAGATATCCCCAAAGAAATAGCCATGCAAGTAGGAAATGGTAATGCTAAACTATAATATATTGGGGACAAAATAAGAAAAGGAGGACATACAGAAAATGTAGCCTCGAAAGGACTTTGTGTGTCTTACTAAGAAATCTATGCTCACCGGTACAATAACAATATTGAGGTCATGAGAATAACCAACTACGTGTTGACTCTATTCAAAACCTGCTCCCTACAAAGGACATCAGGCCCAAGCTATAAAAACCTGGTCAAAAGCTCACGGCTCAGGAGGTTACATGACCCAGGGAAGCTTACTACGACTGTTTTTGCTAAATCACATATTATGTTGTCAAATGCCTTCTAAATATTTATGTCTATGCCCACAGATCAGTGCTGCCCTTAACCTCAGCTGGAGAAACAGTGGCAAGCAGTTCATGCAGACACTCATAACTGGTCAAAGTGCTGAGAATTAAGCTCTATCGAGTACTCAGTCCTAAATGGAAAACCCATATCAATAGCAATACCCAACCTCAAAGCTCAAAGAACATCCCAAAGAAGGGCAGGAAGACTCTAAGAGCTGGAGGAGTGCTGTGAATGTCGGGGCACAACATGACTACTGAGCTCATGAAACCACTGCAGCCATGATATAACTAGCATCCTAAGAGACAGGACTAATGGGCTCAGTGGGTTGTTAACAACACAAGAGAATACAGAAAGGAACAGGAGGACATGTTGGAGTGCCTGGGAAGAGTGGGAGGGGAAGTTGAGGGCACATGATCAGGATGCATTGTTTACATACATGAGATATAGGGGAGTAAAAAAGACATTTATTTTTAAAAAGTCTGGACTTTACTCTAAGGCAGTGAAAAAACTAAAATTCTTAAAACCAGAAAAGAAAAATAATTTGAAGGGCTAAAAAGATGGCTCAGTGTATAAGGTGCTTACCGTACAAGCATGAGAACCTTAGTTTGGAACCCCAGCATCGCATAAAAAGCTGGAGGTAGCCACATATACCCATAACCCCAGTACTTAAGGAGTAGGAAACAGAAGCGAAAGCTCCTTGGAGCACACTGGCCAGCAGTCTAGCCAATCAGTGAGCTCAGGGGTTAGGTCTGCTGCTGTTCCAAAAACTAAAGGGATGGTGATAAAGGAGGACTCCTAGCATCAGCCTCTAGCCCAACATGCACATGTGCACATAGACACCACACAAAAAAGAAAGTGGCCTGGATTTTGGAACATCACTCTGCTGTCCCTACAGAGGAAGGGCTAAAAGAAGGGAACTACTGATGGTCTCAAGGGCTCGTGCTAAGCCAAAGCTCACAGAGATGGTGCTGGTTAAACTAAAGGGTCACAGAATAAAAGCAGAAGGCATGAATCTAGAAAGAAAATCTCATCTAGGGATGAGCGCACTAAGCAGGGATCAGCGGGAGGCAGAGGAGGGGGCCCGGAGAGAGCAATGAGAAGACACTCTGTATGTGTGTGAAACTGTCAGGGAAAATCAGGCTAAAGATGTGTTAGGGAAAAAAGAGACTGCAAGGACTGTGGACTGTGGCAGGCACAAATAACACCAGGGTTAAACCTAGAGTCTTTGTCACATTAGACAAAGTTGGAGAAGGAAATAGATGAGTAAGTCGTCAACTGGGAGGGCTTAGGATTCCAGATTTGTCCAACTGACAGTCAGAAATGCCTTATCAAGGGTAAGGAAAAAACAAGCCTTGAACTGAGTGTGTGATGCAGATCCTGACTCACTGACTGCCTACAGAGTATGCAGTGATACTGTCTCCTGGTCAGGATAGGGCAACAGAAACAAGAGCAAAGTGAGAAAGAGAGACAATGACTTGAAAACTGTCAGTACAAAGATCTAGTGCTCATGAAGAACACGGGAGTCCACCCTGAAAGACATACAAAAGAGGAATCCTCACGCGACTTCCTGAGATCACAGAGGAAGGAGTGAGGGGCAATAGGTAACACAAGACTGACAATTAACCGCAAAGCAGAGGATAAAAACAGACAAGCAAAAACAGCTTCCGAAAGAGAATTAAGACAACAGAAAGCCTCCAATCCCTCAGAGAAACAAAGAAAAGGTAAAACTGTAGAAGAACAACTGGAGCTGATAAGATTCTTATTTGAGCTCCTTTAGGCAGAGAAGTTTAAGGAGACTGGGCGAAATAGCTTCAGGATGGAGGACACAGGAAATGGGGTCGAGAATCACCTATTCTTTTAAAGCAAGAAAGATTTAGTCATTAGCTTGAGGGATTGAACATAGAGGCAATCACCTTTTGATTTTGATTTTGAATTTTTTTTATCTTTTTTAGATACAAGAACTCAAAGAAGTTAAAAATAAAAGTGTAGTACTTTTTTGGATTATTTGGTACCAGATATGGAATTTTATTATGAGACATAAAGGAATAAACAGGAGAAACAGGAAGGGGTCCTAGTTTACACACAAGTCAAGATGTCAACCTGATGGCACACTGCTCCTGATACTCCCCACAAGTATCGCGGCCTATAGTAACAGGCCCCACTCACATGCTGTAGCCTGGGCATCTGAAATCGGAGAATACGGAATAATGCCTGCAGCAATGGGAATGGGAGAGGCAAGAATGAGGTCTTAATACATAGTAGGAGCAAATTCAACCAGCAAGGATATGGAAAACCTAAGCAATACAAACTCAAAGTTATAACTGCAATGGGAAAATAATACAGACTCTAAAGCTTAATTTTAAAAATTATTTTTAAATTCTCAGCTTGTAGCACAAAATATGGCACATAACAAACATTGATGCATGAAAATGAATCAGACCCAGTCTCGCTCAGATCAACATCCCAACAGACAGAAATATGTGTAGATAATGTACTGTGCAATGTCCCTGTGACCATGTGAACAAGGAACTCCAGTCCTATTCAACCAAGAAAGTGGAAGAGCCTAATTGTCCCCAATTGCAAACAAGAGAACATAATGGTGAGGTGATTAAAAATAACTTTAAAAAAAATTACTAATTTTTTTGTGGATTTCACCTTGTGCCATCCTGATCCCACTCATCTCCCATCCCCTCAATTCTGCCCTCTGCCCTTACAACCTCCCCCTCAAACAAAATTTAAAAGAAAATCAAAAAAAAAAAAAATTCTCCTGTGAAAGCTAGAACATGGCCCAGTGAGCCACACAGTGTACCTTTAAGTCCACATATCTTTAGTTGTAAATGTTCACTGCTATGAGTCATTGGTCTGGTTTGAGTCCACTGGCTTCTGATGCACTATTGAAATTGAGCCCTCACTGGGACTCCTACTGGATATCCTGTTGTTAACCCTACTGTGGAGATCCTGCAGCTTTGGATCTGCAGGTCCAGGACCTTCACATGCTCCTGCAGTTTATATATGAGGTAGATATTGGGTGGGCTAATTCATAGCCCTGGTTGTGGGCCTGGGTGGTAGCTGGGTTTGATCAACCCACCAGCATTCCCTCATCATCACCACCCATCACCACCTGGATGAGATGCCATCTAAATCACCCAACGCAGCAAGATGAGGGGCCAGTTCTCTAGCTTTCATGCCCTTAGGTCTGGCTTACCCACATCCATACCACCAGGGCCAGCAGTGCTGTTTTGCCCAAGCAAGGTACGGGGCCTGTTCTCCCACATGCTACAGTTGGTGAGAAGTAGAACTAGTTCTCCCCAGAACTGCAGCCAGTGAGGGGCGGGGCCATCATTGCAGCCCTATTCTCACTGCCTTGGGTAGTAACCGGAGCCACAGACTTCCACACACCAGGACTGCAACATAGCCATGGAACCAGACAGTCTTGGTAGCAGCCCAGACAACACCATGATCCCAGGTGGCAGTGCAGGCCAATCAGATCTATATGGTACAGCAAAGACACAGCCCTTAGACACTGACAGAGCCCTAGGTGGCTGCCCAGACCCCTGACATCCTTGTGGCCCTTGGTGGAAACACAAACTTTGGCTATAAACACAGACCTAGACTCTGGCTGGACCATGGGCCCATGTATGATTTGCAGCAGCTCAGGGCCCTGATGTCACCATGGCCCCAGCTGGTAGTACAGGTCACTCAGATAGGCCTGGATCCAGTGACAGCATAGCCTTCAATCACTAACATGGTCCCAGATGGTGACATAGATCCCAGGCATCTGAACAGCCCTCAATGGCAATAGGAACCTCAGACATCAGTGCACACCCTGGCTATGGAAGGGTCACACACCCAGATGTGACCCTGACTGTTCAGACCCATACGATGCCATAGTCCCTGGGAGTAGCACTTGTCATAAATTGCACACGAGAGCATTGTAGTTAAAAAAAAATTTTTTTAAAAGTACTTTTGGACAATCAATTATAACAAGGACAGAAACCATTTTTTCTAGACTAGGTCTCACTGTTTAATACTAGCTGGTCTTAAACTCACAAAGGCCCACCTGCTCGATTCCCAAAACTATAGCATACATACCTTTTCTTTAAGCAAACACACCTAAATACAATACCATGGAACATAAAAAGCAAATGTCAACTATTTAAAACAGAAGAATTTATTTCCAGTATAGTAAGCCCAAAATACTTCTAGCCACCTCAAAAACTAAAAGATGGCTAAGAAATCAATAGTAGAAAATGAAGAGCAATTTTCTAAATAGAAGCATGATGTAAGAACATAATTTACGCATAAAAATATAACTAGCTGGAGTAAGAGAAAGTTCTGAAACACAGACTGATGGAGAATAACTTGACCCTTAAAAAGAAGTCTGGAGCAAGATTATGGCGGAGCCTCTAATCCCCTCCTGAGATTGAGGCAGGGCAACCAGCTACATATGGACTTCTCACTATCAGATCAGACAAATTATGCAAGTCAAAGTCAATGGCCCTTAAAGAAAAAAAAAGAGCTGGAGAATTGGTTCAGAACTAAGAGTACTTGCTGCTCTTTCCAGTACCCAAGTCAGCTGATTTCCTGCCATTACCATGTGAGGATACAGACAGAGTGTGGTCCCTGAGAAACAGTCCTCATTAAAACAGCAAATCTGTAGATTAACTGATCTTGGATTTCTCAAGTCCTAGAAAAGTATGAACAATAAATTTCCACTGTTTTAAATTACTCAGTCTAAAATATTTTGTTACAGAAACCCTATAACAAAATGGCAACTGCATCAACAGAATTTATTATAAATAAACATTTTTCATTTTGTGTTTTACATAAGGAAAATCAGCACAGACCTTAAACAGTTATAGTTTCAACAACAGTGTTCAATTGTTTCTTAAAATTGATTTTATGTACCTGAAGCAGTCTTTTCTGGGTTCTTGCAACAAGAATAGACTAGAACATATCAAAAGGGACTCATACACAGTGAGTTTGGTTACACATCTAGGTCTGTGTATACACCTTGGAAAACACACTTCTGTGGAGTCACAAAGACAGTGTGAGAAGCCCTGCACTGCACTATCAAGTTCGGGGGTCTTCCTCATGGGCACCACAACCAGGCACGGGAAGTGATGTAGGTGGAGGCAGAACTCTGCCCTACTGCACTCATCAATTCACAGAGCTTACTAGCCATACTATTCAGAGACAACTGATTTTTATTCCACCAAAATTCTCTTTCTAAATGTGGTCTCTTTATATATATTTAACACTGTAAAACCTAAATACATATGCTATGAAACATTTTATATAAATTTCTAAGAAATTGTTTCTCTCTAAGTATTCCATGAAACATAATGATCCAAACCACAAACTTCTCCAAAAAACAACTTGAGATGAGACTGCCACCTACTGGCCAACACAAAGAACTGAACTCCCGGCTGCCTGTTCCACCTCCTATTCCTCCACCACCTTTAAGATTTAACTTCTCTAACCTCAAAATCATCATTACACCTACCTTCAAACTCATGAATAATTTCAGACCACACAATACTTTGTCTAGCATCACCCACAGACAATGTAGATGTTCTATGCCTGTTTTATCCAATCCATATATCTGCCCGGTCAATACAGTAGTTATACACAGTCCTACCCAATGATGGCACACTCCAGACTCATCTTGGCAATGGCAGTCAGCCAACTTCACACGTCCTTGGCAATAGTGAGCACATATAACTACCCACCCAGTCAGTCCTTCCAATCAAGAATAGAATACAATGAGAAGGCCTTCGGCAGACCTCTATAATCCGAAATCACACACAGTGAATTCAAACTGATACATTACAGAGTACTCACAGATTTTCCAAGGAAATGTCCAGGAGAAAATCTAATGCCAAACTCAAAAACGCCTAAATCCACCAGGAATGAGTACGGATCAGAAAGCAACAGCAAAAGCCAATTTAAAAAAAAAAAAAAAACAAAACAAAACAAAAGCCTTTGCAAAATATTCATAGACTATGACTATCCATTCCATAATTCTGAAGTAAGTGCTAAGCCAGGAACTCGGTTTTAACCCCTTTTGTTTCTGAGAGAGGTTTTCCCTAGGTAGTTCAAGCCTTAAATCTCCCTACCTCAGCCTCCAAAGTGCTGGGATTCAGTGTGCCACCATGCCAAACAAGTCTTAAATGTTACAGTACTTTAATGTGCAATGCTACAAATCAGACAAATTATATGTAAGACAAGTCTCCAGAAACTAAACACTTTTCCTATACCTATACTCAGGCTCCAAAAGGACTTCAGTTCAGGACTTCACTGTTTTAACTTCAACTTAAGGGTGATATGAAGCTACAATAATGATGTTAACCACCTCTCATGTATCAGAACATTATGTCAGTACCTTCCAGGAACATGCAAAAACTGTATAAAGAGTTTCTTGGGGCTATTAACTGACAGTGAACAGTTTCTCTTCAAAGACTTCTCAAGAATTAGCTTAAAACCCTCCATGCTAAAGTCCACATTTCTGTTAGCCTCACAACCTTGCTGCAGCTAATTGATCTTTACCTGACATTAGGGCACTCAGAGCCAAGTTGATACTTGCAAACCTCTAGTATCTTTTCCATCCCACTATAAAAATAGCCATCTGGGGCTGGAGAGATGGCTTGGTGATTAAAAACACTTACTGTGTCTACAGTGGAACCAAGTTCAGTTTTCCAGCACCCCGATCAGGCAGCTTACAACCTCCCAATACTCCAGCTCCAGGAGGTCCAATATCTTCTGGCCTCTAAGAGAAACTTCCACATGTACAGTGAACATAAACTCACACAGGCTCATATGTAAATACATGAAACTAAAAATAAGTCTTTTTAATCCTGTTAATAATGTTCCCAGCAACTCTTCCAACCATGCTTCTTCCTAATCTTAGCAAACAATATCCCTAATCTTGAAATAAAATTTCTCAGAAAAAGAAGAAATTATAACAATGTGTCTAACAGAGATGTTGGAAAGTAACCTTCTGAAGGCAGAGAAGACCTAGTGTATGGCTCAAATATTATTCTAGGGGCCAACACAAAAATACTTTGCTTTTGCTATTCTGCTATAACCTAAGCACAAATTATCTAGAAAAGCAGAGATTAAGTATATTTATTCTGGAAAGGCACGGTCACAGTAGTCTACTCAGAGACAGACCACAGGAATGGAGAAGGAACAGAGCCATCAAGACATGACAACTAATGGCAAACAAGAGACAAGAGAAAAGAAGCCAAGGAGCTGCGGAGCTGCCTGCACCAAGCCTAACCAAGAAAGAAAACTGAGTATAGGACTAAAGGCCAGGAAAGCAAATGAAAAGAGAAAGAAAGAGAACTGAGGCATGCCTCTGAAGGCAAGGGAAGAGAGGGTGCCAAGAACCAAAAGGCTCACCGTGGATTTGAGAAAGCAAAGGTTGGCGGGAGAAAGGATGACTCAAATAATGGCAAAAAGGGGAGAGTGCGGCACGCATTTGGAAGAGAATGTACAAAGCTCTGCTGCTGGCTGGTTTATGGAACAGAGCACAGGGGAGTTCCAGGTGGGGGTGTTCGGAGACTTTATTCTGTGAATAGAAGAAAAAAGGCAAAAAGCTTTCTCCCCCCAAGAAAAAGACTCCGAAGACAAGGATAAACTGGATGACCAAATACTTAAGAGTATTAAGAAGGCTATAAATTGTATAAAAACAACAAGGGCCTAAAAGTAGCTGGTGGCAACAAAAGTACAACTTAGGAAATATATGTGAAAGATACTCACTATACCTAGATGCCTGAGGCATTATAGTATAATGAGAAATACCTAACTGGCCTTTGCCCCAACTTCCTGACAGACACTTTCTTAAAGGCCCTAGAATCTTCAGTGATGAGTACTTCTTTGTGTGCTGATGGGGAGACTGTACCCTTAAACAACCTCAGGACAGGAGCTGAATCATCAAATCACATAGGCATGATTAGAAAATTGGACTTTAAGCTCTATCCCTAAGCTTCCAGAGAGGGACTGAAGGTCAAGCTGATCACCAAAGGCCAACAATGTAATCAACTGTCTCCACATTATGACACCGCCATAAAAACACAAGGGACATAGTTCAGCAAGTTCCTGGAGTGCTGAATATGAAGAGGTGCCTGAAGAGAGGTATGGCCCAAAAGAGCATAAAGGCTATGAGCCCCCTATCCATGTACTTGCTTTAGGCATCCAGCTATTCACCTACATCTTTTGTAATGGCCTTTATAACATCTATGAGAAATTAAATAAACTCTAGGAGGGAGTCAGGTAAAGCCTGCTTTATATATCCATAAGCACAGGCTACAAAGAGGTGCCTGTCATGAATATCTGAAGTACAAGTCTTAAAAGGCTAAACTTTCACCTGGTGGGATCTGAAGGTGCCTACAGGCAGACACTGTAAGACTTCACGTAAACTGTAGGAGACCTATACGTTGTCAAAGGTTGTGTTGAGTGGTATGTAGGAAACACACTTTGGCCATTTTCCATCTTCCCACAATGCCCTAGGTGTTCCACATTTACTGCCTTAAAAAAAAAAAAAACCCGGTCTGGTAGATTCTAATGGAACACAATAGCAGAGGAGACTGCAAAGAAATCGGTGACAAGCACTAATGAAGCTGTTAGGAGGCAGATCCCATTTAAGGAATGAGTTTTAAGACAGACTGAATTTCAGAGTGGAAGATGACTAAGGAAAATGTCCTTAGAAACACGAAGGGAGATGAGAATCATAAATGAGAACAGCCAAAGGAAAATCTCCAACACAAATAGATCTGACACACACAACATCAGTAAATCATACTGTTTGCTGACAAGAATATTCAAATATAGAATTAGTTTCCAAAGATTAATTCTGTACAAATCTGTCTTTAAGAATGTTATTTCAGCCAGTGATAGCTCAGCATGTAGAAACACTTTCTATGCGAGCCTGATCACCTGAATTCCATCCCTAGAACCCAAAGTCAAAGGAAGAATCAATTTTCAGAAGCCCACACTGTGGCACATACTTGCCCACACTCATATCTCTTATCACACACACACACATTATTTAAATTGTTTATATCAATGTATTACATACGAAATAAATAAATTATATCAATATACAATTAAATGGATTCAGTCAAAACTGGGGCTATATTGATATTTTACTTAGTCAAAAGTGAACAGAAATCCACTGACTATCTATAATGGGGCTAACAAAAACCAGTCAGGAAAGGGAGCTTTTCTGGAAAGACACCTTAACTGCAGATGGTTTAATCAAGGTTAGCATTAACTATACTGTGAGATCCTGTCTCACACAACAACAATAAAAAGGAAGCAGTTTAATGAGGCGTTAAGATGCTGAAGGGCTGCTTAGGAAATGAGGACGAGCATGTGCAAAAGCATGTGCATGTCCAATGTCTCACTGCCCTGGAACACAAGACACAAAGCAAAGAAGCTCACAAAAGATTCTCTGTATTTCTCTTACGATCCTAAACTGAAAAACATTACGATTGTCACGGAAATGGTCCATTATCCCTAAAGTATGTGTGGGCACAAAATGGATAAGAGAAATAAAAGTAGGAAAAGTAACTTCTGTGGACAAGGAGCCACAGAAGACTCAATAAGAAGGACCCACTTAAATTTGGAAATCCTGAAATCAAGGTCGTGGATCAGTGCTGAGGGATGAAATGTGGAGACTGGCCCAGCAGAGAACACTAGGAAGCAAAGGCAAAGCTGCCCCAGCAGAATGCTGACTACTTAAAAAGAAACCACAGGAGGCTGTAAAGTGCTGAATGAAACCCAAATGCTGGACACTTTTAGTTCCTCCCAGGTATTAGCTCAATATCAGGAATACTAGGAAAAGGGGGGGGGGGCACTACATTTTCCTCTAAAATGTAGATAATTTATACATCAATTAAATTTTGTTGTTTTAGTTTTTAATTTTCTTCTTAACGAGATATAACAAAGTAAAACTACAAATGAACAAAACTCCTAAAATTAAAGTCAGTGAATACAAGGCTACTAAGCTCATTTACTATTAACTTATTAAAATACGATCACTTGTGTATACCAACTACAATTGTGAACTGATGATAATTCATCACCCCTCTATCAGAAAGTAATAAAAGGGGTGTGTTTGTCCACCCATCTCTCAGCTAAATGAGCCATGTGTTTAGCTGAAAAAAAAAAAAAAAGAAAGAAAATACACATGGACATATGGTACAGTTTAGATATAAAATGTCCTGCACACTTGCAGACTCATGTATTTGAGTGCCACTAGCGGTGTTATGGTGAAAGGTTGTAGAACTTTTAGGAGACAGCATCTAACTGAAGCAGTGGGCCAGTCAAGCTTCTAATTGTCCTAATATGCCCTGCAGCCTCCCATTTGGTGGGCATGCCTTTCCCACCATAATAAACTGTGCCAAATTCAGTCCTACCTCTTATAATAGTTGACTACTGTTGAGTAGTCTGTCATAGCCATGATAAATGTAGTGCTAGTTCATGGAGTGTGGTAATGGTGACACTAGAGTGCTTAAATTAAATTAATTTCACATATGCCTCAAAGAAATGACTCTTGCATTCTTTTCTCTATTGGATCACTCCATTAACTATATGTAATTTAAGTGTATATAGAAACACAATAAAATTCCTAGATTTTTAACTGAAAAATTGCTTGGTTCTACATGCTACCACTACTACTTCTTCAAGTTCTCTGTTTTAACAAATTCTTAAAAAAAAAAAAAAAACCTACCATGCTGCCTCAGATTCCTTTTTGCCAACTAACTCCATACCACCCAAATCAAGTTTGACCTCCACCACTTCCCCAAAAACCTAACAATCAGAAGTTAGACATTAATCTGAGATAGTTGATCACTCCCTCCTGTTGTGGAATATCTTGTTTATGCAATCAAACTTGTAGATATGTTAGGCATATTTTCAAGATCATACAGAGATCTTTCATATTTGGTCTTCAAATACTTCAAATACCCATGGCATTCAAAGAATATGGCATTTAAGATATTTAATAACCTGTGGCTTTTTGTGGCAGTGAGCCACATCTGCTCCTGGCAGTACCAATTTACTTCAGAGAAAATGATGGGCATCAAAAAACTCTATAGGAGTTTGCTTTCAAGATGGAAAGATTAGCCATTTGGGCAAGAAACTGCTTTTGCCTTGACTGCCTGACTGTAGGCTATATAGACTGGACATGCAGGACACACCAGAAAGTGACTGCTGAACATTGCCAAAACAAGGTGGAACAGTCAGTCCTTCAGGGTTCAAGGAAGAGTCTGCCAGACATTTAGCAGGACACATAGGAAAATGCCTGACAAACCTTACCAATACAATGCAGGACAGTCCTTCAAATTTCCTGCTTCACTGAAAAGTCTACTAGATACTCTGAGCCTATCGGCTGAAGATGGATGCCCCAATATTGCAGAGGAACTCTGGGTGACTATCCAGGCAGCCAGATGTCTCTGTTGTTAGGTAATATTACATCCCTCTGTGGGTCCTTGATGGACCTAAATACTAAATGGTTATACTTGTAGTTTTCTTTAGTTATGACAGAAGGTAAATGAAGAGTAAAACTTTGGATTCATAAAGATAAAATAGATAATGGAGTATTTTCTCTGAGTTTGCTAAATACAAATGGACTGAATATTGTGAATATAATTCTTACTTGATAAACCGTTTTGTTGTATGTAGTTTAACTAAGTTAAAGTTAAAACCTTTCATTTTCATTAAGACAAAAGAGGAAAAAATTATGAAATATTATTTTATGGTGTGCTATATTTGTTTATGCTGTGAAATATTTGTTTAATGATGCAAAGATGTGTTGCATTCTTTTATGTTGCTTTTGTTTAACTCTGTGAAGCCGTGTTGCTGTGCTTGGTCTAATAAAGTGGTGAATGGTCAGTAGCAAGGCAGGAGAGGGCTGGCAAGCAGAGAAAATAAACAGGAGAAAAAAGGAGCAGGAGAACAAGCAGAGGAAGAGAGCAGGGACCAGCCGCTCATCTACACAGCAAGCCATAGAGTAAGAAGTAAATAAAGGTATACAGAATAGAAGCAGAAAAAAGCTCAGAGACAAAGGATAGATGGGATAGTTTAATAAAAGCTGACTAGAAACAAGCCAAGCTAAGGCCAGACATTTGTAAATTTCCAATGTGATTATTTGGGAGTTGGGTGGCAGGGCCCACAAAAGAGCGAAAGAGTCAAAGAATAAAAACTATGGACCACCATGCTTCTGCTTCAAACTTTTCATTTGAATTCATGGATAGCATTTACTTTTTTTTTTTTTTTTTTTTTTTTTTTGGTTTTTTGAGACAGCATTTCTCTGCATAGCCCTGACTATCCTGGAACCACTTATTTCCTGCCTTCACAAGCATGCATGCATGTGTGTGTAGGTTTCTCAGCATTCTAAGATCTCAAAGAAAATTTCTGGACTTCCTCAGCCACACTCACTCCCTAACTTATATTAGTCAGTTCTCAGGGCATCAGACGTTATCTGCCAGTTACCGAAAACTTGTATCTCTAGCCCAGACCTCTATCCAGAAGTGCAGGCACAATATACTCAGTTATCTACAGTGTCTCCACTTCTAACTTAGCATATCCAAAATTAAACTCATTAATTATTTCTCTCTAAAACCTGCCTTCATGCAGTCTTACTTATCAATGTCAAATCTATTCCAGTTTTTCAGGCTAGATTCAATTTATCATCAAATTGTTGCCTCTGTATTCAAAATGTATGCAGAATATAATACTTCTCATAATTCCTGTCTAAAATCAATGTGATTACCCAACCAAATTACTGTTGCAGCTGGCTAAATGATCTCATTCGTCCCTAATGCTGACATTCTCTACTTAGCAGAAGAGAGAAGCATTAAAACAAGCAAAGCTCAGTAGTTTGCAACTGGGAGGACCTAAATTTAATCTCCACCAAAATAAATAAAGTTAAAATTCTACATTGGCTTTGAACTTTTAGAGTAAACACAATTACATATGGTCTGACTCTCCTCACAACATGTCTATCAGACATCACTTTTTGCCAATCATTTCCTTCAATGCCTCCACTAACATGCCTGTCACTCTAAAACAGACCACGCATACAGCATTGGACCTCTGCACTCTTGTTCCATGTTTATCAAATGTTCTCTCTGCTAAGGAATGGGAAGGTGGCTGAGTCACTAAAGTACTTCCTGAATAAGCATGAGGGCTTGAACGCAGGTCCACATGCCCTTGTAAAAAGCTGGGCATAATAACATGTATCTATAATGCTAGTGCTGGTGAAGGTAGAGACAGGGGAACCCCTGGAGTACACTGGCTAGCTAGTCTTACTGAACAAATGAGTTCCATGTTCAGTAAGAGATCTTCTCTCAAAAAACAAGGTGGAGATCAACAGAGGAAGATACTTAATACCCACTTCTGGCCTCCACACACAAATGTACGCAACATACACACACACACAAATAATCACATGTCATACTATACTTAAAAATTAAATTAAAAGATGTTAATTTTTTTTTTTAAAAAAAAGTTTTATCTTCTAAAGTCTGCACCGACCACACTTTCACTTTTAAATCTCTGTTCAACAATCAATTCTGATTAGAGCCTTGCCTAACCATCTTCGAAAAACATCAGCACTATCCCCCACTCATTCTCTTTTTACCTCATTCTGCTTTACCTTTCTCCACAGGACTATAGCAGCTGAGATACTACATACACATACTTATTTTCTATGTACTGTCTCACTTGTAAGCTCCAAAAAGATGTCTGAATTGTTTAGTGTGCTGTACTATATCAAGCAAGTGCTGACTCATCGTCAATGCTAATGATTGATTCTTTTCAGACTTGCTCTGTTTTTGAAACCAGAACTGAAGAAATCAGCAAAGTTCTTAAGTCCAAGAGAAACACTGACTGCAAGACAGTATACACAGATAACTATATAACTATAGCTAACGACAAAAACAAGGAGCTAACAAATCATTCCTATGATGAAGCAGAAAATGGGAAGAGCAAAGAAGAAAAAAAAAAAGGAAGAAAATTGGCCTTTTCTGTTTCTCCATTCCTTAAAAAGAAATACCACCTGACTGTTTCCAGTAAGTGGGCCTACCAACTCTGTCTAAAATCACACCAACCCCATTCTACGCACTTATGAGCTGTTACAAATAGTTCCTGCTTTTCCCTGTGGTCTTCTGAGAAAACTGGAACTTTCAACCCTAACATTGGCTGCCAAGACATAATGGTCTGAGAAAGCTCTCAAATTTCCACAAAGCACTCAGGCTGCAACCAAATATCATTAATATGATGAGAAGAACTAGTCAAAGAACCTTTGATGGCTGCCTCTTTGTTGTCCCTAGTGTATACTACCAGTGTATACTTCCCATCAGAGATTATGATATCTTAGTGTGGGGAGGTGGCTGGGTAGGGAGGCAAGCAAGCCAAAACCATAGGATTAGAAATTGTTCTTTTTGCATTTTGAAGGGTGGAGAATAATGGAAAATAAAAAAATCTGGTAGCTCATGAGGTATCATCTGGCCTTTGCAATGCCTAACATAAAAACAGAAACTATGGACCACCATGCTTCTGCTTCACCAAGCAAGAAGCAGAGGTAAATGGATCTCTCAGTTCTAAAATAGCTGGGGATACACAGTAAGACTCCAGCTTAGAAAAAAAATTAGGACATGACCAAGTAAACATAAATCTCCCACACATTTACATGCTCATACAAAGAAAACAGAAACTCTTATTATATGTAATAATTGGGGTCATTTTTATAGCCAATAATCCTAAAACGGCTCACTCAAAAATTAAGCCACTAATCAACAAAGCAAAATAGGAAGGGGAAAAGTTCTCACAGATGTAGTCTTTAAGAATCTTCTACCTTCTCGTGGATTCAGGCCTTAATTTAAGCAAACAGAAATCTCTAAAACCAAAGACTCACTTTAAAGGAACTAACTCACTAGACAAGAACTAAGCTCAAAGACTACACACAGCATTTTCTGATTGGTCAATACACTTAAAAAGAAAGGAGCATTCTGATTGGCTGATCTCTTTTATATGCTGAGTCACACCCCAGCATCAGCACCCTGACAATCAAAAGTTAGAAACCGAAAGAGACAGGAAGCCACAAAATGCTGAGAAAATATGGGGCTGGGAGGGCTGTCAGTATCAACAGAAACTGTCACACGAGGGCACATCAACCCAAACCAAAGCCTGAGATGGCATCCGAAATGCAGAGGGTGCTAGTCCTTAGGCTCTCTCACCTGTGCTTCCCCCAGTTCTCTTATGACTATCATATTCCAGGGCTTGCTTTCTTGGTCACTCCTTTGAACTGAATGATTTGTTATTTCCCAAAGTCTCTTCCTTCTTCCAGTGTGCTGTTATTGAGTATTCATTCATACTTCCTACTCAGCACTTATCACTGACAAGCACCCAGTCAGACAGGAATCAGATGTGTCACAAGACTAGGTAATATATATATCACAGAGTGATGAGAAAAAAAAACACAACAAAGCACTATGAGCATACTCCAATCTCAGTTCTATCCAAATCGCCACTCCACATTCCCACTCTTTTACAAAGAAAGGGTTACTCCATCTTTTATCTCTCAAGAAATATCTGCAATCTCCACTTCTACCTCAGAGTTTATATTTTATTTCACTATTATCTGTTTCAATTACTAAGCTATGGAGAAACACAGCTTATATATTTCTATACTGTTACATCAGCCATCTCCCAAAGAGATATCATAGGATATTTTTAAGACCAACAAATCCTCAAATATGACCCTCCAGCCATATTCAAATTAGGCTACTAGTCAACACAAAAAGTAAACAAAAGAAAACCTTCATCTGTCAGCTACTGAGGGTTTGATTTTAAAAACCTATTTTTCAAATGCCCAGAGGAGAAAATCTACACAGCAATAAAATAATACATATTTGGAAGAGGTCCTGTCCCATTGCTTGTGAAAGCTACCTAAATTATCCTCAGCAGATCCTTTTATATGTTATCCATAACCTACCTTCTAGGTGACCAATGAGTAGTAGTAAACACTGGCATGTCAGGTATTAGTGAAGTCTATCTGACAACTATTGTTCTGGACTATCTTATCTGTCTAGAATACATCACTTCCCTCCAAAAAAGGGCAGAGAACAACATTTCCATTTGTAGCTTTTAAATGATTAACAACTCAAGTTAAGTCAGAAATGACCTTCTGATCAACTCTGAACAAAGAAAAACTTAAACAAATGCACTATATTCATAAATGCTTTTGTTCAAAATTTTCACAGTTTTAATGTTATAGATTCGTTAGTTAAAGCAATAAAAATAAATGTAAACTTCAATAAATATCAAAAATTATAATTCATATAGGCAACTGACCATTAAGATATTCAAAACTACTTAAAAGGTAACAGGGTTATAAGTCTAAAGAATTGAGAAGCATCCTGCTGTATGTTCTGATTAATATTTGTTCCTAAAATTCATCTTTCAAAAGTAAGCACCAAACAGAAATGTGGCTCATGCCTATCATTCTGGCATACGGGGGCCTGACATACCAGGCTGGCTCTAGAAGCTAAATGACACCATGCTTCAGATGGTACAGTACCATCATATTCAGACCTAACAATTAAAAGACAAAATTATAGAGACTGTTTAAAATCAATGATTCTAATAATGTTTTAAAAAGCTAAGTCTTAAAACTTGGTACGTGCCTATTGTTCTTGGAAGATAGAGTAAGAATGATCAAGATTCAAGGTCAGCCTGGGTTTCATGAAACTGTCTCAATAAGTAAATATAAAAAGTAACACAAAATATTCCAATGTTAATGCTAATAATAATATTTCAGTAAATTTGTGGGCAAGGACAACCTACTCACAGAGAGAAGAAAATAAAGCCATGTATGCCGTTAACGGTTAGACAGGAAGTACTTTTTATTTACTTAAAAGACAAACTCAAACAAAAGACCATGAAAAGTACTGACAAAATTAGTCAACTGGGTTCTGCTGGAAGAAGTGGAGATCTTTCTAAGGTAAATCTAGCAAGAACTAATGAAACAAAGCCTCACAGCCTCTGATGCTGTAATTCCTTCCATGGGCCTTTATCCTATAGGAAAGAAGATGGTGCCTATATGGTTCTGAACATTGGGAGTAGCCTTCTAGTAAGGCCATCCAAGACACCTAAATATAAATACCTGCGCTACTTACAAAATAAGCAGCTTACATGTCCACTTAGAAATAAGTAACTATTCTCCATAACATTGTATAATAACCCGAGTATAAAAACTATCAAAAGAATTATGTAAGTACAGATTAAAGATTACATTTACACACCAACCAATCAATGATATAAAATTATATGGAACTAACAAGAAACAATTTTTTTATCATTATTTTATTTCTTTGACCACTTGACTTAAAATGCCTTTTGAAACTGGTCCGGCCCACTATAGTAAGCACATAGTTAAAAACCCACTTTTTGGAAACAAATACAATAATCACTATTATTAATTTTTTTGTTCCCAAAAAACTATCACAGGACTAATCAGAGCAGCACAACATGTAAGCTACACATGTAATTGTAGCCACGCTATTAGCCGGTTGTCAAGCAATTATATCACAATCTGACTTCACCATCAGAAGGAACTGTGCAGGATGGCCATATGGTGACCAAAGCACCCAACACCAAAGTGCAAGCTGCAGCCCAGTGGAACACTAAAGTCACGGTTCCAAATGAGGCATCATGTTTCTCAGCCACTCAAGGGCTTTGGGTCCCTAGGAGTGGCAGCTAAGGACTAGGAGGAGGAGGAGGAAGGCACAGAGCCATGAAGTCAGGAGCTGCTGACATAGTAGCTGAATGGAGAAAGAACCAGGCTACCTGCTTTTTCAGGCTTTGATTGTTCAAAATGAAAAAGTTTTAGCTCTGAGCCAAATAATCTGTGAAATCTTTCAACTTCAATACCTTCAATATAGTCCTCCCCTAATAAATACTCACCTCTCTCATACCTCACCATGAAGATCAAACCTCTATTAAGAATTAGAGGCTAAACACTGACGGCTTATTTCTGTTATACTAACACTCAGAAAGCTGGGAGCTGCAAAGATCTGAAGTCAGCCTGAGCTAAGCCACACATTGAGTTCTGGGCTAGCCTAAGTTACAGCGAGACTCTTTGAAAGGAGGAGGGGACAAGATGACACAGTGAGTTAAGGTTGCTTGCCAGCCTGACAAAGCTCTATCCCCAACAACCACATGCTGGTAAAAGGGAACCCACTCCTACAACTGACCTCCACACATGGCATAATACACACATACTGGCACAAAAGTATGGGTGTGTGAACACTAACACACACAATAATGTATTTTTTTTCAGAAAATGGTTTTAGAATTAGGATAAAGGGGAGTAAAAGTGAACTTCAAAGATGGCAGAAAGACCTGGATTGTATTCCCAGCTCTGTCCCTTTCTCCCCATACTACTATGAGCAAATCACTGCATCTCAAAACAAAGTCTAGACCAATCCTACTGGCCATGAAGTTCTCGTTCTTCCATCTTAAAGAATACTGAGTTTTTTCCATCATAACTAGGATGTTATCCCTAACCAGTATCAATTTTTACTTCATCTCTAACCAAATAGAAGTAGTAATGCTGGGGCTGGGGAGATGGCTCAGCACGTAAGAGCACTGGTTCCTCTTCCAGAGGATCCTGGTTCAGTTCTCAGCACTCACATGGCAGCTCAGTCTATAATCCCAGTTCCAGGGATTCTGACACCTGCTCACAGACATATAAGCAGGCAGGAAATGTAAAAAAATGAACAAATCATTTTTAAAAGTAATAATTGCATTATTGCCTAAGATTCCTGGTACTGAAAAACAGTCTAAACATATTTTGCTTATCTTAAGTCTTCATTCAAACCTGGACCCTTCCCTCAAAATAGATTCAGTAGATAGATTTTAGCAGTATGTGGGATACCAGCAAACTTGAAAAGAAACTCAAAAGCCTAGGGTGACATATTTCAGCAAACCATTAGCTTCCAATTGACAAAATGCTAAGTGCACAATGGAATGGTGCTACTGGATTAGTGAAAACAAGAGATGGGATGCCTGGACAGGGTTCAAAGTCAATACTGTAATAAAGTTATAAGAGCGAAACGTTTACTAGGAAGATCTTTCTGGACAGAGGGAACAGAGGAAGATGTCCTCTTCTGTGAACCGTAAATAGCCGCATGGAGATAACATGCATACTTGTAGATGAAATGAGAATGTAGACAAGCACCAGAAATTTGGAAAGAGTGGATTTTACCAACACAGACTATGACTTCTAAGCATGAAATCAAAATTCTTTCCTCCCATCAACACAGCAAAAGCAATGAGGCAACAACAGAATATTTTACCTGAGCAACAGTAAAATAAAAAAGTTCCTGCTCTCAGGATGGCTTCTAGCTCTTTCTTGCTCTAACATATTAAAGAAACAGTACAAACTACAGGCTAAGGGTTGGAAGTATTTTTAACCTAGAGATTGAGGTCAACACTGTTCAGAACAAGAATGAAAACCACCATGTAAGACTAATGTGCTTTAACAAATTAAGAGACATGAACATCAGTAACGTCTGGAAAAGAGGGCTGACTGCATCTGCGCAAACCATTCATCAATGTTTACATCCTTACCAACTAGGGAGTACACATTATAAGGCATGTTTTGTATTTATCTTCCATGTTAAATATGATTAAAGTTTTTTTACTTTAAATGACGATGTGTTCAATCAACTATCCAAACACATATATTCATTAATACTTAATGTTCTTGACACCCCCCCCAAAAATGATTTCAGATGGCTACTCTGAAAAAAGTAAATACTCATATTCTATCTATCTATCTATCTATCTATCTATCTAGTCTGTCTGTCTGTCTGTCTGTCTATCTCTTCGTTTTGAGACACAGTCTATGTAGCCTTTGGCTAGCCTAGAGCTTGGTATGTAGACCAGACTAGCCTGGAACTTAGGAGAAATCAACCTGCCTCTGCTTCCTCAATACTGGGGTAAAAGGCATGCCATATTATACCTGGTTTCTCTCTCTAAATGAAACAGGACATCGCAATCTGGGATGGCAAAGAGTCTGTGTGCCAGAAATTTCCACTGCTAAGGCCTACACTATGATCAGCAAGCCTAATTGGCTAGGTAGCAACAGAGATGAATTTGCAATTATTGAAATACAATGTCACGTTTTATCACCAAGGACTACCTCAAATGAATTACTCCCGCCCTTACTCTTGGTCAAGAAAGCAGGTACATTTAAAACTGCATAAAAATAGATGTCAAAAGAAGGGAGGGGGGGAAGCACCTGAACCTATAGATATGATAGAATAAACCAAAGTTCCTTCTCAAGACCTATTTTAGGGCGTGTCTTTGTTTTGACTCGGTAATTTAAAAAAAAAAAAAAAAAAAAAAAAAAAAAAAAAAAAAAAAAAAAAAAAAAGAACTCATCCCGGGCTATCAGGTACTTTCCCTTTCCAACACAAGCATCCTGGCTTTGAGATCCTAGGGCTTCTCAGCCTCGCCCTGATTTCCCGGTGCCGGGAGGCAGCCCCGGCGAACCGCGGCCCCTTCCCATCACAGCATTGCCGGGCAGGGGCATCCGGCCTGCCTGCTACACCGCAGGCGACTCGGGAGAGGGAGCTGGGACTCCCCAGAGCGCTGACCGCCAAGGTCGCCTGGCCCTCCACCCGCCCGCGCCGCGCCCCCGAGCAGGGCACCTTCGGGTGCCCCCAGGACCCCGACCCTGACTCCCGGCTCTCACCGTGCGGAGGTCGCACTGCCTCCTCGGCCGCGGCCCGGCTTGCCGGTCGCCCAGCGACCTGACAGCCCGATGATGGAGAGAGGCGAGCGGCGGTCCCGTCACATCCCCGTCCGCCCAGCCGCCTGCCCCGCAACAGCCAGCATCGCCTCCACGGCCTGAGGCAGCGCCGGACTTCACGGACGCCGCGCCCCCTCCCTTGGCCGGCGCCCGCCTGGACTCCGCCCTCCGGGGCCTGAGCATTACGCGTGCGTAGCCCCGCCCCCCCCCCGGGAAGTTTGTGCGCAGGCGCGAGTCTCACGGGGCTAGGCCCCGCCTCCGGGCCCGACCCCTCTTGCGCGCCAGCTGTCCCAAGGTTCCGCCACGTTCCACTGACCTTGTCTCGTTGGCCCCTGACTCAGGTCTTTCCTGGGCTTAGCCTTTAACTCCAGATTCGTGGCTCGCCAGCTCGAGATATCCCTCTGGATTCAGATTTGCTGCTTGACCACGGCCAAACCTGTCAGCTCCCGGTTCAGACTAATGGGAGTGATTTGAAAACTGGAGCAAGCATGACTTCCCACCCTCTGTCTACATTTTTGGCGTCAGCCATGCATACTGAATCTGGCTGAGATAAAACATTGAGAGCCGAGAACTCAAACTCTCCGATGATGCTGTTGTTCTGAATTCTATTTGCCAGGACCAGGTCCCCCTTTTCTTTGGGGTTTCTATCTTTCATAGGTCTTCTCTCCCTTGTTGGTTGAACCAGCCCATGAGTATCATCATGCAAGCCTATCATATCTGGCTGTCTATTAAAACCATTGAAGGTGCTCTTTATCTGGCCCTCGACTGCCTGTTCTCCTTGCTAGCCCCAACAGCTCAATTGAAATTAATAACACTGAAAGAGAACTTGAAAAATCACTTCTACTCCTACAGACCACTGAAGTAACCGCCCTGGTAAAGGAGGAGACACTTGTGCCCCTCCCTTTGGCCATCGTACTCCAAAGAATTAGAAGTTTTGAGGCATCACATCCTGGGGAAATGGAAACAACCCTGGAAATGTAGTGCCATCCAGAAGAGAAACGTGGCTCCCGGGATTTCACACAGTTCTGACAACTTCTCAGACCTCTTTACAGAATAGACTTGAGTAAGCTGAGACATTGATAGGTCAGGGTTGGCAAGAAATGCTTTAACTTGGCAGAACTACTCAATTTATGACTAGCTCTTGCTCTCATTTAAAGTTAATCCTCTTGTCAATCACTACTCCAGAAGGTAGACTTGTTGGTCACTGGACCCCTTTGCTTCCTCCTCTTCCCAAAGTGGCCATACTTAATAAATCTCCTTTTTATGTATTTCATTATTACTTGTCTCTTTAATTGGTCAATTGAATAATGATAGGAAGATTTAACTGTGTGAATGATAGTGTGTACGTTTAAAATGCTGGAAAAGACAAGGCCTACAAGCAGTACATTTCTGTTAAGATTAAGTAAATCATTAGGAAAGCAAACACCAGACCCAGAGCTCCGAAATACCCGCTAGTCAATCACATCATTCATGAGATGAGGTTACTAAATGTGCTTTGGAGTTTATGCTACAATCTAACTTGAGAGATGAGAAATAAGTGACCCTCCACAGCCTATTCCCATGTTCCATTTCCAACAGTCTCCATAAAGAATTGGTAGGGGGCAGGGTGATCTTCAGTTCCCCACACCAGGAAGAAGAGCTCTGCTTCTCTGAACAACCTGGTTGTTGTCTTGTGACTCCCTGAATGTTTGAGGTAATTATGTGTTTTCTTTGGCTGTTTGAAGTGCTAGGTCACTACTTCCCTTTCTTCTACAAAGGTGGGAGTGCTTGATACACATGAACTTTTCCAGGCTTCATTTAATTTTCTGCCTTCCTATTTTGTCTTTGTCCCAGTTTTCTCACTTCCTTGATTATCTCATTGCTTCTATTTCTCTTAGGCACTCGTTTCAATATATTCCCACGGGATGTTAATTTTCAGGATAGCTGTGATGACACAGAGAAGTTAATGTGTTGAAAGAAGAGTTTTATTGCTCACATTTCATGAAAGATGGAATACTACATCATACAGGGGCATATGGAAAAGCATTGAGTTTCATGGGGAGTGAAGGGAAAATCTAGACCAAAGCCTTTATTGGGATGTATATGGGAAAGGAAGGGAAAGAAGTAAAAGTATCTTGGGAATGGCAAAGGAGGATAATGTCAGAGAAATATAAACTACAGACCTCTCCAATTGTTTGATAATTTGCCAGGGGTTATTTAAATCAGGGAGAATACAGGCTTGGTTTCTGAAAGTTAGACAAAGGGGTGATTGTAGTTGTGGGTTTTTGATTGGCTGGAGGCTGTCATAGGATTTTTTACATGCTCATAAAGCTTGGGTGGAAGGGAAGTACAAACAATACTCACCATTTGTTAGGATGCCAAAGAGACGAGTTTAAGAAAACATGGTTAAACACATCTTAGAATGATGTATAAAAAAGAATTAAATAGTCTGAGACCTGAGGAGCTAAAGACCGTGTATGACTGAGGTCAAGGGTAAGAAACCAGACCAAGATGGGCATTTGGTTCACAATTGTTAGCTTGCCTCAGAATCCAAATAACACAGATTGCTGGCCCTGAGCCCTAGAATTTCAAATTCAGTATGCCTGGGGTGGGGTGCAGGAATTTGTATTTCTATCTACTAGTTTGATCTAGGGATCAAACACGGAGAACCACAGGACTAGAATGCCTCTCCAACAATCAGCCATACTAGTGGAGAAAACTCTCCAATTTCTGAAGAGTCGATAAGACACAAAGGTCTAAGGGTGTAATTGTCACATGCCATGTGGAAAAATATCACAATGTGTCAACCTTTGACCAGTAAAGAACAGCTGAGAAAGCCAGGGTATGACCCAAGCCCATGAGCTGGGAAGAAGTGCTGGGGGAAGGTCAGAGGCAGATGGTACAAACTGCAATGACAGGAATGTGCGCTGACCAACCTTCCTTGTGTTTTGTTTTTTCAGTGTACTGAGTAGTATCAAAATAGAGATGGAGAACCAAGTGGTCTTGCAGGGTTGCAGCATGGAACTGCTTGTTAATAACTGGAATGAACTGAGTTTGACCAACTCATCAGGGAAAGTCACTTACCACCAAGCCTGACAACCTGAGTTTCCTCCCAGAAATATAGTCAAAGGAGAGAAATGAGTCCTATAAATTGTTTTCTGGCTTCCATGTGCATGTTCCATGGCCCATGTGTGCCCACACACATGCACATGTATGCACACATAATAAATAAATGTTAAAAAATTAAACAGAAACTATAGCTTTCAAATTGCAAGATAACCCAGAATGCATGCATTAGGTCTGGTATTAGCTAATGGGGTTGAGGGGAAATAGAGAAAAATAAATTATAGAGATCTCTGTAGTGTTGAGTCTAAAGAAGAGTCAGCATATCTTACAATTTTACTATAAATTTTTCTGTCAGATTGGACAGACGACATCTACATGTTAGATACAAAAAGACTGCACCTATTCAAAATACACGTTTTAAAGTCCTTCCTTCATAAGTCTTTTTAGAGTAAGAGTCTTCAGAAATTATGAATGAATAAGATCATGAGACCCTCCAGGAGCCATTAATGTCCTTTTATAAATGAAGAATTGGGCTGGTGAGACAGCTTAGCATGTTAAACACTCACTACCCAATCTGGCAACCTGAGTTTGATCCCTAAAAGCCACATGGTGGAATTAGGAAACTGACTTCTACAAGTTGTCCTCTGTCCTATACATGTGCACTGTGGCAGGAAAATGCATAGTAAACACACACACACAAAAATTGTTTAAAAATTACTAAGGGGAGGCACAGGCTCTTTATTTCTGCTCTCTACTAAGTAAGGATTCATCAAGAAGATAGCTAACTCCCAGTGTGGTAGCACTTGCCTTTAATCCTAGCACTGGAGAGGCAGAGGCAGGTAGAACAATGTGAGTTTGAAGCCAGCCTGATCTACATAGCAAGTTTCACGTATAAGGATTCCTAGCATATATCAGCCACAGCCACGTGGTAAACCCAATATGGCACCGGGTAAGATAAGAGTTCCTGGCATGGAGGCCATGTGGTAAACCCAACATGGCGCTGGCAGAACATGCCTTAGGGAGGGCACACCTCTAGGCATGGCTACATAAATCTGTGCCCACCCGCTCTCATAAAAGGAGCTGCCATGTGAAAGGCTGCTTCTCTCCCCCATACCTGCTCAGAAACCCCCTGAATAAACTCTCATGTGGCATCTGGTAGTGTGTGTCTGATATCATGTGCAAAACTAATATTTTGATGCCATGACTTGGATAGGCTCTCTCCTGGGCTTAGGTGCACATAGGCCAGAAGATCCTGATCTCGGACTCACTACCAGGCCACCTTCCATCTGCCCTGCTGCAGCTTGTTCGAACACCACCAACCTCAATTGATAAGTCTTCCCTTTCCAGTCAGCAGCGTAAATGAGTACTATTATCTCTGGAAAAGACCAATGATCATCCAGCTCTCCGGTAGGACTCTAGTCTTTCAGAGGACCACCCCCAGCCATGATCTTCACTATTTACAGCTGTTCCTTCTCACCTGACACTCATTTTTTGCCTTCCCTGCTATAGAAACCAAACCCAGATCTTTGGACCTGCTCCCAGACTCTGTCCCCAGGGCTCTGCTCTAATGCCGACTCTAGGTGTTAACAAGTTCCTATCAGTAGCTAGCATTGGATGCCCACCCTAGGTGCTGATGAGTGCCTATGGTGGCTTAGTATTGGGTTTTTATGCCCACCCCTGAGAACTCGTTTTTAGAGGTAGTAAGCATTGGTTCGGGCTTTGCCCTGATTCCTATCCTAGGTGCTGGCAAATGTCTAGTGATAGCTAGTGTGGTTTTTATGCCCACCTTCATGGTGGCTAGTGTTGTTTCAGGTTTTGTCCTAATGTCTACCGCTAAGAGCTGACGAGTTACTTCATAGTAATTAACTTTATTCCCCCAGGGCCACTTGTTGGCTGGGTGACAACCCAGATTTAGTGATCAAATCCTTCTTCCCCTCTTGGCATCAATAATAGAGAATGAGCCAGAAGAAAATGTCTCTCCATCCTCACCTCTACGATGCATTCTTGAGACTCTCAAGTCACTTCGTTTTTTATCTTACCCAGACACTACCAAGCTTATCTGTTTTTGCACAAGAAATGGCCTAAGTACCCCTTAGATAATAACTCAAAATAGCCATCTAATGGACCCCAATATTTCACAGAAGCTAATTTTTGCAAGTGTACAGGCAGATGGAAAGACATCCCTATCTCTTTTCATATCTCAGCTCTAAACTTTCTCTTCTGGCTTTTTCTTCTTCTGCCATCCGTTTCTAGCCTCACAACCAGATCCTTCTCTGGAACCCTTACATTTCAAATCTCAATGCTCACCTGCAACTCTTCCAACTTTTTCCTTTCTGGGAACTTCGAACCTGGCACCTACATTTACCCCACTGGTCACTCATGCTCACGCTCCTAAGGATCCTAATCCAGTTCTCCTTCTGGGGGAAGTAGCTGGCGTAGATGAGAGAGTTAAAGTTTATACCCTGTTTCCTGTCAGAACTTTCTCAGGTGGCAAAAAGGGGGGGGGGGGCTCTTGAGCTAAGGCAAGTTTGGGAATAGGCCAGAACTCATGCAGATGAGGTTCATCAGACAAATGTAGCACACCTCCTGGGAGCTGAAACTGTTCCAGATGTAGACCCCTATTGGAATTATAATGCACCACGGGAGGTCTTAGCCAGAGACAATTTTGTGACCTGCATAGAGCTGCTCTGAAGCCTGTCAGTTTTTTTTTTAAATGTAAGAGATAGTACAGGATAAACAGGAGAATCCATCCCATATTTTTAAAATGCCTCACAAATGCTCTCTTACAATATACTAACTTAAATCCAGAGAGCCCTGAGAAAAGGCAATTTATCACGACTCATTTCTTACCCAGAGCTAGTCGGATATCAGACCTAAACTTACATCTCTTGAGAGGGGACCACTGACTCCACAGGCAGAAGTCTTAGTGCTGGCTTTTAAGGTGTCTCACAGGAGAGATGAGAAAATACAAAAAAGATACCTCCTGCTGGCAAAAGCTATCGGACCAGCTTCTTTGCATCCCTCCATGGCAAAGCAGACCTAGACTTCCTGTTGTGTGCTTTAAGTGTGGCCAGCTTGGCCACTGGTCATGGAGGCTGTTCAGGTCTTTTCCTGGGTGCTATCAAGGGAAACACTGGTCTAAGTGACAGTTCCCAAGCCCCATGTGGCAGGAGCACACTACACACAGACCACTCCCGCACTGATCTCCTGGGCCTGGCCATGAGTGGTTGATGCTGCCATCATCATTAGGAAAAGGAAGCCATGGGTAGTCATAACAGTATCAGGGAGGTCCATCTCCTTCCTCGTGGGCATTCGTGCCACATACTCAGTCCTGCAGAGTTTTGGGGTTCTGCTTCTCTAGCCTTTCCATTGCTGGGGTGGGAAGCAAATAATTTTGGACTTATCAGACAACCCCTACTTAGTTGTACTTTCAGGGAAATTCCTATCACTCACTCATTTTTGGTCATGCCAGGCTTTATCCCTATTACCCACTCATTTTTGGTCATGCCACCCTGCCTCATACCCCTAATGGGAAGAGATGGATTTTCAGTTAAAATAGGAGCTTTAATTTCTTTTAGTCATCACATTCACCTAAATCCAGCCTCACTAGCTGCTCTAGCCGCTCCCTTGCTTCTGCTATCTGCTCGGCCTGTCAGTGCCAGACCCCCATACCCTCTTCCAGCCTCAAGTGTGGGATACCCAGAATCCTTCTGTCAGTAGACACATTTCCCTAAAATTCCCCATCTCTGAATTTGCTGTTCCAGCCTGCTTCTCAGAGCCGAAGTCTAAAAGATTACAGGAAACATAAAGCTCTGAGGTATTTTGCCTCGCCCTTCCCCTCCCCCACAGACTAACCCTCCAGCCTCCCCTTCTGGAGAATGGAAAAATCCAGAAGCCACCTTACCATCAGAAAACATTTGACTGCCACGCCCGGGGACTAGAGAAAAGGAACCAGGAGTCATTTTTAGAGTCTATAACATGGAAAACAAAGACTGTTACCTGCTTCCCCCCCCCCACCAAAGAAAAGGAAGCAGAAGCCATTTTAACCTCAGTAGACAAAAATACATGAAACATTTTAACCTCTTCCCATTCCCAGACTTAGCAGAGATCCACAAACTTTATTGTGCAACCACTAGTCACTGGAGCCTCCTAGAAGAAAGAAACAGAAAACAGCTACCTCAAGGTTTATTTAAAGTATAGACAAAGCCTAGTTTAAGGTTCTATGTGTCCCAATTTCAAACCTTCTTTCTCTCCTTTTTCCTCTTCTCTTAATTTGACCTCTAGACCCGTAATAGCAGAGACCCTCACTACATGTTTCTCTTCCCAAGATTTTCTTACACAGTTTTTACTGAGCTCCAGAAAATCAGAATTTATTATCCCATGCCTTCAACTCACCCAGACTGCAGAAATGATCCACAAAACCCAGCAGACTGACCGCCAGAGGATACAGCTGCCATCTGAAAATACAAACTTTACCTTAAGACAGCTTGAAGCAGCCTTAAGAGATCCATTAACCCATTTTCCTCCTGCCCGCCCTTACATAAACCTGGCTTTATTTTATAATAAACAGAAGGGTGAAATGTAAGGATTCCTGGCATGTAGCAGCCACAGCCATGTGGTAAACTCAACATGGCACCAGCAGAACATGCGCTGAGTAGCGAGAACACACCCCTAGGCATGTCTACGTAAATCTGTGCCCACCTGCTCTCTTAAAAGGAGATGCCATGTGAAAGTCAGTGTCTTTTCTCTTTGGCTTCTCTCCCTCAAACTTGCCCAGCAACTCCCCTGAGTAAACTCTATTGTGGCATCTGGTGGTGTGTGTCTGATCTCACGCATGAAACCAACATCAGGACATTCAGGTCTACCTAGAGAAACCCTGTCTCAAAAACAGAAAGCAAACCCCAAAATTATCTGTACCAATGTCGATCCTCACCAGATACAAGAGCATTCTGTTCCTTGGCTCCTTGCTCACTTGGCCTTTTATGTCCTAATTTGATATAAATTTTACAAATAAAGACAAAACTAATTATTAGTTTCCCTACCAAGCCTTCAGTGATGTCTAGGAATGAGCACTGCTTAAGACATAAATACATTCTCCGCAAATACAATTGGCTGATGCTCCCAACTTGGTATTATATCATGAGAAGAAATGACTTGATATCTCAGTTTTGTACATTATATGTGCAGAGAAGTTACTGAGATGTTGATTTGGGAGGTGCCATGTGCATGTTTCTTGTTCCTTTGCTTTTGTGGAGGCAAATTACTTAATTTGTTCTTCTGCGGAAATTTGTTAAGACTTTGTCTCTACTAAATAGTTACTCTTCTCTTTGGGTCACCAACCAGCTCCCAAATAAAAACAGAGACTTTTATTATGAATGTTCAGCCTTAGATTGTCCCACTAGATTTTTAACCTTAATTTAACCTGTTTCTATTCGTCTGTGTTTTGCCTGGGGCCTTTATCTTTCTTTCATTCTGTATGTGCTACTTTCCTGCTTCTTCCATGTCTGACTGGCTCCTGGTGTCTTCCACTCTCTTTTTCCCTCTTCCCTTCCTTAAACTTCTCCTTCTACTTATGCTCCCTGATGGAAGTCCTGCCTATGCCTCCTCCCTCACTATTGGCTAGCCAATCAGATGCCTCCGGCAGGCAAGGTAGGACAACCGCACATCTTTACATAATTAAATAAATGTGCCTTTGCATAGTTAAACAAGTTTCTATAACAATACTGTTAAGTCAAGTTTAGTAAGTCATACATGCCTTAAAATACCTATGCCTTTCACATTTATTTATGTGGAAATTATTCAAACTACTTTTTATGCTGCTATCTATCTTTTTGCTTATCTGCACTTTCTTTTAAAGCTTAACCAGATAATGGTTTGTGTGCTTTAAATATCCAGCTTTTTTGATTTGCTTCTTTAAATTCATTATCCAAATAATAATTTACAATTTTATGTTTGGTAGTTTCTTCCATTTGCTTTACTTTGCTGTTTTTTATTTTGAATATTAAATTCATTTATAACTACATTTGATTTTTGTCAAGTATTTAATCCACCCACATGCTTTTCTCTAATAATTGCTTTAGAACAAAAACTTTGTTCCTTATTTCATTATTATCATTTCACAAAATTCTGTCATTTTTTTTACTCCTTTTTAAAAAAAGTGTTTGAATACTTTTTAAAGTGTGAAAAAGAGTTTAGATATTAAAAAAGCCTATTATTATTCTCTGGTTTTATTGTATTATAATCAGACACTGCTATTTCTATATTTTTAATCTTTGGAGTTTAGTTAGTTTTTTAAATAGCCTACTGTTTGGTCAAGCTTCATGAGCTTTTATATTTACTTGAAAAGAAGTCAAATTCATACCTGTAAAGGTACAGAATTCAATAATGTTTTGTAGAAGCTTTTCATCTTCCTTCACAAGGGAAGCCTAGAATATAGAAGATGGAGACCCACACCAAGAGAGTTGAGAGGAACAATAAACCTTTGAAAGAAAACTGCTTCCCCCCTCCAAAAAAAATAAAAACATGTTAAGAGAAATGAAAAAGAAAATTGTGTTGATGAAACAAGAATAGATTTGTGTGTGTTTGTGTGTGCTTCTTAAAGAAAACCTTTTAAAAGGCAATAGAGCCCTTGCAAATGAAGGGAAAGTTTTAAGACATCTGCAAATTCGGACAAAATGTAAAAGACTAAGAATGGCAGGAGGAGGGATGGATACCTGAGTACTTAGTGATAAGCTCCTCCCTAGGGCAGGGGCAGCTCATGAGGGTGGTGACTCACAAAGTCAGGAATCTGAGCAGCAGGTTAGACCAACAGTCTCCTCTCCTGCTCAGTTCCCTCTAGAGAGCTGCCAGTGACACCCCTCCTAGATACCCTACCAAAGCCCCCCATGAAGCCAACTTGGTATTGAGACCTAGTATAGTCCAGGCTGCATGATACAGGTGGGAGCTCTTAAGGTGGACCAGGATCCAGGGCCTCCCTCATCCTGTTTCCTCCTCCCAGACAGCTCTTAGCATTCCAGCCCTAAACCTGCCTGGCACTGGGCTGCGAGTAGTCAGGTGTTTCTCTTCGTTTCTAAGTTTTCAAGTCCTTTTAGACAAAGGTGGAACACAGCAAACTGTCTTCAAAGTTAAGGAAGCCCTGCCCCTCACCCCAATGCTTAGAAACACAGTGACTAACCTCTCTTTGAAGAAAAGAGGAAATGCCTTCATTTCTCCGATGGGTCGCATGTTGTTCCTAAGAAGGGACAGAATGCTACTTGGTAAAACCACACAGACTACAGCAGTGTGGCTTTAGCTATTAAGTCTAGCAGAAAACGTGGTGTTTCATGTGGCTCTGATAGTAGATTCAATAGGCAAATGTATGCCAGCACAGAAACTGGGGGGAAGGGGCAATTCTTTGTATGAAAACCTAAATTTGTTGATTTGGGGGTTTGGGTTTTATTTTGAGGGGGACAACCTTTAGGCTGAGCTTCTGATCCTTTCTGCCACTTGCCACTGAAGCTTTGGGAAGCTTGAATCGAGTTGCTTTACTGCTCAATGCCCCCGTTTTCATACTTTCACATAAGAAATAAATGAAGTTCATCTGTGTGCAAACATATGTAAACCCTTGGAACAACGCCTGGGACATTGAAAGTGCTAAGTAACTAGATACTATTTTAACATGCTCCCACTGATATAAGAGATGTAAGATGTAAAACAGAAGTTTATTTACACTACTAGTCAGGTAGACACATTAATTTGCCAGGGCTTCCATAGCAAGCACCTCAGGCAGAATTATTTAAACAGAGATGGACCTTCTTGTGGTTCTGGATGCTGGAAGCCTGACATTAAGATGTCTGCAAAAGATACAGGTCACTCAGAAGATAAAGGAACTTTTCATACAGGCCTGGTCACCCAGAGTCAATCCCTTGGAACCTATGTAAAGGTACGGGGAGGGGTCTCACTCCAGGAAATTGTCCTCTGACTTCTACAGGGATCATTTCTTAAATACATCAGTAAGGTTACAATAACTCTGAAGCTCCCCCTTGTAGATATCAAATGGTCTTTACTTTGTGTCTGCATTCTAACTGGTTTTTATGAGGGTACCACTTGTGTGTGATTAGGGCTTATGCTAAAGACCTCACATTAATGTTATCTTTTTAAAGCCTCCATCTCTAAATAAAAAGCACATTCTGAGAGACTATAGGTTAGAATAACAACACAATTTTTAGGGTTCAACTTGACCCATAATGACAAAGAAATAGAATTTCCCTAGTTTGATATAATCAGTCTATATTTTCCTACTGAGTTTCTACTGCTGTTTGTGCCTGTCTCTACCTGCTGGCTTGTTTTAGAAAACATTATAAAAATATCAATCAGGTACTAAGACTTGTTTATAGGTGCCCTTCTAAATAAAATCTTTAAAGAAACCTTGAATCATTTTAGTCTTGATTAAAAGGCTCAGTGTCTGCAGCTGCACCCACATCCTGCTTCTGACTGTAGGACAGTATATGGCTCTATAAGATGAAGGTTATAGTTTTTTGAGTGTTGTAGAAATGATGAGGAATTAGGGTCATTGAGCACTGTCTCCTTCCTTTTCTGATGTCCCTTGCCTATCCTTCCAAGTGGAAAACTCCTTCAGAGTGACAGGAAACACAGATCTATTGGCTTGTCAGCTCTCCCTGGATGATTCAGCAGCACCTCTGTTCTTGAAAACAGAGGAGACTCCTCTGAACCCTGCCATCGCATTCAATCTTGCCCTAGGCAGTTGACTCAAGGATGCTCCAGGTAACAAAGGGATAGTGGATAATCCTGGGGTAACTAAGGACACTGACTGAAGATTCCCATAGAGAAGACAGATTCCAAGTTAGCATTCAAGAGAGTACAGTTACATGAGCTGATATCCTCTTCAACATAAAATGGGGGAATGGACTGAGAAGTACTTTCTCAAAGTCATAGGGACACTCCACGTCCATTGGCAGCAGTGAACTCTTGCAAATCACCCATATGGCTTCAAACTGGACAGAAGATAAGGAACCAGTCACCAGAGAGACTCCTCCAAAATTTCTAGAAGTAGGTCAGAAGTTATTATAGTTCAGTAGTGGCTTGTTTACATGCCAGTGTCTGGGACTGAAACTTGCTACCACATACAAGAGAAAAAAAATGGTTACAACCTAAAACTATAAGAACTACCTTCACCTTTAAGCTAAGTCTCATGCCAACACTGACTAAGTCTGGTGCTAGAGACAATGAGGCATCTAAACATGACCCCCTAGCCACCTCCCTCCCTTATCCCAGCTGGCTTCATTGCCGATTCTATTAAGAGAGTTTGTCTGAATCCTCCTCACCCTTCATGCTTTCCTTTCAATAATTATCAATCCTCTGAGACACACCCTAATGTTTGATTATTAATTCTCATTTTTTCTTGATGCTACCTACACACGTTTTCACAGTCTAGAATAAAGTGTTCCATCTATTTCTCTATTGTAGAGCATATCTATTAGGATTTTGTGCATATTTGGTATGGTTCAAATTTATCTGGTTATCTGACAGCAGATTTCTATGGATGCAGGGCCTGGGGAATGCAGCAGACAGCAGAGGCAGATAGCAGGAGACACTTGAAGCTGTTTATATGTAGAACAGAACTTCATTGTCAATTGGGTATGGTTATGACTAACAGAAAGGTTATGATAACAAGGAAGGTATGATAGCAGAGATGGGGGTATGAGAAAGAGAGGGAAAAAAAGAGGAAAAGAGAGGGGGAGCTCCCAAGAGAAACAGAGAGAGGTGGGAAATTCTTCAAGGGAACAGTGTCAGAGCTCAGAGAAGGGTGTGGCTTTATAAACTAACAATATCCTCATCCCAGACCCCTAACTAGAAGTTAGTTCTTATAACAGATTGGAAAGGAATGTAGATGCATGTGGCTGCCCAGGTGAAGAGGGGCAGAGTCTGTCCTTTTTACCATGAGTCAAGCAGGTGTAGGGCTGAAGTTCTATCGGCATGTAAGTACCTATACTCTCACCTAGAATCCAACCTTCTAAAAGATCATTTCAAGCTCCTTTGTTTGTTCTGACCAACTGCAAGCCTCAAAGGGTTGAAATATCAAGCTAAATGATTTTAGATAAGTTTGAAAGGCAGGTTCAAAAATTCACTGACAACATTTAAATCAGCATCTATGAGTTAATGCTATTAGGACTTTTAAAAGCATGATTCAAAAACAACTAATCAGAATTCACTTCTCCCTTATGGAAAAGTAAGATATACAAAACTTAAGGTTGGGATAGGACATCAGGTTCCCTTGAAGTCTCTAGCATCTCCATAGTGTAGCTCTTTAAAGGGACCCTTCCCTTGGCAAAGTCTTCTCAAGTGTCTCTGGGGTTTTCCTCAGTTAAGCCTAACTCTTGGAGTTTTGTGCTTTCTGACATCGTCCAGTGTAAGGAAGAATCCTGCTTGGACCCGATGGAAACAGATGCAAACTCACAGCCAAGCACTGGCAGAGTTCAAGGAAGCCTGCAGAACAGGGGAAGAAGGATTGTAGGAGCCAGAGGGGTCAAAGGCACCACAAGAAAACTCAGAGAATCAACTAACTTGGGCTCATAGGAACTCACAGAGACTGAGCCAACCACCAGGAAGTCTACATGAGACTGACCTTGGCACTCTGCATATATGTTACAGTTGTGTGGCTTGGTCCTCTTGTAGGACTCCTAACAGTGGGAACAGGGCCAGTCTGTGACTCTTTTACTGGCATTTGAGACCCTAATCTTAACACTGGGTTGTCTTGTCCAGACTTAACACACAGGGAGGTGCTTAGTCTCACTGCAACTTGGTATGCCATGTTTTGTTAATACTCATGGGAGACCTGCCCTTTCCTGAACAGAAAAGGAGGAGTAGTAGATGGGGGGTGGGGTGTGAAACAGAAGGGAGGGACTGGGAGGGAAGGAGGGAGGGAAAACTAGGGCTAGGATGTAAAATAAATAAAAAGACAAATAAATAAATTTATTTTAAAAAGAATCCTGCTAGGTTTGTTTGGCTAGAATCCTCCATTCTCCATATCTGATCACTGTCTATTTGAACACATTCCTCGCCAGCATCTTACTCCAAGTGATGTCTGAGTCCCACACCTGCCTTGAGCAAGAGTCCTGTTAGGTCAGTTTACTGGGAATGTCCCTTGACTTTGATGTTTTCTCTGCTAGTTTTCTAGCCTCTGACCTTTGACCTTTGTTGACAAATTCCCACTGGTCTTTGTTTTCTAAACATCTGTCATCAAGTCTACCTTGCTGTTTAGCTTGTTGCATCTAAACACCTTTTTCTTTCACAGTTTCATATCTGGGGAACACTTAACATCTGTGTCCCTGGCAAATGATGGAAACCAAAAAACAAAAACAGATGTTTCTTCAGGAAAGCTGCCAAATACGGTTGGTCATAGGACATTTTCTTTTATGTGTCTTCTGCCAAACTTTAGTCTACAGACACATCTAATTGCACAGATGCTGCTGGATGTGCCCTTTCCTCTTTGCAGCCCTATGCCTAGAGACAAAGCCCACCACCATTGAAGAAAGGGACACTGGACATATGGGACAGATTTTGCCATGGGCAGTTCAATGCTCAATTCTCTTTCTTTTTACCTTCAGAGACTTAACACAGGAACTAGGAGGAAATTTATGCAAAATTCTATCTCTCTTCTTGGTTCCTCTCCAATAGAAGTACACAAGAAGCAGTCAAGAAGCCAGTTATGGGGTACATAAGAGATTATGGGAGCAGAGAACCATGCTGAACTGAGAACAAAAACTAAGCCTATATCTACATAGTTATGTTTCAGGCCCTAAAACTTGGCCTGTGATGTAAAAAATAAGCATCCAAAAAATATTAGTTGAGGAAGCCCAGCACAGTGGCACATGCCTTTAACCCAGGCACTTGGAAGGCAGAGGCATGTGGATCTCTGTAGGTTTGAGGCTAACCTGGTCTACATAGTGAGTTCCAGACCAGCCAGGACAACACAATGAGGTAGGTGTGTGTGTGTGTGTGTGTGTGTGTGTGTGTGTGTGTGTGTCTGTCTGTCTGTCTGTCTGTCTGTTTGTCTGTCTGTGTGTGTGTGTGTCAGTGTGTGTCTATGTTGAATCTGGGATGAAGTCCAACTGTTGAAGAAGTGACAATGTAATTATTTTTTGAGAGATTCAGTGTTTGGGGCTCCTATACATGCTCAAGAGGTGAGAAAATGAAGCTGCTCTGTAGCCCTGGACTCTGACTGTTTCTGGTGTAAAGTGACCCCTTATTTATATAAAAGGAAAAGCACACATATAAAGCAGGAAGCATTGCCATTTTGATAATGCTGAGCCTTGCCCTAATGGTGCAAATGCCTTTGTTTGATATGGCTGAGAAAGTTTTGTGATTCTGGGCTCATTGCCAGGCATGAGCATGTCATTGCTGAAGGTCCACAGATGCCCTTCCAGAAAGAGCCATTTCCCTTTTTAGCTCAGCTGTCTTATGGCAGGAGTGAATGCTCTATGGGCAGCACTGCTTCATTCTTCTCTATGGGCAGGAAGGTCAGACAAAGCTTAGGTATGGTGCAAGCCTCTGAAAGTGCAATGAACAGCAAGTTGTTCCCCCATTGGAATTTTTAATACTAAATTTATTGGAATCTTTGGTATAAGAACCAAGAGCAGAATTGGCTGGGACGATGTCTCAGAGTAGCCCAAGTCATTTTCAAGAACCAATGACAAAGAAATATCATCATATTAATGAGAACAAATATTTCTCTGTGTGCTCAGGTAAGGCTCACGCTAAGACTAGATATCAAATAGGGAAAGCCAGGTACAGAATAACCAGTACATAGGCATAGCATACTGAAATTTGAGGAAATATAGATGGATATGAATATTTATAAATGCAAAGGCAATGCCATCTCTAGGGAATCTCTCAAGAAACTGATTATCATGGTTGCTTTTCACAGGGAGATTCTGTTACTATAACAGAAATTAAACTTGAGTTTCATCATACACATATCCTTGTGGAACATAAAATATCAATGCAAAACAGGAATCAATAAAAATTAGAAAATAATGATGAAAATAATAAAACACAACAGAAACAAAACTTGGTGGTTACATGTGCACTCAGGAGGTAGATTGAGGAAGATTAGAAGTTCAAGGTCAGTTCATGGGCTACAGGAGACCTTGTCTACAAAAGAAGGAAAAAGGGAAGGAAAGGAGGAGCCGGGAGGGGAGGGGAGGAGGGGAGGGGAGGAGGGGAGGGGAAGAGGGGAGGGAGCATGACTGAGAAGTACATACTGGAATCCTAGAATGAGTGGCAGGAAGAGAGCCATGGTCACAATATGCATCAGAACTGGAGTCCAGGACAACAGCAGTGTGACATGTGAAAGCTGACAAGACAGGTGGATGTGTAAGTGAACATCAGAAAGAGGAAGCCATTCTCTCAGGATGAGTGTTTGTGGAGAAGAGGTATGGGACCAGACTCAAGCCAACTCATTATCAGCGACATTTTACCATAACTTACTTAGAAAGGTTGGAAAATAATGCTATAAAATATGAGGAGTCATGTCCATGCAAGGTCAATGAGATGAAAGATTCCAGACAAGTCTTTATAGCCATGAGTTCCCTACTTGACTATATTTAATGCTACCTGTGACAAAGCCTGTGTTTGACCGAACCTGAGTATGGCTCTTCAGTTTTATAAAGAATCTTGCCAAATCAGTGTAGTGAAAACTGCCCACCTTTGCTATCTGTTCACTCTCCACAGCCATCCAAGCTTCTCACCTGACATCAGGATCTTCCCATGACGCAGTTACCGTGCAGAAACCGTGGAGGCAGTAACAGAAGATCAAGGTGTGGACAAGAAGATGAAGACAAGGCAGCATTTGTTCACTGTTGGGGAGATGTAAATTAGAGCAGCCATTATGGAAAAGAGTATCATGCGGCTGAAGGAATGTGTCAGTGGGTAAGAGAATTGACTACTCTTGCAGAAGGCCTAAGCTGTGTTTTCACTGCTCACATAGTGGCTCTTAATTGCCTGTATCTCCAGTTCCAGGAGATCCAGTTCCCTCTTCTGCAGCCACATGGCACACACACACACACACACCATACACACACACACACACCACACACACACATATACACACACACCATACACACACACACCACACACATACACACCACACACATACACGCATGCACCATACACACACACCACACACACACATACACACATGCACCATATACACACACCACACACACACACATACACACCATATACACACACATACACACACACCCCTAAGGTTGATTTATGGTACACATACAGGCATGTACAAGCACATTCATGTGTACCTGCACTCACACAAACACACATCACACTCCTACACATACATACACACTCACACACACATATGACACATACACATAAACACACCACACGCATTCACATACCACACACACACATGCACACAGACACATATGCACACATACACACACACCACATACATGTACATGCACACACACACCCCTAAGGTTGATTTATGGTACACATACAGGCATGTATAAGCACATAATGTGTACCTGCACTCACACAAACATGCATCACACTCACTCACACACACACACACACACACACACACACACATCGTGTGTTTGTACATAGGTTACTATTCATTCAGCCTTTCAAAAAAGTGAAATTTTGTCACTTGTAAGATGAATAAACTCAGGAGACACTATGTTCAATGAAACAAGCTAGCTACAGAAAGGGAAATATTGTATGGTCTCACTTACATGTAGACCCTAAAATAATAAAAGTCGCAAAAGAGTGTAGATTTGTGATTGTCCAGGGCTTTAGGGATATGGAAATGGAGAAAGGCTAAAAAGTTCAAATTGTGCTAAATAAGTAAAGCTAAAAATCTATGTGGTACAGTGCCTAGAGCCAACGATACTGTATCTAACCCTTAAATTTTTATTTGGAAAGGTCATTCTCACTATATTCATTATATACACACAAATAACAATAAAAGACACAGGAAGAAGCTTCTAGAAGCAGAAAATATGTTTATAGTCTTGATGATGGTTTTACTGGTATACATTTATTTCCAGACTCATTAGTAATTAACATTAAATGTGTAGTTTTTAATATCTGTCACTCATTGATAAAATGATTTTAAAAAGAATTCCATTGAGTTTATTGAACAAGGATCCCTTTATTCTTCATGCTTGCTCTTAGGAATTTTCCACCCACTGACCCAATCCTGTTCCTTCTTACTAAGTCCCTACTTGTCTATATATTCAGCCTATCTCCTCTCCTAAAGCCCTTTCAACTGAAGTCTTTCTTATATCTTTAATAATAGTTAGGAATAGAACCTTTAAGCACCAGCTATTTGAAAAGCTGCTATAATGTAACACCCATAGAGATGATTCTCTTTTCAATGGCTATATTGTTACAAGAAAATTATTCCAGAAATCTCTCTGCTCGTTTATATTCAACTGAGAACAGGTTAGGCAACCCTGTGGGGAAAAGCCTTCGAGAGGAGTTAGGACCACACTCTCTTGATTTCACCACCCAAGCGCATCTCTTGACCTTCTTCTTCCCTGAGGAAGATCAGAGCTTTTTCTAGCTCCACGTGAAAAGGTTGAAGAGATCCGAAGGAGGAAAGGTATGACTTACTTGCAGTAGATTTAAGTGTACATTATGTTCAAACTCACATTGTACAGGCTACAAAGCACAGCAAGACTTAATATCATTAGACATTAAATATAACAAGAATGCTGTATCTGAACTAATAAAGATAATCAAAGGCTATAAGTCATAAACTTCAAACCTCTGGTATTTTACGTCTGTCAGTCTCTGTGGGGCTTGTTTGTTTGTTCGTTGTTATTTTCTCCAATATAATATTTTATTGATGATTTCAGAGTTTCACATAATGTTCCATGATCACATCCACTTACTTCCAGTCCCTTGTGACCTCCCCCAAAGAAAAGAAGGAAGAAAAAAAGTAAGGGGTGGAGGAAAGAAAGGAAGAAAGGAAGAAAGAAAGGAGGGAGGGAGGAAGTAACAAAGGAAGGAAGGAGAAAAGAAGGAGGAATGAAGGAAGGGAGGGAAGGAGGGAGGGAGGGAGAGAGGGAGGAAGGAAGGAAGAAGTCCAATTTGTGTTGCCCACATACTCACTAGAGCATGGTCAGTGGCCAGCCTCTTAAAGAAAACTGAGCCCTTCCGTACTCCTACCCTTGCCAGACCATCAAGTATGAAGAGCTACACTGCAGGATCCCTATAGCAGGATCCCTATAGACTTCTATTTAATGCCTTCCTGTTTCTTTGGGTCGGGGAAGAGGCCATCTATGTTTCTCATTCTCAACTGTGAGTTTTTGGTCATCAATACCACTGCAAAAGATGATTCCTTGCCCTTTACAATCAGCATTAGCATTGAGCATGAACTTCCACATGATTCTGGTGACAATACAGACCACAGGCGTCTAGATGGCCTTCAATGATAACACGGACAACTTACATCCTGAAAGAGCACAGACCATGGACATCCACACAGCCTCCAGTGTCATTGTGGACCATGGACCTCAACATGGCCTCCAGGGGTAGCACAGAGCATGAACAATCAACAAAGCCATTTTGTGGCAACATAAAATATTAACACTAATATGACTTCAGGCAGCAGCATAGAACACAAACATCTATATGGACTTCAGTGGTAACATGGACATCAATATGGCCTCTAATAGGAGCCTAGAACATTGACATCTATAATAACAAAGACAAACAAACATAATGAAAAATGAGATGAAATGAAAAAAAAAACACTATTATGTTTTCAGGTTCATTCATAAAACATTACACTATGTATTTTTAACAACATATTTTTAATATTCTCTAAATTATGTTCTTCAGGAGACACTCTGCTATTGTAATTCCATCAAAGATATCCAGATATTCATTAGAGGAAATAAGCATTGAGAAGGGGGCTGGAGAGATGGCTCAGCAGTTAAGAGCACTTCCAGAGATCCAGGGCCTAGTTCCCAGCATCCACATGGTATTCAATGCCTGCCCTCTTCTGGCTGCATTGGGAACAAGACACACATATAGCACATATGTATATGCAAGCAAACACTCATAAACAAAATAATAAAGAGGCAACAACTCAGAAGAAACACAGAAGAGCATTTCAAGGAAAAGAGAGAAAGCAGTAATGCCTAGGATGTGTGATGTAAGAGCCTTTGTTTTAAGCTCTCTCCATAGCTGGTATTTATTATTAAACAGGAAAAGATAGTTGTGTGGGGGTGGGGGGAGGGAAAACACTCCTTCAGATATGAAGCTTAAAGAATGGGAGTTTCTGTTTTCTTTATGGATGCTTTGGAAGGTCTGTGCTTACAGGATGCAGAACGAGATGGCTTCAGGGACAAGGAGGAAGGTTCTGGAAGCACTTTTCCCACCCACTGTAGTTTCCCACCCAGTGTAGTCCCACCCACTTCAGACTCTAGAAGGTTCCAGAAACTCCAGTGATACGTAGACTAGCTAAGAACCAGTGAGCTAGTCATAGTATTTCCTGGTGAGGACAAAGTGACACCTAGGCCAAGCTGCAGCAGGTACTCAAGTGTGGCCTGTAGTATTAGGTTTCTAGCCTGGACTTTCAGGCCTAGCCTCAAGGTTTAGGCCCGTAGACCCACAGACCCGCACAGACACACAGATGCTTACAATAGTTTTAGGCTGATTGGCCTAAGGCCCAGGCATATAACTCGCTAACTCTTTACCTTTAATCTAACCCATGACTCTTATCCGGTTCAGCTATGCAGCTCAGTACCTTTTCTCAGAGCAGCATAGTTATATCCTGTTTCTTCTTGCTTCTCTCTGCCATTCTGCTCTGCTCTGCCTGTCCCTAGAGTCTTCTAGTCTGTTAGCCCCACCCACACTTCCTGTCTGCCTTTGGCCAATCAGTGCTTTTTATTAAACCAGTGGGTGGGACAATTATTTACAATGGAACAACATAATCTCCCTACAGTGGCCTTTGGACCCTCTCATGTACAGTTTGTAGAAAGCACAAAGTCTTAGCTCCACTCTGTCACGGGGAGTGTGAGGAGTCTGTTCTGACAAAGTCCTTGAGTTAAGTTCATACTTGAAGTCTAAAGAACACTAGTGCAGGCATCTTAATTAGAACCTAACTATGGAGGCATATACAGCCAAGAAAGAGAGCTCCTAGGAGATACCAGAGGCATTCTCTGTCTCATGCAAACCAGATGTGACAGGTTTCACAGCCAAGGCCTGTCTAAGCACCTGCCTACCTCACTCTTGTACACTTTGCATTCCCATTTACTCAGACCCCAGCTTCAGAGCTAGGAGACAGAACATGAACAGATGATTTATCTCAAATAAGAGACTTAGCCAGAAGAGGTCTAAACTTTCAAATAGCAGATCTAAACTTTTCTCATTGCCTCATTACAGGATAGAGACTTCCATGTGACCACTACAGAGGAATCTGAAAGCTGCATTCTTTTTTTACCTGAGTAGAATACATAGGTCTTAGCCCTGCCTCACACAAAATTTACAGTAAAAAGATGTTGAGTTTCTGTTTTTGCTTTGAGACAAGATATCACTTGTAGCCCAGGTTACCCTTGGACTGGTGAGGATCCTTCTGCCTCAGCCTCAAAAACGCGGGGATAAAATGCTGTGCTTTACTGTTGTTTTTAATTTAAAAATAAATCTTTATTTTTAGTATTTATATATATATATATATGTGTGTGTGTGTGTGTGTGTGTGTGTGTGTGTGTGTGTGTGTGTGTGTGTGTGTGTGTGTCTACATGTGGGTATGTTTATGTGAGTTAAAGGCTATGGGAACCTCTGGAGCTGAAGTTACCTGAAGTTGTAAGCAGCCTGACATGGGTACCTGGAACCAAACCTGTGTCCTCTGTGTGTAATGAGAACTCTTAACTGTTAAGCTTTCTCTCTATCATTGAAATGTTTGGTTTTTTCTATGTTCATTTCAGTCCTGGGACTTGAATCCAGGATTTAATGTTAGAGAAGTAGTCTGCTATTGCTGAGCTAAAACCCAGCTTTCAGAAGGTTTTGTGGGTCAGCAAGATGGCTTAATGGGTGTGGGTATCTGTTGCCAAACCTGATGATCTGAGTTCAGTCCCCAGGTTTCACATGCTAGAGAGAGAGAACTGACTCCTGTGGGTCATGACCTTTACATGCCTGCTGAGGCACACTCTGTGTGTGTGTGTGTGTGTGTGTGTGTGTGTGTGTGTGTGTGTGTGTGCAGGAAGAAAGAAAAGAAGGAAGGAAGGAGTGCTGCTTGTAATAACACTGGATGCTAGCAAAGAAGGATAAAAGAATAAAAAATAGTAGATAGATATTCAAAAAATGAATTATTTTGCAGACAAATGTTCATAGATTGTTCTTAACTGATCATAAGAAAATTATAAACATATCACAAAATTCATAGGGCTCCTACTTTTATGCTTATGTTTATATGTGCATAATATGTGTGTGTATGTGTGTGTGTGTGTGCTGATTTTAAATGCATATGCCAGACACATTATATTTGTCTTTGGATAAAAATTAAAACTATTTTCTTTTATTTTCTATGCATTATTATCTAATGAAAATGAACTATCTAGATGTGGTGGCTTGGGGAAGAACCGTCCCCGTATATGAATGCTTCATATATCTGAAATAGTACCATTCCATCAGAGGGTGGCACTACTTAGGAGGACAAGAAGGTGTAGTCTTCTTGGAGTGAATGTAGCCTTGTTGAGGGAAGTTTGCCACCAGGGGTGGGATTTGAGGTTTCAAAAGCCCAAGCCAGGCCAAGTGTCTCTTTCTTCCTGCTGTCTGAGGATCTGAATGAAGAACTCTCAGCTACTTCTCCAGTGCTGTGTCCACTATATTGTGTTACTATATTTCCTGCTGTGATGATAATAGACTAAACCTCTGAACCTATAAGCCAGCCTCAGTTAAATGCTTTCTTTTATAAGAGCTGCTGTGGTCATGGTGTCTTTTCACAACAATAGAACAGTGACACAATATAATTAAATGGAGGTTTTGATGCCAAAAATTGAACCCACATGCTGGAGATGTGCTCTATCACATCTGTTGTATAATTAAATTATGAAAAAATTATGCACAATATTACCCAGTTTATGAAAGTGAATTTTTGAAAAATGAAACTCCACATTTAAAAGAAGAATTGTTCAATTTAAAAAAAAGCAATATTAACTAGGATTGACTGTGTGCTTACTAAGTGGAAGGCCTTGTTTTAAGCACTTTGCATATATTCATTTCTTTAAGTCTCGCTAATGTCCTGTGGCATAGGTACTTTAATTGTCTCATTTTCAGAAGTAGAAACTGCAGCTGTGCACCTCAGTGCCAAAGGTTGAGAGTGGCAGGGCCAGGAATCCGGTCTAGAAAAGGGGACTGGTATCACACTCTGAACCAATGTGGTATTCTACATATAGAGCTGCCCCAATGTCATAGTCACATGAGACCAGATGTCAAGATATGTATTGTGTAGAAGATGTCCATGGGACAGTGCTAATAGAGAGGCCCTAGACTATGTACAGAGCTGTGTAGCTCCTTGTCTTTCCCAGTCAGAACTAGCTTCCTCTAACATACGGCAGTAGAAAAATGTTAGGCTTTTTGTAAGTTTTTTAAAAAATGTATGTGCATGTGGCATGTGTGTGAGAGAGTATATACAACCATGCTGACACAAAGAGACCACAGAAGGATGTCAGGTGCTCAGTTATGTCATTCTCTGTCATATGCCCTTGAGACAGATTCTCTCATTTAGCATAGAGCTGGATTGGTGACAGCAAAACCTGACAGGACACCATCTCTCTAAAACAGCTATACAGCAAGGCCCACTTCCATTTTGTAAATGGCTCGAGTGGCTTCATTGATTATAATTTTAGTGATGACTCCATACAAATATAATGAAGGCAACTGGGAGTATATATCGTGATGGTGATAAAGCATATCATACATCTCTTCCAAGCCATCACTTATAATTTATGAACTTTACATATTATCCTTTACAGTCGCTGTGGTGTAGACATGGTTTGTTTCTACCAAAACTGATATTGAAATTGAACTGCCAAGGGAATAGTGTTGAGAAATGGTGGGCCCTTCAAAAAGTTTTTAAGTCACAGGGCAAATGTCAGTGGGCAGGAGCGAGTTATTGTTTGTATTCATGGGTCTACGGTCAGTTGTTTCAAGAATGACTTGCCACAGAGTGAGGGCACCTCTTTATTTTTATTTAAAAAAATGTTTTAACATACCCACCACTGTTCCCCCTTCCTCCCCTCTTCCCAGTCCTCCCTCAGCTGCCCTCAACCCCATCCCCCTTCCATTACTCAGTGAGGACTCCAGGGTGAGTCAATGCAGTCTGGCAGATCCAATTGAGTTAAGACTAAACCCCTCCCCCAGTATCAAGGCTGAGCAAGATGTTCCTCTGTATAAAATGGGCTCCAAAAAGTTGATTTATGCATTAGAAATAAATTCTGGTCCCACTGGCAGAGGCCCCAAACTGCCCACTTTATTCTACTGTCATCCACATTCGGAGGGCTTAGCTCAGTCCCATGTAGGTTCCCCAGCTGTCATTTCAGAGTTAGTGAGCTGCCAGTAGCTTGGGCCAGCTGTCTCTGTGGGTTTGCGAGGGCATCTCTTATGATTTGCCTCCTCACATATTTCTGGTTGCTCTTCCTCTATGAGTTGAATCATGTTACCTTCTCCAGGTACAGCTGCCTGATTTGGAACTTTCCAACCAAGAGTAGCCAAAATACATTATTTTCCTTCATAAATTATCTACTCTTAGGTATTTTGTTGTGGCAACAGAAAAATGGACTAAGTTCCTATGGCTGAGGATCTAGTTCTGACATCACCCTTCCTCCCCTTTTCCCATTATAGCCCCATCATTGTTGTTTACATCAATCAATAGAGGCTATCTTATTATGTCTACATCAACAATGTTCTTTGTAGAGCTAGAGATATGCTGTGATTCTCATCCTTTTTTATATACCTCTGTTTCTCACTCCTAGAGTGAGCCATAATGTTTTTTTCTTTTCTTTCATTAAACAGAGCCCACAAAAGCAAAGTCTTTGTACTATCCAGTTTATAATTAACCATTTTATTTCTCCTAGAAAATAAAATCCCCTCCATAGGGATCTATCTTCCTATTCTGACCTGGGTCTGCTACCCAGGGGATTTAATTAAGTCAGAGAAGGAGTGCTTGTCTTGTAGAAGACTATCCCAGACCTTAGCCCCTAGAGACAAAGACCACAGTGCAATGTGGATCTGGAAAGTCTTTGATGGTTAGATGGATATTAGCATGGGTCAACCCCCCCCCCCTTTCTGTGTGTGTGTGTGTGTGTGTGTGTGTGTGTGTGTGTGTGTGTGTGTGTGTGACCATACCTATGCTGGAGGCCAGAGATCAGCCTCAAATATTGTTCTTCAGTTACCATCTACATCTACTTTGATTCTTGAAACAGAGCTTCTCATTTGCTAGCCAGAAAGCTTTAAGGATCTGCATGTTTCCACACACACAACACAGGGATTTCAAGTGCGCATCCACAACACTTGACATTTTCCCATTGATTCTGGAGTTCAAACTCAATCACCCGTGCTTCTGTGACAATCATTTTACTTTCTGAGCTATCTCCTAGCCTCTGTGTAAGCTTTTCTTTGCAATATATAGGCCTTGATTCTGCTCCTTGGTTATATATATCCACACCAGGCATTAGCACCAATTGTCAAGGCCAGAGCCCCAAGCCTCAGGAAGCAAGTTGCTCTTTCCTCGATGGCCACATAATTAGTCTGCACTGCCCTGGAGTCAGTTTCTGCATTGCCCAGCTGGGCTGTGTTTGGATCATTTCCTGTGGCTCTTAATAAAGCAGCCACTTCATGCTTCCGTGGAGGCTCCCTTGGTTACCCTGGAGGGGCTACAAAGCCACCCTTAGAAAAAGGCTCCATTTCATTCTTAGCCAAGAGCTTTTGTTCCCATAAGTTCTTTGGAAGGAAAGGGTGATAGAACCAGTTCTTCCTATTGCAAGGATGTGGTATGTGTCCAAGTCTGTGTGTATTAGAGAGAAAAAAAAGAGATTGGAAAGAAATATATCATTATGTTAGCATATTTCTGGACATGGTTGTAAAAATAACTTTTTTTCTATTTCTCTTTATTTTATTATTTTTTGAAACCTTGTCATCTATGAGATACTTTTTGAAAGATGTTTTAAAATACTTAAATGTGTGAATCAAAAAGTGAAAAAGTAAAACCAGATATCTCTGAACACATTTGGCCATGGGGATGAGAAGATAAGAGATCCTTTTGCAAGAATAAGTACCCTAGGATTTTCACGGCTGCATTCTCAGCTCCTACCCTCACATCTGGTATGTAATAAGCACTAGAAATATGTACTTAAGTGTATTTGGTAGTGAATGAATGAGTTGGCAAAAATTCCCGAGAGCTGAGTCTGATCCAATCAGGAACTTGGTCCCGGGGAGGAGCCCAGATCGGGCATCTTTCAGCTTTGGCTCACAGCACAGCATTCAATGTTGGTCCTGGGAGAACAGGATGTTGTAAGGAAAAACGGAAAGAACTGTTGATCTAACAATAAACAGCTTCGCTTTAGAAGTGCACAGGGAAAATGTGTCGAAGAAAGCAGGGAAAGATATCCATTCCTCTGCCTTTTTGTGGATCAGCCACACTCTTTGGCAAGGGTGCTTGTATAGGAAACAGAAGCCAGTTCCCCTGGCTTTTCTAAGTGCCAGCACAGCCAGCGTTCCACTTAATTCTCACTACATGGGCTAAGGTTATGAGTCATCTAGGCACAAGATGCTCTCTTTAAAAATGGCCCAGGTGGGAAAAGAGGATGCAATGCTTGGCCGTTTTGCTCTATGTTACACCTCTGTCAAGTCCAAAGCTTGTCCTTGAAATTCAGAAACATGCTAAGAGGTGGACATTCCTGCTCTAGTCATCTTTGAATGTCATGTCTTAAGAACCACTTGGGATTAATACTGCAATGTCTGAGGTGGTATTACCAAGACATTTTGCCGTGTTCCAGCTTCTCTGGAAACACATGAACCTTTTCTACTTATCAGTCAGAGACCCAGGCATACAGGTTTTGCAGTCAGTGAGCCTCTGGATATAGCTTCTTCACATGAGGAATATTCTACTTCATTTTTACCACTACTTTATAAATTAGTGCTTGAGAGGGGATTTCATGGAACCTGATCAAAGGAAGTCACATAGGTATCTTTTAATTTTTTTTCAAATGTACATCCTTTTCTCAGACCCTATGAAAGTTAATTTTATGGCCAAATTGTGTTAGCCCATTGTATGGTTAAACACTAATCTGGGTGTTTCTGGCAAGCTATTTTGTAGATATAAAATAGAGCACAGAATCCTCCAGGAAGTGGGTGGTCCAGATTCAGATCCAATCACTTAAAGGCCTTAAGAACTACCACTAAGGATTTTCAGAACAGAATGCATTCTGTTTCAAACCTTTAACAGAAATTCAGTCTCAGGACTGGGAAGATGGTTCAGTAGGTAAAGCCCTTGCCTTGCAGGCATTAGGACTCATAACACATATAAATACCAGATGGGCATGGAAGTCCATCCATAACTGCAAGGGTGAAGGCAGATACTCAGTGTCTGAGTCCTGGGAGACTTTTGGGTTCAGCTGAGAGCCTCTGCCTCAATGAATAAGAAGAGAAGCGATTGAGAAAGATCCTTGGCCACAGCCAGCCTCAGGTTTCTATATACTTTTAAAGATACTTGTATGCATGCCACATACATATACACATGAAAAATAAAAGATAAAAAAATAAGCTGAGACACATACACACCACAATACATATACAACACATATATACATACTACATAATACTAAACATGTACGTAACACATATATACATACTACACCCACTCTATATTTACATACATATACATATATTCTACAGCACACATACACATCCCACATATACATAATACACACTGTACACATACACCTACACACTGCATATATACTCATACATATAACATATATACTCATATATATATATATATACATACATATATACTCATACACAAACACACACACACACACACAGTTGACTATTTTTTCTAGATAACCCTGTTGCTAACATTGACCATACTATGGATCAAACTTCAGTCTGTCTACACACAAATACCCTATTGCTTCTCTGGAGAACTCTGGTCACTAATGGTGACCATCTTTACCTTCTGAACCAAGCTTCAGTCAAGCTCTTAGAGGCTTCCTGCTTGACCTGTGAAGCTCAATTGTACAGAGAAAATTCTGTCAAGCTAGTTTCTTGACACTCTTCCCCACCATGTGATAAGGATTCTCTGGCCCCTGCTTAGCAACTTCGCAGTTTCACCTTAGTTACAGTGGCTGAGCTTCAGTCTGCTAAGCCCTCTGGCCACTGATGGCCAGCCATAGCCTGGGGGAATTCTACTCACCCAGGCACTGGCTCTGTTGCTGCTGCTAAAGGTAGTTCTAACTAAATCTCTATTGTTCTAATAAAATTCAAAGGCTAGGATGAAAACCTTCCAGGTGAGAAAATTAGAGTAGCAACTGATTAACTTTTTTATCTTTACTAGTGACCACAAAACCCCTTCCTTTCACACCCCCAACTAAAAAAACAAAACAAAACAAAACAAAAAAACAAAAAAACCCAGACTAACTAAGCTCCATCCTGCTAACTCTTGTCAATTACTTCCTAGCCCCGCCTCTCTGAGCCTGGGATTAATTTTGTTTAATTAATGCAAATGCAACACATTATAACATAGTTAACAAAGGCAGCAGAAACAAATGTAACACACTTTCTCATATTTAAAGTAATACTCCACAGCATAAACAAATATAACACATCTTTGCCCAGTTAAAATACTATTCCACAACAGCAGTTCTATCCCCCGGCTGTAGGTCCCCACTTCTCTCTCCCTGTCTTAGTGTAGCTGTGATGCTATAACAGAATATCATCAGTCTGCAGGCTTATAAACATCTGGGTGACTTGGAAATACCTCTGAGAAGCCCAAGAACAAGATAACAGCATCCAAAAGGGATCACATTTCAGGTTCATGGACAGCCCTGTCTGGGTGTATGAGAGGGGTGAAGGGGTTCAAAGGCCCCCTGAATCTCCCAGATATAAATTGTAATTTAATTCATGAGGGCTCTGTCATTTGACCTAATTACTTACTACAAGCTCAGCTATTAATATTACATTTTAAGAGTTAGGGTTCAACATGTGAAAGGGAAGAATAAACATTCATCCTGTATCCTTCCTTACTATAGTAATATAGAATGCATTGAGGTAAGGTCTCATGTATCCCAAGCTGGCCTCAAGTTCCTGTGTAGCTGAAGATGACTTTGAACTTACAAACTTTCTGGTTTATAATGTGCTAAGAACTGAACCCAGGGCTGCATGCAGGCTAGGCAATCACCCTGTCAATTGTATTATATTCAAGTTTTCTGTCCTGCCATTTTAAATAGGTAGCTGATGAAAAACTAACCATCTTTTCATACAGTATCTAAAATTTAAGGCAACATTTATAAGTATGTGGCTACTGTTTCCCATGTTCCTACCGTAATTAGAAGCATTGAGCTGGAAACCAGCTCACAGGTTTGCCTTAGTTAGGGAAGGAAGGGACTACATTTGAGCTCCACTGTAAGTGAGGTACTGAAGGGAAGCAGGCATCACTAATGAAGGAAATACTTCTGCATTCCTTTGGCCTGAGTAGAGAGGTCAAAGAGCAGACAACAATCTGGGGTGGGGCCCTACAGAGGAGGCACAGAATAGTTTCACTATTGCAAGTTCATTTGGGAGTAGGATGTCCTTGGCAAATTCATCTGCAAGATCCAGAGACTTCGCACTACCAAAAGATAGGCTATGTTTGAAAAACCAGATTAAGTCATTAGGGAGCTGGCACTTTTCAGGAAGAAGCAGTCAACTCTCCACAGAGAGTGACAAGTGCTCATCTGGGTGAGGAGTCACAATGACAACTGGCACACTAGACATACAGGGCTGTTGTCTCAGCCACCATCACAGAACACAAGAGCCATGTCGTCTCACTCCTGAACAAGAGCCCACCAGGTTCAGATGGGGGGCTTTATCCTCAGAAGAGCAGCAGGGGAGAAGAGATAATAGTCAGGGCAAGGGACAGGGAAGATTGGGAAGAAAAGGGGAGCTTCAGGACCTAGTCAGCTACTGGCAACCAGCCTGACTGTGATGTACCTGGGAACCTGAGGCCAAGGTGTCTCCTGTACTGATTAGAAAGAAGAAGGGCAAGGGACAGTACCTGAGACTCTGCAAGCAGGGCCTGAGGCTCTTAGACCCAACCTATCCTGTCTTTCCTGTTCTCCCTCAGAGAAGATACAGCGTCTCTCTTTTACTGGGCCAGAGGTGTGTGGACTAAAATCCACTGTCATGTGCATACTAAGTAGGTACTCTACCACTGGGATATTTCCACCGTCTCTTCTTTTTAATGTTGGAAAGCTGAGCCTTTTCCTTCTATGACCTGCATCAGTGCACACTAATAACAGTGATAGCAAAAAATGAAGCTATATTTATTGAGTAGTCTCCCAGCCTAAACACATGACATACATAATTGCATACAACCAACCCTGTCATTCACATTTTTAAAGATGGGAACACGAAGCCATATAGAGTTAAATAAGTGTGCCCCCCCCCATTATGCAGAAAGGAAATTTAATTTAGGTGCAGACAGTCTGTGTTGTCACTTAGTTGCCGTATTATTACCTTAGCATAACTATTTTATTCCAAAGTATGGCTATCACAGAACTGACCACATGTGAAGTATGACAGTCTTAGAGTGAGTAGTCTCCTCTATTCACTAGGGAAATTCACTCATCGGAGAATCTACAAATTGCTCCCAAGCTTTGGTGCTCTTTGGTCCCGGTTATTGACAGCCCAGGGAGGACTGTTTTGCTGTCTCATATTGGGTAGGACTTACTATACACACACCTTCCAGCATCAAAAAAATCTTCTCCTCAGGAAGCTGAAGAGAGTATCATAGAGCAATCCGTGTCCTCCAGGTTCTAAGTTATCAGCAATATTTCTTGCCTACTCCAAGTGCTCTTTCGTTTTTAGATAAGTTGTCTACTGTAGTGTTCTACTGCAGTGAGCTGGGTGTGTTTCTCCACTTTAGATGAGCTGGGTGACCCCACCTGGGAGAATGAATTTTATATATGTCAAGTTACCTCTCAGCAGAGAAAATATCATATACGGTTTTAAGAAACAAAAAATATCTATAAAACTGTTAGCTCAGGGATTGTTAGCAGAGATTCGAGGCTAGTCTTGGTGTTTTCAAATTCCTGGAGTTTCATCTCAAAAATTAAAAAAAAGACTCACACAAAATTTGCAAATAGTAAACTAATGTCATTTATAGCAAATTAGTAATGCGGATTATAGAAGGACAACTGTCTGGTATGACAGTGGGCCTCGTGGGTAAGAGTGCTTGGGGCTCCAGCTGTAGCCTGGGCTCTCTTTCATGAATTCTAAAGAAAGAGTTGGCTGGTTTCTAAGGGGTCTAGTTTGGGTAATTCTGTAGTTAGATTTATAGATTAAATAATATGTTAATATTTAATAATGTTAGTATTTCCAGATGATCATGTTTCTTTACATAAATGCATCTTATTTATGAATTGTCATAAGACAGTAAATAGAAATTTCTCTCTGACATGCACCCCAAACTAGTTCAGGCTTGATCAGCCTCTTCTTAATGAGGGGTATATTTGCATAGATTGCTTCTATGAGCAGGGAAAGTTATCCTATTGTCCATAGATGGAGTTACCTGAACCAGGTGGGGGTTTGTGTTTGATTATGTGCACTGTTTGAAGAAGGATATTTATGCCCTGTACTCTTGGTGAGGTAGCTCAGTTATCAAGTGCATTATTAGAAAAGGGTGGTGTTCAGAACCCAATCAAGTAGAATGCCAAGTTGCTAGCCCATTCCCCTGTGTTTGACTGTCTCAGACTGAGCATAGAATATACATTCTTCTAATGTGTATTCTTGTCCTCTTTGTTGCTAAAGAGGAATATGGCTGTTGTGGTAGCCCCATCAATCCAGAAAACCTGAAACGATTCTGTTTTTTAAAGTTTTTTTTTCAGAGACTTCTTGTTTCTATGGAGTCCTTGCTTGGGCTGGGAAACATTTCCTGTGTTGCCATGGAAGGATGAGTCCTCACGCTTGGGGGCAAAGTCAGACCCCATTTAGGAAGAATTCAGCACTAAGTGGAAGGACAGCGCCTCACTCTGATGCTGGGCCTCATTTCTGGCCATGGTGCTGAAGAACATTTAATGGCATTTCTTCCTCGCTGATTTTTGTACTCATCTCTTTGGCTCACAGGGTGGCTCAAGGGTTCAGGAAGAAGCCTGGACACATTTTATGGTTTATCTCCATAGTTCAACTTCACAAATCTTCATCAGAATTATTTTCCCAGTCCAGGAAGCATTTTGGATAATGAGAACAGTTTCATCCATTTCTGATTCAGCATTTATCAACTAACCCCCCCTCCCCCCGTTCATGAAAGCAATAAGAATTCTGGTAGCACCTACCCCCCCCCCCTTCTCACAAAACTAAGTAAAAATGTATAATAAGTTTGAACTATAGCCTAGTGCAGAATAACTTGCTTTTGGTATAATCATTTTCTCTTTAAACCTCTAAAAATTCTAATAAGCATATACAATCTTTATATTGTATATGAAGAATCTAAGGTTTAAAACTAATATATAGTGAGGCCACTAATCCTTAAAATAGAAGGGAGAGATTAAATCCTTGGTTATATTGTAAAAAAGCTGTTGTCAAAAAATGCTACTTCTTTTATGTGCTTGTGTTTATTTCTATGTTTGTGTGCATGGCAGTGCATGTGTTCTTGTGTGTGTGTGTGTGTGTGTGTGTGTGTGTGTGTGTGTGTGTGTGTGCACATAGGAGTTAGAGACAACCTCGAGTGTTGCTTATCTAGTACTGTCAACTTTTTAAATTTTTTTGATAGCTTCTTTTACTGGCCTAGCCTAGTCTAGTAGGCTAGACTGCCTGACAAGCGAGCCTTGGAACTGCTTATCTCTGATGTCTTAGTGATGAGATTTCAATGCTGTTCCACTGCACCTGTCTTTACAGGAGGAGGGTCTGGAGACTGAATTCATACCTTTGTGCTTACAAGATAACCATTTTGCTTAGCTATCTCCCCAGCTCCATTGCACTATTTCTTTCTTTTGAAAAACACGATTCTTTTTTTCTTTGGAAAATTGACATCCCATACCCTAATTCTGCTCACCCCCCTGTGCCCACATATACTCCCCTCACCCCTACAACATCCCCTCCCATGAAAAATCTTTTAAAAAAATCAAACCAAAGCAAGCACACAAACAAACAAGCAAGCAAAACAAGAACAAAACGAAGAACACCCTCTTTATTTCTCCTCTTCTGCCTGACTCTCCAACACCTCTCCACTCATCTTGGTGGCATTAGGGGCCTCAGTGTGTCACATCATATGTCCTGTTGTCCAATCAGCCTTACAAAAACGTATGCATTGCAATGAGTTACTGGTCTGACTCAGGCCTCTGGTTTCTAGTACACGAGCATCACTGTATCCTCACTGGAACTCCTATGGGATACCTCACTGTCACTCTGACTCATGGAGATCTTGCTGGTTGATTTGTTCCACAAGAACTGTCTCTTCAAGGGCTCCATCAGGTTCTTGGTGTAGATGCTAGGGTGGGCCAATCCAAGGCCCAGCAGGGGATCTGATGGTAGCTGAGCTGGTCATTCTAGGTCTCTGGGGCCACATGCCTTAGGTGAGGGGTGGAGTCGGCTTCCCTATGCCCATGCCATGAGGGTTGATTCTGTCTCATCTGCAATGAGGGGTGGGGTCATTTTCCCCAAATTCAGGAGCCAGCTCTCTCCTGTGAGAGTCTTGACAAACAGGGCCAGCTTTCTTGCTGCTGCACTGTTCAGCAAAAAGCATGGCCAGATTTCCCTGGGCCAACGAAGGGCGTGATCAGCTCAAAATGGACTTCTGATTTTATCAAGTTTTTTTTTTTTGTTTTTTTTTTTGTTTTTTGTTTTTTGTTTTTGTTTTTTTTTTTTTTATGGCTCCCTGAGGTGACACAGGCCACATCACGAACAACAACACAGACCCCAGACAAATGGTCCCAGACATGGCCTTTAGGAGCATCCTGGGCCTGGACAACACCCTGGCTTTGGGTGGAGGCATTAACCACTCAGATGGTTCTGGTGGCAACATGGCACCAGGATGCCATCAAGGCCTCAGCTTGTGGCCCCAACCTGGGGTTCTGTGTGACCCTTGGTGGAAATAAGGGACTTGGACTTGAGCACAAACACTAGCTGCTGTGGGGCCATGGACCCAGATATGGTCCTCAGCAACAGCCTGGTCTGGATGTCACCATCCAGGGGCAGTGCATGCCACTGAGATCAGTATGGCCCCAGCACATTGTGTTATTTCTTAAGATATTCCTTAAGCACATGAACAGAAGTGCATAGTTGTGACTGTGTGATCCATCTATTTCTTCTGACCGCAAACTAACAGTACTCAGGAGACGGTTCTTATAGGTTCAAAGAGCTGACTGTGTGCTTCCCTCCTCAACTTTGTGCTCAGTGACATCATCTTTATAGCATCAGATTTGTTAAGGAGGAGCCATTTACACCATATGACTAGGTGAATCCAACAAACCAAGGCTAAGTATTTCAAGAGATATGGCTGACTGGACTATCATTGGCCAAGACCGTAAGAGTGAGATATGGGCAATGTCAAAGATTATCACTTTCTCCTGTGACTTTTTACAGAATGGTTTTATAACTACATGTGTACTAGATATACACCAGGAAAAGAAAATGCAAATTGACGTTATTATTATATTAATTATGTATTGTCGCATAGCATATTTCCTTAAAATTTAGTAACCTAAAATAATAAACATATATTATATCTTATAGATTATTGGGCCCTGATTTGGAGTAGAACTTAATTAAGTAATTCTTACTTGAATGTCTTTTAAGACTTGGCATTATGGCACATGCCTTCAAATCCCAACTCATGGCAGGCAGAGCTGAAGAGAGGGAGAATTATTACTTAAAGATCAAACTAGTAGGTATTATAGCAAGGCTCTGACTAAAAGAACAGATAGAAACAAAAATGTGTTTATGAAACTATAGGCAAGACAGTAGCTAGGACTCCAGTTATCTGACTTAGCTCATTTATGGGGACTGGAATTTGTGTACACCTGGGACACACCAGATCCTAGTCATTTGGACTTTAGCAAAGGGCTATTGCAATCATCTTTCCCTCTGGTCAGTGATTCAAGAAAGCAGGGTCAACGCTGAAGTGTCGCCCAGACTTAGCTTCAAGTTAAATTCTGCCATTTGTGCAATTTCCTTTTGGTTATACACCACCCTGTCCACTAAAGGAGAAGACTACACCTGATGATGGATCCCAGGAGATGAGGATCCCTGGGGAGATTGTGAAGGCTGGTTCCATGGATGCATCAAGATATTGTGATTTGTTCATCCCCTGGGTAGGTTAACAAATCCTATAGCCACCTGCTTGGTATCAACAGCAGTTTTTTTTTTCCTAAGAAATAAGAGGTTGGCTGTTTGTAAGACAAACAAATGATAATGTCTGCTACATTATACACTCCCAGACAAGAAGCTTCTCTTGTTCTCCTCAGACAATTGGCCTCTACATGTTTTCCTTCATCTTATTAGTCAAAATAAATCACTCTGTGTCTTCCATGCCTGGTTGGCACAAGGCAACTTTGTCTCTGATTGAATAGGCAGCTTTTTTTTTATGGGGGTAGGGCTGGATCCCAGAATCCATCTCTGGGCAGTGAGTAAGAGCAAACCAGAAACTGATATGGAAAATACGATTAGTTTCTCTGATTCTGAGGAACAAGGATGACCAATGCCTCCAGCACATTTGGTCTGATCCCAAATGTATAACTCTGAAGCTTCTGTTTCTGAGCCCGGACTGAAGGAAACTGTGTGTGCCTGATCCACAGAGTGTCCTTTTCAGAAGTGGTTGAAATATTTCCAGTGAAGAAAGAGAAGAGAGCAGAGTTTTTATAATACATCATTACTTTCTGATTATCAATACCTTATGCCTTCAAAATATAAACAGCACAGGTGAGTTCCAAGGAAGATGTTTTGACATTACAAATTGCTTGCCATTTTAAACTTTAGAATAAAGGCTCAAAGCAAGCAGATGACAAATCTTTACCTCACACCAAAAAAGTGTTAGATAAAACAGTATCACACACTCCCCTTTACTTTCTTGAACCCCCGAATTAAATGTTTAAATATAAGGAAGTCACAAGTGGAGCATATACTCCCCTCCTAACTGAGTTAGCTCACTGTCAGACAAAATGCACTGAATGCAGATTTCCTTAGTGATATGACCAGTTGTTCCATCTACTTGTAGTGTGTATTCTGTGTAGAAAACCACACCAGCACAAGACACTCCAGGCACAACAGCTACTTGCGATAAGATTACTCATCAGCCAGGTTAAGGAACCGTTTATACAAAGATAAGGAAGAAGTGGTGATGGGGGTGGATGGCAATATTGAGAGGAGAATCATACTTGGGTTTTTGAAAGAGTATCAGATGACTGTCTTGATCTACCTAAAGCAAGATTCCCCTTTTTCCTTTTAGAATCTCTTAAATGTATTCTTGTAACTCATGAGCCATCTCCCAAGCCCTTCTTTTTCTTTCTTCCTTATATGTTTATTTACTTTGCACTATGTATGTGGGTTTTGCTTGCAACTATAAATGTAAACAATGCATATGCCTGGTGCCTGCACTAACTGAGAGAGTCAGAACAGTAGGATCTTGTATTTATTCCAAGAACTTGACTTTGCATAGACTTTTTCATCATCCTTGCAAGCTGGCTAAATAGTCTCTACCTAAGAGACTGTTGCGTTCATTATTGTGACTGAAAAGTGAAGTCATTTTAAGGCAGGAGAGAAAGAGAAGAGGGTGGGTGTGGGAGAGAAGAGAAGAGAAGAGAGGGGAGAAGAGAGATGGGTGAAAAAGTGAGCAATGAGACAAGCTGAATCCAGAGGTGAGCTGGAACGTACCCAAGACTGGTGTAGCACTGCCCCTCACTGTTAAATTATCGTGTTCTGTAGGAAAAGCTGAGCCCTTCTTTGTGGAGCTGAATACACACCTGCCCCATACATAGAAGCTGGAGTACAATTCTGGGGAAGAAGGATTAGCTGCAGGATGATGGCTGCCCTACACCAGCAGCATGGACCAGTAGGTCCCCACAGGTGCTGTTATTTCATTTCTACCTTCCAGATGCCTCCCATATAGTCTAACTGCACTAAAAACAAACAAGAATTCTGAGAAACATTTTCTTCACGCCGAGTCAACCAGTGACAGGGCTGCTACACTATGTCACAGACTAGAGTGTTAAATTTCTTGTCCACAGTCTAGTTCTCCATCTTCCTCATTATCTGCTCATACATTCGCTTATTTCTGCACTCAATATGTGGGACTTGTATTTTTTGCGTCAATTACCAATGAACCACATCACCTTGTCATGATTTCCCCTTTGGTCTAGTTAAAATGCCCTGTCTGACACATCCTTCAGTCTGCCTTGTGTTTCTCTAAATTCCACTGTGTTCTTTGAACTCACCAGAATTAGTGGACTATGGAGTTATCAGCTTTCAACCAACATACAGAACTATTTTTCCAAAATTTTATTTATGTGTATATCTTCATGCGTGTCTGGGTGTATCTGTGTAAGTACAGGCACAGAGGTTGGAAGAAAGCTTGGATTTCTGGGAGCTGGGGTTACAGGAATTTGTGAACCACTTCATGGGGGTGGTAGGACCCAAACTCTAGTCTTCATGGCTTAAGCAGCAAATGCTCTTATCTCATGAGCCATCTCTCAATTCCTTCTTTTTATTTCCTCTTTATATGTTTATATTAAGCTATGTATGTGAGTTTTGCTTGCAACTATAAATGTATATCATGCTTATGCCTAGTGCCTGCAAAGCTCAGGACAAGTGGTCAGATCCCATGGATCTGAAGTTTCAGGTGATTGCAAACTACCATATGGGTACAGGGGACCAATATATATATGTTATTATATGCACATAAACCATCTCTATAAAAAACCACACTGATAGATATATAGATAAAATGATAAGTTCATACACAATCTTGTGCACTCTGACCAGTTTTCTTCATTGGAAATGTTTTATTGTATCACAGTATCTTAACATTGATAGAATTCATTGTTGGTTTTTTTTGTCAGATTTTCACTGTACTTATTCTGATTTGCCTTTTCAGTTCTATGCAGCTCATCACTGTGCAGATTCATATGTTTTCTAACATCACAAAAAAAACGTCCTTTTGTCTTTTTACAGATGCACCCTCCTCCTTCAATTCCGTCTCCATTCCTAACTCTGAGCAAACACAATACTATCCTGCAGGTCTAAATTATTGTCATTTGAAAATTGTTGCATAAATGGAAGCATAAAGCATGTAACATTTTATGACAGAGTTTTTCCACGTAGCATGATTCTCTGAAGAGTCATGCAGGTAGCTATGTACATCCACAATTTTTCTTTTCTCTGTGTTTGTGTGTGGGTGAGTGCAATGTATTCTCTGTGTGCATTCCTGTGTGTGGGTGCATATGCACAGTGCATTGTGCACATGCACACACATGTATGTAAAGCCAGAGTGTGGGTGTTTTCCTCTGCCATTGTCACATTTTTATTTTATTTTTTGCGATGAGGTGTGCACTAAACTTATATCTCATGGATTTGACCAACTCAGCTGGCTGTTGTATGCCAGGCATCTGTCTGGCTCTGTGCCCTGAGTGCTGGGGTTATAGATGTATGCTCAACCTGATGGGAATCTGGACTCAGGTTCCCATTCGCGACTGGAAAACACTTTATTTATTGACTTAAATGTCTCTATCATTGAAAAGTCTCCTGGGTGTGTCTATGTCAGTTTGTTTACTTACTCTTCCAGTAAAAGACTGCTGTGATGATTATAATCTTGAGCTTTACAGAAAGAGTCTGCTATGAGTGTGTGTGTGTGTGTGTGTGTGTGTGTGTGTGTGTGTGTGTGTGTGTGTGTGTGGCATCCCCAGCTCTCTGGGATAAATACCAATAAATGTGGTTACTAGGTGGGGTGATGGTTGCACATTACATTTTTAGAACAGTTTTTCTGATTTTTACTTGGGGCACAATTAAAATATGAACCACCTACTCCCTTCCTTCACTGTGAAGCCTGGCATTGGAATCAGTGATTGATACCTAGCTGTGCTGCTCTTTCCAGGGAGGCTCTGTGACTCTTGAAGGAAACATTATGAGTGAGCTCAGCATGGTAAGATTGGTTACACATCAGGAGTACTTACAGTTAGTTCCCTGGCATTGAGAACCGGAAGTTCTGAAAGCCACCAAGCAGCATGTGCTTTGCTATCCTTGTTCATAAACAGTGCTGGTGTCGTATCCAGTCCTTGGGTCATCTCTAAGCCCTCCATACCTCTGGGCTTAAGCTACTTAACTTTGATGTTATCAGTCTGACTGTTGCTGGATAAATATCTCGATCCCCTTTTTGATTTTGTTGGCTATCACCAGAGACCTCAGGGCAGGCATGATACTGAGCAGGAGATGACAACCACCTTGCATGCAGCACTGAGGAAAGAAGCAGAACTACATTTTTCATTTTAAAAATGATATTGGCTTTTAAAATATTTTCCATACAATATATTTTTCTTGTATTCTTTCTTCTCCTCCAATTTCTCCCAGATCCTCCCCAGCTACACACCCAGCTTTGTCTTTTTTTCTCATTCTCAAACAAACAAACCCAAACAATAACAAAAAGCAAATTACTTACTATCAAATGGGATCTCCAGCACCAGGAATGGGTTATGCTTGATTGAGTTTTGGTCAAAGGGGCCACGTGGAAATCCCCAAACAGCTAAGGCTATTTCCAAAGCTTTGGTTACTCTAAAAATTGATGGTGAGGCCCTCTGGCTAAAAACAACACCCATATACATTATTGAACATGGGAAAGTCGAGCTGGTGCCTAACGAGAGCCTTCACCCCTGCTGATAGTGTTCATGATTCTCAGAGGTACTCTTTGTCCAATCAGAACAGAGAGATAAACACCAAACCTTTCGTTCACAGTGGTGACATGCTCAAATGATACACTGATGCAATTGTGTCACAAATTTCCTGGGAGTAACAAACAACTGTCTGATTTGGGATTAAAGCCCACTCCATGATAAGGAACCCATCCCGGACCCTGCTCAAGTGACCAGGAATGTGACACCATGTAAGCCATAAACCTAGAGGAAAACAAAATGCTATTCCACTGCTGAAGGAACAGCAATAAAATGACTCCAAGTGACATTCTGATACATCCATAGATCAGTGTCTTGCTCAGCCATCATCAGAGATGCTTTCTCCTGTAGTGGATGGGAACTAGTACAAAGATTCACAACTGGACAATGGTGAGTCAGTGAGAGACCTTGGAACCCCCAGTCCTGAATGTCGTAACTTTATCAAATTTCTCTCCTCAGGGCTCAGTGAACAATGCTGAAGAAAAGGTGGGAAGATTGTAAAAGCCAGCCAGAGGGATGGATGATGCCAAGAAACCACTGTCTTCCAGACATGGCAGGAATGATTGCGGTACGCACTTACAGAGACTGTGGCAGCAGGCACAGGGCCAGCACAGACCCAAACCAGATAGGGTCCCAACACAGAGAGGGAAGTAAACATAAGCTCTCATGCCCAATTAAGAAGCTCTCACCAGTTAGCAACCACTCACAAGGGAGTCTCACTTGGGATTCACTCCCCATGCCCAGTAGCAGATGTCCAACACAATAAACTCCAAGGTATTTTTGGGAATTTTTATCTCAAAGTGCTTTGTTTGAGCGTTATTCTTTTAGGTTGGTATTTTATTTGTATTATGATTTTTAATTTTGAGGTTTTGTGGATTCTGTGTGTGTAATTGTTTATTTTCAACCTCTTCCTTAGTTTTTTTCCTTATTTTTCTTTGTTACTTTTGTATTTCATCCTTGTTTGTTTGAAATGTCTGTTTTTCTGTTTGTTTTCTTAAGATAGAGAGAGAAAGAAGGCTTGGAGTTGGAAGGGTGGGAAGCAGAGAGAGCCTGGGAGGAGATGAGCAAGGGGAAAGCATCGTCATTCTATAGTGTATGAAAATAACTCTATTTTCTGTAAAAATTAAAACAAGTAAAGACAAAACGTCAGAAAAACAAAAGAAACAAACATAAAAGCACAGAAAACACATGAAGTCCACTTTGTGTTGACTGACTACTTCTGAGTATGGGGCCTTCCCTGGAGTGGTTGATACACCCATGGTCACTGCACTGGAGAAAACTGACTTTCCTCTCCAAGCCGGTATCAATTGCAAGCAGATTCTTATTAGAATCTCCTTCCTCTCCATCTCCATGCTGAGGAATTACCTGGTTTGAAACCTAAGCAGGTCGTGTGTGCTGTCTTTTTTTGTGAGGTCATATCTGCACTCAGTCTGCTGTGTCTGGAAGACACTGATCCCCTGGGGTCATCCATCATGTCTGGCTTTTACAATCCTTCTGCTTCCTCTTTTTCAAAGATCTCTGAAGTCCTTGAGAAGAGCGTTTTGAAAAAGAGCCATAAATATCTAGCAGTGTCTTTATTTTTCATCTTAGTCATTTGGCAGGTCATTCCAGATAATGGACTGATTAACTGGTTGATTGATTAGTTTTGAGGCAAGGTCTTGCTGTATAGATCAAGCTGGATTCGAGCTTGTGGTTGCCCTTCCTCAGCCTCCCAGCACCAGGAGTCATAATTCAGATGTGAGCCACCATTATTGACTTCATTTGGGTCATTAATTAGCAAATTATTTTTAAAATATTTATTTTATTTTATGTGTATATATGTAAGTACTCAAGAATATGTACATGCACTGTGTGGGTGCAGGAATCCTCTGAGGTCAGAAGTATTGGATACCCTGGACCTGGAGTTACAGAGGGTCAAGAGCTGCCATGTAGGTGCTGGGAGCAGAACCCAGAGCCTCAGAAAAGTAAGTTCCCTTATGCACTGAGCCATCTCTCTTGGCTCAATTAGCATATTCTGAATGGCTTAAGAAGCTGACATCACTTCTTCAGGGGTGTCTGTTCTCTCATATTTCCCTATGGTCTGGAGTTTGTTTTCCTGTTCATCCCCATCCCAAGGCTTGTTTGTATTTTCATCCTCTGAATAAGATGATTTACAGAAAAACAGTTTGACTTAATGAAGCTCACTCCACCTTTCCTTTCTCCAGCTGGCATTCAGCATCAGGTCTAAAAGGAGTTTACCTGACTGCCTATCCCACACATTTGTCTCCAAAGGTTTTATTTTCTCAGAACATTTTAGTCTGTTGCATATTCATATGCACGTGATGTTTTGAGTTATCTTTTCTGTAACGTGATACTTTGGTCATAGTTCTTTTTAATTTATTTATTTTGTTCACGGACATACAAATACACTACTAAAAGAAAATTATACTTCCTCCAGTGCTTCTAAGCATGTTGAAAAAGTGGATAAGGCTTGTTTCTGGTCCTCTGGTATTCATGACAATCTTCCTCTGGTTTCAAGCCTTAAATTCTAGTGGACAATTTTCTTTTGTCTTTACTTAAGTTGCGTATGTTTCTGTGTCTGTGTGTGTACATGTGTGTGTGTGTGTGTGTGTGTGTCCGTGTGCATGTATGTGTGCGTCTGTGTGTGTGTGTGCCCGTGTGTGTGTCCGTGTGTATGTGTGTTTATGCCCGTGTGTGTCTGTGTGTGTGTCCCCGTGTGTGTGTGTGTTCCCGTGTGTGTATGTCTGTGTGTGTATCCATAGTGTGAGTAGAGGCAATATTTGCCTGACACATATGCGTCAGAGAACAACTGTCAGGAGTTCATGCTCTTTCCACATTATAAAAGCAGGGTCTTTCTTGTCTCTGTCGCTCTGAGTAGGCCAGGCTAACTGGCCTGGGAGCTTCAAGGTAATTTATGTGTTTCCACTTCCCAATTTATCATATAAGTACTGGGATTTCATAACATCCGGTTTTTGAGGTTTTTGGGGACTGACCTGAGATATATGGCTTATGCAGGTAAATGGTTTTTTTCTGCTGAGCCGTCTTGGCAGTCACCAAGTCCTACTCAGCAGGATGCCGCACATTCTACATAGTACAAGTACGGAAAAGAAATGAAAGCAAAGCCATGCAGATTGGAAAGGAAGAAGCAAGATATTTCTATTTACAGGTGACAGGATTGTCTACATAGGAAACCCCAAGTAATCCAGAAACACATGCCCATAAATAATGAGTTCAGCATCAATGGAAAAATATAAGACAGATGTGGAAGAGGAGATTGTATTTCTGCGTATTGACAAATAGTATGTGAAGCTGAAATTAAAACTGTACCACCATTTATCACTGCTCAGAGAAATTAAAATAGGTGTGATTGGAAAGAAAGCAAAGCAAAGCAAAGAGATGTGTAGGGTGTGGTATGCTGACTAGAGAACTCTAAGTTCTAAAGAAACGGACTCATTCCATTTATGAACTAGAAGACCAACACAGTAAAAGTTAATCTCTCAGTGCATAAACAAGGGAAATTACTACTAAACTAACTTAGCAAAATTATAGCATTGTATATCTTAATACTGTTTAAATTTATTATTATCATCATTACTATTAAAATTTTAGATTCCTTTGTTTTATTGTATTATGTGAATGTTTTGCCAGCATGTATGCATGTGCATCATATGCATGCCTGGTGTCCTTGGAGAGCAGAAGAGGTATCAGATCCTATGAACTGGCCTGCAGATGGTTGTGAGTTGTAGTGTGGGTGCTGGGAACTGAACCCAGGTTTTCCTTAAGAACAAGTGCTCTTAACCACTGGACCATCTCTCCAGTCAAAACTGTGCTTAGTAGTAGCAGCAGTAGTCTTAGTGTACACCTTTAAGAGTGTGTGGGGGGCATGGAGAACAACCTTCTATGGTTAGTTCTCCCCTTCCACGGTGGGTTCTGAGGACTGAGCAGGGTTTTCAGGCCGGCATGGTGAGCACTTCACCTTCTGAGCCAGCTTGCTAGCCCTGTCTTAATATTTTGAAAGATGAAAAATAATGGAGACAACTTGGTGTCCAGTCCTTATACCTACTTGTTTCTTATATTTCCTCCCCTCCTCTATTTTCACTTCTTCTCTTTGTTTCTTTGCAAGATTTCACCGCCAGAATCTCGTGCCTCACTTAAGGTTTCAATCGCTATAATGAAAAGTAACTTTAAAAGGAAAGAGGTTTTTTGGCTTAACCTTCAAGGTCACTCTCTATCACTGAAACAAATCAGAACAGGGACTCAACAGAGTAAGAACTTGGAGGCAAGAGCTGATGCAGAGGCTGTGGAGGGGTACAGCTTGCTGGCCTGCTCCTCAGGGCTCCTTCAGCCTGCTTTCTTATAGACCCCAGGCTCAACAGCCCTGGGGTGACCCCACCCACAATGAATTGTGCCCTCCCCCATCAATCACTAATTTAAAAAAATTCCTACAGGCTTTCTTACAGTCCAATCTTTTTTTTTTTTTAATAAAATATAGTAAGTTAAAGCAAAATCCATCATATGAAAGTTTGACAGGGCAACCTGTCATATTCTTTAATTTCAGCTCCAAGTGTTATTTGCCAATACAGAGAAATACAATCTCCTCTTCCATGTTTGCCTTGTATTTTTGCATTGATACTGAACTCATTATGGGCATCTGCTTCTGGATTACTTGGGCTTTCCTATGTAGACAATCCTGCCATCTGTAAATGGAAGCGTCTTGCTTTTTCCTTTCCAATCTGCCCGGCTGGCTTTGATTTCATTTCTTTTCCTTACTTGTACATCCTACTGAGTAGCACTGGTCACCATAAACATCCCCGCCTTGTTTCCAGTCCTAGGAGGAGAATACTCATTTTCGCTAAATGTTCAGGATTTTTTTTCTTAAATCTTTTGAAAATTTCTTGTGAGCATGCATAGGCCACAGAACAACTTTATGGACCCAATTCTCTCCTTCTACCTTTATGTAAATTTCAGGGATCAGCCTCATGTCAATAGTCTTATTAATCAAATGCCTTTACCAGTGGAACCATTTCATTAGCTCTTACATTGGTTTTTTTGTTTGTTTGTTTGTTTGCTTTGTTTTGTTTTGTTTAAATCAACTGGGAGTGGTGAGCGGGTGGTCATGCTTATGATTCCCATACAATGAAGTGGGGACAAAAGGATAACTGTGAGTTTGAGGTGGTCTTGGGAGTCTATAGAGTGAGACCCTGTCTCAACTAAAAAAAAATCATAGCTACTTTAAAATCTTTACTAGAAAATTCATCTTTTTTCTTTCCTTGGTGTTAGCCAATACTGATTGTGGTTTTTCATGTAACCTGAAGTCTTTGGAGTTCATCATAAAATGGGTAATTTTCAACTAAATTCTGGGCATTTTTAGATATATTCCCAGGTCTCTCTTACATCTTCTGTCTCACTGCTTCTCCTTTGCATTGCTCTGACAAAGGACAAGGACACTGTCTCATTGCTTCTATGTGGGGGTCTGAGTCCTCTGTCCTGCTTCTGTTGATGTCTGGAGCAAGGGAATGGTCTTCAATGCTGCCAGACAGAAATGGAAGGCAAGACTCCTTTCATGACATATGATAACAGTCTGAAGTGGACTCATTGATTGGTGAGAACAAAAGTCTCAGTTCCTGCTTGGGTTTGCCTGGCACCATCTCACCAGGGCTGTCTATGTCAGTACAGTCGTCTGGACGCTCTCTCTACTTTTCACTACTGTAGGTGGGTTGTAAGCCAGTCTTTTCCATGATGTTTGGCTGCAGTAGGGAAGATTCTCTTCCTACTCAGGCAAACCTCAAACTTACTAGGTAGCCGAGAATGACCCTGAATTCGAATTTATGATCTTCCTGCCTCTACTTCCAAGGTGCTGGGAATACAGGCCTGTGCCACAATGTCTGATTTATGCTGAGACTGACCCCAGGGTTTTGAGCACGCCAGGCAAACACTTTAGTAACAAAGTGGTCTGCATCCCCAACCCCATGGGAGCTTTTATCTAAAGGTTTCCTGCCTTAGTAGACTGCTTTATTTCTGTTCCTTTGATTCAAGAAGCCAGGCTCTTACTGACACTCCTTCCCCCCCCCCCCCCCCGAGTCTGTGGATATTTGTTTTCTTTCAAAATATGAGGTCTAGGAGGCAAAAGGAAATTTTATGATAGCCACCACCATGCCATTCCTCCGTGCTGAGGCCTCTAAGTACCCTATCTTCTCTTTGTCTTCTAGTCTACTACGTTTACATATAAAAAGCTCTAAGTTTTTAGCTGTGCTTAGGATGAGCAACAGAAAACAGTGCATCTATTTCCTCTTCCCAGGAAGCAGCTTTCACTGTGGTTGTAGATTGCATTTCTCTGATGCCTCATCACAAGCATCCACATGCTCTTTGCAATTCCTTCATTAGCATTCAACTAATATATCAAATCTCCTGCTCCACTTTCCGATCATCTTACATCTTTTGATCAGCACGGTTGCTTCTTGATATCTAGAAATCTTTTCCAGTTTCTGCCAGTAATCTGTCCACCCCCAGGTCTGCCCTTCGCACTCCTCTGTCCTGCATAGGGGTTTGTCTCTTTCCTCCTCCCCTCAGAATGCTGCACTGTTAACCATTAGTGTTTTTCTCATTTATTCAACTGTGTCTTCTCAGTTAATCTACCCAGTTAAACTCGCCTCTGTCCCCTGTTAAACATAAGCACACAGAAATTTCCACTCCCCTTCATGGGGCCTTATATTTTTCTGAACACGAATGTCTCCATTTTGTTTCAAGTGTGGCTTCTATTCTTTCCCCTCACAAACACAGCTCTTTCTTTAAGTCACTAATGACCACCCCCTAAGTCAGAAAGCGCAGTGGTCACCTTTCAACCTTTGTCTTTCTTGACTTTCTTCTTCCTGGAATAGCCTCTTCCCCTTATGCCTAAGCAACCCCACTGCAGGCTTTCCACATTCTACTCTGAATACACAATCTTTGTCTCCTTAGGAGCCCCCCTCATATGCTGGTGAGAACATTGCAGTTTCTTAGGGCTCAGCCCAGTCTCCAGTGTCTTCCTTCTATAGCATCTCTTTTTAAAACTAGGGTACAGGACCACAGATACAGTTAACAACACTAAAGCAAAGACTATGTGTTCTTCTCCTCCAGGCTTCTCTGAGCTCTTGACTTCCATAGTCTGTGGCTTTCTCAACACCACTTCAGCTTCACAAAGACGTATCAACTGCACCAAATCAAGACTGAGATCCCCTGCAAGCCTCTAACCATCTCAGTGCACCCACTCTGTCTACCAAAGACTGTACTTTGGGATAGAATGACCAACTATTGGAATACAGCAGCTTCTGTGCCTCCAAATGCACTTAGTGCTAAGAGCCAGATCCTTACCTAACCTACAGGGTGTCTATGGTTGGGGTCCTACTTCTGTCCCATATCAGGACAAAGCACTCACCCCTTTTCATTTACTTGTTAAGAACTCAAGACTTTCAACTGTTGTCTTCACTGTCATCTCAAAACCTCTACAACTAAAAAGATTTGGGTTTCTCCAACCTCAGCAATACATAGTGCAGAGCACCAGAGGAAAAAGGTCACCTCTGTTTTAGAGATAATTGCTTCCAACTGCACACTTCCCTGCACAAGTCATTACTCATGGTGCCCTTGGATGCTTTTTTCCACAGCTCTTCTGTTCTTCCTGTCCCATGTCACCTGTGCAGATCAGTGGTAGCTTTAAGGAATCTTGGTGTTGGGCCATTACTCTCCATCAGCATTGTTCTGCAGTACATCATGGATGAAACACAGCGCATAGCAAAGCTATGCTGTGGGTCTCAGGCAAATGCCCATTGCAGCTGCCCTTCACCTCCCAGCATCCCTCCTTCCCTTCCATCCCATGGGTAGTAATGCTTCCCCTTTGCATTCTTGCCTTTAATGATTTGATTCTGGTCTCTTATCCTTCGCCCAGCTAGGCAAAGTTATATCCATTTTGCTATATTTCCAAACAGCTAAAGTTTGGTTTCACTGACGCTGTTTTTCTTCGTTATTAATTCTGTATATTTTCCCTATAACCTTTACTTAACTGTTATGGTTTCATCTTCTCCTTATTCAGAGTTTCTTTTCTTTATTCTTTTTCTTTGCATTTCCCCACTCTAGGGCTTGAGCTGCACGGCTTTCCTGCTCCCTGAATTAGTATGTCTAATCTCTAACCCCTAAAGTTAATTATATTTGAAGGGAAAACTTTCAGGGTGTAATTAAAGTTAAGTGGGGTCAAACCATGAAGTCTAAATTTGTTAGAACTGGTATCATAAGAAGATGAAAGGGAGGGAGGGAGGGAAGGAGGGAGGAGGGAGGGGGAGAGAGAGAGGTGGGAGCTACATATATAGAGCTTAGAAAACAATATTGGGTGTTGGTCATGCCCCACCTTGTCTGAAGACAAGCTCCTATCACTTGCACGAGGCTAGCCACTCCACAGATTTCTGGGATTCTTCTCTCTCTGCTTCCCATCTCTTCATCTTGCCATAGGAAGGCTGGGATCCAGCTCATGTGGTTCCGAGGATCCAAACTCAGCCTTATGCTCGCAGAACCTTTTACCCCCTGAGCTATCTCCATAGTCCAAATTATGTTAATGTTAAAAAATAAACTACAATTAATTAGCTAGTTAATTAATTTATATGTATATGGACATTCATGGGCAGGCATGTGACCTGGTATGCATGTACAGATCAAAGGACTTATGAGAATCAACTCTCTCCTTTCACTTTGGCGGCTTCGGGGATTAAATTCAGGTCATCAGACTTGGCATGCATCTTTATGGCTTTATACTCATTGGAATCTCTAATCCTCTGAATAATACTGGATCATGATTTCATGACACTAAGTCTTATTATCTGTATTAAACACATGAGAAACCCAAAGCTCTGAGTGACTATGAAAACTGCCTTAGGGTAACCTGTTGTTTTAGTTAGGGTTTCTGATGTGGGAATGCCTTTCTGTATGCTGTGAAAATCAATCTTTAAATAAAGAAGCTGTTTTGGGCCATGACAGGCACCATAGAAGAAGTAGGAGGAGAGATCAGAGCATAGGTAGGAGAAGCAGGGCAGAGTCAGGCAGATGGAGCTGAAGCCCAAAGGAGCAACATGTAAGGAACACAGGTGAGCCACAGGCCACGTGGCAGACAGATTAACAGAAATGGGTTGATTTAAGATGTAAGAGCTAGCTAGCAATGTGCCTGAGCCATAGGCCAAACATAATATAAGTGTCTGAGTCATTTCTGGGGGCCTGAGTGGTGGCTGGTGGCTAAGGGGTCTGGGATGGCAGAGTCTGGGCCTCTGGCCGCCCGGGACCAAGAAACTTATCTGCTACAGGTTTCTATTGCTACAAAGAGACATTGTGACCTTTTATAAAGAAAAACAGGCTAATTTGTAGTTTCAGAGGTTTAGTTCATTGTCATGACAGTAAACATGGTGGTGTGCAAGCAGGCATGATGTTTGAGAAGGACCTGAGAGCTCTACATCTTGATCTGTAGGCAACAGGAAGTGAACTGTCTCACTGGGCAGAGCTTGCGCATAGGAGATCTCAGAGCCCACCCCCACAGTGACATACTTCTTCCAACAAGGTCAGACCTCTCCAACAAGGCCACACCTCCTAACAGTGCCACTCCCTTTAGGGCCATTTTCTACTAAGAAGTGACTCCATTCTGACAGAAGATTTCTTGCTGGCTCAAAGGTTGTTTACCTTTTTTCATTTACAGTTAAATTAATAGTAAGTTAGAGTCTCATCTGGCCCAAGTTTATCTTGAACTCATTGTGTAGCAAAGAGTGATCTCAAACGTCCAGTCCTTCTGTCTCCACTCCCAGGTTCTGGGATTATAGGTGTGTGCCACCATATTCTGTCAAGGTAGCGCCTGGGACGGAGCCCAGGACTTGGCACATGCTACAAAGAGCTCTACCAAGTGAGCTGCAGCTCTGACCCTTTGACATTGTCAGCCTTTAGAAGTCAGTGTTCTCTCTGTTTTATGGAACACAAGCCATTACCCCTTCACCTATGCTGACCCTGTGGTAGTTTGAATTATCTTCTGTTACAGCACGTGCAGCCAGTGGCAGCGAATACCTTTCCCTCTTCCCCTGCTCGTTTATGAGTCTTCGCCTCCTAGTCTCCTCTTCTAGCACAAATCAGTGTGCTCGGTAAATACTAGGCGTTGTTGAAGGATTATATAATTAAGTTAGTGAAGGACTAAACTGTCAATGAGGGTTGAAGAGCATGAAAACAAACAATATGTTGCTTTCAATGCCAGGATCTTTACTTCCTCTTAAACTTGGGGAATCCTTGAAACGTATTCTTGCCTTTGTATATAGATAGTTCTGAGGATTCCTGTCCCCGTGAGATGACTCCTTATGAGGTTATCCTAAGGCTGTTTTCATGACCACCCAAAGCCTTAGATTTTCTCAGCATGTAGTAAAGCATCGTGACACTGTGATCCACTTTTATCCAAAGGATTAGGTATGTGGATACACACAAAGCCCGTAACAACGCGCCAAACATTGCTGCTTAATAAGTACGCGTTTGTTATTCCCACCTTTCCTAACGTTAGGAGTCTTTTTTAATTACTGGCTGTTTAACTTGAGCAAGGATCTGGAAGATTGCACCCTGACTGGTAACTGATGCAATCGAAGAACATAATCTTTAGCTTTCTAAATGTGTGTGACCTTTTCAGGAACTCAGGTAGCGAAACAGTCAAGACCTTCTATCTCTGGGGCTCATGTTCTGGCAGAGCTATGGACAGAGAATATCTACTGTCCAGGTAAGGACAGGGATGTAGTTTTGTAGCATTTGTGGCACCAGAGAATGGGAGGCAGTCCCAAACTCTTCTCAGGGAAAGCAGAGAGGCCCTGGGATCTTTCAGGATGAGGTCTAGAAAGAGGAGGCTTATCTTGTGTCTTATTTTCATAGCAGAAGCTGAATTTCAATCTCTCAAAATATGCTTCCTTTCTAATATTTAAAAACAACTGACCTAATCTAACCCATTATTAAATTTAAAGAAAAAAAAAACTTAGAAAATTTTGCTGACTGTTCCAAAGCCAGGAAGGGAGTAGCCATGTCAGTACCCAGAGTAGAAATCTGTTGTGACTGGGAGTCCAAGGTTCCTGCCACCTCCTTTCTAGTCTGCCTCCTGGAGCATCTCAGGGCATAGAGACTTGAATCCTAGGTCATTCTTGTTTGTGGACATCTCACCTCCAAGATATCTGATCTAGATGCTTGGATCTTCCATGCCTGGGTACCAGACTTAGGGCCGAGAGGTGAGTTTCACACCTGTGCTCTGGTGTGGACTGAGCTGCTGCTTCACCTGTACCTGTCTTGTCTCTGAGACCCTGTCCCTGACCCTCTGCTCTAGGTGTGAATATGTGAATATGTGAACGCCGTTTTCCATTGTAATTCTCTGCAGTTCTCAGAGATGCTCCTCACTGAGGGCCTTGTTTGCTTTAGACAACCTCAGCAGTAGCTGTCTCATCATGAGGTCATCCCCAGCCTGATCCCTGGTCTGTTAAAGAGCGATGGTGCCAGTGGCTGGGGTTGCACTCTGTCCCACACATACAGGATGCTCACTCTATGGTGATGTGGATGAGCCGACCTAGGACACTCCCTTCATCTCCCAGTATTTCTAGGTGCTCACTGGATACAGGTACCTGACAAGGCTTGTGCATTTGTCCTGCTCCAATCCCAATTTTCTTCATCTTAGCATGTTGTTTCTCTAAAACCCTGTGTGCCATCCTATGTTCTTTCTTGCTCTCAAATACATATAGCATACAGGTGGAAAATCTAATTTTTTTCTCAGAATCTGTGCCACCCTCACCCACTACTTACTATCTGAAGCATTTGGTAGGCTAGCCAAACCCCTAGATGGAAGGAAATTGAGAAAGTCTTCAGGTTACCTCAGTTTCTAAAAATGTTTCTGCACGTTCACTTGTGCATGAAGACTCCCCATAGGTACTATCCACAGAGGTGTGAAAGTCAGAAATCTGGACTGGAATCCTTTCTTCCTAAAATTTGTTTTGGTTTTGTGACGCATGCCTTCATTAGCTCCAAACTGCTCTGTAACTCTGATGGTGATATTATCCCATAGGGCTGGGGACCCAGAGGACGTGGGAGAGTGAAATGTAGACAGCCTGCTAGCTGCTGGAGAAGGGTCTTCTCCCTGTGCTTCCTGGCTGCGGAGATGTGAGCTGCTTGGCTCTGCTATGATGGACTGAAGCATTGCATCCATGAGCCAAAAGAGTCTTTTTTTTTCCCCATGTGCTCTGTTACAGTGATGTAAAACTAGCAGGAACAGTCAAACTGATAAAATTATTCAAATCACTCTCTTGTCATATAGTATCCTTTATTATAATATAAAATAATATAAGAAAATCTGCTCACATCTCATTGTGACCATCACCTCTGCTATCCATACAGCAGTGCTTCTGGTCTAGAATACAGCAATGTTCCCTGTTCATCGGGTCAACATTCTAACCAGCAATGCATGCTCTGCCCATGGTTGCAAGAATTCAGCTACTGACTGATAAACAGTGTCATTCCTGATCCCTTCCCTGGTTACTTTTGGTCCTCTGGAGCATTTTTCTCCATTGGTAATGATCATTCCTTTTCTTTCCTCTTGCTGTTAGGCTGTGAACCAGAAGGACATTGTTTACCTAAAATATAAATATATATACATACATATATATATTACTATACCTTAAAAATATTTGTTGAATGCTTCAAAAGTGCTCTGAAATGAGAAATCTTACAGTGAGGTTCTCAGGTCACCCAGTGCCTGAGGTTTGGTCTTCAGAGCTGAATACCAATACAAACTTGGAAGCACTGTGACCAGTCATTGTGTAGGCCATTGTGTAAAAAAACCAATGATCGTCCCATTCAGCCACATCTGTAGCAGCTGGATGGCACTGGACTGGGTGCTAGGATTCTACAGTACTGATCTGACCATGATTCCAGCAGTTAGAGTCATCAGAGGAAAGAGACTCAGCTGGATCTCATGGAGGCATTTCTTCAACTGACGCTCCTTCCTCTGATGACTCATAACTTGTGTCAAGTGCCATGCAAAACCAGCCAGTATATAGAGTGAGCCCATAGTCTGCATTTCCAAAGTTAATCAGGTAAAGGTATTTTCTGGTTTAGTGATCAGTGGGGAAGGGCCCAGCCCATGGTGGGTGGTGCCATCTCTGGGATGCTGGTCCTGGGTTCTGTGGGGGTGGGGAGGTTGAGTAAGCCAGGGGAAGCAAGCAAGTAAGCAGCTCCCTCCATGGCCTCTGCATCTGTTCCTGCCTGTGGGATCCTGTTTTGTTTGAGTTCCTGTCCTGACTTCCTTCAGAGATGAATGAAATGCTGAATAAACCCTTTCTTCCCCAACCTGCTTTCTGGTCATGGCACTTCATTGCAGCAATAGAAACCCTAACTAAGACAAGACACTCCCCCAACATAACCAAATCAGTGTCTGTGTTTATCAGGAAGCCAGGAGATTCCTGTGCACTGTACAATGTAAAATGCTTCCCTTGACCACTCTGGACTTCCTCTGCCTGCACTGGTGTCTAAAAAAATCTCTGAGATAGAAGTCAGGAGTCATGTTTCCTATTTACAGTGCAACATACTGTGTGTCTTTTCATGCCTTCTGATCTCCATTACAGGATCTGGCTTATTATCTTCTAAACGATATCATGATGATAAAGCCTTGGACAGAGGTATTTCCTTGTCTATGATCTTTGAAATTTTAGAAATAAGTAAGCAAAATATGTAAGCAAGCCACGGAACAAGTGGGTGATGAGCAAACAGGAAATGAGCTTCTAGAGAAAAGTACACACACGTATGTGCGTGCGTGTGCACACACACACACTCACACACACACGCACATGCCTCCCCCACTCACACAGTAAAGGATAGCTTCAGAGGTAACTCACTGTGATCTCACTGTGATAGTTCATACTCTAGGAAGTGGGAGGGTATTTAACATCCAGTCACAGTGGGTTCCAATCCTATTTGCATATTAGAATCTCTGAATTCCTTTGAGAAGTACCATACTAGTTCAGGCCTTCAAAATCACTGGATTTAGTTGTGGTTACCCACACAAGACCTGTATACGATGGTGCTACCTGGGCCTTCCATCTCGGAAGGGGGAGGACCCACAATGACCCCCTTTCCCTGGGGAGCTTATAGCAGTCAGTGGCCAATGGAGAAGAAAAGAATCATTTCCTTCAGTGCTATAGTGCTACAGGTACTGATGAATGGTGCATGCTCTGGGAAATAAGCCACAGCACACCCATGCTCATGCAGGCAACTCTTATTAAACTCAGTGAGTGAGTCAACAAACACACCCAGGAAAGTAAAAGAAGGACTTATTGGAAATAAGGGATTCAGTCAGAGTGGAGACAATGAGGGTGAAAACATCCAAAATATGTATAATTACACATATATGTGTGTGAAATCATCAAAATTAAATTAATGAACAAAATTGTTGCATAAAATTCCCTGTGGGATGAGGCGGACATTTGTTGGTTGCACTGTGCTGTGACTCCACTCAGGTTTTAAAGCGCACACAAACTCCCTTGATGGTGTTGTTTGAAATGCAAATCCGATCTAGAAGACGAGAATGGACTAGAGTCTTCGTTTCTGTCTCCCAGGTGAGGTTGACTTGCCTGGTCCAGGGGCTGCCTTTTGAGTGTCCAGACGCCATGTAATTTGAATGTGCAGACAAGGGAGAGAATTAAGTGTTGAGGATGTTGAGGGCGTTAAATCAGCTTGGAGATGGGGGTGTGTGTTGCATGTAATTGTAACTCAATCATAACTCTTCTCCATGCTCTTTGCAACCAACGAAATCCAGAGGACAGCCAAAGGCATAGAAAAAGGACCAGATGGAGAAAGCTAACACTCATTAAGTACCAACTATAGGCCAAGTGCTGAAATTACACTGCTTCAAGGAGTCTGCCTTTGTGCATGTGGTACAGACCCTCTCAAACTTTAACCTCTATTTGTTAAAGAGAAATTATTCTGTACATCTTCTTAAAGTGTGCTCAGAGAAGATGTTATTTCGGATCATCACTTTGGGAATATGTACCATTTGCCAGGAAATACAATGGAGGAGAGAGACAGAGTCAATATGAAACAGCATGGGCAAGAGGGGATTTGTAGTAAAGGGGATAGTCAGTGGGGAGAAAGTGACCAAGAGAAGCTCCAGGGGGGACACTGGTTGAGATGATTGTGTTAGCCAGCCATCTGTTACTGTAACGATACCTGTGGTAATCAACTTATAGAGGGAATGTAGCCAGAAGTTTCTAGCCTGTCCGGAGGAATTTTTTCACCCATGGTCCCTCAGCTCTTTATAAAATAATTACTCAGAGGCTTATATTAATTACAAACTGGCATATGGCTCAAGCTCATTACCAACTAGCTCTTACAGCTTAACTCAACCCGTTCTTATGAATCTGTGTATTGCCATGTGTCTCTGTCCCATTACATCTTGCTTTCTTTGCAGCAGCCTGCAACATCTCTCCTCTGCAGAAGAGGCCTTCCTCCTTTATCACTGCTTGGATTTCCTTCCTGCCTCTAATCTGCCTTATCATAGGCCAAAACAGCCTCTTTATTAACAAATGGTAGCAAAGTATATTCACAGTGCTCAGAGAGACATTCCATATCAAGGGGCTTGCAACCAGCTCATAGCTTAGGATATTTTACCCTATGGGAGTTTGGGGGCCCATGTCAGATGGCTATCAGGCCGGGAGGACACGTGGCAGTGAAAAAGAGAAGAGTGTGAGGGTTCAGTTGACCCCTTAAGGGACTTCTCCTGATGGTAAAAGCTTTTCCAGCCTCTAATAACAACACAGGCCTCCGACCCATTCTTAAACATGCAAGTCTTTAGGCGACACTCAGGACCTGAACTGTATCACTACCTAGACAAGGACCAAGGTCAGACATCACCAGGAGGTGGTAGAGGTTAACCCACTCAGTCAAAAGATAGTGAGTATGGGAGAACACTTGCTAAACCAATTTGGTTAAAACTGGGATATCATGAAGGATTATACAGAGGGGACCCTAAAATTTGGCTAACCAGAGACTTATGTTGACTAAGTAGCAAAGCTTGGATTTCTGCCCAGGTTTTTCTGACCCTGGATTCTAAGTGTTTTCCAAGCTGCCACACTACCTCCTACCTAGAAGGGCGAAACTGTCGCTGGTGCCCAACAGCTGTCGGGGGAAGAGCAGCTGGGCCCAGGGAGACAACGGAGGCCATTGTTAAGAGAGCCTGATAGGCAGAGGGAACAACAGGTGTATGGTGTGAGGGCCAAGGAACAGCTTGTGAAAGCATCGCCCAGTGACCGTGACTGACAGGAGAGGGATTTTGCCTTTGGTTTTCATCCAGACATCTCCCAGCTCTTGTTTCTTTGGAAACATTGCTCATCCTTAATAAATGGCACGCAGTACGCATGTGCACAAGCAGCTTCTCCGGGAGCTATAATAGGAGAGCCCTCCAGCCCAGCACTCTACAGTTTATATTGTGTGTCTACATGTAATTTCAGCATTCGGTGCTATGATCATCACCTGACTGTTCACACGAGTCTTGAAAGCCAGAGAAGTCCAGGGACTGTGCCAACTGCCCAATTAGACCAAGACCAGACCCAGAGTGGCCTACTCACATCCCTGTTTTGTGTAGGAGCATTCTGAAGTTTCACATCAGACTAGACTTTCCATGACGACTTTGTAGGCAGAGAAAAGGAAACTCTGTGGGAGCTGTCTGCGACCCCTACAGCCGTTGCTTATATAATTCTGTTTGTTTCAAGGAGAGAAACAAGATCTTAAGGTCACCCAGTGAGAAATAGCCAGGCACCAGGGACTTCAGTATCTAGACCAGACAAAGAAAGCTCAGAAAAGATCCATCATCCTGGCCTGGAAACTCAGGCTAAAGAAAGGCACTACCAGGCAGGTGGCCCAAGAATAAGTCATCATCGAGAGAGCACTGCCACCTTGTGGCGTTAGCTAGGCACTGCACCCCTGCACCTACCATGACGGATTCCTGCTTTGCTTAGTTTCCTCTCTTGAGTTGGCTCGCTCATAAGACAGGGCTGGTAGCATCGTTTACTCTAATAGGAGACACGGGTATCAGGAAGTCGTGCGAGGAGAGTGAGCTTGTATTTTAACAAACTGACCAAGAATCTTTTTAACTGAGAAAAAGACCTCTCAATCTCATGGCAATAACAATGTATGAGAACGCTGAGGGAGTTTGTAGCTCAGTTGGTAGAGTTCTTACCAACTCTGAATCCCTGGGTTTGATTTCCAGCACCGTATAAACTGGATGTGGTGGCAGGATCTGGGCTACATGCATGAGACCTTGCCTCAAGAGTTGTGTGTGTATATATAAGTTAGACTTACTTATAAATTATAAATAAACATATATACATATAATATATATATACATAAATATGATGCATCTAATTTATGTTATTTTTGCTAAGCATTTAGATGCATGGCCTCTTTCTTCCCCTGAAAAACTGTTCCATGAAAGTTTTGTGGTCTGTTACTGTAAAGACAGACTGATACTTTGAAGACAATTTGCTCATATTGTTTGTGATCTATTTGGCGCGGCAGGAAGAGCAATGTTTTTCAACAAGATGATAATATTCTACTAGACTTACGTTTGTTTGTTTGTTAGTTAAATCACATTGAGCACAATGGCTCTGAACCTGATGAGATCTTAGGAAGCCAAATTGGTATCTCACCTAAAGAATATTATACATGTATGCTGGGATGACAGGTGTGTAACACCATGCCTAGCTCACACATTTTAAACTAAAAAGAATACAAACTTGAATTCTGTATGAGTGGCCTTGGGCATTCCAGAGGCCTCATTCCACACTCTTGTTTGCCTCTGCTGTTAATCTATAAGCACGGGGCCTCATATAAAAAATATGCATCTCTTCCGTGGGTCCTGAGGTCAGACATCTGAAGTCAAGTTCCTGCTGGAGGTGGTATCTGGTGAGGTCTGTGCTCTGGAGGTGCAGATGGCAGCCTTTCACTGTGTACCTCCATGGTTTCCCTTGCTGTGTAGGTGGGAGAAAGACAACTAGCCAGAGTCCTGTCCTGAGCTGCTGCTTCTTATAAAGGGATCATTTTCTGGTGTTAGGTGCCCCTCTCACTTAACCTCACTTCCTTGGAGACTTTAGATCTCCAAAGGTGGTTTGGTTTTTGTTGGTGGCATTGGTGGTTGGTTGATTGATTGGTTGGTTTAAGCTGGGAGAAGATAACATTTTGGTTGAGGAAGAGGCTTTTCGTGGTCTCAGAATCCTCTGGCCTGATCAGAATCCACTGAGAGCAGGAAGACAGAAAACATGGGCAAAGAGAGTTGTCTGTCTCTGTGGCCACTGAACAAGGGGGCAGCAGTGACAGATGCTGGTCATATGTGGTGATATATTATACTTAATAAAAATAGTCTGAAATATCAGAGGACAGAGCCAAGCTGTGAAAGTTGGGGAGGAAGTGGTGGCCCACACCTTTAATCCCATCACTCGGGAGGCAGAGATCCATCTGGATCTCCGTGAGTTCAAGGCCTAACAGAGCCAGGTGGTGGTTATGCACACCTTTCATCCTAGTACTGGGAAAGTTAAACCAGGAATTGAGCTAGCTGGGTGGGGAGAGTTCAGTTTTGCCTCCCACTTCCTTTTTCAGTTGAGGACCAAAAGGCCTAGGGCCAGAGTTTGGTGGAGTCAGGCCTGAGGAGTTGGCTGGGCAAGCAATGGTTTGTTTCTCTATCTCTCTGATTTTTCAGACTATTTTTATTCAGTATATAATATATCACCACAGTCATGCATGGCACAAGAGTGCATATATGGAAACTTTCTCCTAACTGACTACCCTTAAAATGAAAACTGAGAAATCATGGTGACATTTGAAGTTTTCTGCTTGAACCTTAGAGTTTTTAAAATGGGGCTAACAGGGAAAATACATTCTGATCCCATTGAAATGCCGAGCTGAACTGTGTTGGCCATTAGTTGGCATATATCCTTATTTCATACGGAGTGAGAAAAAAACTGGTTTATTTCTGTGGTAAGGACTTAAAGGGAACCTGATAAAACCCCATCATTGTCTTTATAACCCTGTTATTGTTATGTCTAGTTGCACTTGGATGGGAGCGATTGTTCAATAATTTCAACTTTGACTTCTGAGTCATGTGCAAGCCCAGCTTAGACCCTTGGATTTCCTGCTTCACTCTCTATCCACAGCCTAGGCCAAGCATCCTCTGTGGGCCCTGGAGTGTGGTCAAGTGACATCTTATCTCACAACACCTGGCTCAGAACTCCATCCAGAGACAGTGCTGTAGGAAGGCCACCCTCATTCTCCTCTTCCTCAGAGCCAGGGGACGCAGAGGACAACCATGCTGCTCTGAGAAAAGGTACCCAGCCGCATGGCTGAACAGGATAAGAGTCATGGGTTAGATGAAGGGTACAGAGTTAGCAAGTTATATGCGTGGGCCTTAGGCCGATCAGCCTAAAACTATTGTAAGCATCTGTGTGTCTCTGTGGGTCTGTGAGTCTGCGGGTCTAAACCTAGAGGCTAGGCCCAAAAGTCCAGGCCAGAAACCTCTTACTACAGGGCTCCATTAGTGTCACAAACCCAGAGGCACCTGGCTCTGCAGGGAACACCTGATCTGGAATAGGACCATATATGTTCTGGGGAAAAGGTGAAATCACCCTGAGCTCTGCAAACTGAGACTGTGGAGAGGAAGACAGTTGTGGGTCCACATCGTCTGACATCTGGGTGGTTAAATATTGTTTTAATTTTTTTAAATACTGACAATGAATTCCAAAACATTTTAAAGTGATTTGTAATCCAGATCTTATATAACCCAGACTCATTTTTGAATGCTGGTGCTGGTGTCTGACTCGGGAAGTACACAACCTGTGTGTTGTGCTTCAATCTCTACGGTCAAGTCATCATTGCTTCCATCTTATCTCACAATGAGGCTCATGGAGCAAAGGGGCAGAATAAGTCACTGATGCCATTACAATTTAGTAAATGCTATTTGAAAACTTCGAGCCTCAAATGAGTTCCCAAAAACAAATTCCAGGGCTTTGTCTCCTTTTATTGTAAGATTGGGTTTATGTAGGACAAGGACAAGGCTCACATCAGTAGTTCTGTTTCAGCATAGATCTTATGTGCTTGGTGAGTATTCACTGGCTTGTTCAACCATACAGCATCCTCCTTAGTTCATAATGGCATCCTTCCTCTGGAGTTCAGATAACTGGGGTCCAAGAGAGTTACTTTTCCAGGGGCTCATAGTCTCTGTGTACAAGGCTGTGACCAGTACTCCTTCCATGGAACCTATTATCTGGGTCCAGCCTAATGTTAAACTCAATAGGACTCTTGAGCATCTGGCACGATTCTGGGGCTGCTGTAAAGTGTGCTAGGGCATCTTCCTGTCCAGGGGTTCAGCCCAGGCTTGCAGAGGTAGGCTTCACTGTCATTAGCCCCTTGACGAATCTCACTGGGTACGGTTCGGCTTGCTCTTCTGTGGAGATAGGCACTGCCGAATTCCTCTGTAGACCATCTCACTGTGCAAAGCATAGTTGATGGCATTGACTGTGGGCATGGTTTTGGCGATGAGGGCAGGCACCTGGTATGTTGAAAAAGCCCATGAAAGATGCTTTGAAGCCTCGACTTCTCTCTCAGCTCTACTTCCTGACTCGTTCCCCTCGCAACTGCCAATCATTTGTTCCCAGGTTGATTTTTCAGCCTCTAAGCCTTTCCTCGTGGATGTCTACAGTTTAGGAAATGTCACAGACGCTCCTACCACATCCTAGCCAACTCCAACACATCTGTTCCCAACCTGGGTGTCAATCACAGCCCCTAGTCTCAGAGCACATGCTCACTTTGTGTCTAGCTGTCCCCGTCATCTCGGTATGGTCAAAGGGGTGAAGGGATGTGGAATAAAGTATTTTCTGTACTTTGTGAATATTTAAAGGAAGAGAGGGGAGGAAGAGAGAATAAGTGAGTGAGTTAGCAGGAAGCCAGAAGGCATGAAGCAGCAAGACAGACGTGAAGATGTGGAGGATGCTTTAAAAAAGACTGTACCATCTGTAGTTTGGGAGAGATGAAGCTCACATCCGCGATAGCTGCATAGAAGTACAGGAGGGCGTAGGGGCCCCAGCCCAGCAGCAACATCCTGCCCGGCAGAGTGGTGTTCACCTAGGGAGAAAACATCAGAAGCATCCATTCACTCCAGATGGCCATAGCTATGCAGAGGCAGGGGTGGACTCTGGGAAGGGGTTGAACCAGCAGATCTTGGTACCACATGAGCTTGTTTGAAAGACTATGTAGTCTTAAGCCTGTTATTTAAGCTTACCCGACCTCAGTTGCCTTGCCCCTAAAATGGTAGGGTATAGCTGAGTTGCCTGGAGGCAGGGACTGGGGTTGGATGAATAATGAGATTCCTTTCTGGTTTTTGCTACTTAGAAGGAATCTTTGACTCTGTGACATTGTACTTGGGGTACCTAGGGGCTAAGCTTCCCTCTGGCCTAGAATGATATGGGATATTTTGAGGCCAGATCAGTGTATCTGGGCTCAAAATATTTCACCACATCAGTATAACAGGGAGTGGGCTGCCACGGAAGATCGTTGGTGCTAAAGTTTCTCCTGGAGCCACAAGAATACTAGAGACTTGATATCTTTCTGTCCACATACTCTGAGAGAAAGGATTTTGGTGCAACTGTTTCATTGACATGTCACCCTTTAACAAAGGAGATTTAAATGGATAAGGACATATTTCCTTCGATGTTGAATTTTTAAAATATGTTGAGCAGTGATCCTGGTATAGCTCAGTAGGTAAAATACTTGTGCACAGGCCTGAGGACCAAATCGGGATCTCCGACACCCATGTGAAAAGTGAGATGTGGTGACACATGCCTGTAATCTCAACACTGAGAGGCGGAGACAAGAGAGATACATGGGGCTCACTGACATTCAGTCCAGCCGAGCAGCAAGCTCCAGGTTCAGTGAGAGACTTCTCAAAGCCAAAGTGGATAGTAACAGAGGAAGGCAATAAACATCGACTTCTGGTCTCCACAGGCACGTGAACTTCTTCCTCTGGAGCTCCTTAAATGTGAACCAGGAAACATTGTGTGTGTGTGTGTGTGTGTGTGTGTGTGTGTGTGTGTTATTCCTCTTCTAGATAAAAATATGTACTTAAGTCTGATGGAGAGTCTTCCAGGAAGAAACTGAGGCTAGAAGAAAAGCTAACACCTTGGTGATAGACAGTTCCATCTTCAGAGGCTCCCCAGCTTTGCTCAGGCCCTTGGGCCTGTGGATAGTGACCAATTCTTGTGCACGCAGAGCTTATGACTTAGCACTGACTGGAAAGATGGGAAATCATGGTGATGGTCTTGTGGCTAATGAAATCCCCAATAAATACGAAGACTTCATGTATACAGATCAAAGTAAAGGTGGGGAGGGCCATGAAATTGCTGAGTAGACAAATACACTTACATCCAAACCTAACCAACTGGCTCTAATCCCCAGGACCCACATGATGGAAGGAGAGAACTGAGTCCAGCAAGCTGTTTTACGTGTGTCTGTAGCCATGCAGGTCATGGTGGCCTTGAGACCACAGAGATCAGTCTGCCTTTGTCTCCTAATGATTTTTTTTTAATCTGTGATGACATTCATTGTTGGCAAAGTGAAAATTGGTACAGTCACTATGGATATCAGTGTGTTGGTTCCTCAGGGAACCAGAAATAGAGAGCTACTGTAATGACTTGGACATACACCCAAAGGACTCTACTTTCTACTATAGAGATACACACTCATCTGTGCTCATAGCTGTTCTGTTCATAATGCTAGGTCATGGAAATTTTCTATTACTCTGTCAACTGAAGACTGGATAATGAAAACGGGATTTTATTCAGCTGTAAAGAAAATGGAATTTATAGGTAAAGGATGGAACTAGAAACAGTCTGTCCTATACCTAGAAAGACACGTATCATATATGTGATCCACTCATGTATGGATCTTAGCATCAAATCTATATGTGTGTGTTGACTTTGGAGTACCTGTAGAATACAGGAAACTGAAGAGGGCATTGATAAAGTGAGAAAGGGGAGAAGGGGTATAAAAGTACATCAATAATGTGAATAGGAATGGGAGGAAAATGGGGAGGGAGACAGGTGGGAAGAGGTTTGTGAGTATGGGGGGGGGGAGGTAACTAACATTAAAAATGTTTGAACAGGCCAAAGGAAATCTACCATTTTTAAACTTCATTCGGATAGGAGACTTTAATTAACATAAGGGATCACACTCCTCCCAAAGGCTGTAACTTGCCAAATGAAAAGCCCAGTTCCAGGTGTGAGATATCCTTGAGTTGGTAATAGGTGTCCTGGGAACCCCCAAGAACAGTACAGGCTATTGCCAGTGTTCTTAGCTGCCCACAAGCACTTGGTAGCAGGACTCTGTTGATGAAGATGTTATGCACGTTGGTCATAGCACACAGGGATATCAAGTTGGTACCGAGTAAGACACTGCTCCATGCTGGCTAACTTTCATAGTACTGGAAGGTGCTATGTAGGCAGCTGGGACAGAAGTCATTAACAGTCTTACCCAGTTCTGAACCCTGTGAATTACAATAATGACTGGCATAGCAAGATATGATCATGAATACAATAATGGCACAAGAGTTACAGGGCTAAGCAATCACTTTCTGATTGGATTTAAGGCCCTTTACACAGAAGTAAATACTGCATGGTACTGTAAATACAGGCAAGAACCCAGTGTTGTGGAGCTGCTAGGCCCCAGGGGTAAACTTACAACCATTATTCTGCTATATGTACATAGTACCAAAGTTCTCCCTAAACTTGTACTTCTATGCCCAAACACTAGTTGACTCTTGGTCCTTATTAGAGAAGGGGAATTGTTTGTTTATTTGTTTTTTTCTGAAATGGATTATGGCTAATACAGATGCTTATAACTGGCTCACGAGAAGAGAAAACGTGTCAGTGGAGTGTTCAGCCACAGATGGGGCATCTATATATCACAGAGAGGGTGGGGGGAGAGAGAGACAGACAGACAGACAGAGACAGAGAGACAGAAAGACACACAAAGAGAGAGTACTTAGAAACTATAGAAAAAGATGGACACACACGCACACCCACGCACACATGCACGCACGCTCACATACACCAGTTCAGAAACTATAGATAAATATGGAGCACAGACTGTTAAATCCCGGGCTCAGGGAGGATAGTAGTAACAGCATCTTCAGGGCATGAAGTGACTGCTGCACACATGAATCATAGCAGCTGTGGGTATCTGCACGAGATCAACACAGTCAAGATTCTAGCATGGAGTGGGAAGTGGTTCATGAGCCCCACCCTTGAGAAGTTATGGACAGTTGATGGCTTTCAAGTGTGTGGACTCAGACTGGTTGATCATTTTCCAGTGAATATGTGAACATATGGGCAGCACAAATTGGCGTTGGTGGATTAAGTTATTAACATAGAGGGCATGAAGCTCGGGGTTAAGGAAGTATGGTGGACCCCAGAGGAGTTATGTAAGAAGTGAGGGTTGAATATGATAAAACTACATTGTGTGAAATTCTCAAAGAATTAATAAAAATAATGTTTTAATGTTGAGTTGAACAATGTGGAAGAGACCCTAAGAGGTGGTGCTTTGTACTCCAGGGTAGAATCCAGGATTTTAATTCCAGAGAAGCCCTCAACCTTTTAGCTAGGTTCACAGATGAAAGTAATTTATATTTCCTAATTTATAGTAATGCATTTATGTGGCATATTGTCTTAATAAAAAGAATATTCTTATGCACTAAGATTTGTCAAAAAGTTCTAGATCTGGGTTTTGATCCATTTCTTCTATTTTCTTTAAATTTATTTTTGTTTTGTGCACATTGATACCGGGTCCCCCGGATCTGGAATTACAGGCAGCTTTGAGCTGCCATATGGGAGTTAGGAATTGAACCCTGGTCCTCTGGAAGAGCAGTCAGTGCTTTTAGCCAGTGAGCAATCTCTCCAGCCACCTATGTCTGCTATTATTAAATGTATGACATTTGGTGAGTCATTTATCTGTCTTTTCTGTTCTTGAACCCAGTCTGTGATAAGGCTTTCATTCATCAGAGAAGATTAAATAAAAATATACACAATGTTTATGATATTAATATTTGCTTTCATTAAAACAACCTTTATTGCTTGTTATGACTTATTTGTTAATTTTTTTATAGGTGGCAGAGTCAAATGAAAATCTCTGGCAAGAGAATTTTAATATTGAAAATCTGAAATGGCCAGGAGGCCTTATTTTGAAGCATCATTTTTCTTGGACAAATGTGCTTGCAGGTGTGGTTTTATGTGGTGGATAATAGCCCGTGACTGTGATTAAATTAAACATTTCAAAGCAATTTAAGAAGCAGTATTTGAAGAGTCCTGCAATTTAGTGCCAAGCCTCAAATCCCTAGGGAGGCTGGAATTTAGCAGCATGCATGATGTAATGTAGAAGCCTGGGTCTCAGGGTTGCAAGGTCTAGGCAAATCTGTTCTCTTTTGATCCTTACTGCCTAAGTTTGGAAATAGGAGCAACAGAAAGGAATTTTTTGTCTTAGTAAAAAGAATAGTCTTATGCCCTAATAGCATATTTTCTATGCAAGCCAGTTTTTCTCAGGATTTTTGAAAACACAGAAAACACTGACTTCTGTGTCGTGTATGTTTCCAGAGTCCCTGAGAGGGTCATGAGACTCCTGCTGCTGCCTTCTTACCTGGAGGTGACCACTCCTGGAGAATTTGTGTTCCATGAGCCGGTATGAAGTGAGTGTGATGAAGAGGGGTACTAGGAAGTTGAAAAAGGCCATGGTGAAGAGGAAACTGATGATGTTTCTATAGGTAGAGGGTAGAGAAACAGAGGTCAACTCCAGGATGCCAGCAGCCCAGGCTCATCAGCGTGTGTGCTGGGCAGTGAGAGGTATCATCCCATCTTAGACATGTACTCAGAGTAGCTGCTCCTGCTTGATATTCAGGAGCCATAGGTCTTCCTGAAGGTCCTGAAGGGAACCAGGGGCTGATATGAAGAAGAAAGGGTTTCTTCAGGCTCAGATTCTCAGTTTTTTTGTTTGTTTGTTTATTAGCCTAGAATGAACGAAATTCTTTAATTTGAAAAATACATTCACTAAATCCTGGAGGTATCAGTGGGCCAAGAGGAATGATTATCCAAGGAAACCTTTTTTTCTGCATAAGGATTTAAAAATAACCTATGGACACTGTCTCTTTTAAGAAATCAATGAAGGGTCTGGGTGTGGTGGCTCATACCTGGGAGGCTAAGGCAGGAGAATTTCCACAAGCTCACTGCCAGTCTGGGCTATAGAGGGAATTCCAAGTCAGCCAGTGTTTCAAAAAAATCAACAATGAAAACCTATTAAAGGGACCACCTGGGGTCTCCTTTAGGCCTCGAGGAAATGGAAGGATGACTAGAAACAAGTAGGCACCACAGCAGATCCTGACTTCATGAAGGGAGGCTACTCAAGGGATACATTGCCGTTGTCACCTAAGGAGAAGTATGGGTGATGTTCTGCAGGACACTGGGACCATCCAAGTGCCCAGGTCATTTTCACCTGAGAAGCTTATGATCAGAGGCAAATGCTTCTGAGTCTGCATTGTCTGTAAAACCTGAATGCTGTATGACTGTGCTGGGAACAAGAAGAAGGAGAAATGGCAGGCACCGTGCCAGAAGTCATGTGACAAATCCCCAAATTGATCCCTGATGAATTTTCTAAGCTCTTTCTCTCCAGAGCCACACAGATGGTGCAGTAGTAATAGAAGTCTATGGTGGAGACTGCATGCATTGAGCCCTCTCTAGTCAGGGACTGGCCTAAAATAAATGTTGGGAGAAGACGGAGAATATATCTCAATGCTGGGACCCCACTAATGCAAAACCTTTATATGCTTTGGATATGATGGGCATGGGAACCTCAATGCATTCTGAGCCAAGACAACTCCCTGTGCTGGAGGGCCAAAGAGGAATGGGGGTCCATGGTCCATGATAGTTCTAACTGATATAGGCCAATGACCCACTGAATAATGCTCCTCTGGATTTCCCCAAATGGTGACATTGTTCCAACTGAGCTTTTGTCTGGAACATCTTTCTCATAGAAGCTTAAAGTCAAATTGTAGCCTCAAAGCTACAACTTCCATCTCACCTGTCACGTCTAGAATAGTCCAATGTACAGCATGTCCCCAAAGGCTCATAGTCATAGTGGCCCCAGCCCATCAGAGGCAGGGCTGCCCAGAAGGCAGATGATAGCCACACAAGCAGCACCAGAGGGATGGCTGTGTTCCATGCCAACTGTCTACCTGCATGAGATAGATGAAAGACAGGTTATTAAGAGATAGCTTGACTACAAAAAAAAAGAAAAAGAGTGAACTTTATAGTTTCAGAGAGTCCCCAAATCCCTTATCCAATACATGGGTATCTTTGAGCCTCAGTTTTCTCCACAATGATCATGAAACTCTCTGCTTTTGAGAACTATGATGAACAAAAGAGATCATGGGTAGTGGCGGTTTCCTCATATACCCTTAAACCATCTTCAGAGAACATATATTGTATATTTAATAAAAAAATAGCCTGAAATATCAGAGGACAGAGCTACCTACTGAGATAAGCCATGAAGGTCATGGAGTGGTCACTCGTGCTTCCTAGGACTAGGAAAGTTAAACCAGGTATTGAGATAGCTGCGTGGGGAAAGAAAGACAGATAAGGCAGGAGAAGGCAGAAGTTCTTCCCTTCACCTGTGACTGGCTTCCCTTTCTGCTGAGAACTCGGAAGCAATTCATTCGTGGGGAGGGCACCTACCCTTTTCAGTCTGAGAAGTTGGCTAGGTGAGAACTGGCTTTATTGTTTCTCTGTCTCTGCTATTTCAGTCCCCCCCCCCAATATCTGGCTCTGGGTTTTTATTAATAATACCGAATAGAATTTGTACAATATTGGGAGGGAAAAAAACAAAAAACAAATGTGCATTCCAAAGTCAGGGTTAAGGAGGAGACATATGCAGTAGTTCATATATGCAATAGTTTGCTTGAGGCAGGGGGTCTGCTTTCAGGATACTCTACAAAAGCTCAGGGACATGAGTTCTATCTCAGTGCTGCTGGCAAAAGCTATTGTACTGAAGCCTCTTAGGGTGTGGTGTGATCTAGCCTGACTGACCTGCTGTGGTCTTGTTTCCTGTCTTCTGCAGCCTTGTTGACTGACCAGACATCTGTCTCAGGTGTCCTCATCTGTCTGTGGATTATTTGTTGATCCTTTTTGACCCCAGGGCAGAAGACAAAGCTCCAGAAAGGCTTGAACCAGCAAAGAGAGAGCAGATCTGCAACCTCCCTCACCTCACACCCAGCCTCTCTTGATATTACCTCAGATGGACTTTTCTTGAACGTGCTTTCCTGCTAAAGATAGGCTGTGTCCTCAAATTTAGGTACTAAATCTATAACTTCCAGTGTGGTGGCATTTAAGGTAGGACTTTGGAAAATCATTAATCATAAAGGGTGTCTCGGCATGAGCTCAGTGCTTCTTCAGTATGAGTCTTTCTGGGTTGCACTGTAGTCCATAACTCTTTCATTGGCATAGGGAAAGGCATGAGAGCAATGACCTTGTAAAGATGTAGTTTGGTGAGCATCTACAAAGAGGAACTGTACCAAGCAAAGCCAGACATGCTGGCACCCTGATCTCAGACTTGAGAGAATTAAAATTCTGTTGTTTAAGCCATCTACTCTCTGATATTCTATCATAGTAGGCCAGGGCCATTAAGGCACCCTCTACTCCAACACAGAGCATGCTACTTAATATCCAGCTCAGCCCACATGTGGCACAAAAGCCTTTTTGCATGATAAACATTTCCAAGCTAGAGTTCACTGCCACCCAGTAATGGAGCAGATGGGCCTGGACTTCTTCCTTTCTAGACCCTATCTTCGTGCTGCTCTGCTGCACCCTCCAAGGCAAGAAGGGATCTGATGGGAAAGCCTGGTGGAACTGAAATTAATTGCAGAGACATTTATAACCAGGGAAACCTCTCTCCCTCTCCCCTTTTCTCTCTCTCTCTCTTCTGCCCTCCATATGTGCATGCACCCTACCAATTGAGCTATATAACCAGATCCTAAATAAAGCACTAAAGAGATCTGGGAAGGGCATAGTAATACCTAGTTCCTGAGAAATGGAGACAGGTGGACCCAGATTTCAAAGTCACCATGCTTTCATACAGAGTGCAAGACCAGTTTGAGCTCTGTGAGACTGTCATAAAACAAAACTAATGCAATAAAACAGAACCCATAAAACTATAATTTAAAGTAACTCATTTGTTGGGAAAAAATAACAAGCAAGGGTTAGGAACATAGCTCACTTGTTCAGTTCTTATCTGGCATGCATGATCCACTGGGGAGATCCCCAGCATTGCATGAATCAGTAATGGAAGTGGACACCTGTGATCCCAGCTCTCATAGGGAGGCTGAAGCCAGCTTTAAACACATGAGACCCTGCCTCAAAATTAAATAAAACAAATGAAAAGCGACCATAGAGCAGGTGGTAACAAAATCTAACAGTGAGGCTTGGGAAATCTCCACCTGGATTCTTCTCTGTGTGGCTCTGCCACAGACCTATGAAATGCAGAGTAGGCGCACATCCAGAACCCACCTCCTGACACACATTCATCCTCCTTCTGTCCTCCAAATTTACCTGACAGCCAAGACATTTTCTATGTCCATGATCTCATTTGATTTTCAAAATGAATCTCTGAGATTGGTTTTTAAATAATCTTGCAGAGAAAAAAAAAAGAAAGAAAGAAAAAAACCAAGGTTCAAAGCCTTGAGTTGCCAAGTCAGTACCAAAGGCAGACTCATTCTTTCTATTGAGCATCCCAGATTGGGCCTGTCCACCCTTCCTCCCCCTCCTTTTCCGAAATGAATGGCTTTACACGTGGTGTGCATGCACCCCCTCCCACCCACTCTCTCGCGTTTAGAAAGCAATGAGATGATTTGAATCATGATCACGCTGCCCTATCTTTTATCCCCATATACTCGGGAGTGTCCCTATAGTCAGGGGGCCCAGAGACATACGGGTGCAGTAGTGGTGGTAACGGCCCCAGGCAATGGCTGCAGTGCCACAGATGCTGGCCAGGGCCATTGCAAAACCCTGGAAACCATGAGCCTGGCAGCCATCTGAACCATATGGCCAGCGCCTGTGGAAAACAATGAGCATAGTGACCTTCCCTCCATCCTTCCCATACCCCCCACCTACCCAGGTGAACCTGGAAAGTGCCTGAATGTGATCCCTGCTCCTTTATGGAGGACCTTATGATCAATGTCTTCCCATGATGGAAACTTTGGCCTTAGGGTTTAGATCAGTGGGCTAATGAATCACTAATGGGCCAAATGGGTTTTCTGAATGGTTATATGTCCTGGCACAGGCGGGTAAAATGAGACCAAGAGAAAAAAAATAATTTTCTGGGGTACCACAACAGATGTAGGCAAAGCTAGAGAGTAAATCTCCAAATATCTGGATTCTCATTCCCATGGTGAAGCAGAGGAAGGAACTCTGGCTAACTGCGAGAGGAGAATTCTTTTTGATTCGGTTCCAAAGACACCTTTGTATCCTACATGACAAGGCCCTAGCATGCACTTAAGGTATTAAACTCTGGTCTAAATCCTGTTTGCTTTAACAAACATTTATTTAGGCCCTACCAGAGAGTACTAGTTCAAACTATTTGTAAATAATTAAACCAATACATCCAACAAAACATATGAATTAAGTTGTAATATGTAATTGACAGAAGTATCCCAGGACTGGCTATGATGGAGCAAGGATTCAAGGCTAGACCACCTGAATACAGGGGCTTTGAGTCTCTCCAGCCCACTGTCCCTTTGGTCAGGTCTGAGCAAACTCTGCATTCCAGACATTAGCTATATCTTCATCAATAGTGAGGAATTCTAGTTTAACTTAATCCAGCCTGCCTAACCTCTGGCCTTGCAACAGTTTCCTATAGGTAGAACGAAGCTCTGGTCTGCTTGCTCATAACCCCAGAGCCTATGGAAGGGGAAGGGTCTGGTACCGGAGAAGGCTGGAGATAGATGCAACCAGTGCATTCAGGCTGATCCCACTGTCGGCCAGGGCCAGGCTCAGCACCAGTAGGTTACTGGGAGTCCGAAGATCTGGAGTCTTGCAGAAAGAGAAGATGGTCAGGCCATTGAGGCTGAGGCCAGAGAGCGCTGAAAGGAAGGATTAAGGCTGGTATGGAGGTTGGTATCGAGGTGAGGCCCATGAAGGTATCAGAAGCAGGGTTTGGTATTGACAGAGTTCCGGTAACCTCATAGATTTCTCTTTAGCCACCTCTAAATGCTACTCTGGTGGGATGATACTCGGGCACTGAAATCTGTGATTCTCCCTGCTCACTACCTACTGACAATCTAACAGAAAGATGTATAAGAAGACTACACAGCCAATGTGACCCATGCTGTGACAATCAATCACTGACAGGTGCAGAGCAAATGGGTCATGCCAGGCACCCTGAAGGGCATGGCGCATGGATTCTTTCATTCAATCTTCTCTCCTTGGCTTAGAGATGCTAGATAGCGTGTGTGTGTGCTAAGTGAAGGTAGGAAGAGGAAGAGCTAGGGACAGTTTCAAGTCTTTCAGGTTTAAATTCACCTTCTTCAAGGGCTTCTGGGCAATGTTAGGGAGGGAACCGGAGAACAGGACCCAGAATGCCAGGCAGCAAGGAGAAACTGCAGGACGGGTTGGTTCCCCAGCAGCAGAGATCTGACTCTCCATTTCAGCTGGGCCACTCACTTACTGCTCCTGGAACTTTCTTAACCTTCTTGTTTCAAAAGAGCAAGAACAGAGCCTGATGGGCAAGATACTCAAGAAGCCGAGGCAGGAGTCCAAAGTCAGCCTATGTAGCCTGACCTCAAACCTAAAAATTAAAAATAGGACTGGGGATATAGTTTAGTGGTGGAGAACTTAGTTAGCTTACAGAAGGCCCTCGGTGACACCTGGCTCTCACTAAGAAGGTGGGGGATGCTGGAGAGGAAAGGCTTTTTCCTTCAACACTGTGGATGTCTGTGAATAAAAAAGAATCTCAGAAAGAGGGAGAAGCATATGTAAAGGTGTGAAGTAAAATTTCCTGGCCTACTAGAGGACCAGAAAGCAGGCTAAGTTGCAGGGTTCCTAGAAAACGGGGCCTGCTCAATGGCATCTATGATCTGCAGGAGAGTCCTAATGGCTGTCACTCTTTCCCCATTGCCAGTCCTTACCATGTTAAAAAAAAAAAAATGTACAGATTTATCTGGGTCTGCTTTGAATGAAAACTGTTCCCCTTCAGCCTGGCTTCAGGGAGGATTCTATTTCTGTATCCACTGAGCATCTTAGAGATTCTAGCTTGAGGCAGGTCTCTCTCAGGCCTGAGTAGGTGCTGCTGGGGAAACGCCTTTGTTTGTAGGAACGAAACTGGTGGATGCAGCAGCAGACTGTGGCAGAGGTGCCAGGGGGATAATGAACTTAAATTCCCCGTGTGTCTCTTGAGACCATGGTTTTATGCTAATTATTCAACTTAGCCTCTACAAACACATGGATAGTGACTAGGTTCTGGGGGTCAGAGGGCTGAAATGAGTTGATATTGTCCCACAGACAGTAGGTGGCTGAGCTATCTATATCTGGAGACTTCTGAGGGCCTCATATTATATGAGAGTCTTAGCAAAACTTCCTGGGGAAGTGGATTAAGTTTTCTCTCGACTTGAGGGATATGAAAAAGTCTAAGCCTGGCCCAGTTACCTCCTGAAGAGATGCCTTCTATGCAAATGTCTCTCGTTTTGACCCCTGCCTGGCCTCTTTCCCCTGGCTCCTATGCAGCATGCTCCATCCTGAGGGCACTGTCACAAGAATAACCCCTGGGATCTAGACACAGAGGAGAGGCAGCCAATATGACAGGCCCACTCCACAGCTGTGGCCTGCGTTGTTCTGGGTACCGCTGGGTCCTCACACTGCCCAAGGTCTTGCTTGGCTCACCTTCCATGAGCAGCACTGTTCCTACAGCCAGCACCTCGAGTTCCCCAAAGCCAGCAGGCAGGGCCCTGGTTGTTGCCATCCTTGGACTCCCTCCTTGTCAGTCTCCCAGCTCTTTCCTGGCTCTCTGAAACCAGGCTCCGTCTTTTAAAAGGGCCAGACCCCCCTCCCTCTGCCCCCACCACCACAGGCACATGGCGATTATTATGGTAGACTTAGAACACCTTCTGGTTTTCTCACCCTTCTAAGTCTCTTCCTTGGCTCACAAAGAAGGAACCCATTCAGTAGAAGTACAAGGCAGCCTTTGTGAGGCTGGAATGAGCCCTACCCTGTTCATTTCAGCCCACTAGGCAAGATTAAGGTCTAGGATCCAAATGGTGTGTGACTGAAAGCTGAATTGGGAAAGGGTTGCATAACCAAGGGAGGGAAATGGAAGAAAGGATTTGAGCTGCAGCTGTCCCTGAGAACTGGAGAGTAGCCAGGTCCTTCTATGTACACAGTTGCTGACAAGCTGAATGTCTGTGTGTTCATGTACATGCATGTGTTTGTGTGTGTGTGTCCATTCATGGAATCAGAGGCTTATACAGGCAAACACTGAGAGAAGGGTGGGGCTTTTGAAGCCATGCACTGTCATAAAATAAGTGCTGACTGGGACCAGACCCCTAGCTTCTGGTTTGAATCTGCCATTACTGGCCATATGCTCTGCATTGCAGCCATTGGTCATTACCTCTTTATCTTCTGCATCTCTGCTCCATGCTCTTTGTGGATTTAGACTCCAGGGCTTCACTTCCTATTTCCCATACAGCCTTTGAGCTATGCATGCATAAAATATCTCCTGGGGTAAAGAACGGTTTACTCTCTTTTTCAAAGTACCTTGAGACTCTAAGAACTTGAGCTTCTACACACAAGGCCTTGGTACAAGTTGTAGCCTGGCTCATACTGAAATCAACATCAGAAAACAATTGTCTTTACAACACCTAATTTTCAGATAAAGAAACCAAATCCCAGAGGGCTATTAGCAAAATAGCTCATGTCTAATGGATGATTATCAGAAGACTTTGAAAATTAACTCCATAAATAAAACGCTAGTACCCCTCCATTTTAGAGGAAGTTGGAGATAGGTTAGTTAGGACTCGGCCTAGGGGGTCATATAGTTGGGGGTGGGGCCAGCAGCAAAAACCCTTGCCTTCCATCATGCAGGCCCTGGCACTTCACATTGATGCCCTCTGATTCTCTCTAGAAGAGCAATTCATTCTACTCTGGTGACATCCAGGTCCCACAGCTCCCTTCCTGTCAATCCTACTTCCCTCCGAACTTGATGACTCTTAGAGCCTGAAGTTCCAGCTCCATCCTCCAGGGCCTTCCACACTCTGCTCTGATTTCTGACTTGCTGCTTAACACCTGTGACTGCTTTCCCAGGCCCACAAGATCACCAATGACATCAGGAAAGAAGAGAAGCAACACGATTGGGAATAAAGTAGAGTCAACCAGATAAAGTCTGAGTGAAGGCATTCCAAACAAGAGGGGAGGGTAGCCTGAGTGTGGCAGCAGGCAGGGGAGGCTGATTTGGGAAGGAGGGTGACAGGTACTCTCCTAGCACTGAGAAAATGCTACTTGCTGGATATGAAGAGAAGATATGAGATGCATCATTTTTCAAGAGCTGATATTGTCTAGACAGGCTTGGCATGGAGCAAGGTTCTGTCTGTGTATGTACAATGAAACATCATAACCAAAGTAACTTAGGGAGGAATGGGTTTATTTGGCTTACACTTCAACAGTACTACTCATTATTGAAGGAAGTCAGGACAGAAACTCAAACAGGGCAAGAACCTGGGGGGAGGAGCTGATGCCGAGGATGGCTGCTTACTGGCTCACCTTATGTGACTAGCTCAGCCTGCTTTCTTATAGAAAGAAGGATCACCAGCCTAGGTGTGGCCCTGCCTACAACAGACTGAGCTCTCCTCCGTTAATCACTATTAAGAAAACGCCCTACAGGCTCGTGTACAGTCTGATCATCTTATGAAATAATTTTCTCAATTGAAGATCTCTCCTCACAGATGACTTCACAGTTAACATAAAACTAGCACAATTCCCAGGCATCTTCCTTGACCCAACCTTACCAGATAGGCTCTTGAGCATGCCAGACTGTGGAACCTATTGGAAAAGCCAGAGGACCAAGTCTTCGGAGAAAGAAAGCAAAGCCGGTAAATGGATGAGTTACCAAGTCTAAAATTCATTCCCCCTGGTATCTTGAGAAGGTTTTGCAGGATGGGGTTGAAGAAGAGGAAAAATAAATAAAATCCCCCCCCCCAAAAAAACCCAAAACAACAACAACAAAAAACCTCTGTGAGATCTAGCCCTAGGACCCTTCCTGGTGGATGACCCTTGAGGAGGGCTGACCTCTCTCCTCCTATAGTGACACCCTTTGCCATCAGCATGGGTTGTAGTGCCTCCAAAGGTAGACCACTGACAACTTAGGGTTCTGATATTGGTTGTGCATGGGGCATTGAGAAAAGGCAGATATTTGCCCATGTTCATGAGCATACGTAGACATCTCTAATGTCTTCCTGCAATATCAGAATATTGCCTACTCCTCTGTGATAAAGTGCCTGTCAGTTCCAAAATTTACAGCTTGTGGGAAGGTTCAGTCCTCTGGATGGTCAAGCCTGAGCTAATTTTCAGCAGCTCTCCAGGTGTGGAAAAGCTTTTCTTTCCTTTGTCAACTGATGATCTGAGATCTGAATCCAGGTGATGTGCCCTGAAGCAAGGACTCTCTCTAAAGCTTGCATTGTCTTCAAAAGGCCTTGCTTCATGTCACCCTCCTTTTTTTCTAGAGATTATTATAGGAGATAATTTTCAAAGTCCTTATTAGAAATCACAGTTCTTTTTCCATTTTTTTTTTCCTCTTGAGCCTAGCATCTGAAAGAGACAGATCTGTTACACTTGGCCTGGTTGAAATAGAGTTCTTTGCAAGTTGCCAGCCCATTCAGCTAGTCACTAATCACTTCCTCTGGGCAGCTGCTCCTCTGCCTTATCTTACTGTGCCCCAGCTTCTTCTGGCCTGGGGTTGCTATGGAGGGATTCTCTCCCTCCCCTCAAGACAGGGTGATTCAGAAAGCAATAAGCTGCTGAGTGCTGGAGCTGGGGCTCCCTCCCTAATCCCCAGCCTGTGTTTATCCCATGGCCTTGGGTGGGGGTTGGAGAGTGATGAGCAGATGGGTAGCTGCTGGACCTGCTGGACAGCAGGACAGAGCACTCCCTGGATAGGCCCCTGCCTCGGCCCAAGAGGAGCCAGAAGTCATGTGGATGGCTGTGGCCATGTTCTGGCTCCTTGCTCTTGGGGGACCTTACCAGGCCTGGAGTTTCTGTCCTTCTCAATGCAGCTGCAGCCTGCACATCCTGAGTGACGGCAGCAAGGCCAGGTATGACACCACCAGGTGAGGGATGGGTCCTCAAGCCTTCATAGGTCCACCAGCTATGGCAGAACTGGGAGAGGATGGATGGCCAGCAGCTGTCCACTTCCTCACAAGTCACCCGCTCCCACTTGAGGCCATCGGATACACATAGGCATGCTGGATGTGGGACCCTTGAGACCCAAGGGCTTGGGAAAACAGCCTGTGCTGTGTCATCTTCAGTAAGCAGGGGTTTTACTCTTCCCCGAAGGCTGTGGGAAATACATGGGCCAGGTTCTGGAAATTCTTCCTGAGTCTTCCTTCATGTTTCTGTTAGGGAGAAGCCCTCTTTAGGCCTCTAGAAGTCTCTTCCTTATCTCCTTTTCTTCTGCTTCCTTCCTTTTCTCCCAGCTTCTTCTTCCTAGGCATTTCCCGTTTTCATGCCTGACTTCCACAAGGTACCCAGTCGGATTCAGACGCTTTTGCAGCCTAAACCATGGTGGGGCACGTGCCTCCCCATACGAGTTTTCTCTGGTACCGTCTTTTCCTTTTTGTGAACCTTTGAAGCCAAAGCCACTGTGGTTGGTGGACCCTTGCCGTGGAGCTCATTTTTTTCCCCTCTTGTCAGTCATCTTTTCTCAATGTCCTTGGTTTATTCAGGAGAAAACTCATTTCTCCCCCCCCACCCCATAATGCTTCTCTGTGTAACAGTCCCGGCTGTCCTGGTGCTCACTATGTAGACCAGGCTGACCCTGAACTCAAAGAGATCCACCTGCAGAGCTCTGCCTCCCGAGTGCTGAGATGGGGGAGACTTACTTCCTAATGTGCTCAAAGATGTCAGTTCCTCACTCGGGGTTTTTTTCCTTTCTCCTTTCCAACATGTGGCATCCCTCACCCTTTCTTCTTTGTCTCATGTGAATATTGAAGAACCACTGGTGCTCTCTGGTTGTGGAAATGATATTATTTCTTTTCACATGATGCTGGCAGTGTTGGATTGAGTGGGGTTGACGGACACTGAGAATGGAGAGGAACCTCCAGAGAAGATAACTTGCATGGTCTAGGAAAAAAGAAAACATTCCATTTTTGACAGGATTGGTGATTTAATTCATATGGAAAGTATATTTCTTTTCACTAAGTAACACAGGCTGATGCTTAATGATGCTTAATCAGCCTGGAAAAATGGCTAATGACTAAGGACTGTGTGGTAAGGGTGCTTTTGTCACCCTGGTCACAAAGGTGACACCGTCCACAGAAGTCCTCAAAGTCACATGCCATCGGTGATGTGCCAGAATCCATGAATCTAATTTTTAGCCTCTGGAAATTCTGCCGTGTGTGGGGAGCAGGAGATTCAGCCATGTGCATAGTCAAGGGGTGCAGAGAAGCCCAAGTCTCTAGTTGCCACAAGCATAGACTATACAGAGATCAAGATCCTTTTTTATGTTAGATGTTCCTCAGACCCAGCTCTGACCTTGCAGAGCAGCATTCTAGTACCTCCTGCTTTACATTCAAATCCTGAACGCAGTATGTGTACCTCTGGGAATTACAGTTGCAGCTGTGTGTCAGGAGATGACACGGCAGGGGCAATATGAAATCCTTCATAGGTCCACCAGCTATGGCAGAATTGGGAGGGGATGGATGGCCAGCAGCTGTCCACTTCCTCACAAGTCAATATGAAGGTTATGAAGGCAACATCTCCAGCAGATATTTTCCCAGGTTATTTTTTTTTAAGTGGCTCATGTTAGGCTCCCCTTCCCTTTAAGCCCTCCCTTGACCATTTTTCTCCCAGTTTAGGAACAATTTCCCTATCAATTCCTGTATCCAAACCTTCCTTGTTAACACCCTACCTTTACAAATGGGCACCGTATGTCTGTACACTATGTATTAGGGTCTTTCTATGTCTGTATTAGTGTCTCTCTTCCTTGCCTAGTTTATCAACAGCAGTGGGCAGGTACTGTGACTTTGATTCAATTTTTTGAGGTGGTCTCTCCACCACCTACTAGACACTGCAGACTGCAGTTGGTATCTGTGTTAACAAGCAGATCTGGCATCTCATAAAGGAAGAGTGTTTTCTCAAGTATCCCCCATTTCTGTGACCAGGACAGTGGTGTGCAGCGACCCTGACTTGACCTTGCCCCCAGCTTCGATTCCTCAGGACACCTGCAGGCTGCGCCTGGAGCGAACCGCCATCCATAGGGTGCCTGGAGAAGCCTTCAGGCCTCTCAGCCGCCTGGAGCAGCTGTGGCTGCCTTATAATGCTCTCAGCGAGCTCAGTGCCCTCATGCTCAGGGGCCTGCACCGCCTAAGGGAGCTGCGACTGCCTGGAAACCGCCTGGCTGCTTTCCCCTGGGCTGCACTCAGAGATGCTCCACAGCTGCAGCTGCTGGACCTACAGGCCAATCGCCTGTCCATCTTGCCACCAGAGGCTGCACACTTCCTAGAGAACCTTACGTTCCTGGACCTTTCCAGCAACCAGCTGATGAGGCTTCCCCTGGAGCTGCTAGATACCTGGGCTCACCTGAAGACTGGAACCTTCCTTTCAGGCCACCGTGCCAGGCTAGTCCTAGGTAATTAAGATGGCACCCTTCATCCTGAACGATCCCGGTGCATCCTGGGGTGTTTGGCAATTAGTCAAGCCTCTCTGTGTCTAACTGACATCGTGCTCACCTTCTACACTTGAGGGAAGATGGAATGATGTCGACACGTTATCTCAGGTTTAGTAGCTCCAGACAAACCGAGCCTGCTCATATTCCAGCATTAGAAATTAACCAAACAAAATAAAACCCAAACAAACAAAAAACCTGAGACTCAGGTGGTCCTTAGTCACACAACCAGTGAGTGGCTCTGTTAAACTCAGTTTCACAGCTCAGAATGGAATGAGTCGGCACAGTATGTCAGCCAATAGATCCTCTGCCTCTTCTATCCCTCCTAGCTCCTGATAAACCAAAGACTTAACAGGTGAACAGGTGCTGCCCAGGGCACTTGCCTGCTCCTGGGGCTGACAGGTTCAGTGTAACTGGAAAAGCCACTAAAAAAACACAGCAAGGAGGCTAAAGATGCCTTTGTCCCTTTTCCTTTCCTAAGGGCAGCTACTAATTATCATGTTTATTTACAAGATCCTTATCTTTTACAATACGTTTACATGTGCACACACACACACACACACACACACACACACACACAGAAAAGCTGTGTAATGTTACAATTTTTTTTTAATGTATTTGTCTATGCACATGTGTGACTGGTGCGTTCGGAGGCCAGAAGAGGGTGTTGTAACCCTGTATCTGGAGTTACAGATGAGTGTGGTGATATATCACCACAAAGGAGTGTGAGCCTACATGTGGGTGCCAGATCCTCTGGAAGAGCAGTCAGTGCTCTTAACCATGAAGCCATCTCCAGGCCCTGGTGTTACTTTTTTAAAAAAATCATATTGTATGTGTTAACCACCACCAGTTTTTTAAGCCAACAATCTATATATGTATGTATCTCAGAGATCTACAACTATAAATGAGCAGGTTCATTTTCCACAGTAAAGCACACTTTCCACAGTAAAGCAGCCACCCTTACCTCCCCCGCCCCCAGCCCCAGATCTTTAATTTTCTCGGTCTCATTAACACCTTTGGTGCCAGAGACTATTCTCAGCCATATATTCTTAGTATGTGAGTGCAAATGCATCTAAAGGATAGAAGCTGAGGAGTGAATTTTCCAAATAATATAGTACATATGTTAAAGTATTTACAATCAGTTTGATCACTTCGAAGGAGGCTGATTCAATTTTCAGTCTTTGCCACTAGTGTGTGAAACTACCTATTTATAGGGTCACTAAGTAAGTCTTTTGCATATTCATGTGTATGTAGCACGTATATATGCATGCTGACATGGGTATGGGCATATGTGTGTGTGCAGGCACACACGTATCTGAATATACAAACCTGAAGTTGATGCCAGCTGTCTTTCATGGTCATTCTCCACTTCATTTATTGAAACAGGGTCTCCCACTAACCCAGAGCTCACTGATTTAGCCCGACCCAGGGACTCACTGTCTCTGCCTTCCTAGTTTGAGGAATACAGGCTTCCTACATGCCAGCCTGGCTTATACATCTATTAGGAAATCCAAACTCTAGTCCTCAGGCTTACCCAGCGAGGGCTTTATTCACTCAACCATCTCCTCAGACCCACTGAGTACTTTTAAGTGACTTCTAATTCTTGATACTGTAAACACTTAATTTATGAAGAAATAAGCAGTAAAAAAAAAAAATGCCAACACAGAAGATGAAAAGCCAAGTCTTGGATCACATATTTGACAAGGCAAGGAGCTGGGACTGGAGGTCAGTTTTGCTGACTCTGAGTGGAAGAACTGCCTCATCTTCCCAGAGGGAACATGGGCTTGAATCTGGAGATCTAGAATTAAACTCTTATTTGCTCTTTCACTTCTGCAGGGCTTCAGGACAACCCATGGGTATGTGACTGTCGGATTTATGACCTGGTTCATCTCCTAGACAGCTGGGCTTCAAACTTAGTCTTCATTGAGCCTAGACTGAGGTGTGGCAGCCCACGTAGCCTGGCTGGAGTGGCCTTCAGCCAGCTGGAGCTGAGAAAGTGTCAGAGCCCAGAGCTCCGTCCAGGGGTGACCAGCATCATATCCCCTTTGGGTAGTACAGTATTGCTACGTTGTGGAGCAACTGGGATCCCAGGTCCTGTGATGAGCTGGAGAAGAGCCAATGGGCGCCCACTCAACGGCACAGGTATGTGAGCAACAAGGCCTTCTGTGTTGAGTACTGGATTGATTTAGATAGGTCAGCTTCCAAATGTAGAGTGGACATAATTAGCAGAGACTGGTATACACCAGGCTGGGCTCTGATCTGTCTGAATGCAACAGGATAGAATCTGTTCGTATGTTGGATATTGATTGTGACAATGGCTCAGAATTCATCTTTTTATTTCTCAACAGACAGTTTATTATCAGAAACTCAGGGCCCATGTTGGGAGCAATACAAAGCCAATTTTTTTTTTCTTTTTGAGTCAGAGTATTTCTATGTAGCCCTGGCTGTTCTAGAACTCACTTTGCAGACCAGGCTGACTTTGAAGTCAAAGATTTGTCTGCCTCTGCCTCCTGAGTGGTAGGATTAAAGGTGAGTACCACCACCCGGCACAAAATTGATATTTAGGAAAAAAATACTCTTAGTATATTTAATATTTTAGCAGGTTTTATTTTCTTTTTAAATATTAATGCGAATCACCAGGAATAAACAATGATGAAATTGCCATCTGTTGAGATCTTCTCATGGGTCCAACATTATGTTAAATAAATTATGTTCATAATATCATTGAACTTTAAAAATCAGGTGAAGTTGGATATGGTGATCTGAGACTATAGCCCTAGTATTTGGGAGGCAGGAAGATCAGAAGTTCAAGGCCAATCTTAGCTACATAGAGTTACGGGTTAGTAGACTGAGCTACATGGGACCTTCTCTCAGAACCACCTCACCTGAAGCCAAACCAAACAAAACTGTAAAAAGCAACCTGTTTATCTTTTTTTGTGCAAATAAATGGAAGTTCTGAGAGGTGAATGTTTGCCCCAAATCACACAACTCATATACGAAGAAGCTGGGATTCCAGTCAGTCTATCCCTGGCTTCCCAGTGAATGAAGTGTCTATTCTGGCTGAGTTGCATGGGCAGAGATGGATCATCTCTGTTACAGTGGCAACAGGGACAGAGCTATACACAGACAGAAAATATGTCGAGGAGGAATAATTTCTTAATACCTAACCCAAAAAGCTCACATTGCTCCCAGCTTTCTTCTGTCTCCCCCAACAAGGCTGACAGCTGTTGCTCTAGAATAGGGATTTTTGGATCAGTTTGAAAAGTAGAGCAAAAGGTTCCACCATGTAATGACACAGAGGTAAGAATGCTGATTAGACCTGTCCGCTGTGGTGTGCAGGGGTGGGTAAGACAACTTCCAGATTATTCTCCCTGCCTCAGGTTCACCCCTGCACCTACCTACCCCCAATGCACGTGCCTGCTTCCCAGAGGGGTCACCTTTGCCGCGTTCTAGAATGTGAAGCAGAAACTCTGGACATATCAGACTTAGAAGGCAGTTAGTTGTTCATGAGTAATCCAGTGAGGTGGGCCTTGAAGGACTTGAGATTTGTGGGCACGCCTCTATTTTCTTGGGGTGAGTGGTATTCACTGCATTGTGTGTAGACCAGGGACTATGTGTGACCTTGGCCTTAGACGGGAGCCTGTGAAGATAATTGATTCATTCTTTCCATTAATATCCGCCTCTTCTCTCCCTAGTGCACCAGGAAGTCTCCAGTGACGGCTCCAGCTGGACTTTGTTGGATCTACCTGTTGTGTCTCTCTTTGACTCTGGGGACTACATCTGCCAGGCCAAAAACTTTCTAGGGGTTTCTGAAACTCTTATATCTTTGATTGTCACTGAGCCCCAGGCTTCTACAGAATATAGTGGGGGTCCTGGAGCCCTGTGGGGAAGGACAGGGGAAGGGGCAAAAGCTGCGGCCTACAACAACAAGCTGGTGGCCAGGCATGTTCCCCATATTCCCGAGTCTGTAGCCCTGGCTACCAAGCCCTCTGTGCTCAGCGTCAAGGAGGAGCTGGAGCTCCAGCACTTTCAGATGGATGTCCCAGGAGAGTTCTCCAGAGAGCAAGTCGAACACCAGGAGGCCCAGATGGTCAGGTCACTCAAGGTGGTGGGAGATACTTACCACAGTGTGTCGCTGGTGTGGAAGGCTCCTCAGGCTGGGAACACAACTGCTTTCAGCGTCCTTTACGCAGTCTTTGGGCAGCGTGACATGAAACGGATGATTGTGGAGCCTGGGAAGACTAGCGTCACCATCGAGGGGCTTGCTCCGAAGACCAAGTATGTGGCATGTGTCTGTGTGCGGGGCCTGGTGCCTACGAAGGAACAGTGTATCATCTTCTCTACCGATGAGGTGGTAGATGCCGAGGGCACCCAGAGGCTCATCAACATGGTGGTGATCAGTGTTGCGATCATCATTGCGCTGCCTCCCACCCTGCTGGTTTGCTGTGGCGCTCTCCGAAGACGATGCCAGAAGTGCCGAGCTGGGGGCTCCTCTGAAGCTTACGTTAATCTGGAAAGACTGCGCCGCAGTGAGGATGGCTCCGAAGAGCTGTCCAGGAGCAGCCTCAGTGAAGGCGATAGGCTTCTCTCTGCACGCTCCAGCCTGGACTCCCAGGTCTTGGGTGTCAGGGGTGGCAGACGCATCAATGAGTACTTCTGCTGAGCCTGAGTCCCCACTTGCACCTGCCTGGCCACGATCCCACTTCAGTCTCACACACTTTCACACCTGATGGTGTGCTCAGCCGCCCTCATTATTTGGGTACTTGCTCACATGTGCATTTCCATTAACAGCAGCTAACACAGCTTCTTAAGCACTTTACTACGTGCCAGCAAGTGCCCAGAGCATTTCATAGGTATTAACTCATGTGATTCTCATAACAACATTAGTAGCAGGCATCATTTTTCTATTTTCCTGGAGAAGAAACAGGTGTTAAGTATTTTACCTGTATCAGTCAGTTTTTGCTACAGAACAAATGAAATCAAAACCTCTCTACTACGCAACATTAAGATCACATAATGTGAATGTGACTACTTCACGCTGCATCTCTGTAGGTTGACTGGACTGGCTCTGCCGTGTGTGTCTCATTGGGTCCAGAGGTGGAGAGTAGCAGTGGCTACCCGGGGCAGACACATCTCAGATGACGTAAGAGGAATGACTGATCATGCAATGCCTATAAATGTCTTAGTGTGAGCTTGGTACATTGCTGCCTGTGCCCATATTGTATCTGCCAAAGAGAGTCTTATGGCCAAACACGACTTTAGCAATGCAAGCAAAGGCACTAATCTTTTGAAGGTGATTAAGGAAGACAAAACATTGTTGAAACAAACTTACTATGTGGCCCACTATAGTACTGCCTCTCAGGAGTGGCAGCTCTAGCTTTGGACCAGGCAACTGGACAGTTGTTTCTACTGGAAAATCCTTACCACCCTCTATATTCCTTCATGCTTTCATTTATGCCAACTCATAGACACACATACACACTCTTTCTATACATTAGCTGTGTTTTTGAACACACACACATACATACACACACACACACACACACACACACACACACACACACACACACACACATTCATATTGTGTTCCACTCATTGAATTCTAACCCTTAACCTTTGGGATGCTTGGAGATAGTCATTTTATTTGCAATAAATTCTCGAGAATACTGCTCTTCTGCTCGCCGAATGCCAGCCTGGAGAGAGCCAAGAATCATCTCCAACAGAGGAAACCCATCTTATCTCACAACAAGCCCATTGCCATGGAACAGCTTTTACAATGTGTTTTGAAATTTTCTTGGTTTTGCAGAAGATCTAGGAGCTTTCCTGGTTTCCGAGAAGGCTACTTCAGAGGAGAATTCCTTCAGAGTTCTGCCCAAGGCAGAGACAGCTGAGCAGAGATGTTTGTGCACAGGAGTGAGTGAATGTTCCTAGAAGAAGACCCCATTTATTCCTTGTCTACAGAGGAGATGGTTACCAAGTCTTTTGATAACAACTGTGGGCTTTCAGAGTCAGAAGTAATCCAAGGAAATGATTTAACTAGTATCACACAGGATAATTCACATCATGTGAATATTAACTACATATGTCTCCTTACTATTTGCAAAAGATCTCACAAAATGTTCCTAACAGCCAATTCTGGAGGCCAAGACAGAATTAAGAACCAAAGAACTAAATATGTATATAAGGGAGAGATGGACTATGCTTTGGAACCCATATCTTCGACAACTTTCTGGACACTGTGTCTTTATTCATTATAGATCTCTGAAGTGCAGTCCTTGGTAGGTTTACTCTGAAAAATGAATTTTTGGCAGCCACTGAAACCTAAAATCAAAAAAACACAAGAACATATTGCACATGTGTGTAGATTCACTAAACTTAGGTTTTTTTCTGTTGCCTCCTCCAGAAAGACATTTGATTATAACTTACGAGCCATCACCATTAGCAAGAAAGGTTTTCGGTTATACAGTAAGCCCTTGTCTGCATCAGGGATAGACAATTTTTTTGTGTGTAAATAAATCCAGATAATGAACATCACAGTCTTTATCGTTGCTAATGGAGTGAATGTAAAGCAAATACAGACTATATGTGAATTAGTAGGCATGAATGTGTCCAGTAAAATGTTGTTTACAAGAACAGATGACAAACTGGAGACCATATCCAGTTAGCTTTATTAAACTTTGTGGAATAAAAATCATGAACTTGAAAGCAAAAAAATAAAATTAGTATGCCCAATATTGACTAAGATAGAGGAGGAGGAGGAAGAAGAGGAGGAAAAGAGAGAATGGGTGGGGATAGAAATCCTGTCGGGCTAACTTCCCGGTCTGGCCTCTTAATGTCCACATATCAGCTTTCATGTATGTGTCCTGCCTTCCCTGACTTTTCCCTTATACGAAAGAGTTATTCTGGATTGTTTTCATGAGAATTTATGTTACTAAAACTCTTTTGGCAAATTAATAAATAAATGGTATCTGATTTACATAATAACCTTTTAGTATAACTCATCCCCTGAAAACTGAATGTTTTTGGAATAGTATGGGAAAACAATTCCTGGTCTTTCTATACTAAAGGCCAGCTGCCACCTGGTCTATGGTGATCTTGTGGTACACCGTCCTTGGGTAGCTAGTTTAAGAGTTGCAAATCAATATTAATCAGTTTACGTGATTTCATGGCATCTCCATTACGTATTTTCCAGACTACAGCTTGGTATTTCTCCTGCTTACACAGATACATCCCAAGTCACTTGTTATCAGTTGCCTCTTCACTTTGCAGAATGCAAAAAGGCAAGACAAAGTTATGCGCTGAAAAGAAGATGTAAGCTGTCAAGCTAGGCTGCTAAGCAAGGGACTCAAAGAGCTAGTTTAAAGGGCTAGAGCTGAATCTACTGAATAGACCATCAGTTCTTAGCAAGGACATTGTGGGAGGACATAGGGACCTTATGCTATGACAGCAGGAAAAACAAGAAAACTAGAGAATCATATAGGGGCTTTTCAAACATCATTACTTCTAACATCTCAGTAGCCAAAATATGGGTCATATGGCTGGAATATTTCAAGGAATTTTGAAATGTGGCCCTTTGCAGTTCTCTCATACGACACAGCGTGAGTGGCCAAGGGATCATATGAGACATCAGATCAAAAGATAGAAAGGGAAGCCAGGCAATGTGATACATGCCTTCCATCCCAGCACTTGGAAGCAGAGGCAGGCATAACTATAAGTTCAAGACCAGTCTGGTCTACAGAGCAAGCTCTGGGACAGCTATGACTGCACAGAGAAACCCTGTCTCCAAAAAAATAAAAAGATACAAAGGTGAAAGATTTATCTAGAGAAAACGGAGGCCTGTCTATGTGCTACCTAGTGGCTCGCTCAGTTCTGTCTGTCCGTCTCTGCCACAGCCACACAGTAATTCTCCAAAAACTCTCTCTTGAGAGAATTCTACAATCCAAGTTCCTAAAAACCCTCTTCAAAAGGAGAGGCAAAGATGAAATATCCCCCAATGCTCTCTCCTTTGATGTCAGGGTCTCATGATTTTTAGGACTACATTTGGCAGCAGATTAATTAAGCTGAACAGCAACACTAACCACATAAATGTATTAGTCAGGTTTCTCCAGAGAAACAGAATTTATAAAATGACTCTATATATCAACTATGTTGATAGATAGATAGATAATATATACATACATATGTACATACTATTAAATACCCTTTTCATATCTATATGTTTATCTAATAAATATAGAAAGGGTATTTATTCGAAATGGCTTGCAGGCTGTGATCTAGTTAGTCTAAAGATGGCTGCTCACCAATGGAAGATTGTAGTACAAAGTTTCTGGCCCGGACTTTTGGGCCTAACCTCAAGGTCTAGGCCCACAGACCTGCAGTCCTGCAGAAACACACAGATGCTTTCATTAGTTTTTGGCTGATCAGCCTCAGGACCAGGCATATCACTTGCTAGCTCTCTACCCTTCTTCTAACCCATGTCTCTTGTTCAGCCATGCAGCTCGGTACCTTTCTTTAGAGCAGCATAGTTGTCCTCGGCTTCCTCTGGCTTCTCTCTGGTGCTCTGTTCTCAGAGATTTTCTTAGTCTGGTAGCCAGCCTCACTTCCTGCCTGCCTTTGGCCAATCAGCTCTTTTTATTAAACCAATGGGTGGGACAATTATTTACCATGAAACAACACAATACCCCTATAGAAGATCCAAGAATCCAGTAGTTGTTTAGTCCACAGGGTTGGATCTCTCAGCTGCTCTTCAGTATACACCAGAATCCTGAAGAAATAGGCTCCAATGCCGGTGAATGAATGGAGTTTCCAGTGAGGGCTAGAGCAAGCAGGCAGATAGCAAGCTTTCTTCTTTCATATCCTTTATATAGGTTGCCAGCAGAAGATATTTTCCCACCTTAAAATTGAGTTCTAGGTTAAAAGTAGGTCTTCCTGTCACCAGCTGTGGGAGAATACATGCTTAATCCCATCAATCAGGAGACAAAGGCTGTCAGATCTCTATGAGGCCAGCCTGGCCTGGTCTATAAATCAAGTTCCAGGACAGCTAGGGCTGTTACACAAAGAAATGCAGTCTCAGAAGAAAAAAAACTGTCTTCTCGTTTCAAATCTAATGAAGAAAAAAATCCCTCACATGTATGCCCAGCTGCTTGGGTGAGGCACAATCTTTTTAAAATTATATAAATTTACAATTAATATTTATTGGAATATAAACTAACACTTATGATATAGGTAATAGCTTATATAGGCACTTGAGAAATCAGATTATCTACGCAGTGGACGATGGATGCCAAACCAGTCTCTCCAGCCGGCAGGAACAAATGGGCTCTCCAGGATCCCAGCAGTCCCTCTTGAATGGGGCTGGCCACCTCCGCTTCAAGAGCCCGGGACCCTGGATAAGTGTCTTCTGACCTTATCAGCTGACACCTGAATCCCACCACACCTCTCCTTTTTGTCTAACTAAGAAGGTTTGAAACTAAGACTATATATAACAGGAATTATTATGAGGTAGTATCTAGGAGAGGATAAGGCACAAACTATAACTAAAACTTAACACATATAAAGTATATTATATATTTTTAGAATATTGGTAGATGTAGAATGTATAAATTATTTTAAAATTGTTTATCTGGGAAAGTAAAAATCTAACACTTGAATGATTGTTGTTAAGGAATAATAGGCTAGTAACCTTAAATATTTATTTTGTAATCTCTTTAAGACCTGAGAAGGAAAATATATCACCTGAAAGTCAGAAGCACATGGGAGTAGTAGCTTTTAAAATTTGGGAGAGGACAGCAACATAGCTACTTGGACAATCACTTTTGTTTTTTTGCGCCATTGGAGTATTTATGATTTTGGCTACAGGGCTATGGTAGCTGACAGATCTTTTTATAAGCAGGACATTTTTGGAGGGACTGTCTTCTTTTCTTTAGACAGGTTTTGTCAGTCTTTATTTGTTATCTTGTTTATTTAGCTTGAACATCATTTGTGTATTGTCAGCAATTGAGGTAAGGGCAATTTTTTATCTTACTGGCCATTTTTTGCCAAAAGGACAAATTCTGAAGGAGTGTCCTTGATGCTTAACACCATCTCAGGAAAGGAACAGTGACATCAGGAGTCATTACGTCTCTCACGGCCAAATTTTGAATAACAAATGTTAAATGTTATATTTTGGGGGTCTATGAAATGGTTGAAGATTTTTGTCTATGGTATTTTAACTTGTATCTGAGATGACTGTGACATGGCAACTTAAGTAATGTTGACTGTAGTTTTTATCATTTTAAGGATTGAAACCTGTACTATAAAATTAGATTACCTATAAAGGGGCGTATAAACTTTGAGCAATGACTTTTAATATGACTAGTAAACATTAGCCAGAGGTATATATACCATGCAAAATGGTAACAGTATTTTAGACATGTATATACATATATATCATCTAAACAGAGGCATATAAAACATCTTGTGCATATATGATAATTAGTGTAATCATATATTATATCTAGTAAATGGAGGTAGCAATTGTATAGTGGACGTGACAATAATGTGCAAATATTTTAAACAGAGGTAGAAGCATATGTAAAATATAACAGCTACAGATTTAATTTTACATAACAGGTATAGATTTAATTTTATATCAATGTATAAGCTGCTTTGGACATATAAAACAATTTTAAATTTAACTTTGTACAATTGTATAAATTATCTCAATCAAACATATAAAATGGCTTTACATTACATTTGTATCAATATATTAACATCAATGTCAGTGTAAATTGTCTTTGGCTTATCTCATATATTTGGCTAATAATTGTTTATAGGTAAGTAGAACAATCTACCTTTATCTATCTTATCTATTCCCCTTTCTCTTCTTTAAAAGAGATCTTTGAGGCTATATTATTGTTTTGTCTTTAACTTAATTTTAACTTATAACTATTTTATCAGAATAATAATTATCTATAACTTCTAGAGGACAAAACTTATTGGTAAAGGGGGCGTAGTTTTTTATAGGGTTGTTTTTTATTGACTTATGGGCAACGGCAACCCTTTGGAATCTTGTGAAAGTTAAAACAATGGTTAGATCTTAATGGACTGACTATATATATCTATAACCATTTTTAGAGCATTGGGAAAATCTATCTGGAATTTTTATTAGAAATGTGACATGAAGGATAATCATAGAGAGTTATCTTGTAACCGCTTTTGAATAATCTATTTTTTAAAAGCAATCATTGGTGTAGGTTTTTTATTTTTTATTTTTGTTTTTGTCTGTCCGTTTGTCTTTCTCTCTCTCTCTCTCTCTCTCTCTCTCTCTCTCTCTCTCTCTCTCTCTCTCTCACCAACAGGAGTCGTTGCGGTGGGGGGCCCATCTCAGTTTTAGATGATAGGAGGAAATATTGTTTATAATGGAAAACTTAAGCGTTATTGATACCCAAAGAAGATATTTATATCTCTTATGACTTTAGGAGAAAATTGTATGTAGACAGGATGGTTGGAAGGTGTAAATAAAGAGAAAAACAAGGTGAAAGATGAAGTCATGATAATATTGGTCTCTAAACATTTTAACTATGTTCTGTCTCACACTGGGTGGCTTTTTTGATATGAGACAGAATCTCTCACATTTTTTTTTTTTTTTACTAATATGCTTGGTTTTAGAGAGGGAGAAAGCCACTTGCTCCCACTCTAAATTTAGCCCTATTTATAGTCAAATCAGGACTATAATTTTTTTGAAGAGTTATAGATTTAAGATGTAAAGCAGTGGGAATTGGGAGATTACCCAGTAGTTCTGTTAACTCTAGATTAGTCAAGTCGACAGCTGAGACTAGCCAACACAGGTCAATTTGACATGCAACATACCTCATTATGTCATGCTTAATTTCCAAATGAAAACAATAACCAGGTTTTAGTTATGCCTAGTATAATGTAATTTTCCCTCATACAATTGCAAACACATTATAAATTTTAGAAAATATCCTTGAGGGACATTCTTTGGTATTTCAATATTTAAATATAATTACTACTGAAATTCTCTTAATTGATGTTAAATTAAAAGAGGAGTGGGATGTTGCTTTTTTGTTTTATTTTGTTGTTTCCTGGCAGGGGCACTCATGCCCTTAAAATCAAAACTTCTATGTCAGCAGAAGTTTAGGTCACAGGAATAGAAAGAACAATTTTTCTAGTGGGTCATGATGGGTGATAGTGAGTGGATAATGCTCCTTTATACCCCATGATTTATCCTGGCTATGGAAGAAATCATTTATTGAACACAGGTTCAAAGCATATGCCACTTTCTGGAGAACCTCGCCACAGCCTTCCAGACTGCTGCTACCTAATGATGCTGTAACTGTGTCTTCAAAGAGCCAGCTGCTTCAGGATGGTGGGGAACATGGTAGGGCCAGTGGATTCTATGACCATGGGTTTGCTACTCTTCTCTGCAGTTGAAGTGAGTACTTTGGTCAGACGCAACACTGTGTGGAATCCCATGATGGTGGATAAGGCATTCAGGAAGTCAATAGAGATGGTGAGTTTTGGCAGATACATTATATACAAGAAAAGAAAATTTATAACCAGAATAATTATCTACTCCAGAAAGGACAAAGCATTGTCCTTTGCATGGAAGAAGTGGTCTAATGTAGTTAACTTGCCACCAGATCACTGTCTGATTGGATTAGCTCAACCAGCCTGCACTGTTCAGTACTAGACAGCTGCAGTATTACATCCTTTTTCTGGGACAACTCTAAAAGACATCAGTGAAGGGCAGTACACATAGTTTTACATTTTGTCCACAAAAACTTGGCCAGGTGTGTGAATGTTTACTGATTCATGGGCTGTAGCCAATAGATTGGCTGGATGGTCAGGCATTTAAAAAAAATGAGTAGAAAATAGAAAATTGGTGAAAAGACATCTGAGAACAAAGTATGTAGTTAGATCTCTTCAATGAGCGAAGGATGTGAAGATACTTGTGTCCCATGTATAAATGTCACCAAAAGGTCGCATCAGCAGAGGAAGAGTTCAGTAAGTAAATAAAGTGACCTGTTCTGTGTGCTCCTGAACAAAGTGGTCATGGAGGCAGAGATGGTGGTATGTGTGGGCTTGAAAACATGGACTACTGTTGCAGTTGGGTTTCTTGGTCACAGGTGGCCAGAGGCCCACACCCTACAGCGCCAGACCCCTTAGCCACCCGCCTTTGCTGCTCAGGCCCCAGAAATGACTCAGATGCTTATATTAAATTTATGCTGTTTGGCCTATGGGTCAGCCACATTGCTAGCTAGCTAGCTCTTACATCTTAAATCAACCCATTTCTATTAATCTTTCGGCCACGTGGCCTGTGGCTCACCTGTGCTCCTTACATGTTGCTCCTTGGGCAGCTTGCTCGATCTGCCTGACTCCGCCCTGCTTCTCCTACCTATGCTCTGATTTCTCCTCCTACTTCTTCTATGGTGCCTGTCATGGCCCAAAACAGCTCCTTTATTAAAGATTGATATTCACAGCATACAGAAAGGCATTCCCACATCAGACTGCCACTCACCAAGGCTGACCTGGCTACAGCTACTGCTAAGTGCCATATCTGCCACCAAGCTAGCTCTAATTGTCCCCTCTCAACTCCCCCACATCTACCTCTTATGCCCATTGGCAAAATAAGGGGATGAAGATCAGAAGAGAGGTTGTAGAGGTGAATGACCCAGATGATTCCTAAGGCGACATGACAGTAGGCATTCCTTACCAGCTCTAAGACAGCTTCTAGGATGTGAGTAGGTTTGAATTATGTTAAGTACCACTCAGAGTGACAGAGAAGAAAAGGAAAGGTTTGGGGGCGGAGGAGGGTTGGCTTTTCTATTTGGGTGTAAGAGGAAAGAAAGAAATTTACTTAATTCATTCACTGAATTGCAGAGTTCCGTAAAGCAAGTCTAAGTCTTGGGAAACTTGATAGAGGGTTCTGGAGTAAAAATATTCTTTGAGATCAAACTGGCCAGACACTGACACCCTCCTCAGCCTGCCTCTGAGTGTGTGCTGCTTTGGGAAGGACCTTGCTTTGTGAAAGCACTCCTTGCAACTGAGGATCAGCTCTTCACCTTTTGAACATAATGACAGCAGCATATCTCACATGGACTCTGTGTCCAGAGCACATCCCCTCTTTGAGGGTTTTTCTTTTTTTTTTTTTTTTTTTACCTTGAAAGGAATTGCAAAGATGTATCCAAATGTTGAGTTATACAGCCTAGGAATGTCAGTAAATGCATCTGGCGTAAGTAGGAAGCCTGCGATGTAAGCAGCTTAGCTGGTGACCCATTTCCCCTCACTGGTTAGCTACTGAGCAGATTTGTTTTCCTGAAGCCCTTTGCAGGGTATAATGTATATTATGAGTTTTTTAATTACACATGGAATTTTGGTATTTTTTGCAGTGCCTCCATTTAATATGAAAATTGCTAGTTCTGCTCATCTAAACTCTGCCATTATTGGGGGTGAATTATTGGGCATCTACTGTAATATAAACATTTCCTGGACACATTGTGAGACGCTTGTTAATATTTTTTGTTCTGCAGAGGTAGTAGCAAAAGAGACTTAGATGTCTGATCTATAGTCAAGAACCAGAGCTAGGTGGACTTCTTCATTTTAGTCAAAAGTTCAGTGTCTTCGACATGGATTTAGCCTGAACCTGGGAGCTGGGCTACAGACCTCAGAGCATTTGGGGCTTTAGTGCTGCTGTGCTGACCTACATCTTCATGGATTATCAATAATAGGATTTTCTACTCAGAAGCTGAGACCATACCTACTCAAAACACACAGGGTATTGCCTACAGATAAATATGGATTTTGTTTTTCACTGTTTCTTGCAAGTCCTGGTATTTTGGAATACACACAAAGCTCAGTCCTTCTGTCTGCCAGGGTGCACCTGCTCAGAGGAGAGTTTTGGGAGGTGTGCTATGCCAACAGGATTCCAGAGGGTGGTAGGGGTGAGGGTAAAGGTAAAGTGGGTTTTTATTTTGGAGTGATATGGAGTAACATATGCTTAGAGCCTTTGGGAAATCACCTAAATTTCCTTGGGATTCATTTTAGTTAGATCTTGTGTTTACTGAGCAGAACATTTTTTTTAACCAATATCAATCACTTCTATTTCAAGTTCATTATATTTTATTTAATCTTTCTGTTAATAACAGTATCCAACCAATATCACTTTTATGTTTCCTGATGCTTATCAAAGTTTTCTGCTTTCTTATACAGGAGTCTCCAGTGTATGTCTATGTTTGAGGGGAAGATTCCAGGCAACTTTTCCAAAGAACTCAAGCGAGTGAGAATTGAGAACTCACCCTTGTTTGAACTTCCCCAGGGGTTTTTCACCAACATGAGTACCTTGGAATACCTTTGGCTCAACTTTAACAATGTCACTGTGATCCACCTAGGCACCCTGGAGGATCTGCCAGAGCTGAGAGAGCTGAGACTGGAGGGGAACAGGCTCCGTTCAGTACCATGGAAAGCGTTCCGGGCCACCCCTCTCCTACAGGTCTTGGATCTCAAACACAATAGGATTGACGCCCTCCCTGAACTGGCTCTTCAGTTCCTAGCCAACCTTACATACCTCGACATATCCTCCAATAGGCTAACAGTTGTATCCAAGGGTGTCTTCCTGAAGTGGCCAGTCTATCAGAAACACCAGCAGCATGATTGTGGAGCTGAGATTCTCTCCAGCATGGTGGTGGCACTGCACAACAATCCCTGGTTATGTGACTGTCGTTTAAGGGGGCTTGTTCAGTTTGCCAAGTCCATTATTCCCCCATTCATCCTGGTGAATTCTTACCTGATATGCCAGGGCCCTGTCTCTAAGGCAGGGCAGCTTTTACATGAGACTGAGGTTGGTGTTTGTATGAAGCCAAATATCTCAACCCCTAGTGCCAATGTCACTATCCAGGTAGGAAAGAATGGGACCCTGCAGTGCTTGGCGCAAGCCAGTCCTTCACCAACCATATTGTGGAAGTATCCTCTGAGCACGTGGAGAGAATTTGATGGTAAGCCCACATGTACTCTCTGGATATATGGGGGGGGGGGGCAGTGTAGAGGCCTGACTCATTACAGAGATTTAAACTGCCTGTCATGAAGTATGAGTGCGGGTAGGATTGGCATGTGCTTTAGCTCTTCAGAACAGAAAAGAGTTCAAGATAGCATTCCACTATCAGTACTGTTTAAAGTGAGTACATGCAGATCTCATATATAAATAGATTTTCTGGAGCTTATGATTTTATATAGTAAATGTTATTAGAATTATATATAAACAAACAAATTTTGGGAAAAGCATCTAATATGAATTAACATTTTAGAATTTTTAAATTGCTAGCTGGAACTTATTCTACCAAGTGTCACCAGAATCATGTGGGGTGCTTATTTCTAAGGCCCTGCTCTGGAGACTTGAACTCATTGAATCCAGGGGCAATAATATATATATTTCTATGGTATTCCCCTTGAGTGAACCTCATAAGATAGCAGGCCCTACATTTCAATTAAGTATTTACTTCAGTATTAGCTCAAAATTATAATAGGACCTAGAGATAGGAAATGACTTCCGAGGGCCCAAACTGGGTCCTGTTATTGCACCTTCTTTCCTTTTGAAGTAAGTTTTAGCATTTCTCAAAGCCGTTCCAGGGCTCCCAGGAGTGTTGGAGCTAGAAGAACATTCATAGCTTCTTGACCCTTCCTCTGTCTAGAACAGTTGAAATGGAGAAAAATTTGAGGGGTGCAGACAAGTCCGTTATCAAAAATGATGATGAACCCCAAAGTGGTTTTAAAAAATACACAATTGACTAAATTTTTCTGTTTATTTTGATCCGTAGTTGGAAGTTTCTGAGCCAGCCTAGCCCTGAGGTCAGGAAAGCAGTCCCAAATAATCACACAAAGACTTATCTTAATTGCAAGCTGTTTGGTCTATGGCTCAGGCTTATTACTTGCTAACTCTTATACTTTAAGTTAACCCATATTTCTATTTATGTTTTGCCATGTGGCTTGGTGGTTTGCTCAGTCCAACATTCTCATCCGCTTCCTCTGCATCTTACTATTATATGTTTCTCTGCTCTTCCACTTCCCAGAATTCTCCTGTCACCACGTGAGTGATAGGAATTGAACCCTTAACTGCTAAAGAATCTTGCTGGCCCCACTATAATCACTCTTAATACTATGCTATATCTAACCTTCTGAAATAATAACAGCTAAGACTTAGTAACATTTTCTATAAAGCTTGTAGAGTGTATGTTCCCTCATTTTCTTGACAAGGAAATTAAAGCTAACAGAACTTAAGCACTTTGCCCAGGACCATGTACTTGAAAGAGATAGGAGCTCAGGTATTTGATTTCCAGGTTCTGAAGTACATCTGGGAGGTAAGAACTCATTTGGAGCTCACAATAACTCTTAATTACCCCATTTTGAAAAACTCCTTAAGCCATGGTATTAGGCTCAGCAAGGCCAAGACGAGGACAGCTAATGTTTAAAAAAAAAAAAAGAAAAGAAAAAAACAAAAAACAAAAAACTCCTTAGATAGAATGAGCTCCAAAAAATTGCTCCAACCCTCAACAACTCAGATGCAAATTAAATGTCTACTTTATAGAGTTTCTAGAATGATAACCCCTGTCACAAAGTACATGCTTAATAAATAGTAACCATAACTTTAACATAAGATCTAACATTGCTAGAACTTTCCAGTTGTTTATCAAAGTAGTGCACAGCTCATCTGTTCTTCTGTTCACCCAGTGTTGGTCTCATCAATTGCAGAAGATACCATTGTGTCCCAGCTTGTCATTCCAGCAGCTCATCTGATAGACAGTGGTGATTATACTTGTATGGCCTTCAACTCCATTGGCAGAAGCTCTCTCCTCATCTCACTCTTCATCCAGCCTGCCCAGGCCATGCCTGGATTGCATTCTCTTTCCATCTCCACAGAGGGCGGTGCCAATGTCGATCTCCGTGTGGTCAAGCAGACGGTGCATGGCGTGGTGCTGCAGTGGCTCACAGTGAACAACCTCCCCGAGGAACAGTGGTTCACCCTCTACATCACCTCTGACGAAGCTCTAAGGAAGGAAGTGGTCCACATAGGCCCTGGGATCAACACATATGCCATGGATGACCTCCTCCCTGCTACAAAATATAAAGCATGCCTCAGCCTGAGGAGGCAGCCTCCAGGCCAGGGCCAGTGTGTGATCTTTGTGACTGGCAAAGACAGTGGTGGCTTGGAAGATCGTGAGCGCCTCTTACATGTCACTGTGGTCTTGTGTGCTGTGCTCCTGGCTCTGCCTGTGGGTGCTTATGTGTGGGTATCCCAGGGGTCATACAACTGCAGTGATTGGTATTTATACTGCTGCTCTGTTCGCAGAAAAACTCTCAGGTGCCCCCAAGCTGTACCACAGTGCAAGGATAGCTCTTTCAAAGATCTTCCAGCTGTCTATGAGGATGGTGAGGGTCACCGAGTGATGGAGGGAATTGAGGAAACAGAAAAGGAGGGTAATAGTTAACATCCCACCGTGGCACAAAAATAGGTGGATCTCCATGTAGCTAGCTTTCTTGTTAGACTATCTTTGGACCACCAACTCACAAATGACCCAGAGATTTATTATTAATTATGAAAGTTTTGTCTTAGCTTAGGCTTGTTTTTAACTAGCTCTTATAACTTAAACTAACCAATTTCTAATATTCTATGTTCTTTCACTTGCTACCAATCTTACTTTTCTGTGTCTTCTCTCAATATCTGGCTGGTGACTCAGCCTTTCTTCTTCCCAGAATCCTCTCTGTCTCCAGAAGCCCTGCCTATAATTCCTACTATTTATTGGCCATTCAACTTATTACACCTGTTACAACAATACACCTTCCACATAGTGTACAAAAATCCTACACCTCCAGTATAAATATCTTGGCTCCACCCATTGATCAAACAAGTATTTGTTGAGTATCTACTGTATTTGAATCAAGGAACTTAATGGAGAGAGTTTGGATATAAGAAAGTTCATAGTATTTATCTTTGTCAGTAGAGCTCTGTCTTATTAAACTGGTCATTTTACTATGCCTGACAGTGGCTAGAAATTAATAAATGTTATTTTTTGCATACACACAGCCCTTAGCTAGAAATTAATAAATGTTATTTTTTGCATACACACAGCCCTACTGCATTTACACAGGACATCTCATATGCATTATCCTCCAAAGGATGGCAGAATACTCTTTATTGTAGGCGAAGAAAATTGATCTCAGAAAGGTCAATGATCTGACCTTCAGCTGTCCAGCAGGTGGCATGGCACCGGTCTGTAGAGGATGAATCTAGTTGTTCTACAAATGAGTCAAGAGACTGAGCTTACTATAGTCATTGTACTTATCAAGATGTACTGAGAAATTGATCATCCTTCATTTCTATAGAACCTTACTTTTTTCTACTGAGAAAAAAATAAACCTTTTTAAATGAAAATTCTATTTTGAGCCGGACAGTTTTATATCAATTGGCCCAAGCTAAAGTCGAAGAAACACCAATTAAGAAAATGCCTTCATATGATACAAGCCTGTAGAGCGTTTTCTTAACTAGTGATTGATGGGGGAAAGGTGCAGCCCATTGTGGGTGGTGCCATTCCTGGACTGGTGGTCCTGGATTCTATAAGAAAGCAGGCTGAAGGAGCATGTGGAGCAAGTTAGTAAGCAGCACCTCTCCATGGTCTCTGCATCAAGTCCTGCCCTGTTTAAGTTCCTGCCTTACCTTTCTTTGATGATGGATGGTGATGTGGAAGTGTAAGCCAAATAAACCCTTTCCTCTCCAACTCGCGTTTTAGTCATGGTATTTTATTACAACAATGGAAACTCTAACTAAGACACTACTAAAGATAGAAAAAAACTCACATTGTCACCCCATGCTGAAAACTGAGTCTTTGAGAGTAGCCAGCCTCATGCCTTAGTTATTTCTGATCTTCCTACAGAGACCTCCATGTGTCCATATACCAGGTACAGCCCTAGTCCTCATGTGGTATCTTCTCTCTTATCTCAGTCATTTCCTTATGACTGGAGTCTTGATAGCCACCAGAGAAGAATAATTGCTTGCCAACTGATGTCAACACCCAGGGAAGCTTTTCAGAGTCTTCATTCTCTCAAAGCTCCCACTTCGACAAGTGTGGAGTCTACATCTCAGCTCCTCAGGAAGCTGAGACAAGAGGATTATTAGATCCCATGGTTCAAGACTAGCTTGATCAGCACAGTAAGATCCTGTCTTAACAACGAAGCACATTTATTCACATAGACATAGTCCTTGAAGGTCTTGAAAAATGAGTACAGTTTTCTCTTCCCCGCCTTTACCACATTTGCCAGCTTGGGAGAGCAGCTGAAGGACAAAGCCTCTTATACTCTCTTAGTGACATCTTGTCAGTTCTTGCTTGGAGAGAGGATGCCAAAAGGCTCCATGTTACTGATGGATTGTAATGTGTCTACGTTCTTTCCTCCAGTTCTTTCCACCTGATCTTCTCCCTTCTCTGTGGACTCATTGTGTACGGCTGTATACAAAGGTACTTTCCTCCAGGACATGTACTCTTGTATGTGGGCCACAGCAAGCCATCCTCAAATGAACCTTATACAAGTAAGAATAGCTCTGAGTTTCTATCAGTAGCTACAAAGAAGACATGAGGTGTTTGCATATATTACCTCTTGCTGCCCTCACATAAATGAGCCTTTGCACTCTGTACTGCTGAGAAAAGAGAGGCCCAGACAACCTTGGTCTTTTGCAAAAATTCACACATAAGTAGGAAAACTTGTATTCACACCTAAGACTGTCAAATCACAACCTTATTATATCATAAAATTAGAAAGTCTGAGCTTAGAGGGCTGGGGAGATGTCTCAGTCAGTAAAATGCTTGCTATGCAAGCATGAGGACCTGAGTGTGATCTCCTCCAGAATCACATTAAAAAGAAGTCAGGCAGGCATTATGGAGCATGCTTATAACCCAAGATAGGCATAGATAGATAGGCAGATCGCTATATCTTGCTGGTTAACTAATCTAGTGGAATAGGCGAGTTTAGGTAAATGTGAGAGACCCTATTTCAATAAACTATGTGGAGAAAAACTGAAGGAGACATCTGAGAGAGACCTCTGACCTCCTGGTGTGCAGCAGTACCTCCCCAATATACCTGCATACACATATATACACATGAATCCAGGTTCACAGGGATGAAAAATGCCTGAAGATCACTTCAAATCACCCCTACTGCTTGGATGCTCGATTTGTAGCCTTTGGAAAGAAGATGGCATTCCCAGTTGCTGTTCCTGTCTCCCTTATACCTACTGATTTGGAAACATATCATCAAGGCAGACTGTAGTTCTGAACCAATCTCGGTATATTAGAGTAGGCTGCCCTTCAGCATGCCATTTCCTCATGCTGTATGACTTGCAGGCCTCACCCCATTGATGGGGTCTCCTCCAGTGCTGACCACATTTGCTAGTCTTGTTTGGCTCTCTCCTCTCCTAGTAGGCTCCTGTTGGCTACTAGGCCCTTGCCCCATTCTATGATCATGTCCAAGATTGTCTCTCCTTGGGTCAAGTTCCTGAGCTTATTCACAAACCCACCCTCTTCCTAAAGTCCACAGTGCTGAACAGAATTTCCAGTCTAGAGGCCTTCACTACCACATTCCCAGAGATGTAGTGGTTTTTGGCCCAGACTAGCCCCGAGATCTGAACCAGCAGTCCCAAAGTCCCAAAGAAACATACAGAAGCTTATATTAATTTCATACTAATAGCCCTATGGCTTGGGCATATAACTTGCTAACTATTAACTCTTAAACTAACCCATGATTAGTAAAGTACCTTTTCTTAGAGCAGCATCATAGCCTTGTTTCCTCTGTATCTGTTGGCATCTCTCCTGCCCTTCCTCTTCCCAGAGTTTTTGTAGTCTGGTAGCCTGCCTTCTGGCCAATCAGCATTTTATTAAACCAATAGGTGGGACAAATATTTACAATGTACCAGAGCATAATACCATAGCAATCAATTGCTCTTCTGGCATCATGCCCACATGAGGCCTTATAAATTCTGTCCTACTGTACTAATTCAGGGATCATTAGCTCATGCTTCAGACTTATTTTTTTCCTCCAAGCAATTTTTATTGGACTGCCTGTGTTGGAAAAAAATGGAATTTAAGCCCAGGACAAGGTCTGCAAAGGTGTTGTAATTAAGATGTAGGCAGACAATTTAGACAAAATGTTGCAATCACCCTGAGTGGGGGTAATGAGAGACTGGAGAGAGAGGATTAGTGGTTAAAAGCAGTGACTGATATTCCAGAGAACCTAGGGTCAGTTCCCAGCACCCATATGGCAACTCACAACTGTCTATAACTCCAGCTTCAGGGGATCTGATACCTTCACACCAATGCACATAAAATAAAGGTGTTTTTTTTTTTAAATGGGGACAATGAGTAGCATCATCCACTGAATGAGCTATGGGTCAGTGAGACTGGTCTCCACAAGCAAACATAAATAAAAAAGAAGCAGGTCAGTTGATCCCCTGAATGATAGATTTTATTTACCACATACAAAAGAGTTTGACTACATGCATAAGATAGGATGTTGAACTCACTGTTGTGGTGGACATGATCCAGCCTAGCACTCTTCTGAAATGTGGGCTAGATAGGGCCTTTTAGGCTAAATTCTTAGTATCCAGATGGACTGCTAGTGTCAATCCGTTAATACTGCATAGGCAAGTGACTGCAGACCTCCAAGTGAGGGGAATCTGCAGACTAGCACATTTGTGTAACATCTTAAAACATAAACTGGGGCATCAAGAAAACGATATACATGTTCATACAACCTGATCATATCAGAAACCATGAAATTCTAGAGGCTTTCATAGAGTGTATATATCTAGACTTCCTTAAAGAGTTTCCTCAAAGAACAACAGAACCTCCATGTATTATTAGCCATGGAAGTTTGCAGGATCTATGTTTTACAAGATTATCTCATGCTAACAGAGTGTGTCCCAACTAGAGAAAAACGGTGTGATTAGGAGCTCTCAGATTATATTCCTGCTACCACTTTACTGTGTGCATGAGCAAATCACTCTAGGAGACTCATTTCTCCTTTGTCAGCCAAACAGACTTGGGTTGGATATTACTGACTGACTCTGGTTATTTGAGTGACATGGGATGATGGGTGAATGGAAGAAAAGTTGTGTGAGTCCAGGGAAAGCCATGATCAGACTTTGGCTGTCTAGTACAGTGGCTATCCCCAATCTCAGCATAATCCCTCTTGGGGGCACTTGGTGGAGTCGTTGCAGCTGCTACTTTCTTGTATTAGTATAGCCAGAAAGCTGGCTTATGACAAATACTTTGTAATCATGCCGCTTTGCACTTGGCTAAAGCCTTCAGAGTCACTGTTTTCTTAATTCATTTTACAGATGAGAAAGAAGACAAGTGAAGTTTACACAGTATCTCTAAGGTCATGTGATCTGAGAAGAGCTGGATCAACACAGAAGTCTTCTCTGAGCTCAGGCCTGATAGCCAACCTACCTTAGTGCCCCGTCTCTGCAAGCTAGGCTGGAGACATCTACTGTTGCTATTGAAAGAGCTGATCTTATTTATGCCCAATGTCTGGAGCACACAGTCTTTTCTAGATGCCAGTTCTCTTGTTCACTGGTTTTAGGCACAAGGCCTTGAAGTTAGCATGAGTTTTCAGAGCATTTTTTGGCCCTTTTCTATAGCCACAAAGCTCACCGAGTTCCAGCTTTAGCTGGGGACAAACCTCCATTTAGCTGTTAACTGAAGCCTCAAAATCTAGATTCTTGCCATTCTTGTTACCTGTGGTCTAGGCCCTACTTCTTAACTAAGAATGACAAACTCCCAGTAGGACTATGGTTGGTGAATAGAAATACATGGAATTGACTCATTGTGGGCTTCTATTCTCTGTAGAATAGAGAACATTGTAGCTGTGCCAAGGATTTGTGTAGTGGGCCTATATTTGCCAACTGCATCCCATCTGAGGAATCTTTGCCCAAAGCCCTTTGCAGGGCCCTGTATTTGGGGTTATAACATTGTACAAAATAGAGGTGACCTTGAGGGTCAGGACTGGTGGAAAGGAAGAGAAGAATCATGGGACATACTCTAGAAGTAAGCCTTGTTGTCTAGACTATTCTCAAACTTTTGCTTGAGCTCAGAGACCAGAGAGGACTGAATAGGGCCCCCCAAGGGCTTGGGCTTGGGTAACTCTTGAAGTGACTGTGGTGTGAGGGATCCAGAGACAGTAGGCACTGTCTGTTGAGCTATTGTACTGGATACCATTTTAGGGGGTGGGGGGAGAGCTGGAGCTTTAGGGGGCACTGAGATTCCTGCCCTGCTGTTATTGCAGTTCTCATTAGGGGAATCCTCCTTGAGTATGAACTTGGAAGCAGCCTTGGCCCTCCTGAATTTAAGCCACTCTATTCGAACTGTGTGCGGTGCAGGGCTGGGCCTTCTCCGGAGTACGCGCTTCACAGGCAAGACCTTGTTGGACTTCTTGTTACGCCAGAAGGTGGCGGTGGAGATGAGGACAGTTATGGCTACAACAATGGCCATGACACCAGCCAACACACCCACAGCCTTCATGGGATTGTCCTTGGTCTGTATCAGGAAGGCAGCCATGGAGCCTCGGGACAGCGTCTGCAAGAGAAAGTCATGTCCTATGTTCAGCCATACCATGTTCAGCTGCTTCCTCTTCTTCCCTTGAGGACAGTGGTTGTGTGAGTTTCCCTAAACTTGACAGATTGTTTAAATATCCTGCCCCAAGGCATCCCTTTGAAACCTCAGGCAAAATAAACTGAAAGAGACCACAGTAGCCTCTTGTAGAATCAAAACTCCTGCTTTGCTTGAGTCTTTCCTTGAAATTATAGAATATTGCTTGTCTTTGGTTACAGGGAAGACCATAAACCAAAATGAACTAGGAATCTCCTATTTGATGAATTCTTGTCAAACACTGAACAGAAAACTACACATAATACTTTTATCTTCTAATGCAGGAAAGGTAGTGGAGGCTTACATAGCCTAGAGTCACACTACTAATCAATACTAAACTATAATTTAAATTTGATCCCCAGCCTAAAGGTTTGATTTCACAGAAAGTCCTTGGTAATACTCAGTATCCTTTGGCACAAGTTGCTCTTTTTGCCCTTTTTGTGACCACAGCATTGTATTTACCTCTGTGTCTGTGATGTCAATCTTCAGTAAGGCTGTTGTGCTGAAAGACGGGGAGCCTCGGTCCTTGGCCTGCACCTGTAGGGACCATGAGTAGTCCCCACGGGGTGTGATATTGTGTAAGGCCTCCAAGGAGCGGATGGAATTCTTAAGCCAGATCTCTCCTGTGTGTGCATCAATGTCAAACACATTGGCTGGCTCTGCACGTGTGATGGAGTAATCTACCAAGTTATTTGGCTCCTCTGCATCCTGGTCTGTAGCCTAGGCAGAGAGAGAGAGAGAGAGAGAGAGAGAGAGAGAGAGAGAGAGAGAGAGAGAGAGAGAGAGAGAGAGAGATCACTACTTTTGGGAGATATCTGTATGTTAGGCTCTACTAGGTGTTCTGTGGTTCCGCTCTCAGAATAAGTCTGTGGGGTAGGTATTATTGACTCCTTATTATACATTCAAAGATGAAAGCTTGGATGCCAGGTGGCTGGTCCAAGATGAGGGGGAAGGAGAATATCTGGTATTCAAAGCATGTCTGTTGGAATTTAGAATGCTTGTCTTTCACTCAAGCGCTCTGAGCCTTGAGTGTTTCATTGACATTGTTTTCTTTCCTAGGGAAGTTTTCTAGTTGGGGTAGAAAAAAAGCTATGTATAGTGCCTTGTAGCCTAGTGCCCTTAGCAAGATACATTTGTTTTCAATTAAATGCTTGTGACCCAGTCAGCGGTGCTCAGCTGCCTCTGAAACCCACCTCAATTTTAACTGGGGTTCCCAGTACCATTGTCTTCTCCTGGATGCTCTTTACAAACTGGGGGTAGTGGTCATTGACATCCAACAGAGTGACAAACACCTCAGCCAGGCTGTACCTCCCATCCGTGTCTTCTGCCTTCACATAAAAGTTGTACCTTGAAGTGCCCTCGGCATCCAGGCTGGCCCAGGGCTGAGTGTAGATAAGCCCAGTTGATGGGTGGATTAAGAATCTACCGGGCACAAAAGCAGAAAACACAGGAGCTCATGCACACTTGTACTCATCTGTTACAATGTGGGTTCTCGGTCCCGGGCAGCCAGAGGCCCAGACACACAGACCTGCAGCCCCAGACCCCTTAGCCATCCACTGCTCCTGCTCAGGCCCCAAAAATGACTCAGACACTTATATTAACTTCATGCTGTTTGGCCTATGGCTCAGGCACATTGCTAGCTGGCTCTTACATCTTAACTCAACCCATTTCTATTAATCTTTCTTGCCAGGTGGCCCGTGGCTCACCTGTGTTTCTTACATGTTGCTCCTTTGGGCTTCCTGACTCCGCCCTGCTCCTCCTACCTATTCTGATTCCTCCTCCTACTTTTTCTATGGTTCCTGTCATGGACCAAAACAGCTCCTTTATTTAAAGATTGTTATTCACAGCATATAGAAAGACATTCTCACATCACTCATGCCTACACATGCACCACACGTACATGGGCGCACACACATGCACATGCACACACATGAGTACATAAACAGATACATACTCTCTCTCTTTCACACACACAGAGAGAGAGAGAGAGAGAGAGAGAGAGAGAGAGAGAGAGAGAGAGAGACAGAGAGACAGAGAGACAGAGAGACATGCCTGCAGTAATAAGATGAATTCAAAAGTCCTCAGTGGGACATTGGGCAGCTTCTCCAAGAATCCCACTGGATCCTGCCCCATCCTTACATTGTGACTCTAGGATGCAGATCAAGCTGTTGACTATGGAACTCAACAATCCAAACTGTAGCCTGTCCTTCTTACCCACATCCTGTCACCACCCCACCCCATCCTATCCCTGTTCCTGCCTTCTCAGGTCACTACCCATGTCCCAGGCTGTGATCACAGCTGTTTTCTCTTCCAGTCACTTTACTAGTGTATTCCTTATCTCTATCTCAGGCTCTTTATGGCTTTTCTCTATTCTTTGCCCTCTCTACTCTGTACCTTGGGATGCTCACCTTCCTAATCTGGCCTTTATGCTTTTACTGGTCCCTCCTGCTTAAGCAGAGGTTCCCTTTCCCCAGGGCCTTGTAAACTATTTTGTCTGGTGTTCCATATCTACTTACAGGTCTGACCCTGTTCCATAAATGGAGTACTGGACTTTGCCCCATGGTCCTGTATCTGGATCCACAGCCTGGAAGAAAAGAAAGTTCCTAATGGTACAAGCATTGTGGTGAGGTAAGTGGTAGTTCCTGTAGCTGAAGGCAGCTTTGCCATGGAAAGCTGTCAGAGCCTGGGATGTGTCCAGCTGGGGAGGAAGAGCCTGGCTGCTCTGTGCCCTAGCTTTCTTCAGGGAGGTGTCAAATGTGAGCAAACCAAAAAGGTTTATATCTGGAAGATCTTTTATTTTGCTTCATAAAGAAAGGGAAAGGCAATTAGCTTCAGACTCTATGCTTGGGGCTTGCACATATATCCTCATCATCACTATCAGGGAGTAGCCTCGCTGTTTGCTTCTACAATACATGGCAAAGGTAAGTCTTTTATGAGCAGATTGTAAGAGACTGCCTTCTGCTATGGTACAAGATCCTTTCCTCATATGGCTACATAACAGTGAGTGAAGACACAGATTATTATTAGGTGAAGAATCAGAGACTTAAGAGGGGCAAGGAGTTGTTCAAGATCACAGCTAACAGCTGGGTAGTGGTGGCACACACTGCAGTCGCAGCACTCAGGAGGCAGAGGCAGGTGGATCTCTGAGTTGGAGGCCAACCTGGTCTACACAGCTAGTTTCAGGACAGCCAAGGCTACACAAAGAAACTCTGTCTTGAAAAATAAAACAAACAAACAAACATATCCCAGCTTATGACTGGAGGCCTTGTGAGCCAGTCCCCAACTTACTGTGACAGCCACCACATTGGAGCCCCCTGGAGCATTCTCTGGGATCCTGGCAATGTAGTAGTGAGAGGTGAACTTGGGGACATTATCATTGGTGTCCAGAAGCTGGATCACAATGTCTGCTGTGGAACTGAACTTCTCTGGGGTATTCACTTCAACAGCCAGGAGCTGGAGGAACATTGAGAAACATACTTGTGTGGGAGGGCGGGTACCCCACTGAAAGCTCATGGCCACCCATCTGCCCAGAGAGGGTCTTGCAACTCTGTGCTCTTCTTTCCATCCTTTGTTCTTCTTGTGTTGCCTTTTTGGTGTCTATGTCTTACCAGACTAAACAAGGTAAGAATGATGGGTTAGTTTAAGAATAAGAGTTAGCAAGTGATATATACCTGAGCCATAGGTCAGTCAGCATGTAATTAATATAAGACTTTGTGCATTATTTGGGGACTGGATCTTAGGGCTAGGCCAGGCCGTAAATTTCATACTACAAATTTAATGTGGGGCACACACATCCACATAAAGCCTGAGAAAGCTTTAAGAGGGTTCTGGGACACAGAAAGAGAGCCAAAATTGGTGTTTTAATTGTATCTCTTAAGTGGGCCATGATATAGAGACACCATGGTGTGTGGGCTTGAGCTGCAATGTGTTGGATTCCCAGAGTCTCACAGGAGCCTTGATACAAGCACAAACTACATGTGACAGACTTAAAGCTTCTGTTTACACAGGCAAAAAGGGAACAGAGTCAAGCATGACTTCTTAGTAGCAGCATTTTTCCAGCGGGCTCTGGTGGCTGGTGGCAAGCAGAGGTTCAGCTCCTTTACAAGAGGCTTCCTGACTCAGTTTTAGCAGCTAAAACCTCTTTTAAGAGGCTCTTAAATAGGATTTATGCAGCAGGCAGTGGTACTCTACACGGTGGTAGTGTGGACCCTAAAATCCCCCAGAGCTGGGGTGGTAAACATGGTTTCTACCAGTACCTCTGCCATATATCTAAGATCACAAGGACTAAGGGGCTGTGTGGAGCCAGCCACATTAGCCAAGCCTTTAATTCTAGCCACACCTTAGCAGATTAAAGATGTGGTCAGAAACAGAAATGGGTAAGAGATATACAGTAAAGATAGATTTTTAGAAAAACTATATAAGGTTGACAGTGTACTAATAAATATATGTAGGCTTGGGAGAGAAAAGAAAAATAAAAAAAAGATAGAGAGCATTCTTTTAAAAAGAAATAAAGTAACATATATACATACATATATATCTCTATGTGTATATATATATATATATATATATATGCCACATAAATACACAAAGAGTCTGAATACTCTACATTATGTTGTCTTTGAATCGTCTGACTGCAGAGAAAGGAGCAAGGTCTGCTAAGAGACATTTGATTATAAAAGTTGCTGCATTAATCCAACCTATATATTTTGTACATACCTTGAGTTCAAATTGAAATCAAAAGATATATTATTTTCGAGAAGAGGTTTTTTTGTTTCCACAGAAGATAAGAGGCTGTGGATTCATTCTGGGTTAAAGAAATTGTTTGATTTATTTTCAGGGAAGACCCCCTAAAAACCTCTGATAGAAAGGATGGTCCAGATAGTCCAATGTGTCAGAGCACCTCTGTTGTAGTTTCTTCTGAGCTCTGCATCCAGAACAGCTTCAAGGACACTGGCTGAGATGACCCAGTTTCACAGATTACTCCGGTCAGGACTTGACCATAATCCTGAATTTTCTCAGGATCTCCATAAGGTTACTAGTGCCCCTAATCAGCAGTGGCTGCTACAAGTTGTTATAAATAATGGCAAGGAAAAGAGCAAGCTATGCAAAGGAGATAAGATATGGGGTTCTTGTGTATTTTTTTTTTTTTAAGGGAAGTGCTGTGGGATTACGCTAAGAACACTCCGAGAAGAGATGATAGCAAGCCACAGAGGAAGCAGGATGAGAACGTTGCTCTGAGAGAACGTGAGAGAACATACCAAGCCAGGTGGCTAAACAAGGTAAGAATCATGAGTTAGTTTAAGATAAGTTGGCAAGTGATATATGCCTGAGCCATAGGCCAATCAGCTTGTAATTAATATAAGACTTTGTGTGATTATTTGGGACTGCTAGTCTGGATCTTGGGGCTAGGCCAGGCCAGAAACTTCATTCTACACTACATACTTAAGTCTTAAGTGACGATCTTTCTTCCCCAGCCTCCTGAATGCTGAGATTACAGGCATGTGCCACCACACCCAGGATGCATGCCATCCTTACGCTGGCTCCTGCTGGGCTATCCCTGTGACCACTGTCACAAACCCCCATCATGCCTCCCTTGTGAGTCTGCAATGCTAAGGTTCTATCTGCTCCCACTGTTCTAGGGCTTGGAACTGCTATTATTGCTATCTTGTTCTATAAATCGACATGTTCCTTTATAACTGAAGTTTGCAGCTGTTCTTATAAATCCATTTTTCCAGATCAAACCAGTGTAATTTTATCAAGTTTTCTCATCCAAAAAAAAAAAAAAAAGAAAATTCTAGGTCCAACTTAATTTGGCTTGACTAGCCACAGTGGCACAGGACTATTATTATCCCAGTACTCAGGAGGCAGAGGCAGGAGGACTGTGAATTTGAGCTACATAGTGAACTCCAGGTTAGTATGGGGTATAAGGCAAAGCTCTGTTTTAAAAAACAACAACAGCCGGGCAGTGGTGGAGTACACCTTTAACTCTAGCACTTGGGAGGGAGAGGCAGTCGGATCTCTGTGAGTTCCAGGCCAACCTGGTCTACAGAGAGAGTTCCAGGACAGGCTCCAAAGCTACATAGAGAAATTTTGTCTCAAAAACTAAAGAAACAAAAACAAACAGAAAACAAACCAGAGAGGATTTGCATCTTAACAGCAGGAACACCTTCCTAGCCTTACCTTTCTTAGATCCTACTAGGAATATTTACATTTTTCATTTAGGTGTAGCATGCTTCTTTTTAGAGCAATTCCTAAGAGCGTTGTATTAGTTACTTTTGCAAGGATATCTTTTATTCTATTATATTCATGTTCTCTGCCTGCTCCTCTCACTCCCTACAAAAACAGTTGGGTATGGAGTGATAACTTTGTGATGTGGCTTGCTTTATTTATGGTAGTCTTTTAATCACTTTCTAGACTTTTCTAAGAAAACAATAGTGCTTCTTCTTAGTTCCTCCTTCCCATTTGCAGCTCTTATTTCCTCATTATCTTGAAAGACATCATTTCAAACACGGAGCTAAGGTGACAGCAGGCATCTGTGTTTTATTCCCAATGTCAGGCAAAGCCCTTAGTACCTCACTTTATTGTGATGCTGACTTCACACTCAGTGTGCACATAGAAATATAAATAATTATTTGTTAAATCGTATTATTGAAGTAGTTATTTTTCCTCTTAATGTATGTCTCACATATTACTATATGACAGGCATTGTTTCTACCTATTCATAGTCTTTACATAATTGTAAATGACATAAAAAGCATATTTTCTCACTTCTGTCAAGGTTGTGACTGGAACAGACGACAAGTGTCAAAGCACATGAAAAAACCTGTATTTTGATGATCACACAGTTGTCCTTGCCCTCTATTAATGCAGCAAACTGTGTTGTGTGCCCTTGACTCTCCAGCCCTTACAGGCCTCAGCCAGTGCTGGTTTAGAAGCCTGCACCTCAGTAAGAACAAGACTATGGGCACTTTGCAGAAGCTGTGTGTGTTTGTGGGGGTACACTCCCACCCCAACCTACCTCCTATCATCTACATGCCCACAGGATGGGCAAAGACTCTGGGGCAAAAAAAAGAGTAGACCCACTCAGGACTGGGAGTGCCAATGGTCCCCTACAGTGGTGTGAGCTAACCTACCCCCAGCCCTTCCTTCCCATTCAGGCCAGTGCAATGCATCACCTACCTTGAAGGTTAACAACTTAGACTTTTCGAAGTCAATGGCAGCTGAGTTCTCTACTATGATGGTGACTTGGGCTTCATTCAGGACTGTCTGTGGCACTACTCGGAAGATGCCTCCAGGTCCTACCAACCGTAAGTTAAATTTAGCATTGGCTCCCTGGGCAACAGAGGTTGGAGAGAGGACAAAGAAGATAAATAAGAATAGAAATACATTATATATTTGTGCAAGGCGAGGAGCCCTTATGTGCCCTTAACCCTAAGCAGTGGGAGTCTTTCTCTATAAAGATGAGTTGATTAAGGGTCAGATTTAGTAGGACATGACAATTAAGCAAGGCAAAAGATAAATATGGCCTGGTTCTGTGCTGAGCATTGGAGGAGGCAAAGACATTTACAGATGCACTTGGAAGGTCAAATGGAAAGAACCTTTTCTTTGACTGCCTTTTACTCTCTAATTGATTATTAATGTCTAAGCAAATAGTATGGGATTGACTACCATCCCTTCACTATCTTTTAGTTTCTCTATCTTATTTTATTCTTTTATGACTTGCCTGGGCCCTCCAACTGAAATGGAGCACTGACATAGACCCAGTACATTTCAAGGGCATGGCCACACACCTGGTCAGAGTCATTGACAGTGATCTTGAGTCCACGAAGGATCTCCCCCTGTGGTGGGTGCTCATACATGGAGAGTTCAAACTTGTTCTGGGGTCCACTTTCTCCATAGAAGGTTGGAGGGTGGTTGTTGAGGTCCACAATCCTGATGGTGACTGGGACCATGGCCTGATCACATGGACTTCCTGGAGAGTTGACCTCTGTCACCTAGGATGAGAACAGATGGCTATGGCCGTGTGGCAGGCAGACTGTTACTGTTCCTAACAATTTTTCCTCCTGGTGTTCATACCCTTGTAATTTCTCTCTTTAAGCATGGCCTGACCTGTCAACTTGCTTTTGATTGGCACCATGATTAGATTACTAGAGGTTATGACCCATTTTGCTAGTCAAGTTTCTCTTTCCCAAGGCTTTTATGAATCAGGCAGCTACATTAGAGAGGCTATGGGATAAGGAACTAACAGTAACCCATAGATAACAGCCAGAAAGCAACTGAATCATACCAAAATCCAAGTGAGCCATAAAGCCAGCTTTTCCCAGCCAAGCTCCCAATGAGAATTCCAGCTCTGACTATCTTTGATTGCAGCTATGGGAATGACCCTGGGATCTAAGATCCACTCAACCTGGACTCCTTACTACTCTGTGTTATTTTAGACCATTAAGTTTGGGTGGTTTCTCATAAAGCGTTAGCTAACTAATACAGGCTGTAAAGGGAAGACTAGGTGCTCATAGGCACCCCAGGAAACTTGTGACAAACATCACAGGCCTCCTTCCTGTGTTGTATGATAGTCTACTTCTAGAAGGATGCTCTAGAGCTATGGCTCTCAACCTTCCTAATGCTTTGGCCCTTTATTACAGTTCCTTATGTGTGGTGACCCCCTAACCATAAAATTATTTTTGTTGCTACTTCATAACTGTAATTTTGCTGCCATTATAAATCATAATGTATATATCTGTATTTTCTGACGATCTTGTGACCCAAAGTTTAAGAACTGTTGCTCTAAAGTGATCTTGGCAGGCCCATTCCACATCTGTCTATAGGCCCACTCCTTCTCAGAAGCTTCTGCATGCTATCTTTCTTTCCTATTGCACTGAGTTCTCTTCCATCCCCATTTAGATTTTCCACACAGACTTCCACACTGCATCTGGCGCTACCATCCTAGCATCAGCAGGCTCAAGGTTATGTGAGTCAGCTCTTGGCAAGTTCTCATTGTCTTCTTTAGTTCCTTCTCTTTCCCCCACCTGCTCCCCACATCCTCCTCACCCTTAGCCTCTGATGCTCTGCAGCTGTAGACATTGCCAACAGCTCCTCTCCTAACACAACCAGCCTCTCAGGGGAATATCTCATTTCCTCCATGCCTGTCATAGTTTTCTTTCAGTTGCTGCCACAGAACACCCTGACTCAAGGCACCTTGGGAGAGAAAGGGGATGATTCTTGCTCACTAATCTAGGTACAGTTAATCACTGTAGTCAGAGCTTGAGGGAGCTGGTCACAGTCACAGTCCAGAGCAAAAGGAATGTATGTGTTTATGTTGCTAGTTCACTGATACTTAGAACATAGCTTTCTCTATTTGTATCGAGTTCAGGGTCAGGCCCATGAAGTGATGGCTCCCTCTCTGTTTTCAATAACTCTGCTTGTGATCTCTTGTTTCTCTTTGCAAGTGTTTGCTGCAGCCTGATGTAGGTGCTCCTTGAAGTAACAGTTCAATCCCTCTGAAGACTGAACCCTTCGGTCTCATCACTTTGTTGCTCTCCAGGACTCAAGAGTGGGTGGGATAAGCCAAGGAAGTGGGGCGTCACCTGTACGTGAAGTTCATACACCTCTCTCCGGAGCTGGGCAGGGCTCTGAAGAATGGAGATGGCTCCAGATGTCTCATTAATTTCAAAGACTCCATCACTCTCTGTCACAGAAAAAATGTCCTGCAGTTTAGCACAAGGTCATGAGAGGTGGCACAGGAGTCGTGTCTCATATTCCTTTGGCATCTCATGGAGGGGTCCTCATAGAATGGAGTACTGTCAACCTCTGCATCTTGCTAATGAGAAATCTGGGTCCCACAGGGGCCAAGTAACTTGTCTAGGGTCTCTCAGCCAGTACAAATCTGGACTTGAATTTTTGTCCAACTCTAAGGATCCATCTTTGTATGCCTTTTCTTTTACATACAAGTGTGTGTGTGTGTGTGTGTGTGTGTGTGTACACATAAGTAAGAAAAAGGAACAAGAAGAGATAAGGAAAGAGGGATATAAGTAAGACAGAGAGAGGGGAATGGAAGGAGGAAAGAGAAGGACAGAAAGGAGCTTGGAGAAGGTACAGAAGATGGAGGGAGGGGCATGGGGTGAGGGTACTGGTGGATGGCTTCAAAGGTGGTGGGAAGGGAAGACTCCTGGAAAAGGAGGCCATACACTGGTGATTTCTCGGTGGTCATGGGAAAGGTTTTATTTGAACTCTTGGAAGGTGACTATATACCAGCTTGTCTTAGGAGAAGGGTAGTACATTACAGATGTAAGCGCATCTGGGATCAGGCTTCAAGTGTGCTGACCTGCTGAGGCTATGGAGCCCACTCCGATGACACTGTGGCCTGCTTGGAAAACATTCCAGAGTCGTCTGATTTAGATTAAATCATGAAGTAGTCAATACCTGTCAGCCCTTCTGAACCTCCTGTTTTCTAGTACTACGAAAATGCCACAACATCCTTGTATATAAATCATTCAATCATCTGCCCCAGTCAGAAAGAAAAGAGAAAGAATGAGAACAAAGCACAGAAATTCTGAATGTGTGACAAGTGTCACACATGCCATTGGTGGCTATGTCCAGGGCAAAAAGAGTGTATGTTTCTCTTGGGATCCTGTGATGTTCTCTGTCACTGGATGTAATGACAAGTGAGTGTAGAGCAAAGCTGTCATCTGAAGAGACTACCTGCCCCCCCCCCAATTTCTTGTCATTCTGGTCCCATAGGTGAGGAAACCAGGATCCAGTTGCACAGAAGCAGAGGAGATGTGGCAGAGAGTTGTCCCCACTTACCATTCAAGAGCCTGTAGAGGATGTGGTTGGGTTTGCCTCGGTCTCCATCTATGGCAACCACCGTCAGCACCTCTGAGCCCTTGGAGAACAGGAACCCAGTCTGAGGCTGATGATGAAGTGGGTGTCTCCCCTAACCCAACGCTGCCCCATCATGGACAGGACGAATCATTGCACTCAGGAAAAGAGCTAGGCTTTTGGTGGTTCTGGAAGGTGACCCTCCTGTGACTTGCTTAGTGGTTTCTACACCTGGCCTCCCAAAGCCCAAAGCTGAAGGAACCACCTGAATGAACTTTGCCATTCCCTGGCCCCAGAATCAAATCATGAGCTTCCAAAAACTCTCGATCTCCTAATTGAATCCTGCCACCCCCAGGGTAGTCCCAGGGAGTCACACAAGGAACACTGGGGAGACTATGCAGTCACTTACCGGAAGGGTGTCCTCGTATACATAGCCATAGTAAGGTGTACCCACGAAAATAGGGGCCGTGTCTTGAACATCTTCCACATTGATGGTGACTGTGGTAGTGGTTGAGAACATCACATCAGCCCCTCGAAGCCTGCCCCCACCATCCTGAGGAGAAATTGGGACAAAGAAGGAGGGTGAAGACGAGCTGGCATCAAGGTGACAGGCTTCAATTGAACAGACTCCTGCCACCTCCTGGCTGTGAAACCAACTAGCCCCTTCCAGTGTCTATTTGTTCTTGGGTCTCTGGAGTCCATTCTCCTTTTTCAATGGTGTCAGGCATGCCAAAAAAATGACATATGGAAGCTCTAAGTTGGGTGTCTGAGAGGTTTCTTTGGATATAGGGTTAATTAACTCTCCAAGTACATTATATGTGATCAGTGCCAGAGAAGCAGGAGAATTTGACCTACATTCCTACTCCTAACTGGAAACCAAGCCCCAAGCAGCTCCTAAGAACCCTCCATATGTCCAGTCTATGCTGGTGTCCATGGAGTCCCAGGAATATGACTTGAGTGAAGTGAGAAAGTAGCAGGTAGAGTGGTACCCAGCCTCCTGGTATAGGCTGTAGGAGGGTGGCCTTCAGCCAAGCAATGATCTGGAAGGGAGCTTCCTGTGAAAGAATAGGCCTAATAGGATGCCTGGGTTTTCCTTGTCCCCTGGGGCAAGAGGTTTGGCTGATGCCTGCAGATCCCCAACTTCCCCAACTTCCCAACATGTGCTTCATAAACTGAAACTTCATCAGGCTTCAGAGAGGGTCACACAGCAAGAAAGAACAGCATGAGCCATTCTGGACAGAGAGATAGAGGCACTGGAGACTGTGAGTGGACACAAATCTCTGTGTCATCGCCGCCCCCCATGAAGGGACCTAATTTTTAAGTTTCTAGGGAGTCATATGACATCCCCTAGAAGGAAATGTGGTCCCTCTAGCCTAGAGACACTAGCCTTCCTGGAAAATGTGTTCAGACAGAAGAGATTCCAAGTAGCTGCCTCCTACCCACTCCATCCCCCCCCCACACACACATTGTATCTCTTACTCTTGAAAATACCCAGTTTTCATAGAACTTCACTGTGCCCCAACATAGCACAAGCTAAAGTAAACACTAGATGTTCCCCCTATATCTTCCTTTGTTACCTTGGCAACCACAGTGATGTAATGAGCCCTCGACTTCTCATAGTCCAGTGTGGCTCCAGTTTGGAGACGCAGCACACCACTGTGGCGGTCCATGGTGAACTTGGAGGAATGTAGGTTCTGCAAAGTTGGGGAGCAACTGAACTCAGGGAGCAACCAGGCTATGCCATAAATTCTTGAACTGCCTACTGAAGGAGTCATTGACCTTTATGCTAGAGACCCTGGATTCTAGGTTTAGATTTCTAGTTCAAGTCTCCTGCTTGTATAAACTCAGGGTTTTCCATCAATGAATGTTTTGCTCAGACTTTCTACACCTTCAGGCAAAACCAGTTCTCTCTCTCTCTCTCTCTCTCTCTCTCTCTCTCTCTCTCTCTCTCTCTCTCTCTCTCTCTCCCAGTAAAATCTTCTGGCTTGTAGTAGAAAGAAGCATTTGCAGAGTGTTCTGATTTGGTTGAAGCTGGGCTTAAGTGTTGGAGAGAGAGAGAGAGAGAGAGAGAGAGAGAGAGAGAGAGAGAGAGAGAGAATATCTGGGGATCTTCAAATCACACCATGTAAAATGACTGTGGTGGTTATTAGTGTCTGACAGGAGATGGTGAATGACCAGGAACAAGTTGTAAAAGCATTTGCCTCTGCTGAGGTGCTTAGATCTTTCAGTTGGGGAAGGTCAGAAAATAGGCTCCAGATCTGTAATAGGAGCTTTACACATATTTATTCCTCATGATGGTTGAATAAGCAATGTTTCTCATGCCCAGTAGAAGAGTTAAGGAACATGTTGGAAGAACATGAGTGTTCAGTGTGTGTTTGTGGGGGAAGGGTTCCCTTCTATACAATGAGTTCAGAGGATTTCTCTAGAACTGTAGTTTTAACCATGAGGTTGTACTGCCTTGAAAATCTGAGATCAGATGGTCAAATATGGGAAGAATGGGATGCACTGCAAAAACAGCAGCCCTGTGAGAGTGGAAAGTGGTTCCTGGAAGACCAGGAAGCAGAGGTTCAGGGAGAAGCCCTCTTTTTTTGCTGACACTGCTCAGAGTGAGGGCTGGGGCATCCTGTCTCTCTTATTTCCCATGGTCCCTTCTCCTTTTCCTATTGACCATTTGTGTCCTAAATGGATTTCTTGCATTCTGTGTAAGCGCTAAGTATCCAGAACTTCTTTAGGGAAAAGGGAGGGGGAAGTACAGAGCTGAGGGTCCCATAATCCTAAAGTGAGAGAGGGCCTGGGCCAACTCCAAGGAAGCCTGGTAAAGGAAGAGGTCTTCTCTCTCCTTCTGGTCTTCACCCCTGTGAGCTACCCTTGAGAACAGAGATATTGGTAGGCATGGGAGGTGCTAGCTGGTGACAGAAGTGGAGGACACGCAGGTGTCCTCTCCATCTCAAGGCCCTGGTTGCATCTCGTGTGTCCTATTTTACCTGTAGGAAGTAGGTGACACTCCCCCCAGAGCCTGTGTCCTTGTCCTCTGCGTGGACCTTAAAGATGCTGCTCCCAGAAGGTGTGTTCTGAGGGGTGACAGACAGAGAAGGGTCAGTGTCAGTGACAAGATGGTGGGGGAGGTAGAGGCATGAGGTCACAGAACAGAGGGATCGGTAGGTGACAAAGGCCCAACAAGAACAGAGAGGAACAGGGACAGAGAGGAGCTGAGAGAATGCATACAAGGAAAAGGAACAGAAGGCGAGAGGAAGGAAGGAGAGAGAGACCGTCCTAAAGGGGAGAGGGAAAAGAAAAATCTAGGCCCCAAAGGTTATAGATATGAAATACTGATTTACAAAAAAAGACATAGCTCATAAACATGGACATATTCAGAATTACCATAGAACACACGTATTCAGTTTACAGCAGAATGGGGTATCTCAAGCCCCTCCAAAAAAGGAGTATCTTCCATTCACTGGCATAGAAGACATGTTTTTGAGGTGTGTGTGTGTGTGTGTGTGTGTGTGTGTGTGTGTGTTTGTGTTCACTTGTACACATGCCAGTATTTGCCAGTATATGGGTCAGAGGACACCTTTCAGAAGTTGATTCTCTCCTTCCACCTTATGGGTCTTTGGGATTAAACTCAGCTGGTCAGGCTTGTTGACAAATGCCTTTCCCCACTAGACTATCTGAGTGACCTCTCAGCAAGCGTTAGGATGGAAACACTGCCCTCTTGCATCATAGAGCAGAGGACAAATAAGGGACCTTATAGGAAAGTACTTTGATAACATAAGAAATGGGTGATGGTTGCTCTTCCAGAGGACGTAGGTTCAATTCTCAGCACCCACATTGCTGCTCACAACCATCTATAACCCCAGTTTTAGGAGATGTGGCCCATTCTTCTGGCCTATGTATGCACATGATACACATACAATCACATACACATACAATAAGTGAGTTTTTTTAAAGATATGTTTAAAGGTTGATATTTCTGGTGAGAGTTGAAATTTAAAGCTTAATATCCAAGAATAAGGGGATTCTTGGATTCCATCAGTGTATGACGGCTGTTCACTTTATAGAAACTATTAAAACGTTGCTAATTTCCTAAACTTGACAAAAAAGGAACAAAGTTCTTACACTATAATGAAATGAAGAAACAGTATACAGAGAGCATATTTTTTAGAATCACAATTATGTTAAATAAAAAGAATTAAAAACCATATAACCACATATATGACCACACATATAAAAATATTAACAGGAAATACAGCAAAATTTAACGATTTCTCAAAGTAGAGGCATTAGAATGGCTTTAAAATGCATTTAACATTTCTACAATAGGCAGACATTTTCAATTATAGTGAATATAGCAAATGGGTGCAGTGAGTAATGGACAAGTGTCATGGGGCAGCCTTGGGGTCAGGCTATGGACCCAAGTTACTCACCTCTGGAACCAGGACAACGTAAGGCTCATGGATGAACCTGGGTGCTTCATCATTGGCATCTGTTACCAGTATCACGACTTTCTCTGCCACCTGAGGAGTAGGAGAGTAAGGAGTTGGGGCAGGAAGAGCTTCTTGGGAGATTAAAAAGATGCCCTCTAATGCCCCTTGATCTGTTTCTACTCTTTCTTTCTCTCTCCTTCCTCCTTCCCATCATGCTTTTGTTTATTCATGCAACAAGTATTGTTAAACAACCCTGCAATGACAAGCACCCTAGAGACAGAGGAACATTTGATGGGACATCTTCAGGGACCACAGTGGCTTAGCTATGGGGAGAAATCAGCACATAGAGACACAGTCAAGAATGGCAATGTAATATACAATGTAATATCTCAAGTCCTGAGAGCAATAACCTAAGTAGAACCACTTGAGAAAGAATATGCCCATGGCCTCTGCCAACGTGTCCGTGCTGAAAGCTGCAGCCTGAGACCCTGCAAGGATCCTGAATTGTGGTGAACACCTAAGAACCTCTGGGACCAGAGGTATCAACCCTGCAGGGAGTTTGCCAGAGGGAAGAGGCTGAAATGAACCAGAAAACTTGGGTCAATGTGCAAAGCCAAAAGGAAATAGACCCAAAAGGAATTCAGAGCACAGAAGGGGAGTCTGGCTAGATGGTTGGCATGATGGATGGGGGAGAAGAGCCAGGAGAGGCAGATGACATCTGACAGGGAGGCCTTGCAGGGCAACTTGGATTTCATCCTGAGGGAGGTGAGAGCCAGCTGTCAGTGCTTTCTCAACTGGAAAGCAGCCAGATCTGTGTTTCACTGTGAAAGCTTTGACAGCACTCTGAATGCAAATTGGGTGGTCAGGGAGCTCCTGGAGCCTGTGGTAATCATGTCAGCACTGAAGAGGCTGGCAGAGAATAGTAGTTGTGGGAGTGGAGGAGAAGTGTGGAAGAACACCTGGCACCCTGGGGCCAAGAGCCAGAGGCAGAGGCTGGCAGATGGGGAGTGAATAGAGAAGTTTGAGGAGATGCCTGGTGTAAGAAAGACCCATGTAAAGGGAAGCTGCAAGGCCTTGCTCCCTGCTTATTCCTTTTGTCCCTTCACCTATGTCCACACTGTGCCCCTTAGACATGGGCACTTTGGGCAGGGCTTCACTGTCCTGGGCTTGGTTTGTTCAGGAAGTAGCACAGCTGGAAGAGGAAGCGTGCCCTGTTCCGTACACTGAACGATGAAGGCTAGCTCACCAGGTTCAGGCCGTCAGAAATGCTGATGATGGCTTCAATCTCGTCTTCCTTCTGTGAAGCAAAGGGATTGAGTGACAAATGGGAGCAGCTTAGACTCGAGGCTGACTGCACTGTAGTTCCATCGGGAAGGCTGGCTTAGTGAGCCCAGGAGCTGAACAAGGCAGTGATAATGTGCAAGGCCTGTGAAGCTCCCTCCTGCCAAGCTTATTTGGGAGGGCTCTGTGTGTCCAGAGTTCTCACAGATCCAGAGGGTTCCTATTTCCCCACTAGATGTCCTGCTAGAGAAAGGGGGGAGGGCAACCCTGGTGTATCCAAGAGAGGAGTTTTCCTTGCTTTTTTTCCCTCTCCACCTATCTCTACAGTCCAGGGTTTGGCAATAGTCCACGTTCATGGTGTCCCAAGGGTTCCTTAGGACTTGCTGGGATCCCGAGGAGGTCACCAGATCTATATATATACAGGGCAGTGTGTTGGCAGCAGTGCACCTCCACTACAAAATCCTCACCTCCGTGCTGAGTAGTGGCCCTCTCAACAGCCCCCTCCTCTCCCGTCCACCAATCTGTGGTTGGCGGGTTTTGCTGTGGAACCAGGAATAGCAGTAGCCACACAGCCAAGGCTGAGTTCTGCAGGTAAGTGGGGGGGGGGGACCCTATCATTCCAGGGTTCAGGAGTATCCAGAATCAGGGGTGCTTCAAACTCAGATGCTCTCTCTCGTCCCCTCTCTAGCCTAGCCTGTGGAAGGCCTTGTGGTTTCTGGGGCTCCTCCAAGGTCAGGCTTAAAAACCCGCTGGAAAGGGGCTGTTTCAGAAACTTCAAAGTACAATTTTTGTTTTGTGAATTAAATGTGCTTTAAAGATAAGAAGCAAGGTTGACAGCTGCCACTGAAGACCGGTACTATCCACCTGGGAAGAATAAAGAACTCTTTGCTAATGTGGCACAGTCTAGGGGCAGAGCCGAAGTATAGGGGTCACTCCCTCTTCCACAGAGAGCAGCACAGAGGTTCTGAGTACTAAGCAAACAGTAACCCCAACTTTCTCCCATACTTCTTTGTACCTCTCTGTCCAGTTCTTCCACCAGGGTGACGTCCCCAAGATTGGGATCAACAGAAAAAACATTTCTAGTGCTGGGGTCGAAGCTGATGTGGTAGGAGAGAGGGTCTCCCTCGGGGTCAGTCCCATTGAGGGTGTATACATGAGAACCTGGAAGGAGTCAAAGGGAATAATACTGAAAATGTGGCTGCTCAGAGCTAGAGATTCTGCTGTTAATCTTCAGGGCCATTGGGAAGAGTCCAATCAAGCCTCACCCCTGCTTCGTCTCTATTCTCCAAAGTTATCAGATATTATTATCAGCCACTTTACAGACTGAGAACTGTAATGCAGCCTGGGGAAGAGACTCTTACTAGTGACTTGCCCTCTGCCTGGAGTGAATTCTCTTTGAGAAGCTGAAACTGGAGGGGTCTCTGGGACCAGGAGCCAAGTGGAGTAAAGCAGAGTAACTTAGAGGAAGAACCAGCTCTTAGGGGATTTCTGAGTTTGGGCAATGTGTTTTTCTACTCTCTTCCCTGGAGCTAGGAAAACCTTGACAAGATAAAGTGCAGAGTGGCTTCTGTCCTCTCTCCCTACTCACCAGTCTGCACCTCTTAGTTGGAAGTTCTTGAGGGGTTTTTAAGTAGGCTTGTGGAGGTAAATATGTTTGCTCAAGGTCATACCCTAAAGAGCAGTAAGCACCTCACAACTATGCTTCAGAAGGAGTCAGCTCACCCACCCAATCTTTGGTCGTCTTCCCGGTCTCTAGTAGGGGTCCAGTTTAGGTCACCATGGGAACAGTGGCCTCCTCCCTTGCCATTACCCTGGGGTATTCAGAATACAAACAGAGTGCCCATGGGAGCCAATACCGTGTGGCATCGGCATGCCATAGGCTCCTTGAGTTCTGGGGAGGTGAGTTTCTCCTCTGGGGAAACTCTCTAAGGAGACCTAGGATGGCTGTGGTCAAGGCTACTTTCTTACCTACAGGAGTGTCTTCTGAGAGGCTGAACAGGGCCATATTTCCAGTGGTGCTGCCCGCTCCATTGTCAAAGAAGTGAGGGGCAAAGTTGGCCTGGGCTAGAAAAAGAATGAAGTTGACACCTCCGGGGAGCTTCCCACTAGCAACGTCACCTGTCTAGGCCCAGCTAATGAAAAGACAGGGTTCTGTCTCCTTGCAAAGAGTTCCTTCCTGGGGTACCTGGTGAGGGTATGCTTGGGCTAGGCTAGAGCTTTTCAGGGACACATTTTATCGCAGGATCTTAGAAACAAAGTGAAGAACAAACCCACCCCCACCAAGGAGCTCACTGCGGGGTAGTGGCTGAGCCAAGGTCAGGGCAGCCAGGGCAGCTAGCAAATCAGCCCCCTAGCTAAAACATCTAGTGGCAGAGCCCCAGTCCGCCGGGATGCTGGCTCTCAGTCTCTGTAAAAGCTCCCAGGGGGCATCTTATTGCCCTGCCTCGTGCCTGGAAGGCTTCCTTCTTCCCATAGTCGGCAGCTGGGCAATGCAGCCTCAGTCTCCGTGTTTCCCCAGAGAGCGTCAACTCTCATCCTCCCGGGCCCTCGCCACTCACCCAGGTAAATTCGAAGCAGCCCCAGGATCAGGGCAGTCGTCCTGCGGCACCTCATGTCTCTGCAGACTGATCGGGAGCCTGGCCACTGCCGAGGCTAGATGCTGGACCTCGGAGCATGCCCTGGGCACCGGAGGAGAGCGGAGGCGACGATGTGGGTGATGGACGATGTGGGCGGCTGCAGCGGCAGCAGGGAGGGAGAGCGGGTGGTGCGAGGGCGCTAAGCGGATGACAGCGCTCCGGAATTTGCACAGTTGGATGGCTCCGCTCAGACAACTAATGAGACCAATTACTGGGACCAGCTTAGAGCAGCGGGCGGGAGGGCGTGACAAGACTACCTCCCTCCTACCACGCCCTCCATGCCCTAGCAACCCAGGAACACCAGGTGCAGAGGTGGAGCTTTGCAGAGGGACTGTGTACCTGCCTGCCCCAGACTACCTTGAGCAAACTACAAGAAATTCGGCATTTCCTTGGTTTGGTGGGGCTCCCGCCGCACAGGATTTTTCCTACTTTACTTAACTTGTTTTGTGGCTTCCGGGGGTGAAGAAGTGTCAGACCTCTCTGATCAAAGTATTAATGAAAATAAAATAGTGAGCAGGAAAACAACCCAGTCTCTTCTAGGGCAGAGAGGTCAGCGCTTTGAAAGAAAAAAAAAAGGTGATGGAAAGCGGCATTACCTTGGCAATTCAAACAGGCGCTTTAGTTTTGAGTTAGACCAACATAACAAAAGTAGAGAGAGTATTATTTATCAGAACGGAGTAGGAACTCAGGAAAGCCCAGGAGAGTTCCTGACTTAGACCCTCCTTCTCCTCTGAGATGAGAGTGTGAGTAGAGATATACCCTATATCCTTATCCGTGATGGGCCATTCATCATTTGGAGGGAGGAGTAAGGCAAAGCTTGAGGGATGGCTTGAAACCAGGTTGCTTTCAAAGCTGCCCATAGGGTGCTGTGCCCTTAGACAAAGAGACCTTCTGTATGCTCCTGGAGTTCTCAACCATCCTCCCTTTCCAAAGTACTTCCAGGAGGCAGAGCACCTATACCCCTTGGGCTAGACCTCCCTGATCAACTGTTAGCAAGGATCAGGGATTCAGAGAGCAGCACAGAGGAGACGAAACAGTATAATCCAGGAAGTCTGACCAAAGACCTTTATATGGACTTTGCTGGGCCTTTGGATTAGAGTGGGCACAGCATAACACACATGTACTTCTTAATCTTTGCCTTTCAAGATGCCAAAACTAGGTCCCACACATAGAATGCAAGACAGGTTTGCTGGATCTTGCTCAGAGTTAAGGGTTCCTGAAGCAGGAGTCTTGCTAATATGTGAAAAGACTTGATTCTTTGCACATCTTATCTACCATCTCCTCCCTGTGGCACCTTCAGGCCTCTGGTTTCTGTCAGTTCATTCAATCATCAGAATTGACCTGGAAGAAGGACAGAGAAGATGTGAAGGCCATATGGCTGACGTAGTGTGTGTGTGTGTGTGTGTGTGTGTGTGTGTGTGTGTGTGTGTGTGTGTACATGCATCCTCATACACCTGCTTCTGAAAGCCAGAAGAGGGCATCAGATACTCTCTTCCACCAATCTAAACCATACTTCCTTGAGACAGACTCTCTCAGTGTATCTGGAGCAGTGTGTGTGTGTGTGTGTGTGTGTGTGTGTGTGTGTGTACCCACCTTAACTTTGTGTTTCACTTAACATGCAGTCTTCCTGGTGTGATTGCCCATGCTTTATGGAGGAAAGTTTTAAAGTCAAGAAAAACTTACCTAGGCTGTCTTATGGCTTCTGTTGCTGTGAAAAGGCCATGACTACAGCAACTCTTCTAAAGAACACATTTAATTGGGGGTGACTCACAGTTCAGAGTCTTAATCCATTGCCATCATGGCAGGAAGCATGGCCACATGCAGACAGACATGGTGCTGGAGAAGGAAGCAAGAGTACTACATCTGGATTGGCAGGAAGAGAGAGTGACAATGGCCTGTCTTAAACTTCTGAAACCTCAAAGCCCACCCCCCAGTGACACAACAAGATCATATCTAACCCAACAAGGTTACAGCTCCTATAGTGCCACTCCCTATGAACATACAGGAGCCATTTTTATTCAAACCATATGTAGGCTCACTCAGGCAAATAGGGGCAGAAGTTGGAGTCATATGTAGTTTGTGCTAACTTTCAGGTTGAAACTCTCTATGGTTTAGGTTCATAGCCATCAAATTACTGAAGCTTTAAACTTCAGGCCCTTCAATAAACTATCTTTCCAGAACTATAATTTCATAGATATACCCTATATTCTTTTCCTTATAGTTTTATTATTTTACAGTCACTTCTATATGCTTGGATTTTCTCCCCAAACATGAGTAACTACATTCATTAATTTCCCTGTCTGCCCTTTGTGAGCAAAGCTCTTCAGTGCTGGGTATGTTTAAAAGTCCGTGGTGCTTTGTTGGAAGCCAGTGAAAGAGGAAGGAGATACTTGGTCTGTGGTGATCAGTATCTACTATCTGGGCTGATGGGCCTTGGGGAAGCCTGACAGTGAGCTAAGTTCTAGCTAGAAACTAGATTCAGGATTTCTTTTATTCCCCAAGAGAAGGACACATGTGGGACAGGGGTTGGATGTGGAGTAGTATGGGGGGAGGACAGGTTGCCAGATTGTAGTTCCTTTTGAGTCCTTATGACCTGGGTTGCCCTGGGCTGGTGTCCCTAGAAGGCTGACCTCCATAGGACCCTTTTGTAGGAAGTAGCTTTGAATTGGGATACTACAGTCCCTACCCACCCCCTGCCCCAAGAGCTGTTCTCTTCTCCAAAGATCATCTATGTCCTTCTATTACTTATTAATGTTAACCATCTTATTCTGCTCCCCTCAGGAATACTGAGGCTTCCATTTTGTGCTTTCATTATGCTTATTTCCAGTCTGGGATGGGCTTTGTCCTTGGGCTCCTTTCTTTCTCCTATTAAACCAAGTACACATATAAAGTCTTATACATGTTTCTTTGCTTTTTCCCCCGAGGGAGAATGGAGGAAATATAAGAATGAGAGAGAGAATCTACCAGCCCTCCCATTGCCAATAAGGAGTTCCTGATAAGGTCTGGAAGTACTGTGAATGGCCTCTGAACACACTGTCCACTCCCAGGGTGCTTGGGAAGCATGAGACCACAGGACTGCTTCTCTGAACTCTCTCTGCCTTCTGTGCTTCCTTTGCATCAGCTCACTAGGACCTTCTTTCCTGCCCTCCTCTTCTTCTTCCTCGTTCTCTGGGCAAATCCAAGGATATGCTGAGTCCTTCTCATTTTTAGCTTCTCTTCTGGCCCACAACACAGTTATCTAATGAATTCTGCTCCAGTCCTCAAATCTTCCTACCTCTACATCATCCTAATGCACACCAACGCTCACTGTGCATAGTGGAGTACACATGCCACAGCCCATATACCACTTCTCCATACACACCGCATCCCTCTCTAGCTAAGACTCTCTCTCGCTGAGTTCATGCCTCAGCTACTCATCTTCTTTGATTTACTCTTATACACGCCACTTTCTGTTTTTCACCTGTGCTTACAAAGCAGCAACAGGAGCCTCTCGAATGACAAAGACCATGTTCTTGGAACCCTAGCACCCAATGCAGAGTCTGATTACTGTTTTCCTTGGGGATGAGTAAGTGGAGGAGGAGAAAGGGAGGAAGGGGGGAAGTGAGTGAGTGAGTGAACAGTTATAAAAGGGAGGTGGAAAGTTGGCCCACGACAAACCACAGACTCTGGTTTGCCTGGGCACCGCTGTCTCCAGGGAAGCCTGTCAGTCTTACACCCGATGGTCCTGGTGTTCTCACTCAGGCCTGGGAGTAATACAGGAAAGGGGGCTTCTCACCTTGCTGGGAGGATCGGATCAGAGAGAGCTTAACTGAGACAAGCCTCTTTAGACTTGAGCCACCTGTCTCCTTGGAGGTCTTTGCTCACTGTAGAGATAAGCCCTGCTCCAGGGTGGTGCATTCGCTAAATCTTTCTCTTTTAAAAAATTATTTAACTTTATTTTATGTACATTGGTGTGACAGTACCAGGTCTCCTCGAATGGGAGCTACAGACAGTTGTAAACTGCCATGTGAGTGTTAGGAGTTGGACCTCGGCCCTCTGGAAGAGCAGCCAGTGTTCTTAACCGCTGAGTCATTTCTCTAGCCCCCTTGCTGGGTCTTTCTAAGCCTAGGACTTTGCAGAGACTCTACCCCCCCCCCCCCCCCCCGTCTGCTTGCTCCTAAATAGATCCTTCCTGCCATTTCTATTTTTACAGAAAATTAAACTATCAAGACTCCAGAGAAACCTGGGCAAGATGAGGCTCTGTGTCTGGTGTGTGGGACCCAAACTCCTAACTACTGTTTTTTCTTATTGTCTGATTGTTCTGTGATGGAGCCACTGAGTTTTTCCAGAGGCTTTCCTTTTTAGCATATATTGTACCTCAGGCCACATCACTTTCTTAGAGAAGGATGCTCCATGCATAGCGCCTATGCCAACTTATTGTTTATTATTTTTGGTGTTTTCCTGGTGACATACATTAGGAGTTATAGGAGTTGGTTCAGAGACCATTGGTTAAATGCTAAGAATTTGGGGCTGTCTGTGGGTGCCTGAGATGTTGTAGTCCTGGCTGATCACACTGAGGTCTTGCTATTTTGTGCTCTGGCCAGCTTGGAATCTGGAGTTGTAGTTCTCATAGGGGGAATCTTCAACTTTCGCTCTGGAGAAGCACGAAGATATGTGGGCTGAGTTTGAACCATAGAGACTCTGAAGGTTGGAACCGGGGTTGGGAATGCTGAAATGTTTCTGGCCATCTGAAGTGAAGCCTCCCAGTGTCACAGCTCACTGCTGCTGTGAAAGTTGGCAGGGGGCAAGTCAAGGCTTCTGGTGTCTCCACAGCTGGGCATGAAGGTCTCATCTGAGTGGAGGCAGGCTTCAGGAGCTCTATACTTGTGGGAGAGCGCCGGGCACCACCCATAACTTGGATGATGTCTTGCTTTTGCAGGGTCTACAGGGCTTTGTGTGGTTTCCTGGGGATGAGTGACAACAGACAAAAAGAAGGAGGATGAGAAGGTGAAATGGTTTAATAGGATGACGAGGAGGAAGACCCAAGTAAGACTCATTCTTACACACAGGAATTCAAAGAGATCAAATAAGAGGATCTTGCTGCTTTCTCTGCATCCTAAAGGGTCTTTCCTGGCATTAATTAAAATAATACTGGGAAAATGTTATTTGAGCAAGAATGGGAAGGGTTATTAAGTAGTGGTGATCAGATTGTTTTTCTTTGTGTTTTAAATGTATTCTTTGCATTATGGTATGGAAGTAAACACCTAGGAATCTGAGGCTGAATTGCTTGCATTCCAAGCCTCTAATATTCACCAGCCTTCAGCCGACTAGACCTTTAGCAAGTTACTTGAAACTTCTCTTCTGTTTGGCTCTCTCGTCCATAAAATAAGAACCCTGAACAGTAGCTAATTTTCAGAATTATTGCAAGGATTACAAGTGTTAGTAGATGTAAAAACTAATGGAAACCAAAATGTAAGTTCATCTTCAACCTCCTGCAGTCATCCCAAATAAGACCCCGTTCTGCTATCACAAATATTCAACAAAGAAGTAAATAAGTGAGTGTGGGTGGCTTGGATGCAAACTCACTCAAAACTGTTCTTACTGCTTTGGTTCCCACGGTGAGGACAGCTTCTTGTGTAGCCAAGGCTAACGAATAGAAATACAAGGATCAGAGAATTGTTTTCTCTGATTGGACTGCTTGGTTGGAAAGCTGCAGGTCCTGATCACCACTGCCTTCCTGGGGCTTATTGTTCTAGGTCTATATGTTGTATGTCCACCCTGGTATTGCTATTCTGAAACCCTCAAGTGGCCCCATTTCCCCAGTGATCACTGTAGTTAGGTCCCTCCTTAAAGACAGATTCAAAGTCTGGCAGGTGAGGGTGAGGGAGAAAGGGGTGGGGAATTGTCTGCAGCCTTCTACCCTGAGTCTGCCCCTTTGTTAAGCTTTGAAACAGGGAGTGTGGCACAAATCCTCAGGACCCTGGCTTGTCTTGGGTCCACATGGCCTCTCAGAAGTTTCCCTTGGTAACCTGGTGACACAGGAAAGGAAGATGGCCCCACAAAGGCTCCTAGCTCCTAATGTTGATCTTGGTAGGATCCAAGAAGCTAACAGTCTGGCTCAGGCCATTGTCGGAGTCCCTCCACAGCCAACTGTGTCAGTGTACTGAATGCTCCTCTCAAAAGTGCTGCCTAGACAGTGTTGCTATGTAGATTGCTCTGTAAAACTACTTCAAGAAAATTGTCCCATCCCCTCCTAGTAAACTAGGAAATGCAGCTACTTCAGCCCAGACTGCTACTCATTTATCCTGTTAACTGTTAAAAATATTTTTGTTACTTCTACCCAGAATCCCAAGTCTTGTACATTGGGTTATTCTGGGGGCCTAGTCCAGCCTGTAGACACAAAGCAGAGCTCAGGAAATGTTTTGGGATGAGCTATAACCACTCTGAGCACTAGTGTCTCAGCTGATGTTAATTTCCTTTCTTACAGAAAGTGGAGGCTGTGCTCTCCTGCCTGTGAACCAGCTACAGGAGACTAAGATTACAGTAACATGAATCACCATGAAATCCTGATGAAATATTGTCCAACACTCTGAATCGTCTCCTCTTTCCTTCTCTCTGGATTTGGGATCTGTCTTGGGAGACGCTGGGTGGAAGCACCAAGCCTGGGCAAATATGTTCTCTGGGTTAGGTATTGGGTAATGAGCAAGAGTGATGAGTCAGGAGAAAAAAATAGAAGATGGAGGAAGGAGAGGTATACGCAAAACACACATGAACATAGATGCATATACAATACCACATGTACAACACCTATGTGCCATGCAGCTTCATGTACAAATATACATAACGCACATGGGTTCTAGGGTGGGTGCAGCTGCACTGGAAGCCCAGTCTCCTCCATTGTGATAGCAAGGCAGGTTTATAGGATGTCATGGGCTTGACCTGATGCTGTGTGCTCTGTGGACATAACCCTACTGACTTCTCAATAACAGCAAATTGGGTCCTACAGCCACATACTTTTTACAGAGGAGGAGACTGCTCAGGAGCAGAAAGCTAGCAAGTGGTGTGGGGCTGAGATTCCATCCTGAGGGCATTGTTTCAAGGGGGTTTTATGCTCACATTCTGCAAAACCTCCTCTCTAGAGATGAGCAAGAGACCCACAGACGCTGGTGTTTGTCTCTGCCTTTGAGTCCTTCTGAGCCTCAGCTTCCCAATCTATATCATTGCGAAAAGCTATTCCTGTAGTAGGTCTGAGGGTTTAAAGGCAAGTACATGATAAGAGTCCAGTAAAAATGCCTGCTTAAGTTTTCTCATTCTAAGTTGCTCATGAATTCTGCAATGAACTTTTAAAAATATATGCTCAAATTAAAATCTCGTCTTAATAGAGGATTCATGACTTAGCTCATTCTCCTATAGAATTGTGTGCTCAACAAAAGACTGCTCTTGTATTGAACACAAGGAGTGTATCTGGGCACATTTCACATTTCTAGGCGTTATGTGTAGAGTGTGGTGAATGTGTTTATACATGCCTCTCTGTACACAGTCTTTATGTGCATTTATGTGTCTATGTGTGACATGTATGCATATGTTTGGTGCATGTAGTGTACATATCTGTGTGTAGTTGTATATATGTGTGTATGTACATGCATGTATTTGCATGTCTATGTGTACAGTATGTGTGCCTATATATGTAGTAGGTGGTGTATTCACGTGTATTTTTGTGTCTGTGACCCTAGATGTATGGTGTGTGTGTGTGTGTGTGTGTGTGTGTGTGTGTGTGTGAGAGAGAGAGAGAGAGAGAGAGAGACAGAGAGACAGAGAGACAGAGAGACAGAGAGACAGAGAGACAGAGAGAGAAGGATGTGGTGTGTGTAGGTTTGTGTATGTAGTCTGCGTGTGCTTGCATGCATGTGCTTACATATGCATCTGTATGGTTGTGGGGGATATGTGTAGTGTATGTGTACATTCCTCCCGCCCCCATTTCTCTTTTCTGCCTCTGTGCATCTATGCAGGGAGGGGCTTGAGGTGAGGACAGGTTCCAGCAAGCTACCCTCAATAGGGAGCTGGCATCTCTTTCCCTTACATTTGCACCTTATTTCACAAGCTCCTATGGGAAGCAGAGCTGCTGGCAGCCAGTGCTCACCTCCCAACTTGCCTAAGGGGGGTGCCTCACACTTGGTTATTCACGAGGTATGTGTGAGAGAAGTGGTTATTTTTATCCAGTCCTGACTGGCTGTGATGGCAGTGTGAAGGAGGGGCTGTCAGGCTCTGAGGGACACCAAAGTTGGAACTATGCTATCTTTCTTATTCTGTTCCCCTCTTCATTCATGTGAAGACAGGAAGTCCTTGTAAGACAGGACTCTTGCTAACTGGTCACCAGCTTCAGGTACCACACAGCTTGCAGTCACAAGGGAAGCTGTAGCCTTGGACTCCCAAGAATTAGCACTGGGGCTGCTGAGAGCTGAGACACACACAGGCCCTAAGTTCAAGTCAGGTTATGTCTGGTCTGCATTCTACAGCCTTCCCATATGCATCTTCCTACTCTAAGCTCCAGGACTCTGTACAAAAGTCACAAAGTTCCAGCCATCCTAACCACCCTCCCTGGGCTGGCAACTGCTGACCTGGAGTTCTAGTGCTGGGATCTGCATGTTCAGTGGTCTGGACCTGGGCCTCTCTTCATCACTACCAGTCCCTCAGGTCTGAGAAAGGGCAGCTTGGCTCTTTCAGACCCCATGCTGATCATGGTCATGTGGTGTCAAACAGCCTCTCTCCATTTCTGGGTGCTGGCTTGTCTCCTGGCAAGCTGGAGTTCTGTGCACTCATATACTCCACCCATTGGCTAGAGACCTTCATGCAGGTCCTGTTTCAGGTCTACAAGTGGGGCTATGGTGTTAGGATCCAGTCCCACTAATGGCAATTAGCCTGGCCCACCCAGGGTTCTGATGTCAAGCTCCATTTAAGGCTTCCCACCTTTGACCCCTTCTCTTTTTCATTCCTTCTTCTCCCCACCTTGCCAGAGAGCATGCACCTTAACGCCTGGTCCCTCCCTCCCTCCCCTTCTCTATTTATCTCTTTCGCTACCTTTAATACAATAAAGCCCCTCCATGTGAGCCCAGACTGAGTCTCTTTGCCCTAGCTCCCCTGCCACACCATTGTACCTGCATAGGACAAGGGGCCCTGTTTTCCACCCTGCATCCCCCAGCTACAGATATACGTAGTATCATAACACAATATATGGTTGACAGACTCTCTGGGCATCTCCCATCCTGTACCTCCCTGGTCTTAGTTCCTCCTGCTTAGCCACACCATACTTTCATGCTTGCTGTTTCCTCTATATCATTTTCCTCGTCTCTACCATCTGTATCTGGGTTCCCAATCTTTCCCTGAAGCTTCCCATCCAGGGATGGGTGCTTCCTCATATCTCTCCTCTCTACTTCTCTTTTTCTTGCAATACGGATGGAACCCAGGATCCTGAGCTTTCTAGGCATTCTTCCATAGATTGAGCGATATCCCCAGCCCTTGCTAGTCTCAAGTTTCATCAATATTTTTTTTTTTGAATAGGGTTCAGTTTTAATTGGCTAAGTTGTTACCTCTTCAGAGGACTCTAAACTCTGTGTGACTGAGAATGAATGTGGTTTATCTGTACCAGAGCTTGACACAAGGCACTGGCTGAAGCTGATCGTAAATCTGGCTTGTCCATGGCCACCCTAGAAATCTTCCCACTCCCAGACAGGATGAGATGACTCACTTTTCTGGGCTGTCAGTTTGGATCCAGGAACCCCATAACAGCAGCTCCTGACTCTTAAGGGCTTGGCATTATGCCTTCTTCCTGAGAAATAAAAGGGTACATCCAGTTAGTGTGCTAGGGCCATTATTGGGTAAGTCTGGACGGAGATAGACTTGGGAGGGTTTCTACTCACAGGACCCATAGTTCAAGAATATTTGGTAAAAGCTAGACAGTGGTAATGCAATTCTTTAGTCCCAGCTTGGGAGGGAGAGGTAGGCAGATCTCTGAGCTTGAGATATGCTCTACAGAGTGAAAGTAGCCAGGGCTTCCCAGAGAAATCCTGTGTTGAAAAATAAAACATAACAAAACAAACAAACAAGAGCATTTATTAAAAACAAACAGCTACTGCCAAAAGCAAGGAAGCAAACAAACAAAATACAGAACAAAACAGGATGAGGGTGACTAGGGAGGGAAGAAGTAGCCTACGTTGTGTGACCTTTCCAGTGATAAAGACAAAGTTGGAGGTCACTGTGCTCCAAGAATGTTTCCTCTTCACAATACTGTTTAGAAAAGCATAGTACTGAGGAGAAATGTCTTTGCGCTTGGATATGAATTTTGACTTGGCAATCTAGATCTGTAGGCTAAGAAAAAAACATCCTAAATACAGGAAACAATTTATATACACAAAGCTCGTGACTGTATTTAATATAGTGTGTTCAGGCCCATGAATTCATGGATGAACAATCATAGGTTGGCAAGTTATGCACACACGTCTTCTGAGTAATGCCATCATCTGAGGTTCCCACATACAGGGAAGATTTATGGTCAGAGACATTCATTCTCATTGGTTTTCCATTAGAATCATATTGGTGACCTTGAAATCACCCCAAAATAGAGGTCTGATAAATGGCATGCTGCCGGCTGCCTTGAAGAATCTAATCTTTCACCATAGAAACTTGAGCAACAAAAAAAAATCAACCAACCAATCAACCAATCAAAAAAACAAACAAACACACACAAAACCCCAGGTGCTTCCTGTAACCCTACTACTCAGAGATGATGTTGTATAGGACTGAGGTCAATCATCAATATTTTGGCTGATAAAGTAATATGGTAAAAGGTGGGCTTGGGTTTTTTTTTTTTTTTATGGCCACTAAGTGTTAAAAATCATCATAAGTCTTGACACAAAAAACGAATTGGAGTCTAAGTAGGAGAAAATGGCTCCGATACTCAGCTGTTAGAATAAGGAAAGGAAATAAAAAGATGGGAAGGTAACTGAGGCTTTAAGAGTTCTTACTGCTCTTTTAGAGGATCCAAACTTGGTTCTAAACACTTGAGTGGCTCACAACCACTTGTAACTCCAACACCAGGGAATTCAGCACCCTCTTCGGGCCCTTGAAAGCATCTGCACACATCCTCACATAGACGCATAAATAAAATACATCTTAAAGGCAGCAAAAATAAATACTCATCTCTACAGGGACAAAAATATCATCTATATTCTCCAAATCTGAACACACACAGCATCCCTCACACATATCCCCCTATTGTGCATAATTTCATTCCACCTGCCCATGGAGCTTTCTGTGCATAAGGATTTGAGATACTTAAATTCAGATAGTCAATTGTTTGTTTACTTTGTCCCCAATTCAACACAAGTGCCAGTAGAGGTTTCCTGCTATCCCAGTCAAGACTCAGATAAGCAGCTATGTGAGAGGAGTTGTATTGGCTTGAAGAGCATGCAGCTTCATATTGGTGTCAAGTAACAAAGGAAACTCCACTCCCTCAAATTCAAGTACTTGTTTGAAGAAACTATTTCCTTATTACTTTCAGAAGGGACAATTGGCTGTCTGTGGTGTCCCTTAGCATACCAAAGCACCTGCTGGCCTCCTGGCTTTCTCGGTAAAACAGCTACCTATAGCTAGCTCTACAGGGAACTTCTCTAGCTCACTGGCTTCCCTCTCCCACATTCTCATTTTCCCATAGCCTTGCCATTCAGTCAGGATTTCTCTCTTGTCTTCCTCTCTGGCCTTCTCTCTCTAGGCTTCCTCTCCCCCTTTCCTCTCATGACCAAGTTTGTTCTGCTGGCTGTGGTCTCTTTACTACTTCTTTTTTTTTTTTTTTTTTTTTTTGCTCTGGACTCTTCTAGATGTCTCTGGGTGTCCTTACTTTATGTCTACACTTAAAACAAACAAACAAACAAAAAACAAAACAAAAACTTCCTTTCAACCATACCTTGAAGGGATCCTGTCCTCTAATTATACATCTGGCATCAAACCCCTCAGTTTATGTATCTGGTGTTAAAACCTTAATTTATACACCTTATGACAAAATCCTTTGTTTATACAGTAGACCTTCAGCATGTTTGGGAAAGTAGGTCTGCACATAGAAGGCATAAATCCTTAAGTCCCCAAGCTACCTATTGGGCACTGTGGTAGATAGAGTATCTGCATAGTTCTTTCCAGTGTGCAGGACTGTCTGCTGGGACCTGCTCCCCATTACTTCCTATTTGCAACCTTCTTAGGGACAGGAGCCCAGAGAGCAGCCTTACCTTCTGAAGAAAGAATGCAGAAGCAGAGGAGCAGCATGCAGAGCAGACTGGAAAGGGCTAGAAGTCTCATAGTGATCTAGTTGGAGCCTAGGAGGGAGCCGTGCCACAAAAGGCCTCCTTTTGGCCTCTGAAGACATTTATAGAGTAGCAGAGAGAGGCGTTCCCCTAAAGGCAAAGCATCCCAGCCCTAGAAGTCTTATAAGTACAGTTGGCCCCTCCCAACAGGATAATAAACCAGCTCTTCAAGAAGTTGGAAGGATTAGATAGATAACTTGTTTCAGGGACGTGTAAATATGCAGCCCTGAGAGCTGTGTCGATCTCAGTGGTTAGAGAAGGAAAGGCCACTGTCCAGGGTTGAACGTTAACTTTTAGAGTCAGCCATAACTCAATCAAATGCAGAACTTCTTGCTTTCTTGTAAATGTGGCTGGGAAAGGGGCCATAAAACCAAAGGCAATGCCTTTGGGAGAGCCAAGCAACCTAGGCTTGAATCCTTTCACATTTACCAGCAGTTTTATTTTGAATTCACTGTCATTAAATATCTCTGAGTCTGCTGTTCATGTGTGCCTGAGGACATGTTCCAGAAGTCATCTGTACCAAGCTGGGCACTTACGCCATTGTAAGATTGTGTGTGTGTGGGGGTCACAAGAAGGCCCTGGTGGGCAACTGGCAAGGCACTTAGATAAAAAGAATGCTACACATCAGCCTGAGCAAGGCATGACATGGGGGAGCATCTGACTGGACAGTTGCAGAAGGATAGGTCACCCATCCCCTTAGACTGGGATGTGATCCAAATCACACACAGAGACATGAGAAATATTGTGCCAGCCCCAGAGACTGCTGTGTGAAGAGGTGACTGCCATACTACATTGTATTGTGCCAAAGACCCATGATAGATATTGTCTAGTCAGTTGTGGGAGGAAGGAGAGAAGGCTGTGCAGAGAGAGATGGATACAATCAATAGGGTTGGGTGGAGCAGTGGGCTGGTATGATAGGTCAGGTTGTGGTGGACTTCCTGGACCACAGAAGATTTATATGGGCCAAGATGAAAAAGAGAGGCATATTGTCTTTTGGTTGGGTAGACAGATGGCTAGATACTCCGGGCCCCTTTTGCTGTTAGAAACAGTCTATAGTCTAAGATACATGGCACAAGCCTAGTGAGTGACTGGAAGACAGCTTCCTATGGGGCAGGACAAACACCAGGGGTCCTTTAACAATATTGTGTGGGCACTTCACAAGCGCCAGGCCCTGGTCTTGAGGGTAAGAAGAGCCAAGAGATCTCCAGCCTTTAAGAGATAGTGTTTGGGCAATTCCCACACACTGTGCTGAGCCTTGACCTAGCTCTGGCCAAGACCTAAACTCCTGAACCAGTTCCTGCTCCTCCTTCCAGACCCAGCTCAGGCTTTCCTGGCTGCCAGGGTAGTGATGGTGGCTGGCGTTGACTGTTAGCTCTCAGTCTTCTCTTTCTTCCCAGCTAAAGAGGGCTGAGAGACAAATGGGCTGAACTCACAGAGCAAAAGGAGACCAGGGCAGACGCTGCGGGCCTGTGGCATCCTTGTGATTTGTGTGCATCTCTGGGCAGCTGAGGGTGGTACAGACCTCTCTAAAGCATTCGTTATACTGATAATTGAAGGCACCTGGCCACCTGCCTGTAGGTCAGGCTGTCCTTTCAGAGAGGGTTGGAAGATTAGGCTCTGAGCTAAAAGCTGTCTTCATTGCATACACCCAAATCAGAACCCAAAGAATGAAGGACTGAGAAGCCGGCAGTGAATGTTCTTCCAGTCAAGAGAGTGCAAGAAACATGTGTGAATGGGGTGTTCCATATGGATGGGCAAAGAGTAGCAGGTGACTCTGGCTTAAGAAGAAATGTGAAGTGTTGGAAGATAGGCCAGACCTCAGGAACTCTCTTCTAGAAACCAGCAAGGTTTCCAGAGCCTAATGTAGCCTGCCTGTGTGAATACACATGGAACTTGAGACTGCCCTTATGGTGGCCCTTATGGTGGGAGGGCAACTGTGCTTTGACTTGATAGGCACACACTTCTTGTAATCAAGAAATAGATGGCTTGTTCCTAACCTAGCCTGTCCCATAGGAAAGTGTCACGTTCTATCCAGTTCTCCAAGATCCTGGCAAACAAATCAGACACCCCCTGTCAATGGAGTCTGTCCCATGGTACACTTAACCCTGGGTCCATTTGTTGTGGGCTAGAGAAGCAGTTTAGACTTGTACCCAAAATGGTTCAGTCATCAACGGACAAGGTACATTTTGATCAGCAGCCTTTGCTTTTTATAGGTGTGAAAAAAAACTTCACAGTTAGTTCACCCACAAGCACAAGTTTAGGTTCCTGGTCCATCGGACTGTAGGTCACGTTAGGCCAGTCCTTCCTGCCAGCTCAATTGTCCTTGTCCCTCACATATCACCTCTAGAGAAAACACACCTTCTTTCCAACAATGGCTGCCCCACCTTTTTTCTGGGCACCAGCTCTAGAGTTGTCGCTGACCCTAAACTACTTAGTGGTTACAGGACAGTTGACTGGGTCTTCTGACCAGGTAGGCCAGGCTCCCATTATTCTCCTGGGATTTGTCAGCACTCCATCATGGTACCAGAAATGGGATTTTGGCTCTTAGCACAGCTTGTTCCTTATCACAGGACAAAGCCATGAGGATAGTGTTCAGCCTAAGGGTTGGAGGACTTGGCTGTCTCAGAGGCTTTTACACATACACATACACACACACACACACACACACACACACACACACACACACACACACACACACACACCACATTTCCAGGGGTCATAAGTTTCAGGGGAAAAACTGAGTTCTATGTTGGGATTCTGCCTGCTTTTTAAATGATCACAAAAACTTGTTGAAGCAAATTAAATAGGACAGAGCATGTAACATAAACTCCAAGCTCCCCAGGGATAATGATCTTCTCAGATTTTCACTTACTTTTAACATTTCAAAGATAACTGTCAACTTCTTACTTTACAAAAGGAAGAAACACCTCTGGCTTTTTAGAATGTTCAAAATTCCATGTTGAGCTTAGAGGTGAAAATGAGAAGCATCTTAATGGGAACACCGGATAGTCTCAAGGATATGTGATTCTAGTTCGGAAAAAAAAAAAAAAAAAAATGCCCAACTTTGAATAGTTTCCAAAGATGATTTTGAAAACTTGGCAGCCATCCTGACAAGAGAGTCCTGGAGCCACACCTAAAACAAGGGGAATTTTATAAGGAAGAAAAGACATTTCAAATCAAATCTGTTGTTTTTAAGAGCAGTGAGGAAGTAGCTGCCTGCAGCCTCCCCACCAAGTTTGCTCACTTGTTGGCTGAGTTTCTCACCTCAGGTAGCACCTACCTTTTCTGTATAGACCTCGTGGTTGACCAGAAATGACTCTTCCTTCTACGTGCTTGGCAAACTGCAGAGCAGCAGCTACTGGAGGGTAACAAGAGTCCCAGGCCCTAGCCTCTCATCACTGCACTGAATCCCTTCCTACTCGATCTCAGAGGAACGTAAAGTTTTGCTTGTCATTGCAGTCATGAGTGTCTCTTCCCTGGAACTAGGTTTGTCAGACTCCAAGCTGTTGTTTCCCTCAGAGTTTCAGGGTGCATGCAGAGTCGGTAGGAAGCCCAGCAAGCTGGTTTTAACTGTTTACAGCTAACCTGAACTTCCTCCTATGCCTTCACTCAGTCTACTTGGTCTCGCCTGCCCCTGGACATTTTGCTGATGATAGCTAGGCTGGTGTACTCCATGGGGTTGGGGTGTGGTTGTGGAGGTGCTCCCTCAGTCCCTGCCATTGACAAGGGCCTGGCCTCTGCTCCCACTGCTGTGGTGTAGCATCTCCCTGCCCCCAGATACTTCTCCACAGCCTTGGTTCTGGGGCCACCCTGACTTTCCATGGCAACAGCAGCTGCTCTGGGGTTTCCTCCACTGAGAAGTTTCCTGAGTGTGGTGTCCTTTACCAGCCCACAAAGGCTTGCAGAAAGACGTTTCTCTTTGTCTCCTCACCCCTTCCATGACCACTGCAAGTTGGTGTTGAAGCCAGGACACCAGTCTCTGTGCTCTTGATAGAAATAGCCATTCTCCATTTATTGCTTAATAAATGGAGTTTAATGGTTTCAGTTCACATATCAGCACACAGTCCTTTTGTTTTTGTGCCTTATTTCCCCCCGTAGACAGGATTTCCCTGTGCAGTCTTGGCTGTACCAGAACTTGGTCTGTAGACTAGGCTGGACTTGAACTCACAGAGATTCACCTGTATCAACACCATCCAGCTCTGTGTCATGTTTATTTCACAATTTGGACACAATATCCAGGTTGTTGTTTATGGCAAATTTGCCTTTTCTAGGTTTATTCAGCCACTGATGGACACTCTGGCTGATTCTCTACCTTGGCTACTGTGAATAGGGCTGTGATGAATAAAAATGGAAAAATATCTTTTAATATACTGACTTCACTTTCTTAGGATATATATCCAGAAATGGGGTGGCTTTTTCTTTGCCAAGAACCACCTGTCTCCAAACAGTATCCAACCACCCCCTATGTAAAGAATATCTGATGCTTGATGCTTTAGTGGGAACTTTCTCCTTTGGTACACTACACTACACTACACTACACTACACTACACTACACTACACTACACTACACTACACTACACTACACTACACTACACTCACACACACACACACACACACACACACACACACTGTATTTTAGGTCTTAGTTACAGCAGGAAACAGACAACACCTTCACATGTGGATTTCTTTTTCTTTTTTCTTTTCTGAGACAGGGTTTCCATGAAGCACTGGCTATCCTGGAGCTTTGTAGACCAGGCTGGTCTTAAATTCAGAGATCTACTTGCCTCTGCCTCTAGAGTGCTGGGATTAAAGGCATGTGCCACCACTGCCCAGGGCGCATGTGGATTTTGATGGAGAAAGGTAAGGACAAGCAGAGCCCATGTGAGAACTGGCAGGAAGGAAGGGAGGGTATGGATAGGACAGGAGTGACAAGGGCTTGTGTTTAGGGCTGAAGAACAAGCTGCAAGAAGGCCTAGCATGGATCCTGTTGGTGGCTGTTCTGTCCCCTGCTACTCAACAGCAGCCTTCCCACTACTAGAAGCTCTAGAACAGAATGGAGACTGGTGTGGAGCGCTGGAGAAAGGCAGTCCTGAGGCAAAGGGAGCTCAAAGGGAGTCAAAGTTACAGAGTATGCTGGGCTATCTTGAAATTATTTAACATTGTAAACAATGGTCCTGCCCACCGGTTTAATAAAACGCTGATTAGACAAAGGGAGACAGGAAGTATGGGCGGGACTACCAGACTAAGAAAACTCTGGCAACAGGCAGAACAAAGCAGAAATGCTACAGAAAAGCTAGAAGATGTAGAGGACAACTATGCTACTCTGAGAAAAGGTACCAAGCCACATGGCTGAACAGGATAAGAATCATGGGTTAGTTTAAGAACAAGAGGTAGCAAGTTACATACATGCCTTGGCCCCAGGTCAATCAGCATACAATTAATACATGTGTCTGTGTGTTTCATTTGGGACTATGGGACTGTAGGCCGGAAAGTCCAGGCTAGAAACCTCATACAACACTGGACCATTGGGGGATTGAAGGCATACAGCCAGTGTTGCAGGGGACCTGACCATTTCATTAGGAGCTTCCTATCAAGTGTTTGAATGGTTCTATCTCTCCATATGGATTTCCATGCTTAAATATTACTCAGGTACTGGAGAGATGGTTCAGCAGTTAAGAGCACTCACTGGCTGCTCTTCCAGAGGACTAGGATTTGACTCACAAGGCAGCTTACAACTGTAACTCCAGTTCCAAGGAATCTGACATTCTCTTCTGTCCTCAGAGGGCACCAGACACACACATGGTGCACATACATACATGCAGACACAACATATGAAATACTGGACAGGGGGCAATTATACTATACTAAAAAATATCAAACTCTCCATTTTCTTACCAAATGATTTTTTTCCTCACTCAGTTTACTAGTGAAAAAGCAAGTCTCATTTTTGCCGGTTAGTATTTGCTCCTTTAGTGCCTGTGTGTATAGGCACCTGCATGAACCTGTGTATGAGCTGTGATACCTGTGTGAAAATGAGAGGTCAACTTGCCTGAATTGGTTCTTACCTTCGAACATTTGGGTCCTAGGAATCAAATTCAGGAACCCACCAAGTCATCTTGATGTGTCCCCTCCCCCACCCAAAGCTCCATTTTGGCTTTAGAAAGCATGCATTATTCTACTCAAATGAGTCAGCTGGTTATACTTAGGTTTTGAGATCCCCAGAGTGGCAGTACTTGATCAAGCACAAGGAAGAGTCCTGCAGACTTTATAGCTTCCAACACCACACAGAATTTGATGAGGTCCTGCAGTGGAGTTGAGTTCTCTGCTGTAGGCTGACACTCCCCACTCCTGCTGTCTGTGAATGAGGCCAGACTTTCCTCTTCCCAGATGTATCAAGACTTCTCAGAACTCATTAAAGTTACTATGGATAATCCTTTTTTAATTTCCTGGATAATCTTGAGTCATTTAAGTGTTACTTCTTGTGCTCCAACTATTACCTAAGATACACCAACCCCGAGAATGGCTCATGAGTCACTCAGGTATGCTGACATCTGTAGTGACTCAAGCTCTGAAGGATAGTGTTACTGAGATCTTAAAATTCTCTGCCTCTAGTTAGGGTCTCTGTAGCACTGTGTGCTCTCCAAGGTCAGCAAGGCCAACTGCCTTCTTTTGACACTATTAGACCTCTCCTGGTTAATGACAATCAGTTGAAAGTTTTCAGACTGGCATGCCTCTGGGCATTCAGTTTCCAGTTGGTGCCAAGAATTTCTTCAAGGACTACCAAATTTCATAAAATCAAATCACATTAACCAGAAAAGCTAAATTCCATTCACCATCCAGTCGTACTCATTCTACATTGCCAAGATCAACTTATTAAACATGTTTTCAGAACATAACTAGGCCGACCTGCTTTCTGCTTTCTTGTAATGCTCTCTGGAAGCCCCACCTCCTTAAAAAAAAAAAAAATATGCAGTAGCTGGAGGAAGTCTGTTCTCTCCCTCTACAATGTGAATCCCAGAGATCCAACTAAAGCCATCAGGCTCTGTAGCATGTTGACTGCTGCTGAGCCATCTCACTAGTCTTCATTAAAAACAAAGGCTTGCTAGAGAGTTATGAGCACTGGCTGCTTTTCCAGTTAAGTTCTCAGAAACCACATGGTGGCTCACAACCATCTATAATGACATTGAAGTCTGGTGCCCCCTTCTGGCAAGCAAGCATACCACTGTATATATAATAAATCTTAAATAGGTAAGGCAATTACAGATGCATTTCCCTGCAGGAGGATATAGTGTTACTGGAATATGCTCAAGAATGATATAGTTGGGTCATGGTAGTTGTCTAGCTTCTGAGAAACCCCCAGACGGATTTCCAGATTGATTCTACTAGTTTGCTCTCAACAGTGTCCAAGGATTTCCCTTTACCCATATCTTTGAAAGTATTTGCTGTCATTTCTTTGATCTCAGCAGTTCTGAATGAGGCCCATCACAATAGTTAGGGAATGTCTATCAACTGCTGGACTGTAGCACTCAGTAGTACAGAAAAACTGTGGAATTTGCAGGTAAACAGAAATAGAACAAAAACCCAAGTGGCTAACCAGGGAAAGGAAGACAAAAGCCATGTTTCTTCTTTTTGGTGGAACCTAGGTTTTTAGTTGTTTTTATTTTATTTATTTAACCTAGAGTACATGTGGAAGCCAGGAAAGTTGAAATGAGCCATTGGGATTGGAGGGGTTAGTAAATTACAGATAAAATGATGAGGATACTGAGGGTGAAGGTTTAAGTACAGAGAGGGTAGGAAATCAGGAATTATGATGGGCAGAAGACTCAACCAAAGGGAAGGGACATGACAAAGCCATATGGAAACCCAAGATCTTCTAGCCAAGAAGGGGAGGAGCCTATTAGAGAGGAACAATAGAATACAGGTTACAGTAAGTGAGGGTGTGAGGGGAGTGGGGTGGGGATTCTTGGGACTAAGGACAGGGTATGGGGGCTGCTAGCCAAAACTAAGGATACAATCTTATGGAAATAAGTTGTAAGGTAATATAAACGAAAGGAATTTGAACAAAATTGAGTAGATAATGCTGCTCCTAGAAGGTATGTTTAAATGGAAATCTCAGTGTAAGTACAGGATCTTAAGTTGTCGGTCTGGTAGAGATCAGAGGCACTTCAAATAAGCTGTCACTAACTAGGTGGCAAAACACTTGCTCAGGACATACAGAAATCAACTTTGAAATAGCCGGAACACTCTTCCTCCTGGGTAACTTACATAGTGCTACGTGTTGAGCAGGCTGCTGCTCTTATTTGTTGCTGAACTCTGAATGCTACAATGCTGGCTGTGGGCAAGATGCTGCACCAAGATTATGAAGGTACCAAGTGCTTTCTGATTATCCAATGGTCTGTAACTTAAGAGTTTCATATTTGGCACTATAAACCTAATTAGAAGCTTTTACCTTGGGAGATCATAAACCCTAGGGGATAAAATGTTGTTTTGCTAAAATGTCATATTAACTTCCAAATATGTATGTCAATACCCATAGCCTAAAGTTACTTTTAACTAACTTTGGTCAGATAACCTTTTGCAGTGGGTTGATGCAGACTCTTAACTGGCTAAAGTACTGAGTATAAGTAATTGAATGAATGTTCAGTCGCAGATGAGTCATCTATAGCAAACCCCACAATCCAAAGCTCAGGGAGTGCAAACAAATGTAGGAATAAGTTTTGTCAACTGCTGACTTCTGAACATGGCTACTAAAAACATCAACTCCCAGCATCCATGATTACTTGCATGTCAAAATTCCAGAATGGAGAGACCTCTGAGGTCCCTCCCTCTTAGTTGTTTGTAGTTGATGGCAGGTGAGGGAGTTACCATCAGGAACACATAACCATATATGACTGTGGACTCTGTCTTACTAAGAAAAGAAAAAAAATAGGAAGAGAGAGCATGTTAGGGTATTGGGCACTAGGGGTAAGAATTAGTGAATAGATATGATCAATGTATAAGACTTTCAAATACTAAACAAATAAAAATTCCCAAGCACAGGACAGACATGTTTGCTATTGACCAGAACAAATTGAATGTGATATACCACTTTGGCAATGACATGCCTCCAAGCTTTGCCAAAATAAATTAAAAGTCTTCTAAGCAATCCCAAAGACCTGTGATTTTTCAAAACTATTAATTATAATTTAAGATTTCAAATGACCCCCCCCCCCCCAACTCATTATTTTGCAGGTCAACTCTAAGGAAAATAGCTACTTACCCACCCAGGACATATCAAGATTCAAGAAACCAGGTTTTTCCATTATCATTTAAAAACCACTGCCTAACGAATCGTATTTTATATAACTCACTTTACAGTCTTTACTGCCTCGGCAATGATGTTGCTATAAAATACTATCATTAAAATAAAACAGCCAACGGCAGGCAAGATAGCTTAGTGGGTAAAAGGTGCTTGTTACTAAGCAGGATGACTTGAGCTAAATAAAACCCTGTGACCCAGGAGGTGGAGGGAGAACCCTTCATGCTGTCCTGATTATCACATGCTTACAGGGCACCATGATGAGCATGTGAGTACCCTAGTAGCTGACATTGCTGTTGAAATTATATTGTTGTTTTGTGACTGACTATATAAAATGAAGACTTAAAACTTTGGGCTCTAAACTGCAACTGAAAACAACAGCTTGTTTTAAGATTTCAACTTAAAATGACTGAAACTTTATTTATGGAGACTAGAATAAAGACAGAAATTTGGCATTTAAGATTTTTTTTTTTTTTTTTTTTACTCAAGAGAAAACAACAAAAACAGTAGCAAGAACTAAAATTCATACAAAGCCCAACCATGTCTGAGTTCAGCCTTGACTCCAGGAGGTAGACATTGCCACTTATCTTACAAAAGAGGAAATTAAATGTGGAGAGATTAGGTGATTTGCCTAGGGTCATATAAGAAACCAGTGAGAATTTGAGTTGAGATCCAAATGGAGGCAGGCCACACAGCCACAAGTCCCCTCCCTACCTTACCAGGCTATTATCATTCTATGCAACAAACGCCCAAATTGCCTTTTTGCCCAAGACTCCAGTGGGATAGATTTCTTAGCGATAAAAACATACAAAAATCACCATCCAGATAGAACTTTTTTTTTTATTTTAAATTCTGTGTGCTTTAAAATGATTAAACTAGTTTCTGGATTACTGTAATAAATATTTCTCAAAAATAGCATTGTTTTCTGTATTTATACAGATTTCACTAAAGAGCTCCATAACTGACTTGTATTAAAACTTTACAAATGTCACTGGTGTACATGGAGAAAGTGCTAAAGGAGGCTTATGAAGCACCTCCCCACTGTATTTTTCAGTCAAACTATTTTCCAAGGTCAACTAAGTTTGTTTGTTCATGCTTAATCTGAGAGGGAACACAGCAAGCCAACAGCGTTAGAAGAAAAAAAGGCTCCTAATCTTAGCATAAGCCACAAAGAGGCTTTTCTGATAGCTGTCAAAGCTGTGATGAGAAAAGCAAGCTTGTTTGAATTAGACACTGAGAAAATACCCAACAAACCTCTGTAATTACAAATATACCTGAAAACAAAAAATCTCATACTTTAGAGTGCTTTACAGTGAGCACAGTTTTACGAACATTTGTTTTAGAAGACTTCACAGTAAAAGTCACATATATGTAACTCCACCAGGGAGTCTTTGTAGGATTAACATTCTGGACTATCCTGACAATGAGTAAGCAGTCAACACTGGAAGGCCACTGATGAGCATGGAAAAAAACCAACTGTGTCTTCAGTCACCGACCATGAACAATGGTCACCTGTTTCCACATCTCAGACGGCTCTCACTAGCTCACCAAAATCACTGCTCTCTTAAGCATTCAAAATATGACTGCAGGTGACATTTTACCTCTCTCTGATCTCTATATCAAAACCTCGACATCACTCATGATCTTAAATATTATGCAAGCAAGTTCCTCAAAATATGAAGACACACAAATTTGCTAATCTTTCTTATCCAATAAATTAAAATAAACTTGAAATATAGTAACACAAATCTTAGTTCCCACATTTATCAAGGCATTTTTAAATTACTCAAACATGACATTTGAAAATATATTTGCTTATTTGGAAGATATCTATTGAATTTATTCTCTAAAAGAAAAAGCAAGCCTGAAGGGTCACATTACTGAACATTTTAAACATGGTGACAGGTTATCTTCTAAACCTCAAAGGAGAGTTGCTAGTGAAAACTGTAATGACTATCTGCTTCTAGTAAACAAGCAAGCATCAGTGAACAGAGACACCACAGCGGTCACTTCATTTCTTCCTATTGCTTCCAGTTGCTAGCATAGTTGCAACTCGCATAAATATATTTAATGTATCCATGTAGATTCTCAACATCCTAGAAAAGAAAATTATAGAAAGATGTGACTATAATAATGATGACAATCTAGTTCTTAGTGCAAAAAATATGGAAATTTTTTTCCTAGTTATTAAACATAAACTAAAAACATAATGTTTAAATGTCAACTAGAGTCCTAAACTAGATAATGCTCAATTTTCCTGCTGGTAGGATCATCTTTTAAATGCAGAACAAAATTTTTAAAAGGCTTATATATATATTCTTTGGCATCCTGTTAAGAGTAAGTATCAAACCTGAGTGTCAGACAATGGCATGACCAAAACAAATCAAAGAAACACACCTTTAAAAAACTTGCAAGACACAGTCTGGCATTTTCAAATAAAATATTACCTATTTCATCCCCTTTAAGAAAGCTGCTATAAAACTCCAAGTGTTACACCAACACTTTAGAAAGCTATTAAATCATTTTATTTTTAGGTAAAGGAAAGCATCAATAAAAATGTGAGAGACACTCTGAAACTCTAGGCAGAATTCAAGAAAAGTGAAATCACTATTTTATTTAATATTATTGAATGTCAACTGAAGTTGAATGTCTCTAAAACAAACACAAACAAAAATGTTCTCAGAACTGGTTTTCCTCCTTACACATTCCAGTTAATTATGTATACTCCAAAAGACGCTTTTAACTGATACCCAAATGATGTATATACTCAGCTGCAGTGCAGTTTTCTAAGTAGAGAGCCCAAACTATACTCCAACAGAAGTAGCAAGATTTAATCTGTTGAAAGTCTCAATAGTGTTCCCATGTGCCCTTATTTGGAAATAGAGTCTCCAAAGATAGAATTCTGAGGGCAGTAGACGTGCACATCTTTAATTCCAGCACTGGGGAGACAGAGGCAGGTGGGATCTCTTGAGTTCAAGGCCAGTCTGGTCTACAGAACAAGTTCCAGAACAGCCAGGACTACACAGGGAAGCCCTGTCTCAAAAACCAAAACAAAAAAGCCAAAAAGGATACGATACAATGTGAGTTAGAATGAGGCCATTCTGTAGTAGGGCATGTGTGGTGGCCTTAAAATAAGAGAAATGGGGCTGAAAAGACGGTCAACAGTTAAGAGCACTGGCTACCTTTCCAGAGTTCCTAGGTTCGATTCCCAGCATCCAGAGCTCACAAGGGTCTATAACTCCAGTTCCAGGGATTCTGGCACCCTCAGACATACATGCAGGCAAAACACCAATGCACATAAAATAAAAATAACTGAATCTTAAAAAAAAAAAAAAAAAAAAAAAAGACATACACACCACAGGGAGAATGGCAGACGAAGATGAGGGTGGGCATCTATTAGCAAAGAATCACCAGAAGTGATAAGCAGCTCAGAGCAGAGGATATACTCTCACTCAGGGCCTTCAAAGTTCTCTACCATGCTCGCACCTTTAGTTCTTTGGCCTTGGGAAAGAAATACTTTTTACCCCCTTCTTTTTTTGGCGGGAGGAGGTTTGAGACAGGGTTTCTCTGTCCTGGAACTCAGAGATCTGCCTGCCTTGGCCTCTCATGCCTGGCTTGAAGAGGATATAAATTTTAGGCCACCTATCTTATGCCACTTTGCTATGGTGGTACCCCGTGAAACTGATACACACTGAACCAAACAGTCTCACCCACATAATACAACAGTAACATTTACTTACGAATTAATGGGATCATACTTCTGAACTCCATACATTGGTGTTATTTCTGCACGTTTGATTACTTTCTGAGTATCATATAGAAGGAACATACTGAAAAGAACTAATCCACCATACACTGCCACTGAGTACAGCGTGGCACCAGCCACTGTGGTAGGGGGAAGAAACATAGACCCTGTAACAAGGGAAAAAATAGAATGTATTTATTCTATTTTACATGTGTGCATGTTTTTTATATATGTGTGTATATATACAGGAAATTCTTGCAACAAACTGGACTTATAGTTACCATTATTTAAAGCTACCTTGGTATATCTGATATTTGAGTTGGTGCTTATACATTTCATGGATCATCACTCCTCCAACAGGGTTACTTGCCAACATTACAGCAATTTCCAACTAAGCTTAAACATTTCAGAGGTATTTAACAAAATGAATACTTAAACATAAGCCAAGATGTTATGATTTCAAATAAGTAAATTTCATAAAACTAGCCTATCTTTTAAACAATTTTTAAAAATAAATCTTAATGCTTCAGGATACCTGAACCTTTCAAAGCATAGCAGCTTACCCAGTGAAGACACAAAGACAAGGCCCAGTCCCACTCCTAGGGGTGCTCCCATGTTCAGGAACTTCTCACTGGGTGCACACATGGCCACAGTAGAGAGGCCTCCCACAATACCAGCAGTGTACCATGCAGCTCTCAGGAGAAGAGGCCCCCCCAAGATTGTCAGAGGAGCCACCACTGCACCCATCACACCTAGGGAAAGAGTAAGGTCTTGTTAGGTATATACTAAATGACCATCAAAGAGAAAATGTTACTGTGAAGGTTTTCCTAACACTGTACCTTACGTTAAACAATGTTAGCACAGTAAATTTTTGCATTTAGTTCTATCCTACCACCCAAATTATGCCATCAAATCTGAGGGTATACAAATTCTTTACCATATCAACACCAGGTCATAATTACAGAAGACAAGACTAACAAAATGCCCAAAGGGAAAAAAGTAAACTGAAAAAAAAGTGTGATGGATCTTGGAAGCTTAGAGGCTTCCCAGGCAGGCACTGGACTTGCCTCATCTAATAAGGAGCATAGTCTCATTTTATACCATAAAAAGAAACATCCGTTGTCAGAATTTGAAAAAAAAAAAAACACTTCCCTAAGAACTACAGGGAAGGTGGGTATAGTGGCTTTAATCCTAGCACTAGGAAAGAATTAAGACTCTTTTGAGTTCAAGGCCAGTCTGTTCTACACAGGACAGTCAGAGCTACACAGAGAGACCTGTCTTGAAACAAACAAAAACCAAGGAAATATTACAGGAACATGTTACTACCTATCACCAAACATCAATGGAACCCCTCTAACAGGAAGGTTCCAGGATATGAAATTATTTCAACAGAAAAATAATGTAGTTGCTTCCTTTAGTTTTCATGGTGCTGGGATCAAGCCAGGGCCTTGTGCACCAAGCCTAATATCACTGAGCTATGTACCTTTGTTGCACCAATAAAGGAAACTCAGAGCCAGATATCAAGGAAAGGCTGGGATATCAAAGAGGAAACAACCACAGTCAGATCTCACCCAGCTGTCTTCCAGCTTCCTCAGCCTCGCTCCTCCTGGCTTCTACTGCCTCTGTCTTTCTATGCCTGCCTTAAATACCCTGTTCACTCAGCTGTTTCACATCTAGGTTAAGATTATAGGCATGGTGCCACCACTGCCTCTCTGAAAGCCTGGAACTCCCTCTGTAAACTGAACTGACCTAAAACTCAGATCTGTTGGGATTAAGGGTGTAAATCATCATTCTATGATCCTCTTGGATTGACTGTGGATAGATCTCTCTGATATTTCAGACTGGTTTTTATTAAATATGAAACATATTCCCACATACCTTACATCCCTCTTTTGAGATAGTGTCTTACTATGTTACTTAGGCTGTCCTTAACCTGTAATCTCCCTGACTCAGCCTCCTGAGTACCATTACAGGCCTGTACCAACAGACCTGACTCTTGTTTTAAATTACTACTGTATAAACATGTATATATATAGTGTGTGTATAGGCACACATCATGCCATGCTTTGGAGGTCAGAGAAGGTTAGTTCTCTTCCATCTTTATATGGGAACCCCAGGGATTGTACACAGGTCACCAAGCTTGAAGCAAATGTCTTATCTGCTGAGCACCTTGTTGGCCTCTCAGCTCTTTTGTTATACATAGTTTATCTCACAGCATAACCCCAGAGCTATCTTAACATCAACCTTCAATACTAATACTTTTATAAAAGCAAAGACTTGGGAATAGTGCACTAACAATAATTGTATGAAATTGTTTTCTAGAAATGAGGTTTACCAAGTCATTTACACTGAAGAGCCACACAAAAGGACCAATATTTAAGTCAGGTATGTTAGAGACTGAAGCAGGAACACAGCAAGCTGCAGGCCAGGCTGGAATGCATGCATCAAGACTCTTTGTCTCAAAAACTAACAAAATAAAACAAGCCAAACAAGTAACAAACAGGAAAGTGAATACTACTCATGACATTTAGTAAGAATTTCAAATAGAACCTACCAGAATGAAGTATCCAAGCCAGATGCTTTGGGCCTGGGCTCTGATCATACGGTATTGACTGTACCAGCATTCCAGCTCCAATCATGGCTGCAAAGGTTGCACCAATTGTCTAGAAAACCAGATAGATACTTAAAGCAGAAGCTCAAAGATTTAAGTTTAATTAATCACCATGAAAAATAAGAAACTGAATCCTGTTTTTCTCTAGTACACAATTAGGTTTCTGGTTCATTTCATCTATTGTCAGACCACATTAGCAAGAGTGCCCTCTACTGCCACAGACATAATTTTCAGTCTGATGTAAAGCATAGAAAAATAAGACATGCTGTTTTTGTGGAGGATAAGAAAAATCAAAGCTCAAAAACATACTGGATTCTACCTCATTGTTTCTAATGGAGAAACATTACTACAAAACTTCCACATGCCCTCTGTTCATGGAAATTTCTGGTGTTTATTTTAATTTGCTTATTTTTCTTTAAAAATCCTCTTTTTGTTTTTTACCTTTCCACATTCCCACTTTTGTGATATTGGTCTGGGAGGACTGAATAAATGCTCCCAAGTTTCGTGTTTCTTTAGTCGTGTCGCGTCCACTGTGCCTTTAAGGATGCATAATCAGGTGGATCTCCGAACTCAAAACCTGCCTAGTCTATAGACTAAGTTCTAGGACAGCCAGGCTAGAGGTCCTGTGTAAAGAAAGCCAATGCCAGCCCTGTCTACAAACTGAGTTCTAGAACAGTCAGGACTGATAGGAAGACTCTGTCTCAAAAAACAAACCAAAAAGCAACTAAATGAAAACCAACTCAACCCAACAAAAACAAAAAACATCTCAGAAGGTGGGTGAGTTGGCATCAGCAGATAAATTAAAAAATGTAAGCCTGAGAACCCGAGTTCCATCCTCAGAATCCAAAGGTGTGAAAAAGAGAACCAATTTCATAAAGATGTCCTCTGACCTCTAGATGCAAGACACCCACCCACACACCTCCCTTCCTTACCACTTGGCTGACTTACTAAACTTACCTAGTAGGCATTTTGCACAACAGTGGCGGATATCTCTCCTGTTCCAAAGGCACTTGAGAGAAACTGCTTTCAGATAAACTGTGTTTATCATGCTAACCACCATTTTAAATTATTTGTCTTGATTCAAACTGACTTTCCTAGTGGGAACTCACCTTTACTTATGCTTTGCCATGAACCTCTAGGCTAGGAGATTCATGATTCTTACCAGATAAACATGATCCTTGACTAAGAGTTGAAATGGCTATATTATAATAGTTTTCTTCTTGGTGAGCATGGTCCTTAGACTATGTACTGTCTATATTACCATAATAAGTTCTCTCTTGGAATACAGAATGTAGAAAATATCACGGATTACAGTTCTGGGTTCCCAACCATGGTAACCAGTTGTATTTAATTTCTATCTCTTTCCTTGCCCAGTTGAGACTTGCAGGCACTGCTGGTGCACCTGCTTTGTGTCTTCCACATCAGTTTTTAACATTCAAACAGATCACATTTTCTGCCACTCTAGTCTGTACAGGGATCTCTGTTAGGTACTTTGCCTCAGCTTGGAAACTAAACAATAGCCTTATTAACCATGTCCTCTTACTTGAAATTTCACTGAAATGGGACAGTAAATCACTTTTCCCATTAGGTCTTCCTAGCTCTTCTTTGTTCTGCTGGACTGGCCTTGTTCTCTTCTGAAACAACATGTTAGCTACTAACAACCCTGAAGAACTAAGCCTCAGGGGCTGGACAGATAGCTCAGCAGTTAAGAGCAGTGACTGCTCTTCCAAAGAACTCAGGCTTAATTCCCAGCACACACATTGTGGTCCAATTCTGTGGGACTCAACACATAAACATGCAGACGCCTCTTCCACAGAACTGCCCTGATGGCCTGAGACAGTCTCTTTCATCTGACTTTGTACCATGTTCAACTTTCTATTTCTCCGTGCACATCCCATATTGAGCAGGAGCAGAACTCATTCATATACAGTACTAGGTAGCAAAAGAACAGTTGCTTAAGAAAAACCCATCCACTTTTACTGGGTGGTGGTGGCTCATGCCTTTGATCCCAGCATTCAGGAGGCAGAGACAGGTGAATCTCTTGAGTTTGAGGCCAGCCTGGTCTACAGATCAAGTTCCAGGACAGCCAAGCCTACATAGAGCAAAGAAACCTGTCTCAAAAAACAAAACAAAACCAAAAGAAGAAAGAACTATCCACGGAACAAAGCACCTGTATAAAGCAGCCAGCTCAGGAGCAGCAGCAGCAGCAAGCTAACTATCTCCTCTAACCATGCAGACACGTGAGCTTTGGGGACAGGAATTTCACATTGATCTGCTAGGTGGATTTGCATTACTTTATGTATTTATTTTTTGTTTGTTTTTTAAATCAAGGCAGGGTTTTCTCTGTAGCCCTGGCAATTTTAGAACTTGCTCTGCAGATTATGTTGGCCTAGAACTTGGAGATCTGCTTCCCAAGTGCTGGGATAAAAGGCAAGTGCCACCATGACTAGGCACGTCTATATTTTAGCAAGTGGGTACAAAAAGAAGTTGTTTGCTATCTGCTCCTTTGATCTGATTAAAGCACATATTTGATAAAGAGTAATATAAATATAGTATTCTTCCATTTAATGTCCTTTCCCACAATATATATTTTAGGAAATCTTTTTTTCCTGTATTAAGAACTGAACCTACAGTTCAATGCTTTCTAGGCAAGTTCTTTACCACTGAATATTTATAACCTTTTCATGAAATCTTTTGATCATTATATACCAAAAAAAGCAGCAAAAAAACAACCAATCCCTAACCCCCTGCCCCCCCAAATAGCAAGTATCTAACTTACCACCCAGGAGCCTCTCATCATGAAGTTCATGAGAGCAGGTGTTCTGGCTACTGCCAAGGCAGACAAAGCTGTTAAACCAATACTCCCTGATAAGTACATGTAAGTAGAATGAATTCTATCCTTCACATACTGAGGCCAAATTCTGTAAGAAACATAACAAGGTTAGCTTATAGAACTATGGATATAAATTGAGTAAATCATTTGTTAGACACAAAAGAATGGAATGCAGTAAGTCACTTTAATGTCCTTAATCTAATTATAATGGAAATAATTATTGTTTTTGGTTTTTCAAGAAAAGGTTTCTCTGTGTAGCCCTGGCTATCCTGGGACTGACTCTGTAGATCTTAGATGAGGTTGTCCTGCCTCCTAAGTGTTAAGATTAAAGGTGTGCCCCACCATACCCAGCTACGATGTAAATAATTATGCGCATCTTGGGGCTTTTGAAGATCTAATGACATAAACATACATTTGATCACATGTAAATTTCTCCTTGTCTGAATATATAATCTTGGTAAAAGATGCTTATTTAGGCTTGAATAAATCTATGAAAAATGAACAAGAGAGACTCCTATTCATGCATATCCACAAATAAAAACCAGACAAGGCATTCCAAAAGTGACTATATACTCAAGTATAGGAGAAAACCATAACCTTTGTTTGAAGGAAGGTTTTTTGGGAACGATATACTTACACAGCCTTTTCAACAGCTCCAATCTCATTAGACATTCCCAAGCCATAATAGCACAGTGCTCCAAGACCCACAGCTGCTCCTCCAGCAACAAACCACCTTCCCATTTGATCAACTGCAAGCACAGCACCAAACACAGGCTAAGGTCAGCACATTTCAAATAAATTAAAGTGCTGGGGTAAGTATTCAAAATATTCAGGAGTAGAATAAATCATTAACTGTTTCTTCACAGTAATCTCATGGGGACAGGGAATTCTCAACAGTGGGGGATCAAGGACACTACTGAAACAAACGTACAATATTCACTACAAAGAATAGGAGCATTTTGATCCCGAGGTACACACAACTGTTAAGACACTCGGGAGACTGAGGCAAGAAATCATGAGTCTAAGACCAGCAGGTTCTACAAAGCAAGAACAAATCCCAGATGAATAAATGAATGTTTTTTTTTTTTTTTAATTTTAAAAAAAGCTATCAGTCATTCCACCGTGCCTTAGGTATTAACCCATGTGAAGATCTATGTGAGTCTAGAGAATCAACAAAGAAAATTGCTATTAATGTTTATGTACCCAACAAAGGTACATACACTCTTGCTTTACAATATTGAAAACTTATCAACTCCAAGGCAAGTGCTCATTAAGAACATTTTACTCCCTTCAACTTAAATTTGTTCACTAAGAATATTACTGGAAAATCATTATTTCTTCTCCATGGTCTAGTCTCTATCAGAAAGAAATGCTTTCCACGCTACTGATTAGGGCTTTCCCCAACATTTCCAAGACCGCTTTTGTTTAAATAGTTTAGGGAAGATTAACAATCTGATTTCAGAATCTTCTAAGTTAAAATCCAAACTATGAATCAAATGACTTCATTACGATAATACCTTCCTTGGGGTTAAAGATATGGCTCTATAGTTAAGAGCACTTTGTTGCTCTTTCAGAGGGCCTGAGTTCAGTTCCCAGAACCCACTTCAGGTGGCATATAATCACCTATAACTCTAGTACTGGGTGATGCATCGGCATAAGCCTGGTCGATACTCACTCATATACATGAATAAATATAAATTTAAAAAGCTAGTGCTGTCTTCAAAGAGCTTAGGAAAGCTCATGAACTCTTCTCTGACGGGTAAGCTTTTACTAGAATCTGTTTTAATGATTTATTTTTAACAAGAGACATTCACAAGCACATGTTTGAATGAATATTCTAAATAACCTGAAACAAACCTCCTAAACAGATTCTACCACTTTAATATTTTTCCCTTAAAAATTGTCAATCTTAGTATAACCAACAAATATCAAACCCAATGCCAAGCACCACTCTTTTGGGTTATCAGATTTCCTAAAAGTAGAAGTTTGACCTTTCTTGCAGAAAATATACATATTCATATTTGAATGCATTTTCAGAAAGTTTCTCATTGATTTCTTAAATACACCTAGCAGCTTCAGGTTTAATGCTAAACTTCCACCTACTTTTAAAGATTTTTTCCATTGATGGTTCCAAAGCTGCCTCTTTTAGTTCTTGGCCAGTTTTCCCACGGTGGATCCTTACTCTTGTTTTGGCAGCATATTCCTGACATATTCAAAAGAGACATATAGACTGTTCAGACCAGCAATATGTCAGTAAAAAAAGATCTTTTTACGATAACATATTATCAGTATAAAAGTTAACTAAGATTAGATGTAGGTTGATCTGTGCTCCATCTCTGAAATGATTATACAATTTTCTCCACAGAGTGAGGGTTGAACCTAATGCTTCATGAACAGTAGGAAAACAATCACACAGATAGGTCTTTCCCAATGGCAACAAACTAATTTTAAGAGGAAAATATCTCCTAACTATTGTATTCACACTTAAAAACATACATGCTAGTCCTTACCCTGCCTGGGGAATGGATGGGAGGATGGGGTGGTGGGAGGCAGAGAAAGGACTGGGAGGAGGAGAGGGAAGGGTGCAGTGGTGGGTGGGTATGGAAAATTCTAGCAGACAGATCTATTAGTTGGCACCTGGCAGGAGAAATCACTATTTGGAGTTCAGCTACTTCTGTAGATTGAGATCTTGTCTCCAAGGAAAAAGCATGTTACCAAAGGAAATGGGCCTTTGACAACCTGACAGATTTTTCTTATCTAAGCAAAAAACGTGGGTTCTTAAGCATTTGACTATAGGTCCCATATACAATCCTTTTGTTGTACCATGTAACTCAATTCCTCAGTGTTTACTCTCAGTTTTGAGTGAGAAACTCCAAGAGACACAGGTATAAAATCTCTCATCTGTGGTAAGGAAAGATGGGAATGATGCAAATCGATAGGGAGAAAGGTTACTGGAAACTTTACTGCTGCTTTATTTAGTGAGCCACTGAAAAGAATAAGCTTCCCACAATCGGAGAATCCCACCAATAAATAAATGAATAAAATCCTAAAACAAAAAACCTAGATGAAGGTGGGAGCCCATATTGAAAAAACAAAAACAAGAACATTCTTTACCCTGCTGGGTGTTAAGATCCATTGATTCTTCGTGATGGAATTCTTCACAAGCGGGGACGCCTTGGTGAAAGTGGGCTGGAAAACCCTGGAAGGCAGTGTCCTGAGACACACAAGCCTTGCAGCCAACATGGTGGGTGATACACCGGTTCACTAAGCAGATCTGAAATGCTAGTTGAGGGGAAAGAAGTTAACTGAGACGTGAATAGAATAGCCAAAGAATGGAAGAAACAAATTACACCGTGCAGAAAAAAAAACAAAACAAACAAAACCAACCAATCACAAGGGGCCTCATTAATTCTTAATGTTAATAATTTGTAAAACTTCTCAGCACAGGAAAAACATCATCCAAGGGAATGATGAATAATTATTTCAGGTCAAACTGCACAAGACTGAAAGATATCAGTGGAAGCTAGGCATGTAAGTCTAGTAAATACGTCAAATACTAAGATATGGCAGACATTCAAACTCAGTTAATTTATTCCACTACTACAAAACATTCAAAGAAAAGAAACAATTGCCCAGTCATGTTTCCCTACTGTTAAGACTCCCTCCCGTGTCCTCAACAGGGTACCCCCCCCTTTCAATATACTAAAATGGATTTGTCTTAGATCCAGAAGACCATATGAGATAAATAGTTACGTGGAGGTCTTTTTGTGAGGCTAAAAACATTTCTGGCCAATGAATCTTAGGCAAGTTAACTATCCTTTCGTCTTTCGTTCCCCCCCCCCCCCCATTTGTAAATACCAGGGACCAAAGCAGAGCCTTGGAACTTTGAAATCTCCCAAGATTTACCTTAAACCTCCAGGAAGGTAAAGAGAAAGAAATCGTAACTAGCACCTTCCAAGTTAAGAACTTTAGCATACTCGAACAGTCCTTTCACAGGAACTACGAAGTGCGCAGAACTCTAGACATCTGACCTTGCGGGAAAACCCGAGAGCCCTTCTGGTACTTTCAAGCCATTACATCACCTCAACCGGTCCCTTCCTCAGCCTTCAGCCTACCGACCCGGGGAGTCCCAAAAGTCTGGGTGGCCTTGTGACGTCTAAGATAAACATATCTGCCATGTATTTAAGCGAGGGTTCTGCACTTCCGAAGCGGGCCCCCAGGCTAGTTTCGTGCGAACCACCGCCGGCCCCTTCTTAAGGCTTCCAGGCACACCGGTGCTCCGGCGCCTAGTCCTTCCCTCTGACCGCTAGCCCGCGGCCCCCGCGTCCATTCCCCAGCCCTCGGCCTCGCGGGTCCCCAGGGGCTGACTCAGCATTTCCCCGCCTAGGAAGACGTACAGCGAGGCCCACACGCCTTCCTGTCCCGCCCGCAGCAGCCGGCCTCGACCCCGCTAGGACGAAGGACTGGGATTCTTAGGCCGTGCGGGGCAGTACCTCAGCTCCGGTCACCTCTACCACCGGGCTCCCCTCCGGGGCCAGCCCAACCGAGAGCGCGCCGCCTCCGTCTGCCCCCACCTCCGCAGCTGCGCAGCTCACTGCGTCACGCAATATCCGGACAAAAGGTAAATAGTAGGAACAGCCAATCAGGAGCAGGCCTCTGACGGAAGAGCGGGCGCAGCGAGGGAGGCGGAGTCTTGGCGTGGGACTGGACCAATGGAGATTTGGAGTCGAAGACGTCACAGTCAGCGTTCATTTTGGGTGTGGGCCGTGAAGCCGACGCGGCCATTTTAGCACTGGGCAATGGAGTTCTTTAATTTCCGATCTTTTCACTCTCAGTGGTCACCCGCCTTTAATTCTGGCACTTCTTAGGCAGAGGCAGATGGAGTTCTGTGAGCTCAAGGCCAGCCTGGAATTACTTTCGTTATTGGATTTAGGTTTAACAATGAATTTTCACATACAAGTTGGTTTTTAATTGTTTGAGAGTTATCATAAAACATGTTGTACGTTGAAATCAATTAGTTTGGGTTAATGGTATGAGCGCGGTGGCTAGCACGATATTTACCAACCCTAGTCAAACTTGGGTTAAATTGCTTAACTTTTATCACTCAATGCTGGATCTCCTGGACTGTGGCTAGACAGGATGTCTTGAGCTGTGTGATATGTATTTGATACCTTACCCTTTTGTTTCATTATGTGACTTATAAAGGAGTTGGCACTGGTTTTTGTGAGTTTTGTATGCGAAAATTTACCTTGAATTAATCATAAGGCCCAGGACCAAAGTCCTTTTGTATTTATGAAATGAAGGGATCCATCTAAGTATTTTCAGTGTTTTGCTTTGGTTATTAAAATACATGAACTTGGTATAAATGTATTCATAGACAAATTTACCTGAGGGATTTAGTAAAGCTTGTTTTTATGACCAAAAGTCTTTTTTCTTTTTTCTTTTCTTTTCTTTTTTTTTTTTGTATATATTGAAAGTAGCGTTCATTGGCTGAGTTTCTTGTTTTGGGGGTTTGCTAAGGAAACAATTGCAATGGTCTAAATAATGAGTTTCAGAACAGCAAGAAATACACAGTGAGACCCAGTTTTGAAAGAAAAAAAAATTGAAAAAGAATATAGTGCCAAAATTGAAGGCCCTGCCTTTCTGATTGGCATAAAAACCATTCTGAACAAATGTGACAATTTTTGGTTAGAGCCAACCTGCTTATAGAGTCTGCTGTTGATGGTTGGTTAAATCTAGAGGGTTTTACTTCATAGTTTTTCTTTTTTGTTGTTGCCTTGTGACTTTTTAATAGTGTTTTGTTTGTTTGTTTTGTTCGGTTTTTTTCTTTTTTCTGAAAGCTTCAGAGTAGGCTTGTATCACAGAACACCTACAAGGCATGCTTCCTCTTACCAAGGCTTTTTGTGAAGGCTGCTGGAATGCTTTGTGAGGGAGTGATTAATTACAGAAGAGCCATCTCTCTTATATTTTTGGTTGCGAGTCTCCCCTTTAAGGCCTGAGTCATCTCTCCAGCCCAAGAGTTATTTCTTGATATACAACTATTGATAGAATCAAACCAAGAATGTGCTCAGTGTTGCAATAAGGAAAACATGAACAAAGCATAAGTAGTTCCGTTCAGTAAAGAATTTATTTTTGTCAAAAGCTAATCTAGGATAAGGAGCACATCAGGAAAGTGGGCTCAATAGATTTTTATTCTATCATTGGGGGTGGCTGTGTCTTTCCCCACTGGGTGGAGTCCCACCTCACAGTCTTTCATGATTGGCTAGTTTTAAGAATTTGTGTAAAAGAAATTAAGGGAAATATGAAGGTGGTGGCCTTTTAACTCACCCAAATTCTAAAATATGGTAAGGCCTTTGCACAAACAAAAGTTTTACCCAGTGGTGTGGTGGTGACATATTAAAACATTTGCCTAAAGGTTTTACAAGAAATATGGGCAGGTTCATGATTAAAATACTTGAATAAAGGTCTTACAAGGTGGAGAGATAAAAAAGATTTGAATTCATTATTGTAAAGCTTTTACACTCTTTGACAGAAAAGACTAGTTAATAGTTGCTAAACTATCTGTATTTCCTAGTAAATATTTACTGGGTGTTAATTTTTTGAGTAATAGGAATGATTAATAAATGATACCCTTGATTTTAGTCATTCACTCTCTGGTGGAATCAGAAAACACAAAAATATAATTTTAGGTAATAATAAGTACTGAGAAAAGGAAAGATAAAGCCTTAGACAGCTGATATTTTAAATAGAATAATTAACATATACAATTTATGACCCTTTATTATCTCCAAAGCAATTGTTTATTGTGATTTATGATCATCTAATCAGGTGAATCTTGACAGACAGAATGATTTGCTCATTATATGGGCAATAAAGCAGTCGGACAACATCAGAGTTCTTGTCTCTTTACTCTAAAAATGGCAAGAAAAATCTAGAGGCTTATGTTGTCATATTAGATATTTTGAAACAGGGAATCAATTTGGTCACATAATACAGAAGATATGCTCTCTTCTGCCAGTTTGGGTATGGAGACACTGAGGAGGGAGAGAGAGAGAGAGAGAGAGAGAGAGAGAGAGAGAGAGAGAGAGAGAGAGAGAGAGAGAGAGAGAGAGAGAGAGAGAGAGAGAGAGAGAGAGAGAGAGAGAGAGAGAGAAGGAGGAGGAGGAGGAGGAGGAGGAAGAGGAGGGAGGGAGGGAGGGAGGGAGGGAGGGAGGGAAGACTAAAAAACTAATTGTAATGCAAGCAAAAGGTGATGAAGGCTGGAATTACAGTAATAGAGGACAGAGAGGTTAATGACAGACAGAGTGCTAATAACTAATTGATTGGATATACCAGATAAGTGAATGTGAGATAGGAACAGTGGCAGTAAGCAATCACTGAATGCAGTGAATTTGTGTGGGTGATTATACTATTAATTTAGAGATGGGATACAGGAAATTATGGCAGAGAAGTATTTAAGTAAAAAATGAGTTTACTGCTTCTGAAATGTTAGTGCTAAGGCAGATGACAATTAAGACAGACTTGAATTATGAATTCCATTGCCCAATATGCAACATAATTTGTATTACAGGCTAGTATTAGGTTCATTGCAGTGGGATAAAACCCTATTGTGTGCACACTGTAAATTTTTTTATCCATCCATGTATAGACAGACAAGTAAGCTGATTTCATGATTGACTATGGTGAATAGTGCTGCAGAAAACATGGATATACACGCATCTCTCTGTGACACATTGCCTGGAGGCTTTTAATGATACCATTCTGACTGGGGTCCTAGAATCCTCAATGGTTAGATAAACATAGCAGGAAGCTATGAACCTACAGCTGCTTTTTGTGTCCCTTTGAAATGCTAATCCATTGTGTTTATAGAGAACTAGAGAAAGGTCCAGGCTCTTGGGTTTAAGGTTAGGGAGTTCTCTGCTAAAGCTTTTCCCAGACAAAACAGAAGAGAAACTTGAAGTAAGGTCAAGGGAACATTAATAAGGAGGATAGTACACCTAGAAGGGGCAGGGTGGGCATACTGGGAAAGGGATAAAGAATTGGTGGCTTGAATCTTTGACTATTGTGGCTTTTGTTGAGGTAGGCACAAAAACTGCACTCTGCTCATTATAATATAAACTTGAGAATGAAAGCTGTGCTTCTCTTCTTCCCAGGCCAACTGAGGAAGAAATTTTACATCCTATTATTATTGGCTTAACTTTGCACTCAGCTAAAGGCTGTGTTGGTTGCCCCACCCCCAAACCTGGATGGATATTTTTTTTCTTCTTTTTTCCCCTCCCTCCCTTCCTTTCTTCCTTCCTTCCTCCCTCCCTCTCTCTCTCCCTCCCTTCCTTCCTTCCTTTTTCTTTTCTTTTTTAAAAGACAGGATCCAATGTGGCTGAGTATGACTTTAAACTTATGATCTTCTAGCTTTTATCTTCCCAGTTCAGAGGTTATAGGTTTTTATCACCACACATAGTCTATGTGCTTCTAGGGAATCAAATCCAGTCCTTCCCAGCAGGCTAGGCCACCATTTTATCAACTAACTTATATCTGTAACACAGGGTGGCTATTCTTACACTGACTTTTAAAAACTTTTATTCATGTGAGTGTTTTGCCTTCATGTATGTATAAGCACTGTGTGCATACATGGTGCTTGTGGAGGCTAGAAGAGGGCACTGGGTGTGCTGGAACTAAAGTTACAGTTGGTTGTTGTAGAAAGTGAGGACATGATTGCTCCAAGGTATAGTGTAAAGGGAGTTTTTTATTGTAGATATGAGAGAGAATATGCCCAGTGACATCTGAAAGAGTCCAAAGTAGGGGGAGAAAGTAGTACACTGAACATGGCCAGCAGAATGAATCGGGCCATAATGGGAGGGAAAGTGAGAGAGAAGAGAGAGCATGTGTAGGCCAGGAAAACCAAGAGAGGTAAACAAAAGAGAGGACCATGAGAGCACAGAGCAGGTATGGCAGGGTTACATGAGAATGAAAAGTTGGAGAGGGAAGCCCATGAGCTGGAGAAGTTTAGGGTGGAGGGTGGAGTGAGAAAAACCACAGGTAGTTGTGAAGTTGAGGATACCTAGAGCCCTCAGCATGTGCTTTAGTATATCAATGGACACAACAGATAGCTATTTGTCCCTTCTAACAGTGATACCAAAATGTCTCCTTTGGTAGACGGGTACCAGAATTTGAGGGAATGGTATTTCCTTTGGATCTGTCATGGTCCTGGTGTCCTTTCAAGAGGGAACACCTGAGAGCTTTATCTCTCCTGGTCATGAAACAATGAGAAAATGCTCTCTGTAAGACAGAGAGCTTCCCCAGAGGTCCCTCTCCCGCCCAGACCTACTACACATGATTGTGAACTTCTAGCTTTAGAAAAACAAGGATACATTTCTGTTATTTAGGGCATTGAGACTCTGATATTTTGTTATAGCATCCCAAAGCACACCAATACTTTATTTCTACAAAAAAGATTATAATGCATAAGCCATGGGTGTTGGTTTTCCATGTGAGATCAAACACATACCACCAGATGCCACACTAGAATTTATTCGGAGTTGTAGAGTGGAAACAGGGAAAGAAGCAGAAGAGAAAGAGAAAGACTTTCACGTGGCGTCTTCTTCAAGAGAGGGTGTGGGCACAGATTTAGTCGCCATGCCTAGGGGTGTGCCCTCTCTACTCAGCGTTTTCTGTCAGTGCCATATAGGGTTTACCATGTGGCTATAGCTGCTTTGTGCCAGGAATCCTTACAATGGGGTTCTTCTCGTGGTTAAACAAAATAATGTGTGCAATTTATAAACAATAATACATGGTTATCTGACTGGTAACTTTACTATTTTATTAGTAGTACTAACAAATAGTGTCTTTAGGAGTTTTAGATTCTTTTTATTTTATTTTTTCAGCTTCAGCCATTTTTTTGTGAACTGTTGTAGGAGGTTTCTGGCCTGGACTTTTAGGCCTAACCTCAAGGTTTAGGACCCACAGACCCACAGAGACACACAGAGGCTTACTATAGTTTTAGGCTGAATTGGCCAAAGGCTCAGGCATATCACTTGCTAGCTCTCTACCCTTCATCTAGCCCATGACTCTTTCCTGTTCAGCCATGGGGTTCAGTACCTTTGCTCACAGCAGCATGGTTGTCCTCTGCTTCCTGCAGCTTCTCTCTGGTATTCTCTTTGGCATTCTGCTGCTGCTTCTTGTTCTCAGAATTTTTAGTCTGGTAGCCCCACCCACACTTCCTGCCTGCCTTTGGCCAATCAGGGCTTTTTATTAAACCAGTGGTTGGGGCAATTATTTACTATGAAATAACACAATACCCCTACATATCTCCTTTTCTCTTTAAAACAAAAGGAACTCCAATTCTAAAATTCCTTTCTCCCCTTATCTATAACAGCTTATAAGCAACACTGTAAATAAACACACACATCCATAATCCATGTTTTGGGAATGTGGGCGTCGTTCTCTAGGCTACTTCCTGCTGAATGGGGGTGTTGGCAATCTCATGGGAATCCAAAGAAAAATGCAGGATTATGGACAAGTCTTTAGTGGAGTAGTCTCTAAGGCTGGGTCATCTCAGCCAGTCTCCTTGAAATTGTTTTGGATTCAGAGCTCTGGAACTTCAACAGAGGTGCTCTGAAATGCTGAATCATCTGGTCCATCCATTTCCATTGGAGATTTTTTAGGGGGTCTTCCTCTATCAAACTTTATGTTCTTTATCCAGGAAGAAATCCACAGTCTTTAATTTTCTGTGAAAATAAAAGGAAAACCTCTTCTCCAAAGTAGCGTATCTTTGCATTTCAATTTTAAAGTAAACTCATTTACAAAAATATATAGGTTGAATTACTCCAACAACATTATAATCAACTGTCTTTTAGCAGCTTTTACTAAGTCATTTTCAGTCAAGAAGCTTAAAGATAAGACAATAATATACAGTATACAGACATTCCTTGTATTTTCCATCTTTAGTGGCTTTTTATTTATTTATTTATTTATTTACTTATCTATCTATCTATCTATCTATCTATCTATCTATCTATCTATCTATTCTATTTCTTCTTTAAGGGCTTTCGCTACCTCTTTTTTCTTTCTTTATGCCTATGTATATATATTTTCAACACACTCTAAACCACTTAGACTTTTTTAAAAAACTGTCTTTTTCTGTCTGTGACCACACCTTTGCCTGGCTAGGGTGATTGATTCCACCAAGATTCTTCTATTTCTTTCTGCTTCTGAACACACCTTTAATCTGCCAGGATTCAAGGTTGGTAGGATGGGTGAATGGTTCCACCCAGCTCCTAGTCTAATTTTATAGAAGTTATCTTTTTTCTCTGGGAATTTCAGGGTCCATATAATCACCAACTAAAGCTTTGCCATCTGCTGCTCATTAACTCTATTTAAGTATTTGGTAACAGGGCCTCTTAAAAGACTCACAAGTGTTTTGCCTCTAAGGCTGAATCAGGAAGCTTCTCTTAAAAAAGCCAAGCCTCTGCTTGCCTCTGGCAAACAGAGCTGATCCAAGAAAACATCGACACTAAGAAGCCATCTTTGGTTCTGTTCTTTTTTCTCCTTATGAACGTAAACCTCAAATAAAACATTTATAACCTTTTCCTTATATTGAGGGTCCTGTGAGACTTCAGGAACCAGCCATTTTACACCTTAAACTGCACTCCAAAAGCCCACCATTGTAGCTCAAGCCCACAGGCCTCACCAGGGTGTCTCTGTACCACGGCTCAGGTGGGAGACACAATTCAGAGGCTGCTTTGGGCTCTAGACCATTTTTAAGCTTTCTATGGCTTTATGTGGGTATATTTGACCCACGTTGGGCTGCCATTTGTTGTAGGAGGTTTCTGGCCTGGACTAATACCCCTACAGTGAACCAAATAGGTTTCATGCATCAGACATACATGCAGTGCTATTTAGGGCTCCTTCCTTTGTTCATTCTCTTTGTAATCTGCTTATGTGAATGTCACACTTTCTCTCCATTCCTGGCATATCATATCGATTAGTGTTTCAGTTAAGTAGTTTATAGTGCCTCCTTTACTGGTTTATAGGAGGTGATTTTTGATCTCATTACACTGTAAATATGGATTATATTGTTGTTGTTTTCCTGAGTAAATTACTTTGTATCTATTTCTGATTAAGCTCACCTACCATGTTTCAGAATGTGAAGCAGGAGACCAAACATCATTTCTGTTTTGATCCTGTGTTTATATGTTGCCTTGATTTTCTTTTTGGTACATAAATACTCATGATCAGTGTTCTGCCCAAGGACCAAGGCTGTCTGGATGCAAAAGCAAGGTTTATTGCAGGAGCTCAGTACAAGTAACAGGGAACTTGTCACACAGGCACTCAGCAGTGAGAGGGTGGAGGAGTTGTAAGGATTGGGGACTGCTGGTTTTCATTGGCAAAAACCACAAGTCAGTGACTGGGTATGGGTCACTTTTGGATTGGTGAGCTGCAGGTGTTGCCGAGAGGAGTGGGGAACTTGGCAGGGAAGCAGGGTGGGGGTGGTTTTTCTGTTCTTGTCATTGGTTGGCTTATTTTCAGGGACTTTTCACAGTTGCCACAAGGACATTGGCCTATTCTCAGGCATTTTTCAGACCACAGAACACCAGGACTTTCTGCCCTCCACCCTTAGAGACTTTCCATGGCCAGCCACAAGGTCAAGATATCTTGTTTATATGACTAATGGTGGAATTTTTCACTGCTACTTTAAAGTTAGGAGATTTGGTGAAATCTGCTCTTTTACTGAAAACTGCTCTTTCATTTCTTCAATCAGAAGCATGTCTTATATACTATTTTCTATGTAATTTTTAAGCATTAAATACTTAGTTTTGAATAAAATAACAAATAAATGTTTTAGCTTTTAATTGACTTTATTGGATAGTGGTGTAACGGGAGGGTGCCCCTAACTTTAGCGCCCCTAGACACCCCAAGACCACGGCTAATGACCACTGTAAACTTTAAAGAATAAGAGAGTTTAATGAATGATATACCAGTACACACATGTGTGGGCTCAAGGCACTGTGGAAGCCAAGAGCACCGAATGCTTTCAGAGTAGAATTCTTATACCGCACTCTGGGTAGGGGAGGGGTACATCCGGCTCATGAGATAGAAGTTTTAACAATTCTCATGGTAGGGCTTTCCTGGGCTGCCATTAGAATGTTTGATACAATGGAACCGAAACTCTGTCAACCTTGGCTAGTTTCAGGGACCTCAGGAAAGGGGTTGAGGGGAAAGAATCAAACAGGATTTTTCTATCTTTACACTGGGGGTATTTAGAGCTGTCAAATATTGCCATCCATAATCTTTGTTCTGGTCCACATATCAGAACATGAAAGTTCTGTAGCTGTGTATTTTTAAAACATGAATTGTAGTTGTCTTAGTTAGGGTTTCTATTGTTGTGAAGAGAAACCATGACCATGACAAGTCTTATTGTTAGGATTTCTGGCCTGTGGTAGCTGCCTGGTAAATGCATTATTATAACATGGTGCCACCAAAGCACACTTTGTGTGTGGGGACACGTGTAACACCAATTCTAGTTGTTATTATATGAAAACTCAGAGGCAGATATTGGAAAAGCTGAAATATCAGAGACAGGAAACAAGCCACAGTCAAATCTCACCTAGCCAACTTTTCAAGGTAAAAATTGTCTTCCAGATTCCTCAGCTTTGCTCCTTGTTGCTTCTATAGAATAATTCTGTCTTCCTACACTTTCTTCATACCTTCTTCACCCAGTTTCACTTCTGGGTTCAACTCTGCATCAAATTCTAGAATTAAGTTTAAAAGTGTGAGCTACTACTATTTGGTAGTTAGGCCTTGAACTCACAAAACACAGTGTCTTTGTGTCTCTGGAGTTATGCGATTAAAAACCTGGCACCACCACTGCCTGCCTGGGAGCCTGGAACTCACTCTGTAAATTAAGCTTCACTCAAACTCAGATCTGCTGGGATTGAAGGCATAGGTCACCACTCCTGCCCCCACCCCCCACCTCTTGTGCTGGGATTAAAGGCATGAGTTCCCACTCTCCGGACCCTCCTGGCTTGACTGTGGGTAGATCTGTTCTCTGATATTCCACACTGGTTTTATTAAGTATATATCACCACAGGCACTATCCTTGCATCCATATGCATGGACAAGCATGGCCATGTGAACTCTGCATGCCACCCGGCCCCTTAAAAGCCAAGACCCTGTGCTATTCCCCCTTCTTCCTCCCTATCTGCAAGCTTCCTAAATAAACTCTAGCGTGGGTTACTGGTATTTGTGGTTTGGTCCCTGAGTGTGTTAATAACACTTATAAAATAAAACTTTTAATTGGGGCTTGCTTAGAGGTTCAGAGGTTTAGTCTATTATATGGGGAAGCATAGTAGCACATAGGCAGACATTGTGCTGGAGAGATAGCTGAGCACTCTGGGTCAGCAAGCAGTAGGAATAAAGAGTGAGCCATTGGGCCTGGCTTGCATTTTTGAAACCTCAAGGCCACATCAACAGCAACAAGGTCCCACTTCCTAATAGTGCCACTCCCTATGGAGGCCACTTGCATTCAATCCACCACAGTAGTGATGCTGTAACTCCTTGGCCATGGAGACTGTGAATTTTAAATTCAGGCATAGTGAGCCTACTGCTTATACAAGTTGTAGAATGTATGGGCTTCTAAGAGGACTGGAGGTCCAGCCCAGCCTCAGCCAGTGCAAACTGGTGGTAACTAGTGCCTTGAAACATGGTATAAACAAACCTGGGGTCTGCCTGGAGCTTTGAAGAGGGTGGGGTCCAGACACAACATTGCTAGACCAGAGAGAGACCACTATTGGAAGCTGTAGATACCAACAAATCAAAGTCCTTTCCCCTGGCTGGCGGTGAAGAACCAGAGAGGCACCTCCATTTTTGAACCTCAAGCCTCAGTTTGAAACAGGCCTGAGTCCTGCAAAGGTACAAACAGGAAGAGGTATCCTAGGGGCTATCTAATAGCAGTTAGCTAACCATGGAATGTCCCATTACCTGAAGTAGCCTGGGACCATTTGATAGCCACAGAATGTCCCTGCCCAGGAGGTAGTCTAGGGAAGAAATTTTGGCAAACAGCCAGATAAGATAACAGAGGAAATCTGGAAAGTCGCCCCAAAAGGAGCTAATCAGAGTTGTATCCATACTAAGACCCCTAATTGATGTATAACCTTGTGATTTTTGCCTTAAAAAATCCAGCTTGCAGAGGGGTGTGTACCTCCTCCAGCCACTGCCATGACTGTGCACCAGATCGAGGTCTTTGTCGTGACTTGCATTTTCCAATAAACCTTGCTATTGCCTTTTGGAGAGTTTGTCTCTCTGGTGGTCTCTTTGGGGGTCTTGCGACCAGGGCACAACAGGGAGAGGGTCTGGAAAAAATATTTAAGGTCTTCCCCTCCACAATAAAATAAACTTGAGCTTGCTTTCTTCAACCTGTTTCCTGAGCAAGTCATTGCTTCTGAACAATCTTGGCGTCCCTCCCAAAGGGGAAAAGCAGGACCCTGAGCATAGAGGCAGCCCGACTCCTGACCCCAAGCCAGTCCCCCAATAATAAGTAAGGTTGGAAAATTGCTTGAGCTCAGAAGTTTCAGGCCAGCCTGGGCAACATGGTGAAAGTTGTTTTTTGTTTTTGTTTTTTTTTTTTTTAAACAAAAACATTATGTCGGGGGATGGAGAGATGGCTCAGCACTTAAAGAGCACTGGGTATTCTTCCAGATGTCCTGAGTTCAATTCCTAGCAACCACATGGTGGCTCACAACTAACTAAAACAGGATCAGATGCCCTCTTCTGTCATGCAGAAATACTTGCAAGTGGAGCACTCGTACATAAAATACAAAAATAATTCTTTAAAAAATATGTAATGTTAATAATACAGAGGCAAAAAATAGCTTGATAATATCTAGAAATGGTTGATTTTTGTAGGAGTAGATATTTTGGTCACTTTAAGTTTGTTCTCTTGTATACTTTCTTGAGGTAGCCCTAGAGGCTTCTCTGTCCCCTATAGAGTACACATCCGAAAGATTTTAAATAGCTTAATTAGATTTAACAAAAGACAGCTTTTCCAGGTGACTATGAAAAGGGGCAAAGTTATTAAGGGTTTTCATGAGAGAGATTAGGATGTACAGTGGCTTGTTATGGAGCCGGCAGGCGCCCCAAGACACCCCAAGACCACAACCACGGACCACTGTTAACTTTAAAGAAAAAGAGAGTTTAATGATATACTGATATACACGCATGCAGACTCATGGCACTGTGGAAGCCAAGAGCTCGGAATATTTTTAGGGCAAAAGTTTTATACAGTAGGGGAGGGGGTACATCTGGGCTCGCAAGATAAGGAAGTTATAACAGGGCAGGGCCAAAGGTCAGTTTAGGATGGAGTTTAGGAATGGGACAGCCTGCATCAGTCAAGCAGGCAGGTGTATTTCCTGTGAAACAATAGCAAGTCTTGGGCGAGCAGGAGACCATCTGATGACATTCATTTCCTGGAGCCATGGTCACAATGGGCACATTGTGCAAGCCTCGGAAAGTTCCTGCTTAGGTAAACAGTACATGGGTTAATTATATGTCGGGGTGGAGGATTCTACGAGGTCAAATCTCAGGAAAATTCTATCTTTACAGTTAGAGAAAATTTTGTTAAACCTTGCCTAATTGATGAATTACCAAGTAAGGGCTTTAAAGTTATACATTATCTGACCCCTGCATTCCTGCCCGTAGCAATCCCCATGACCTATAAAAGCTTTGTTCAATTTCAGCTCAGGGCTCTCTGTTCCTGCGTATTCAGTGAGCCCCACACATGCCTGAAATAAAAATCCCCTTGCTTGTTGCATGAGAGAACGTCTCTTAGAGTCTTTACGTGGCAAGTTTCTCGACCCTTACATGGCTATCTACAGTCTGGGTCAACAAGGAGGTTGAGAAGGAAGGGAAAAATGTAGAGAATAGATTAGAGAGTTTTAAATGAATTTTCATGATTTTTAGAGCTAAGTGTGGCTGTGTAGCTTTTAATCTAAGTACTTGGGAGGCAGAGGCTGAAGGATCTTAAGTTTAAGGTCCACTTGGGCTAAAACATGAGGATATGACCACTCGTAGGTGTGGTTAAGGAGAAGGATTTTATTGTAGATATGAGGGAGAGCAAAGCCAGAGGCAGCTGGAAGGATCCAGACTGACCTGGGCCATGAGAGGAGAGTAAGAGAGGACTGGAAAGGTTTAGGGTAGTGGTGAGAGTCAGGGATGAGAAGGTGCCAACGAGCCAGGACTTTTGTAACCAGTACATACTGAGAACCTGGCTGGTAGCATCCTCTTTAATTTGCTAATAGGTACTTAAGCTAGCCATTTATCCAGGGTTTTTTGAAACCTAGCAGATGTTTCACAAAACAAAATGATAGTAGGGGCCTACAGTTGGTGATTTCAATGAGATAAAGTTGTAATAAAAAGCAAAGTGTATTTTGTTAGTTTTGCGTGAGATCAGACACACACTACCAAAAGCCACACTAGAGTTTATTCAGGGAAGTTGCCTGTGGGACATTGTGTTGTTTCATTTTAAATAATTGCCCCACCCACTGGTTTAATAAAAGGCGCTGATTGGCCAAAGGCAGGCAGGAAGTGTGGGCGGGGCAACCAGACTAAGAAAAACTCTGAGAACAGGAAGCACAGAGCAGAATGCCAGAGAGAATGCCAGAGAGAATGCCAGAGAGAATGCCAGAGAGAATGCCAGAGAGAATGCCAGAGAGAAGCCAGAAGAAGCAGAGGACAACTATGCTGCTCTAAAGAAAGGCACTGAGCCGCATGGCTGAACAAGAATCATGGGTTAGATGAAGGGTACAGAGTTAGCAAGTTATATGCCTGGGCCTGAGGCTGATCAGCCAAAAACTATTGAAAGCATCTGTGTGTCTCCATGGGACTGTGGGACATCAGGACTGTGGGACTGCAGGACTGTGGGACTGCAGGTCTGCGGGTCTGTAGGTCCTAAACCCTGAGGTTAGGCCCAAAAGTCTGGGCCAGAAACCTCCTACTACAGTTGCTGAGTGGGTATGAGGGAGAGAAGCGGAAGAGAAAGAGAGACAGACTTGCCGCGTCCGGCCTAGTGTAGCTGAGCCTGGAGAGGGTCGTCAGGGTTAAATCAGCACTCGAGACAGTCAGTTCCATCATCCAGGGAGATCAGCTGCTTCTGCTCCCTCAGCCTTTATTAGCAAGCTTATATACCCCTTAAGTTCCCCTGCCCTGGGTTCCTGTACCTGTCAGTGTGTTCTCTGGCAACGGGTGCAAGACTCCTCATCATAACAGGAAAACCACTGATTGTGCATCAACAAAGATCAGGGAAGTAAACAAAAGGGCACTGACCTTGACCAGGCTTTTTTAGCCTGACACAGAGTATATGGATCTGGGTATGCCAGCACCCAACACAGACTTTCATGTGGCAGCTTCTTTTAAGAGAATAGGTGGGTACAGATTTATGTATCCATGCCTAGGAGTGTGCCCTCTGTACAAGGCATGTTCTGCTAGCACCATATAGGGTTTACCACATGAGGGCTAAATGTCAGGAATTCTCATCTCACCTGGTGCCATGTTGGGTTTACCACGTGACTGCTATGTGTTGGAAATCCTTATATCTCACCCTTAAGTTATTATAAAAAGAAAGCTGGGGTCATGTGTGTGTGTGTGTGTGGGGGGTCCAGAGGATTGGACCAGAACAGGGTAGATGGATCTCTTAAGGCTGCTTCAAGCTGTCTTAAGGGCAACGTTTGTCTTTTCAGATGAGAGCTGTATCTTCTGGCAGTTGGTCTGCTGGGTTTTGTAGCTCATTCTTGCAGTCTGGGTGGGTTTAAGGCTTGGGACGATGAATTCTGATTTTCTGGAGCTCAGTAAAAACTGAGTAAGAGAACCTTGGGAAGTGGCACATATAGTGAGTGTCTCTGCTATTATGGGGTCTGGAGGTCAAATTAAGAGAAGAGAAAAAGAGGGAAGGCAAGGTTTGAATTGGGACATGCACACCCTTAAGTTAGGCTTTGTCTATACTTTAAATAAACCTTGAGGATGCTGTTTTGTGTTTCTTCCTTCTAGGGGGCTCCAGTGACTAGTGGCTGCACAATAAACTTTGTGGATCTCTGCTAAGTCTGGGGATGGGAAGAGGTTAAAATGTTTCATGTCTTTTGTTTACCCATTGTCAAGGTTAAAATGGCTTCTGGTTCCTTTTCTCTAGTCTTTAGGGGGTGATGGTCAACTGCTTTCCCATGGTAAGATGGCTTCTGGGTGTTTTTTTTTCATCCTCTAGAAGCAGCAGTTGGAAGGTTATAGACTGTGGGGAAGGTGAAGGGCATGGGGAAACACCTGGGAGCATTTTTGTTGCAAGTAACTGTTTAGACTTCGGTACTGAGAAGCAGGCTGGAATGGAAAACTCAGAGACAGGGAATTTGGGGGAAGTGTATTTAGTAACACAAGGATTCTGGGTGTTACACACATGGGGCTCCATTTGGGAGTCTGGAGGAGGGCAGGGGTGGTGGTATCTGGCGCTGACAGGCTGAGCTGATAGCAAGAGAAGCAAGGGAGCAGCTGGAGTAGCTGGAGTGGCTGGTGAGGCTGGATTTATGCGAATGTGGTGACTAAAAGAAATGAAACCTCTTACTTCAGCTAAAAAAAAATCCTTTCCCAATATGGATATGGAGTAGGTTGGCATGACTAAAAATGTATGGGTGACACAGGGATATCTCTGGAAATGCATAAAGTGGTGGGGTCTGATGAACCCAGAATTGTTTGCTTTCCACTCCATAATGGAGAGGCTAGAAAGAGAGGTTGAACCCCCAAACTCTCCAGGACTGAGTACTGTGGCACCAGTGTCCACGAGGCAGGAGATAGACCGCCCTGATACCATCATGACTACCCAAGGCTCCCTTTTCTTGATGGCAGTGGTTGGGTTAGGGCAGCCCTGGTAGCACCAACTGCTCATGGCCAGGTCTAGGGGATCAGTCGGGGAGTGGTCCATTGTAATGTCCCCTGCCATGTGGGGCTTGGAAACAGTCACTCTGACCAGTTGTTTCCCTTGATGGCACTCAGGACAAGGCCTGAACAGCCTCTGTGAGGCCAGACAAGAACAAGACCAGTGACCAAGAGATGTAAGTTTAACTCTGATGTTGGGATAGCTCTGGGTAAAAAAAATGGGTCATGAGAAGTTGCTTTCCCTCAGTGCTATCAGGATCGAAGTTAGTATACTATAAGAGTGCATCTGTCAGGCATTTAAAAAACTGGGATGGATTCTCTTGTTTATCTTGTACTACCTCTTGCATTTTAAAATATGAATGACAGGCTTCAGACCAGCTCTATACAGTCTTGCCAGTAAGCAGATTACAAAATTGCCTCTGGCACGACCCACCTTGGTGTATTGTAATTTTAATGGGGGGGGGGTCTACATATGGGACAGCCTCAGCTCCCAGGGGTGTGCTACATTTCTCTTATGAACTTTATCTGCATGAGTTCTGGCCTGTTCCCAAACTTGCCTTCACTCTAGAGCCCCCTTTTTTTTTTTTTTGCCATCCATCGGAGAAAGTTCTGACAGAGGAAACAAGGTATACGTTTTCACTGTCCCATCTATGCTAGCCACTTCCCCCAGAGGGAAAACTGGATCAGGATTCTTAGGAGCATGAGAGTCAGTGACTGGTGTAGTAAATGTAGGCCCCAGGTTTGGAGTTCCAGGAACGGAAGAAGTTGGAAGAGTTGCAGGTGAGTGTTGAGATTTAACAGGGGGAGGTTCCAGAGAAGGATCTGGTCATGTGGCTAGAAACAGATGGGGGAAGAACAGAAAGCCAGAAGAGAAAGTTTAGAGCTGAGACATGGAAAGAGATAGGGGAACTCTTTCCATCTGCCTGCACGCTTGCTTTAGCTCCCGTAAAATATTGGGGTCTAGTGAGCCATTTTAAATTATGATCAAAGGGGTACTTAGGCCATTTCTTTGTGCAAAAACGGATAAGCTTGGTGGTGTCTAGGTAAGGCAAAAAGGCTAAATGGCTTTAGAGTCTCAAGAATGCATCCTAGAGGTGAAGACAGAGAGACATTTTTTTGCTGACTCGTTCTCCATTATTGAGGCCCAGAAGGGAGAAATTCTCTCTCTAAATCAGGGTCATCATCTGTCAATGAGTGGTCCCTGGGGACAACACTAGCTACCACTAAGTAACTCTTCACCTCTTAGCAGTAGGACAAAGTCTGAAAAAAATGCTAGCTACCATGAAAGTGGGCATAAACATCATGCTAGCTATCACTAGACTTGTCAGCATCTGTGATAGGAGTCAGGGAAAAACCTGAACCAACACTTGCCACCTCTAAACTCTTTAGCTCTCAAGGGCAGGCATCAAACCCAGTGCTAAGCCAGCACAGGCACTCGTCAGCATCTAGAGTGGGTTTCTAAAGCAAGCTACTAATAGGAACTCGTTAGCACCTAGAGTGGACGTTAGGGCAGAGCCCTGAGTACAGTGTCCAGGAACAAGATCAAGGATCTGAGTTGGGCTTTATTAGCAGGGAAGGGAAGAAAGGAGTGTCAGGCAAGAAGGAACAGCCACAACTAGTGAAGATCATAGCTGGGGGTGGTCCTTTGCAAGACTAGAGTCCTATGGGAAAGATGGATGATCAACGTTCCCCCCCCTCCCCAGACAATAGTTTGTGTTCACACCAACTGGAAAGGGAAGACTTACCAACTGAGGCTGGTGGTTCAAACCAGCTGTGTTGGCACATTGGAAGGTGACCTGGAAGTGAGCCCCGGATCAGGATCTCCTTGCCTATGTGCACCTAAGGCCAGGAGAGAGTCTATCCAAGTCGTGGTACCATAATGTTAGTTACATGCTTGAGATCAGACACACACTATCAGTGCCACATTTTAGTTTATTCAGGGGAGTTGCTGAGCAGGTATGAGGGAGAGAAGCAGAGGAGAAAGAGAAAGAGAAAGACAGGCTTTCACGTGGTGGCTCCATTTAAGAGAATGGGTAGGTATAGATTTACATAGCCATGCCTATTGGCATGCCCTCTGTACATGGTGTGTTCTGCCATGTTGGGTTTATCATATGGTTGCTATGTGCCAGGAATTCTTACATATTTGAAGTTTATATTTTAGAGGAAGTAATTACTGGTTATGAGTGTGATGTATGGGTAGGTGACTTAGGTATTATAGAAGAAAAGTTTGTAGGTGACTTGTAGGTTTTAATATTGATGAATGGTGAATTAAGAGAATGGTGACAAAACGTATTGTAGGCGCAGTTGTGACATGTTGAAAACATCCATGTTGCAACTCCTGGAACCTGTAAGTATTTACCTCATAGGCACATGTGTAAGAAATTGTTGCATGTCCGTATGTCCATCCTGGATTGTCTGGAAATGTTGGGTTACTTACAACATGGGGAGGGGAGAGAAAGTATTTTTTTTCTATTTCAGAGCTCATTTGTTGTAAGGACTCCTTACTCTCCTTTGTATGACAGGAAACTCACCCAACAGACTGCATTTCTCAGGCTCCAGTCCTCCTGGCTGATGCTTAGCGATAGGTTTTTTTGCACCTCCATAAATCTCTCTGGCCCTGCCACAAATCCAAATCAGGCCAAATTAGAAAAAGCCCAGGTATAATGGATACAGAGTAAAGCAATCCTGGGGTGACCCTTGAAAAGGTATGTGTGGGGAGGGAGAGGGAGAGTCACATGGCAGATATGGCTACCTGGCCTTAAGTACATGTAGGTGTAGTTTTGAGTAGCCCTAGGAGGACTGACTTTTGGCTGGCTTTTTCAGGGGCAGGGATCTGGAAGGGAGGGCAGCTTTAGGAGAGGGGCCACTGTTTGGGGGGGGGGTTGAGAAGACAGGATCTGGGGAGAGAGAAATTGGGCTCTCCACTCCATCATTCCAGACTCTTTGAGTATATGGTACGGATGGCAGAGGCTGAGGGAGAGCTTTCACTGGAACACTTAGGTTCAAACAGTGGGAATGCAGGAGGAATCTAGTCTTTTCTGTGCCTTTAGTGGAATTTGAATATCCTTGTGTCTTTTCTGTTGTTCTACTTCTTCTAAGTGACTTGGTTTAGGTGGGGGAATCTAGTGTCACCCGTAGAAATATACTCTAAGTTCTAGATTTCTAGAGTCTAGAAGGATACAAAAAGAGTGAGAGGAAAGAGTATACCTGGCCTCAAAGGGCAAAAGGATTCAATCCACAGAGCCAATGCAAATCGAGGATAGAAGTTGTGTGACAAGTCAGAGGTATATGTACCCTGTTAGCATTTTGTGTGGTCTGGCATGGTAGGAATACGAATTATCCGGTTATCTGGGGGCAGGTATCTATGAATGTAGAGGCCTCAGGAGACACTTAGAAGCTATTTCTATATAAAAAGGACTTTATTATTATGATAGAGGGATGTGCTTATGTAACAGAGAAGAGGGAAGGGAAAAGGGAGAGGGGAAGATAAAGGGTTAAGGAGGGATAGAAATGAGAGAGAGAGAGAGAGAGAGAGAGAGAGAGAGAGAGAGAGAGAGAGAGAGAGAGAGAGAGAGAGAGAGATTCAGAGAGATTCAGTAGTGGGGATTCTTCTTAAATGGAACTTGAAGTCAGAACTCAGGGGAGGGTGGAGCTTTAGCGTGTAGCTTCAGAGACTAACACACGCTATCTTGGAATAGCAGTCTACAAGGCTCTAAAAGAAAATTTAAAACCTGTTTCCATAATAAAAGTCATGGAAGATCACAAGCCATTATGATTTAAATTTGAAGTGAAAAAAAGTCATGATTTTTAAACCCGATGTGGAGTGTTCCAGAACCCATTTCATTCAGAGGGAAGGATCACCTTCTTCAGAGTCCAGGAACTGACCCTGGAATGGTAAAAAAAAAAAAAAAAAAAAAAAAAAAAGGAAACATAATCCCCCTTTTGATCTTGACCTTGTGGTAAAAATTAGTAAGCATCATATTTTAAATCAACTGAGTTTGAAGAACAGAACAGAAGTCCTGATTTCGGTTGCCCCAGAGACTGTTGTTTACAGCCTTTATGCTGTAGAAAGAAAATGAAGCTGCAGAAAGTCAAGGGTGAAGAGAGTGGAAGGGAGGGCTAGGGCAGCACACTCCTCAGTTTGCAAAGGGAAGAAAGAACCCAGTAATGTTGATGGAGTAAGGACATTACTGTGTCATTCAAAAATCATCCCTGTGGTTGCCAGACACCAGGGCAATGCATGTAGCCATTGTGAGCTCCGTAGATAAGACCCGCAGTTGGAACATCTAGAAGAGCTTGCTAGGGCCAGGGAAGGGTGGACAGCAGGGTTGGAGCAGCCTGTTTCTAGCCAGCTCCTCTACAGTTTTGAATTTGTTGCCATGTGCTACTTCAAACAATGGGGAATTTTAGAATATACTGAGTGCAACAACGCTATCATTCCTGGTCTCTTTCTCTCTCTTTCTCTCTCAAGGTTTGCTTTTTCTCACTTGAATGATAATTCAAGTCCAAACTCCGATCATTAACAAGAGGCAATATGGGAATAGTGGTTAGGAGCAAGCCACAGGCTTTCTTAGTGATGAAATGCAGGAGGGAGGCTGAAACTGCTGTCTCGGTTTCTTATGCACAAAGCTGAGATATTAGGCCTGTGGTGACTCTCCAGTGGCCGCCCTGAGGGTGACGAGAGTCAGTCTATGGGAAGCATGCAGGTTGATGTTCAGCATCCTGCAAACACTACCAGACACTTTTCATCACTTTGCAGTTCAAGAGTTTTTATAATCTGGTTGCAGGATGGCTCCCCAAGAACATCTGTCTTTGCAGGTTGAACTGTTTGCTTTTCTTTACACACAAACTGTGGGTTTTCCCATTTTGTCTCCATCCATCACAGCCAAACTCCTTCAAAGTCCAGCTCCCATGTGACTTCTCCAAGTAGCTTCTGAGCTGTCATACTGGATGTACCCCTAACCTCTTCTCCACAGCATAGGATTCTCTGGTACCCTAAGAATCTTCCCAATGCTTCATAGTAATGTTAAAAGTAAAACTGTAGACTTCAAATTCAACAGAGTTAAATTAATAAGGAATGGTTTAGAAATCAGACAAGACTCACAGGCAGAATGAAGTCGGGCTGCCACGTGGTTGGGCAACAAAGGAAGGAAAGTGACTGCAAGTAACAGAATGAGGTTTAAATGTGGCAGAATGGGGAAAGCTGACAGCTGCCTTCTTTGATCTGGTTTGCACAAGTGACTGTCCCTGAGTCCCTGAAACTCATCTGCTTGTCACTCATCCCCTGCTACTTGTTCCTGAGGTAATATACATGTAGTTGACACATCTAATTATGGTGCAGTTTGCACCTACAAGGAACCTTTAGACCAAATTTACAATTTATTCAAAGGCACCTTTAGGCCAAACTTAACACTTTGGCAATTCCAGCATTGTACGCCACTGTTTGTGGACTGGGCGTAGATTTCCCCGCTCAGATCCCATGTTCCTGGAGGAAGAAGTATTTTGCTTCCAAATACTTAGAAGAATGTAGGTAGGTATTCACCCAATATTTAAAAACATAAACAAATGAGTCAATGAAGAAACACACAAAGGTGAGAACACTTGATAATATCCCTTCTCTGGCAAACCTGTGAAGCTTTCTCTCATTTTTCTCTTATACCTGGGTAAGACTTAGAAGTGGTCTTGATAATAAATCATGTTTTCCATGTTCTGTAAGTTTTTTGCAGCTCATTGCCCGGGATCATTCAACTCTGTTCATTTTGTGTACTGAACAAAGACCAGAATTTCCCACCAAAATGCTGGTAAATTTCTTTGTGACATTTGAACCTGGTCAGTTACTGGAGAGATCCCACTGTGAAAGGCAGAGATTTTGCTTCTTGTTCCTATAGGTGGCACTAGCTGAGCATGTTAAAATTAGAATGTCGGCCAAAACTAACCTTGTCTGGAAAAAAATGTGAATGTCCTTTTTCTTCACTTTCTTTCTCTCAATCAAGCCTTTAGCTTCATTGTATTTTTCTCATAGAGGGTATCTCCACACAATGTTCTAGAATCTCAGCATTTGGGACACAGAGGCAGGCATATCTGTGAGTCCAAGGCCAGCCTAGTCTACAGGACAAGTTCCAGGACAGCCCGGGCTACATGGAAAAACCCTGTCTTGAAAAACCAAACCAAACCAAAAAAATGAGAATAAAACCAGGTTTGCCGACAAGAGACTATCTTCAGTGTCTGTGGTAATTCCACTTAAAGAAAACCAAATGTTAAACAAAGGCCCCCACATTATTTATAGTGGTTATGACTCTATTATTCTAATCACACTCAGTTAAACACAGAATGCTAATTATTAATACCATTGAGCTATGCTTATTTCAGTATTTCATATTTTATTTTTTTTTTTTGTGTCTAATCACCCTGAAGCCTTTTCATTATACCTGGCATTGCCTCACTTTAATTTTCAATATTATTTTTGTATTTTGAGTGTCAGCTCTTGATATTGTTATGCTTAGGGCAATATTTTGTGTTCAGCAAATAATTTATAGGAAGATTGGAGGTAAGAATCTTGAGCTTTTCCTGTGAGTCCAACATCTAAACAAACCTAGCAGTGAGGTTGGATTTAGTCAGGAAAGTGCTTGCTCATGATTGTGAGGACTGGAACTCTGATGGCCAGAACACTTATTAAAAGCCAGATATGAGGCTGGGGAGATAGATGGCTCAGTGGGTAAGAGCTCTTGCTGCTCTTTCAGAGAAGCTGAGTTCTGTTTCCAGAACCCATTCCAGGTGGTTCACAACAACACATAACTCCAACTCCAAGAGATCCAATGTCTTTTTCTGACCTCTGCAGGCACCCATATGTAACTCCATGCATGTGTACACACACACACACACACACACACACACACACACACACACACACACACACACACACACACACACACAAGGAGAGGATGATCTTTTAAAAATGGAAAAAATCAGGCATGGTGGTAAATGTCTATAATCCCAACAAAGTGGAGATAGATTGCTCCCTAGAAAGCTGTGAGTTAACCAGCCTGGTCTACATGTATGACAAAGTTTCAAGATAGTGAGAAATCTTTCAAGAAAAGGTAGAAGGTACATGAGGTTGTCTTTCAACATCCCACACACCCAGACATATGAACCTGTATTCACAAGAATACACACACACACACACACACACACACACACACACACACACACACACCTTACATAAATAAATAAGCAAACTCAGTGAGACAATAAATAAACCATTACTCTCTATTCCTCTTTTAAAAATATACTCATTCTTTGGGGTTCTTGGGACATATACCTGCATGCACATATTCATGTGTATGCATCATCTAAATGAAAGTGATCAGAGAATTATGTTAAATATATAGAGAGAAGTATAGCCAATATATGGCATATGACATTGATATTTTTTGGGAGCTAAATAACACATTTCTGTGAGCAGGGTAAGTGTTCAAGGAAATGGGAGCTCTATGCTTAGAATTATGTGCTTGAGAAATGTTCTATTTTTGCTCTCTTGCAATTCTTGATAATTTAATATTTTCATTTTTGAGCCTGGCCTTACAAAATATGTGTCTTATCCTGTTTCAGGACTTATTGACTTTAAAAACAAGTTGCAGTGTCAGACTAGAGAATTTAATAGATGTCATTCTCTGTGTGATTGTCTCTGGGGTTTTGAGATTGGATAAAATGGGGATGCAATAAAAACTTTCTGAAAAGGGCCCTTGCACAGGGTCACTTGCCAGTGGATCATGGAGGACTTTCTCTGCACAGGCTCAGTGGAAGGCAACAGAAAATGCACTGCTATCTTTGCTCACAAAATTTTAATGTGCACACTCAGCATGCTCAGGCTGAAGAGTTTTTCATTAAATATTTCTGACACTATTCCAGAAATACTCTTATTGCTTCTCCTTGAATTCGTTTTTAGAGCAGATGTAGTTAGAGTTTCTGGCCTTGCCTAGCCATAAGACTCATAGCAGCAGTCTCATAATTGCACAAAGTCTAATATTAATTGCATGTTGTCTGGCCTATGACTCAGGCTTATTACTTGCTAACTCTAACTCTTAAACTGATTAGCCAGCTGGCTTACTACCTTTTCTCAGAGCAGCATTTTTGTCTTCTTTCCTTCGTGTCTGCCTGATATCTCTCCTCTTCCTCCTCCAAAGTTTGTTTTAGTCTGGTAGCTCTGACCACACTTACTGTCTGCCTTCTAGTGTTGGGCCTCTCAATAGGCCTTTAACAATGATCCTGGGGCCTGGTGTAACTTCCAGAGCCTGGCTCGAGTTTGGCGACTTATCTCTGGCCATGACTTCCACATATGAGTGACTCAGCATAGCCCACCCAAAGACCACCTCTGCCTAATTACTGCTGTCGTAGCACAATCTCATTGGCATTAAACACTCATCCATCTTCCCTCACCCAAGACTCCTGCCTCCCTCTTCCCTAAGTCTATATAATCCCTCTGCCTGATACAATAAAGTGAGATCCTGCTTTGGAAAGACTCCTGGTTTAGTGTGCTTTTCTCTGGTGGCTAGGGGAGGTCTGGGCCATTGATACTATCATGCTCAGCCCCAGGGAGTGGTTGGCTGGACCAGTTCTCCCTCTGCCCTCATCTGCCAGTGAAACTAGCATTCTGGCCAATCAGTATTTTATTAAACCAGTAAGAGGGACAAATATTTACAATGTACAAGAGTACAATCTCACAGGAAGCAGATGTCATACAGAATGTATTTTCTGGAAGGTGAAATACATTTTCTTTCAGTTCTTCTAAGTAAGTCAGTAAGTAAAGATAGAATTAAGTCACTTTTGTATTTGGCCAGGTGCAAGGGCAATGACCTAGTGTTGTATTAGTAACTAGGCTGGATGTTGAAATTTAGAGCTGAAATATATAACTATATTTCCAGTATCCTTCACACACACAGAGGATATTATCAGCTGTTCACTTGTCTGTGCTCATCAGCAGAAAATGTATGATTATGTGCTCATTACATATCTCCTTGGAGTGAGCCTGCTTTCAAATTTTTAAAATTAGATCTGAGGAGAACTATCTGAGCCTGTGATGGCTTTGCTTCCCACTGTGTATCGTAGGTGCCTCTCTGAGTGTATTGTACAGGGTTCCAGACACTCATTTTTTCCAATTATTTAGTATCATCACTTATTTAGTGAGTGTTCCAGAATTTAAAAAAATTACTTATTTGTATTCTGTGTACATTCATGTTTTGCCTCCATATATGTCTGTGTGAGAGTGTCAGATCCCCTGGAACAGGAGCTATAAACAGTTGTGAGCTGCCATATGGGTGCTGGGAATTGAACCCAGGTCCTTTGGAAGAACAACCAGTGCTCTCAACAACTGAGCCTTCTCTCCAGCCACTGTTCCTGGATTTATAATACATATTTAAACAGGGGTCCTTGGAGACAGTACTCATGACACCGTAGACTTGATTCAGCAAGGATTCTGAGATGCCAGAATATTTAATGTGATGGAATTTTTGAATTTAGAATAAAACAGAATGGTATTTAGATTCATATTTGTGTGTGTGTGTATAGAAATATTTATGATTTACACTCTACTTTGGGAAGCGGACAAGCAGCTCACACTTTAAGAGGCCTAAAGACTCCAACATGGCGCTTTCAGGGACGAGAACTATTTACTCGATTGTGAACAATTTCTGGGGGAGAGTCAATCATGAGACTTGTGTGCGACTAGTTGGACTTTATCATAGCAATTTTGTGTCTGGTCCTGGCTCTGAATTACAGGGTGTCCCACTGTGCTCTCCAGCACCCTGGGAAGCTTTCTATCAGATTACAGTCCTTTCTGGTCTTACTTGTTTGTTTCTCTGGCTTCTAGTAGCACTATTTTTCACTTGAGGAAGAATTTTTTTCTTGATACTTGAAGTTGCTATAAAAAAAAAGAAATTAACTTTGCCTCTCTCTCTATAAGTGAGAAAGAGAGGATAAAGCAAGATTGATTCATCCGACACTCCTCATTTCTTTTTGAAAGTTTAATTTATATGTATGAATGTTTGCCTGAATGTATATATGTACATCATGAACATGCAGTATCAATAACGGTCAGAGGAGGGTGTCAAAATCCCCAGAACTTGATTTAAAATGGTTGGAAGCTGCTATGTGAGTGCTCAGAACCAAATCCAGATACTCTGTAAGATCAGCCAGTGTTCTTAACCATTGAGCCATATCTCCAGCATTTCAGAATTTCCTTTATTTGAGAAATCTTGGTTCCTTGTGTGTGTTTGTATCAATTTTGCTCTTTAATAAAGTATCAGCTCTTAAAACTATCAAGAAAGGACCTGGAAACCCAAAAGTCAATAGGATTCAAAGAACTGTCAACACTTACATATAGAGAAATGAACTAGTCTCAGACAACTCAATTGAGCAGGGTTCACATTTGTCTGTGAGGAAAAGCTATTTCAATTGTTTGTCAAGGTGGAAGTCTATAAGCCATTTTATTTGCCATCTTTACAGATACTGTATTATTAAAGTCATTCACCTACTGGGAATATTTTCAAAAAAATTTATTCTCCCATGGGAAATTATGTAAAGTTTAGCATGATACATTTTAAACTACTGAATATTAATGCAACTTTTTCTGACTGATAAGAAAGAGAGAGAATAAACCAAGGGAAGACGTGTCTTATGGCAAAGGAAATGGACATCGGCATTGGCATAGGAAAGTCAAGTCTCCGGGAATATTTAAGGAGTTGGAGAAGGCTATGCCATGTGCACACCTGAAATTTTCTTACAATGATACGTATTTTTCATGACAGGGTTTAAACAGGATGACAGTGAGATGAGGAAAATCAGGACTGTGCACACTGTGAATGTGCAGAAAGGTGCCCATCATGGAAATTGATCATCATGTTTGCATTTGAGAGGAATGAGTTCAGAGCCCCAAATTCTGTTTTGTGACACATCATTATTGAGTGATACAACCTGCCATATATATATAATATAATTTTTGTCTTTTGTTTTTGTTTTGATGGAGGCTCACTGTGTAGCTATGGCTAGCCTATGTATGTTCACTATGTATATCAGAATGCCTTTGAATTCACAGAGCTCTGCCAGCCTCTGCATCTCAAGTGCTGAGGTTAAAGGCATGAACTGCCAGTCCCAGCCAGAAGCTATTTTTTAAATTCATTTTACATACCAATAACAGATTTCCCTTTCTTCTCTCCTTCTGCTCTGCTACCCCTGGCCTAGCCTTCACCTTCCATCCACCCCCATTCTCTCCTAGAAATGGTAAGGCCTCCCATGGGGAATCAGCAAAGCCTGGTTCATTCAGTTGAGGCAGGACCAAACCCCCTTCCCCCTACATCAAGGCTGGGCAAGGCATCTTGCCATAGGGAATGGGCTCCAAAAAGCTGGCTCACATACCAGGGATAGTTGATCCCAAAGCCAGGGGCCCCTTAAATAGATCAAGCTACACAATTGTCTTCCATATGTGGAGGGCCTAGTTTAGACCCATCCAGGCTCCACAGATATTGGTCTAAAGTTCATGGGTTCCCACTTGTAGGGAGATTCTGTTGTTCCATTGTAAATAATTGTCCCCATCTATGAGTTTAATAAAAAGCATGGGTTGGCCAAAGGCAGACAGGAAGTGTGGGCGGGGCTACCAGACTAAGTAGACTCTAGGAACAGGCAGAATAGAGCAGAATGCCAGAGAGAAGCCAGAAGACGCAGAGGACAACTGTGCTGCTCTGAGAAAAGGTACCAAGATGCATGGCTGAAAAGCATAAGAGTCATGGGTTAGATTAAGGGTAAAGAGTTAGCAAGTTATATGCCTGGGCCTTAGGCTGATCAGTGCTTTTTATTAAACCAGGGGGTGGAACAATTATTTACAATGGAACAACATAATCCCCCTAAATCCACTAGCTTGGTTTAGTTGTTTCTTTAGATTTTCCCATCATGATTTTGAGCCCCCCCTTGCTTATATAATCCTTCTTCCCTCTCTTTGAATGGACTTTTAGTGCTGGGCCTGGTGCTTGGCTATAGATCTCTGCATATGCTTCCATCAGTTAGTAGTGAAGGCTCTATGATGACAGAATATTCACCAATCTGATTATAGAGTAGGCCATCTCAGGTACCCTCTTACTATTGACAGTCGTCTAAACTGGGGTCATCCTTGTGGATTCGTAGGTATTTCCCCAGCACCAGCATTCATCTTAACCCCATAACGTCTCCCTCTATAAAAATATCTTTTTCATTGCTCTCCCATTCAGTCCCTGTTCCAGCTCAACCATCCTGTTCTCATCTTCAATCCCCTCCCCTCTACTTCCCCCTCCCTTGCCCCCAGTTTACACATAAGATCTCATCTATTTCTCCTTTTCAGGGCAATTCATGCATCCTTCTCAGGGTCCTACTTGTTAGCTAGCTTCTCTGGACTCAGGCAGAAGTTTTGATTAAGTTGTTGGTAAAATTGAGTGACTACTTTGACTTATCTATGACATGTCATATGTTGAATATCATCATACATTATCACGTGAGAGACCAGTGAATTTGAACATCATGGGATGTGGATTTTTAGTCCTATATTAACAAAAATTTTATGAAACTGATCATAGGCTCTCTGTCTCTCTCTGTGTCTCTGTGTGGCAAACCTAAATATGAAATAATGGGGCTTGTAAGTAGGATGCTTAACTGAGTAAAAGCATGTGTGCACCAGATCTGATGACCTGAGATTCCTTTCAGAACACCCATAGTGCACGGAGAGTGCGGACTCCCACAAACTATCCTCTGATCTACACACATGTACCATGACATCCCCCTACAAATAAATGTAAAAAGAGGAATGTGACAATGTACTATGTTGCATTTTTTTTTTTGAGACAGCATCTTATCATGTAGTTTGTGCTAATTCATGATCCTCCTGTCTCAGCTTCCTAGATGCTATGCTCACAGGCAAGTGCACTGCATTTAGGTAGGGTAATTTTCTATTCCCAGAATCCAGTCTATGTTTGTTCATTGGGGTTCTTGTTAGGAAAAGTCACTAAATTGTTTTGAGGACTGATAGGATTACTCTGATGCTTATATGGATGATAGACTGAATGGAAGCAAAGCAGATGGTAGAGAGACTGCAATGGTAGAAATTACAAAGGCTTGCCCATTAGTGGGACAATAAAGATAAGATATAGATAATCAATGTGAGGAACAGTTAAGAGATAGAATTAAGAGAATTTGGTGGTCACATTAAGAAAGGGAGATATCTGATATAGGAATGCCTTTCTCTATGTTGTGAATATCAATCTTTAAATAAAGGAGCTGTTTTGACCCTTGGTAAATACCATAGTCAGAGATAGGAGCATAGGTAAGTGAAGGAGAGCAGAGTCAGATACAGATGGAGCCAGACACCCAAAGATGAAACATGTAAAGAACACAGGTGAACCACGGGCCATGTGGCAGGCCAGATTAATGGAAATGGGTTGAATTAAGATGAAAGAGCTAGCTAGCAATATGCCTAAGCCATAGGCCAAACAGTATGAAGATAATATAAGTGTCTCTGTACATCTTGGGACTTTGTGATTACTTGTCCAGATAAGTGGTGATGGGTGGGACTGAACCATGCAAGTAGCCAGGCCAGAAAACCTCATTGTAACAGATAAGTATGATGGTATTGTGATTTTTGGCTTGAGGTAATAAGGGATGTACGAAGTTAAATTTACTTGTGGATATGCAAGTTTGAGGTGACCATGAAACATACAGGGAGAATTATCTAAGAAACTGACCATATAAAAGGTCTAGAAAAGAGGCCTGGTATAAAATTACAGAACTTTAAAGTGTGAATTCATAAGTTGGTGCTAGAACCATGAAAATGGAGGACACAGCTCAGGAGAATTTGCCATGTGAGAAGTCCCAGCAAGGGAAGGGAAGGGAAGCCAACATTTAAAGTCAAGGAAGGACAAGTGAGAAGATGTAGGCCAAGGGAGGAAGTGTCTGTGAAAAATGGGATCCACATTGGCACCCAGAGCTTCAGAAAAGTCCACATGGAAAAGGCCAACACGGGCAATATGGCAGCCATGAGCTCTCCGTGGTGACTAGGTCAGTTGCTTCCCCTTTTTGAAAGTTGGAATCCTCAGACATGTGGCTTTTAAATTGTGAACAGTTTTTTAGAGAATAGTCAATCATCAGGCTGTATGTGGTTTGCTGTGAATCTGCTCTGGTAATTTTGTGGCTAGGCCTGTCCATGAGCTTCAGACTGTCCTGCAGTGCTCTCCTATGGAGAGAAGGGGAGAGACAGTGTCTATAATAATCCTTCAATAGACCTGCAGAAAATGAAAAAGAGATGGGGTGCTAGGGTGGGAGGTGACCACTTAAAAGGTCATTATTTTGTTCCCTACCAATTCATACACACAGATTCTGGTTGTAGTCATGGTATTTCTACTTCAAATATTAGCAGGGCTAATTCTCTATATGGCTCCTCATCCTGCCATCAGTGTATGTGTTCATTTGTTTGGTTCAGAATCACTTGCAAGCATTTCATCTCACTGTTGTTTCTCAATTTAGCTTCTTTGGGTGGAACATTTGGCCAAGGACTCATTGCGTAAAGAGAACAGGTCAATTCATTTTGTGTGACCAGGCAGAGCAGAAGCTTGGGAGCTGGCCTCACAGACACTTCACCATGAGCTGTGTGGAGAGCAAGCTGAAAGGAGAGGGGATGGCTCAGCTCAAATCTATCCCCAGGAGGGGAAAAGCAATTCAAAACGAATGCCCTGCTCACGGAGGAACAAGGGTATTGCAGATGTATAATGTTTCTCAATGCGGAGGTCAGAGTTATCCTTCAGAAACAAAATTGCATTCTTTATTCTACCCAGAGGAAAAAAATATTTGTTTCTAGAATATCATCTGAGCCTGAGAAATTAAACCTGGATTGTAAACAGTTTGAGATAAAAATATAAGATATTCCGCCAGTGGAGTTTAGACTCGTAACTTTATGTTTGCAAAGGGGTTCTTTTCATTATAAAGCAATGTAAACAATTTTGCAGGAATTAGCGAAAGAAACGATCTCTAACCCTATTAATGGAGCTACTATCATCTTTTCATGTTCTTCCATGGATTCCTTTATGCACCTGTATTTTACGTAATTAAAAGCATGTGGAATATATCGCTTCATTTTTGGTCTTTTCATCTGACCCATGAGCATTAATTTTAAACTGTGATGGAGTGTTTATAATTATTCTTTAAATGACTGAAAAGTATCTCATGGCACAGATGTGCAATACGTTAATTAAACACTGAGTTTAATTAACGTTAAACAATAAATAATAACGTTAAATAATAAATAATAACAATGTACGTTATCGGACATTGAGTTTGCGTATGATTTATCACTATAATAAATAAAGCTGCATTGGAAAATGCCATGTACTTTACTCTTTCCTACTGGCTCTAGACTAGTCCTCCGGCCTCTGCCTCCTAAGTGGATGACGGGCACATGCCACCTAGCCAGGCTTATTTTCACTGAGTCAAAGGGAATTGTATTTCAGTGAATATGAATTGTCCCCACAAATTAAGATCCAATGCTTGGTCCACAGCAGGAAGCACTATTTTGGTAGATGATGAAAAATTTAGGAGGTGGGTCTTAGATTGAGGAAGTGCTTCACTGGGGCAGAACCTTGCGGGTATTTTGTTTTTGATTTTTCTGCCATCTGACTGCCTTAAATTGAATAGTTGTGCCCTGTATATTGCCACTACCTTATCGTGGACCCAGAACAGGCCGAGTCAGATAACCAAGGACTGAATCCTCAGAAACGATTAGCCAAGACATGTCCTTCCTCCCTTAAGTTATGTCTGCCAATTATTTTGTCACAGTAACAAGAAATTATCTAAGGATGAACATCTAAATTTATTTCCCCCTCCTCATTCCCTCCATTCCCTCATGCACACTTATATATATTGCCCTTTCAAAGGGCTTATCAATTATGATGTCACCAAACAACTGGTTTGGTAATCTAAGATGTCTGAACAGCAGGGAGTGGATTGGGTCTTTCGATGTGGGCAGAGTTGGAAGAGAAGCACGGGCCTGTGCAGGAATCTGCTGCCATAAAATTTAGTGAAGCTCAAAATCTGCTCCCAAACCAAAGCCTTAGGTGGAATTTCAAGTAGAGGCACACGCAGAAATAGAAAAATAAAAAGAAAGGGCCTAAAGTCAGGGGGACACTTAAAGGAGAAAAGAAGCATTGGTGTATAGAAACTAGACAGGGTGTGAATTACATGGCCACGTTAGGCAATGGTTCAGCAATGTGTGTTAGATACAGACTACTCATGTGCAGAATGAAAACTGAACATATCTAGCATGAACACTGGGCAGGACAATTATTGAATTGTACAGGTGTTCTACCACCTGTAGGTTACCCTCTTAGTCTTTTCATGGATTTGTTGCAGTGCAGAATCACCAGGTTCGATTGTTTCTCCCATTTCCAGCAGAGAACACCGAAGTTTGGAAATGACTGGTCAAGTGACTTTTCTGAGGGTCATCACTGTGCTCAGCTCTGGATCTGAGGTTCAAGGCCAAGTAGCCTCACACCTGAGTTCTCCCCGATGGTCTCTGATTTTCTAAGCATTTTCATTTTGTGAATAAAATGAGGGTAAAAGTATGCCTCGTTCTTAATTTAGTGTTTCTTTGCTTTCTAGTCTTCCTTGACACTTGAACATGACACTTTTAATATTAGAATATGGATGGTAACTTCATTTACATATCTGAAAAATTTACCCAGAGATTGGGGGAGGGGGGCATTTTTACATATTACTAAATTCAGGCATCTGTTTTTTTTTTTTTTTCTTTTTTTTTTTTTTTAATTTTGTGATGCTTGGGATACAACATAGGGTCCTGTGTATAGTAAACTAATCAAGAGCTCTGAGACTGAGGTAAGTGCTCAGCCCTCAATTTCTAAATTTAAAAATGTTTTGCCTAGCACTGACACTTCCTAAGTTATGGCTACTTACTTATTGTAAATATTTTCCTTAGTAATAAAGAGACATGATATGGCTTACTATTCCAGTGTATCCGCCATGTTATTCATGGAACTGGTTTTCTCCAAATACAATCATAATAAAAAGTATTGTCTTAGGGGATGTTCTGGATAGTTTTATGTCCACTTGACACAAACTAAAGACATTTGGAAGGAGGGAACCTCAATTGAGAAAATATCTCCATAAGATCTGGCTGTAGGCAGTTTTCTCAATTAGTGATAATTGCAGGGGTGGAGGCCCAGCCCATTGTGGGTAGTGCTGGTCCTTGGCTGGTGGTCCTGGGTTCTATAAGAAATCAGGTTGAGCAAGCCAGTAAGCAGCACCCCTTCATGGCCTCTGTATCAGCTCCTGCCTTCAGTTTCCAGCTCTGTTCCTGTGCTGGCTTCCTTCAATAATGGACAAGTGGAAGTATAAGCCAAACAAACCCTTTGTAAACAATTTCTTTTTGGCCATGATGTTTCATTACAGCAATAGTAACCCTAACTAAGGCAGAAGAGTGAACAGAAGATGAACCTGGATTTTATATGCTTAGCTAATGTTCTAACACATGGTTCTGAGGACCATGCTTCTGTCTTAGGCAGTCTTTGGTTTTGAAATGCAGTGTGAATTTAATTTTTTTTGTTTGTTTTGCACTCAAAATTCTCCTGTCTCAGTCTTGCAAGTTCTAGGATCAGAGGTGCATGCCACTATACCTGGCTATTTTTCACTTTATCAAGACCTTTTTAGTGCAACTCTTGTGTTTGGGTTAACATGGAAAAGACCTTTGATTTCATTTTCTATGTGAGAAGATCTTGGAAGATGTTACCTCTTTTTTTCTAAACCACAAACTGAAATAATCTCATATTGAATGTCTAACTAAGATATTACTGTAGCTCTGGCATCGGGGAAGTGATCACTCTAAAGAGGTAGAGATTTTCCTAGTAGCTTATTCATTTCCTTTCAGTCCCGCCCTCTCTGACTTCTCTGTCTCATATAACTATGTGTGATACGGTCAGGGGAGGTGGACAGATCGCTAAATGGTCAGAGAAACACTTATGAAGTTCATGGCATCTGTTAAAGGGCAACTAAAGTATCAGGATATGAAACAAGATTGTAGAATAATCCCCTACTTTTTGTAGTCTACACCTAGAAAGATCAGTATATTATGAGCAGGTTATTGACCAAAATATAGACTCTGAGGAGGAGTTCTTAGGCAAGCTTAAGATAAGCAAGAGGACAGAGCAAGGACACTAGGGGAAATTAAAGCTCTGAACATCTGTGCCAAACATTAAGTAGAGCCCAAATGCTACCCAGATGCCCATAAGCACTCACATGAGAAGATCATCCAGCTCGGTTCTCACTATCTGATTCATTACATCCATATTTCAACATAAAATCACAAGGCATACTAAAACAAAGGAATTGATCTGAAAACACCAGCATCAGAACCAGATGCAAACATAAAGCAGATTTTGGAATTATTAGACAAAGCATTTTAAATAAGTATAATTATATGTTTTTAAAATCACATTGTGTATTTTACGTGTGTTCGTGTGCACATGGAAGTTGATTCTCTTCTTTCACATGTGCGTCTCAGGGATCAAACTAATGTTCTCGGGCTGGGCAGCAAATGCCCTTACCACTGAGAAATCCGGCCAGTTCCAAATCTAAAAGCTGTCGTATAAAAAGTACAACATGCAAGAGCATATTAGAATATAAACAAGCTGGAAACACAGGATTCAAAAGGAATTTTTAGAAACTGAAACTACTACACCACAAATGAAGAATGCTTTTGATTAATTTCTCAGAAAGGAGGTAAAGAAACCTGTAAGCTAAAGAACCTGGAAATATAGTATCTGTCAATACAAACTTCCCAAATGGATAGGGTCTCTTTTTGTGGTCCTTGCTGTCCTGGAACTCACTTTGTAGACCAGGCTGGTGTGGAACTTACAGATCTGCCTCTGCCTCCTAGTGCTGGGATTTAAAATGTGCATCACCACTACCTGGTGAGAAAAATATTCCAAAGTTGAAACAAACAAATAAGATATTCTAGAATTGAAGGGCAGTTTAGTAGGGTATAATACACGTGTAACTAGAATTTCAGAGAAAGAAAGATAACAGGAGAAATGTTGAAGTCATAAAGGCCAAAACCTGCCTTTTAAAATGAGAGATGATGAAGTACTAATCCAGGAAGTACCAAATAGGTCAAACCCCGACCCAAGAAATTCTCACTTAGGTGTATCTTGTTCAGATTGCAGAGAATCCACAGTGACAAGAATGTCTCCAGAGGGACCAGAACAGCAAAGACAACAATTACACTAGCCTTCACTTCACAAAGCATGTAAGCAAGAAATGGGTGGAAAACAACATTTGAAGGATTGGCCAAAGCACAAACTAACCTAGGTTTCTAGAAACAGCAAAATATTTCTCCAGACAAGCAGAAATATTTCCTATCACCAATAAACCAGAGAAAATTTGCTGCTATAACTTCATTTTTTTTAAGAAATGTTTAAGCAGAAGGAAAATAATAGAGGTTAAGAAAAGCCAAGCACAAAGCCCTAAAAACATGGATCCACATAAAGACTGTGTTTGTGAAAGAGAAAATGGAAATAACATAAAATATTTTTCTTTCTATTTTTTTACTTTGCTGGGCATTATCCCCAGAGTCTTATACTAAGCAAGAACTCTAGCACTGAACTGTGTTCCAAGCCCTCTTCTTTATTTTAAAAAATAGTATTTTACTTAATCTCTGAAAATTCCAAACATTTATAGGATGGATGTTGATCGTACCCATTCATCATAATCTCCCTCTAACTCCCCTTAGGGCTTCACTCTCTAATTTTATCTTCCCCCTTTTGCTATTAATAAATGTGGAGCCCAATTAGTGCTGCCCATGTTTCATGGAGGTGGTCATTCACTGGAGGACGGAACACCTACCAGAATCCATGTTCTCTAAGGGGAGTGACTTCAACTATCCTCCAACAAGGGTGGGTCCTTGGGGCAGTTGGAGGGAGGTAGTAGAGTTCTGACTGCTTTGATTTTATGAATTGATTATGTGCAAAACAGCCAAGCCATGTCTAGACATCAGCATTTCACAGTTCTCCTCCCCATCCTTTGGCTCTTACATTCTTTTGCCCACTGTTTCACTATTGCCTTGAGTCTTGCTTGGGCTGAGATTAATATAGACAGTTGGTTCATCCACAACGGAGCACTGATGGTTTCTTAGACTTTGTACTGTCACCAGTTGTGATTCTCTGCATTGTTACTCACAGCAGAAAGAAGCTCCTTCGTCCAAAGTTGAGAACGACACTAACATATGGGTATGAACATAAATAGTTAGAGGGCAGTTTGACAATGCCAGATAAAAAACAAAAAACCAAAACAAAAACAGCAAAAACCTCAGGGCCATTAGTTAACAGTGGTGCCTATTAGCAAACCAAAGTGTCTGCTGGCTTCCGGGTTCTCTTCACATCTCAAGTATTGGTTGCAGAATCTGGGGCTGGCAGCCTGGCTCTCAGCGGTTCCTTTCCTGTTTCTAAAGGGCTCCAGTTCTTTGGCTTCCCTTCTGCCAGCTTCTCATTCCTGTACAATCCTGCAATTTCAGCCCTCGCTTTCTCTTGTTTCTTGCTTCTCCTCATCCTTTTGCCCATTTCTCTTGGTTCTCTCTCTCAGTCCCCCCTTCTTCCCCTTCTCTTTTTCTCTTCCAACTTTTCTTTCATCTCATGGCCTGGTTCAGTCTGTTGTCTGTGTTTAGTCAAACTATTTTCTCACCCTGCTCTGGACTCTTTCAGATGCCTCTGGCAATACTTTTGCCTCATATCTACGATAAACTTCCTCAAAGCTGGACAGTGGTGTTTCATGCCTTTAATCCCAGCACTCAGGCATATTTCTGAGTCCAAGTCCAGCCTGGAATACTATAGCATACTGTTATACAAGATCTTTTAGCAAAACAAGAGTAGTTTCCCCTCAGTAAGGCCTATGATTTCCCCAGTCTGAGGAATTTTAACCAAGTTTATAATAACAGGTCTGTAATCTCTTCTGGGAGTAGACCTCAAATCCAAATAGAAAGTGGTTGGTTATTCCCATAGCTGTGGTGCCACTATTTCACCAACGTGCACATCCTGCCAGACAGGTTGGTACCGTAGCATGCAAAGTCTGGTGAGAATAAAGCCAATGATGCCTTTTCTCCCTCGGCAGCTAGCATAATACTCTATGCTAACAGGTACTAAACAATGGGCTTTATTGTGACATTTTCATATATGTGCTTAATATTGTGTGTTTTGTTTACTTTTATGTATTTTTAAACTCTTGGTCTGCAGGCTAGAGATAACATGCAGTATTTACTGTTTTGAGTCTGGTTTATTTTACTTAACATAATGATCTCCAGGTCCACTCATTCTCTTGCAAATAAAATCATTTCATTTATCTTTATGCAAATACTTTTGTTCGTCTTTTTTGTCTTGCTAAATTAAATTTTTAAGTTAACAGATCTTTTATTCTCCATGAACAAAGAGAGATGTTTCCAGTAATGACAGTGACAGTTATTAGATGATTATTAGCATATAGTTCTAATCACTGCATGTATTAGGTAATTATTAACAGATAGACAGCTATATCATAAGAGACTAGAGAGAAAATGGGGATGCTGTGTTTTCGGATGCCTGGGTCATATGAGGAGGGGTACTGTGCTGTTTGAGTATAAGTCCAGATTGGTTATGAATGTAATTATCCCTAACCTTGGGGAACAGGCTCTGTTTTTAACCTCCTATTCCCTACAGATCCAAAATGTGCTGGTGTTCAAGTTTATTCTATAAAATACTACAGTGTTTGTACACAATTTATATATATTCTTCCTGTACTTTTATGATCTCTAGATTAATTACAATACCTACCACAATGTAAATGCTGTAGATAATTATATTGTTTGGAGAATAATGACAAGGAACACATCTGTATGTGTTTAGTACAGATACATTCTTAATTTACCTAGTGATATTTGATCCATAGTTGGTTGGCACTATTGACATGTAGCCCAAAGATATGGGGGTTTGACTGTATGTGCACTGCACTAGATAGAGCAGGGCTTCTTAAATGTTTTCTTCTTCTGATTCCTTTTCAACTGAGAAATTTTTATATTACCCTGGGGATATAGGCACATTAAACAAGTACATAAATCAAATATTTACTCATGATAAACTACAAATTATTTTCAAATAATTTTCAGTACATATTAGAATACCATTTTGTGGGAGATTATGTTGTTCCATTGTAAATAACTGTCCCACCCACTGGTTTAATAAAAAGTGCTGATTGGCCAAAGGCAGGCAGGAAGTGTGGGTGGGGCTACCAGACAAGGAGAACTCTGGGAACTGGAAGAACAGAGCAGAATGCCAGAGAGAAGCCAGAGGAAGCAGAGGACAACTATGTTGCTCTAAGAAAAGGTACCGAGCAGCATGGCTGAACAAGATAAGAGTCATGGGTTAGATTAAGGGTACAGAGTTAGCAAGTGATATGCCTGGGCCTTAGGTTGATCAGCCTAAAACTAATTGTAAGCATTTGTGTGTCTCTGCGGGTCTGCGAGTCTGTAGGCCTAAACCTTGAGGATAGGCCCAAAAGTCTGGGCCAGAAACCTCTTACTACATCATTTACTAAATATTAAAGCTAATTTATTTCGTGTTAAGTTGATATGTTTATTTATTTTTACATAAAGAATTATATCTAGGCTGAACATCTGATATTGCAGGATGTGGAATATCTTTATTTTTTCAGAGCTGATCATATTTAAGTTTTATAATTGTCAGCACGGAGAACACTGCTTCACATAAGTATATAGTGAAATGGCAGGAATATGATAAGAGCTTTTTCAGGTTTTATTAGAAGTTTGTCCTAATCCCAGACCACAATTCACTCAATCATGATTTTTGTTGCTGCTGTTGTTTTTGCTTTGAGACAGGGTTTCTGTGTAGATTGAGCTGTCTTGGGCCGACCCTTAACTCTGGTTTATATTCCCAGCGAGTGCTTGCCAGAGATAGATTTTGGTCAGCTTTGAGAGCTTGTGCCTACTTCCTTCCCTAAGCACTGACACCCCATCTGGCATGGGCCCGTGTGCTCAAACAGCAGACTTTAAACTCAACCCTTCTAGCACAGTACAACCCAGAGATATATTAATTTGTTACTTGGATTCTATGATGTGGACCAGTCTTGTCCAGCCTGAGGTCTAGATCTGTAGACCCACAGTCCCACAGTCCCACAGAAACACACAGAGCCTTATATTCAGGTTTGAGAACTTGTCCTGTTAAGGATGCTTATGTGAGTTTGATCATGGGTCAGATTCTGGACATTTTCTAAGTATTTGTTTTCATATGTATATTTCTTGGTACTGTTGATAATATAGGGGTTCATTTATTTTCTTAGTCAAAATACAACTTCTTGTTATTTCCAAATCTCTAATACCCCATTTCTTATATTTTCAGTTATGAGCCTAGCCTTTAATGGCTGAGCCTTCTCTCTACCTCTAAAGCCCCATATCTTTATGGTGATTCAGAAGCAGAAACTACAGTATCAGCTAGTGTAGTGGAAAGCAAGTAGCATCACTTCTTGGCCAGTGCAGAGCTGGGATTCACCTTTGACCACTGAGGCTATAGAATTAGGGCAGCTTAAGATCAGGGTGTACATATGCAGAACCCTGTTCTCTACTTTCTGTTAGCTACAGGATGGAGGACCTGACACTGAGCTTTATCCCTGTGGACAAACTGAGCCTTCCAGAAGTGAACAGGAACAGAGACAAGGGGCTTCTGAGTACGTGCCACACCTCTACGTCAAAGTGATGGTACCTGCTCTCTACTATAAGCCAGGGCTTGTTATCCATGGTCACTGTACCATAACTTAGACTTACTAGTCTGTTTGCATTTTAACACGACTCCTTCTATTTAGTGAATTGAGCAACTGGGTGAATGGAGTCATTCATTAAACAGCAAGCTTTGCTGAGTATGGTGGAACATGCCTGCCATCCCAACACTCTGAGGCAGAGGCTTGAGGATTTCTGCATGTTTGATTCCAGATATGTGAGTCACAGACTAGTCACGACTACATAGTGGGAGCCTTTTCAAAAAACTAAACCACTCCCCGTGCCCCGCACAAACATTGAGAATTGGAAATAAAACAAAACGCCTTCCTCACAAGCCCGATTTACTTTTATTTTTATCAATAGTGTTCTAGATGCCTTTTAGGACCACTTGGAGGTGGTCGGAAGGGACTGTGATATCTCTGAGGAAATCAAGTTTTCTTTTAAGGAAGAAGAAAGCTGTCAGAGGCAGAGATGCTTAGGAGGCTTGGAAGTGCTTGTGATTCAAGTTTGTGTTCTGGGATTTCACAGGAGATTTGAGCAAGAAGTATATGTGCGGTAGACAAGACTGACAGGATTCATGAGCAAGGTGGGCTGGGGCTGCTGTTCCTTAGTGTACACTTGCTTAATATGCACAAAACCCCAGGTTAGACTTCCAGCCTCACAAAACAACCCCAAACCAAGAACAGTGCCTTGAATTGATCTGATTGACAGGAGGCAGCCCACTTGTAATATTTTTACTCTGAGTAGGTGATAGCAGAAATTCTGAGGTTTTAGCTGCTGGGGTAGGAGGGATTTATCTCAGACCAGAGCCAGAGGGTCAATAACTGCATGTAGATAAAGCCAGTGTTTTCACAGATACACCTAGGGTATAACTGGGAACATGGAGAGAGAGTGAGTCTTGGAGGGTTCAGTGGAAAATGAAAAAAATTAAATGCATTTTTATTTTTATTTATGTCTTTGTAATATATTGTGTGCATGTGTCCTTGGAGGCCAGAAGGGGACATCTTTTGGAGTTGGGGTTGCAAATGTTTAAACAATCTGTCTCTATGTAGGGTTACCAACTACATCATCATGATAAAATAACAAGCATTTTTAACTGCCTGGCCATCTTTCCTATCTTGGAAATTGAATTATTTCTGCTGATATCCCCATTAGCTTCTGCAGGATGTGAAGGGCCAGGAGGCCCCTATTCTCTTTTAAGAACAGCTTTGGTGTCTATTTCTGACCATTGTTTTATAATTATTGGTTACCCTAGAAAAGTATTTACATTTTCTCCCCTAAAATTCTGGGGTGTAACTTACTGTGGGCTTCTTGTCCAGCACTGCACAAACGCAGCCATGGAGCCCAGGAAACAGCAATATTGTAGAATAGGGGCCTCTTTTTGCACACTTGGTTAGTTACTTATTTCTCTTTTTGATTGCCTTAATTTTGGAAAACATGAATTTCATTAGTATCTGCTTGAAATAGATCATAGAGGTCAGCTTATTTGTTGTCTGCACCTCCCTGGTTTACCATTCTTGATAATAGAGCTTGCAATCAGTTGAACTCCAGACTACCAAGGTTCTCTGTTTTTATCTCCTACTTTACAAGTTTCCCCATAAGAACACTGTATTTGCTTTTCAGGACTTTGGCTGTATACTTTATTTCCTCTGTGGAAGGACCCAGGTAGAGTTTGAATTACAGTTAATTGATAGAGGCCAAAGAAGAAGATAGAAAATTTTAATTAGTTTTCATGCAAAGTAATGTGTATTAATCTGACTTTCTACACTAGAGACTAGCATATCTTAACTTAAGGTGCACACAGAATGTTCTGTTTAAATACACAGGGTCTAGTTCATTCTCTTGGCTTATTTTCTGTCTAGACAGAGAAGAGAATCAAATCCCTTTTAAATTATAAAATTGTTCTGTGATTAGATATCGTGCTCGTCTCCTGAGGTGTACAGGGCACTTCATAAATTGTTAACGTCTGTTAATACTTGATTTATTCAGGACGTGTGGAGCAGCTATCTCTGGTGGTTTCTTCTGTAGCCCTCAGCCTACCTGCTTCCAGGGCTGTGTGGGGTGAGATCTCATTCAGATTCCCCTGAACTTTAAGCACTTAGGGGTCAGGTCTCTCTGCTTTAGCTATTTCTCCAAGTGCCAGGAGCTCAGATTGGCATGAAATGAGAAAGAAATGTGAAGGTGTCAATGGCCTCATCGCAGCCAACAGCCATTTGGGACAAGTGTGGTTGAGAGAAAGAGAGGTAGCAAACTTTTAAGAAATAGGCCCTGATCTCAGAATGGTAGGGTTTTGTTGTTTGTTTGTTTGTTTGTTTGTTTTTATCCTGAGTTGGTTTCTCATGAAATTGCTCTCTGGCTTTCTGTCTCAGCATGTGATTGTTTTAATATGTGTTGCCATAGAGTATGTCTCCAGTGTGGAGCGGATCATTAGGGTTATCTGATCTAGAACTGGATAGAAGTATCCCCTTTTTAAATAGCATTACCAAGTTACAGGTACTTGCTTGTAGTAATGAAAACTTGAAAAACATGTTCCCCTACCTGGAGTAAGTTTAAACACCTAAATTCCAGTGCTCACAGCCAAACTCCTCTTCAGCCTCACTCTGCTGTTTCTCTCTGGCTTCCTGGGATCGCTTTTGAAACAAACTCCTTGAGCCCATGTCTTTGTGAAGTCCCAGCTTTGGGACAGCTCAAGTGAAGATAAGCAGATTGCTAAATTGCTGGGTTATACCTGCTGGTCTTTAACACTCGCTCACATTTGATTAGCACTTGTGTGACTATTGAATGAATACCTTTAGAGACCCTCCCATGTGCTAGACAAGAGATTTAGATACTGAATGGAACATACAGCATCTATGCACTCATGAACCCTCCACAGGTTTCAGCTAAGTCTTAATACAACCTCTTGTGAGCTACATGTATGTCTACAGTCATGTATAACCAATGTGCTTGACAAATCTAAGCTCTTTAGGGACTTAAACAGTTTTTTCCTCCTAAGCACTGCTCATTTTTTTTCCCTGTGGAAAAGAGCATCTCCTTTACATTTATTTTAAATTTTATAAACCTTTAGGGGCTGGAGAGATGGCTTGGTAGATTCGAGCATGTGGAACTCTTTCTGTGGACCCAAGTTTGGTTACCAACACCCATCCGTAGGTACCTGCACACACATGACATGCACATACACAGCTCACACAACACACACACACACACACACACACACACACAGAAACATTCAGAGAGAGAGAGAGAGAGAGAGAGAGAGAGAGAGAGAGAGAGAGAGAGGGAGGGAGGGAGGGAGGGAAGGGGAGAGAGGGAGAGGAGATTTTTTCAAGAGAGGAGAATTTTTCAAGACTGGGTCCTTCTGTGTAGCCCTGGTTGTTCTAAAGCTCACACTATAGACCAGGCTGGTCTTGAACTCACAGAGATCAATCTGCCTCTGCCTCCTGAGTTGTTATGGGATTAAAGGTGAATGCTACTATAAGCAGCATAAGTAATTTTTTAAGATTAGGCCACTGTTTATGATTAATCATGTCCCAGAATGATGGCTAAGATTTCTTTCTATGCCTTAGCTGTGTGTTGGCAATGCCTGTGGACATTAGGAACCTGAATTTGCTTCTGCAGCCAGAGATTTTGAAGGAATAGAATTGGCCTTGAATCTGGGGATTAAAAACCTCCAGATACCTTACTTACTTAACTTCATTTATTTATTCTGGTATGTATGTATGTATATATGTATGTATGTATGTATGTATGTATGTATGTATGTATGTATGGATGGATGGATGGATGGATTGAGACTGGGTCTTCCCTTGTAGCCCTGGCTGTCCTGGAACTGATTATGAAGACCAGGCTGGCCTTGAACTCACAATAATCTATCTGCTGGCCTCTGTCTCTGGAGTGCTAGAATTAAAGGCATGCACCACTATGCCCATCTCTCCAGGCAATTTTAATACGAAGTCAGGATCAAGTACTTTGCTCTGCATGTCTGGAGGAGAAAGTGGAAACAGTAAGTTTCCTCCAATAAGTTAGTAACTCATTTATCGTCCATTCTCCCCTGGTCATGACTTGCCTCTGTAGTAATACTGAATCATGTTTCTGCTACGCTTACTCACCACCATTGGTCTTCCTTTTTGTCTCCAAATTCAGAGGGGACAGGAATCAACCACCAGGGCCAGTGACATCTAACAGACCCCTAAAAGGATTCTTGTTTGACTCTCAGTTGTCACCTGGAATTTCTTGATAAGCTTGAGGTTCTATCTGCATCTGGTTTCAGTGGCCCTGATTTCTGTGGTCTGTGGATACTGCCAAGTCTGTTCTCTGTGTCCCCAGTCCAAGCTGCCTTCTGATTATCATGCTAGCAGCCCCAGTGTTCAGGCAGAGACCAATGCGTGTGATGTTAATCTCCTTCTGAGAGCTATTTTTAAAAATTACTTATTTATAGAGCATATATCTCTGTGTGTCTGTGTATGTATGTGTGTGTATGTACGAGTGTGTGTGCATGTGTGTGTGTATATGTGTGTGACTGTGTGAGTGTATATGTGTATCTGTGTATATGTGTGTGAGTATGTGTGTCTCTGTGTGTGTGCATTCCAGTGTCACAGTTTGAATGTGGAAATCACAGGACACCTTGTGGGGGTCACTTTTCTACTTCTACCATGTGGGTCTTGGGGACTGAACTCAGATTATAGGATTATAGGCTTTATGGCAGTGCCTTTAACCACTGAGCCATCTTGCTGGCCTCAGGCCTGAGACCCTTTCACCATGCATGCTAATTTATACAGGATTGCCTTAGGCACCTTCTCTACTTTGCTTCAGGAAATAGGGTTGGTTGATTCAGGAAAAAGCTAGCTCTTTCCAAAAGCTCCCGGGGCCTTCCCCACACTGGATTTTCTTTTCTTACTTTTCTGGCCGGGCACACATTGAAGGTTGGTGATCATGGAAGGCAGTTGTGACTCGAATAACTGTTCTAGGTAAACCCTAAGTTAGTTACTGCTGCTAAATTTGAACTTACCATTTATAGTTTCTGGTGCTGTTTGGTGCTAGCTATCAGGATGGAAACGAGTTGTTGCAGGCATAAAAGAAAATCTTCGCCACAGAGCCTCTCACTGTTCTATTTTCTTTCTTTATTTTTTTAATTCTGTCATAAGAGAGAAAGGCATGGAGGTGGCTTGAATGTGTTAGAAACGTGACTTCCTATGCAGATGTATGGGAAGTGAGTCCTTTGGAATGGTTGGGTCACAAGTGTTCTGCATTCATGGATGGATTAACTACATCATGCATTAATGAATCAGTGGATTTATAGTCTTTCAAGAGGTGGCCTTGTTATGAAGTTCTTTCTGGTGCATCTGTTCAGTCTTCCCATATGCTGACCTTCGACCCGTTAGGATGCACCAGGAATTCGGTGTCAGATGCTGGTGTCATGCTCTTTGACCTTCCAGTCTGCAGCATTATGAGCAAACATCCAGTCTTTATAAACTGCTTAGTAGCTAGTCTTGAGCTGAAGCAATGTAAAGCTGAATGAGGCAGAGAATAGGATGCCAGGCTCGTGGTTACCAACCGTCACAGCACTTGCTCATGTAAGAACCGAAAACTCATCCCTACTTCATTTCCACCTTTGCTTCTCTCCTGAGAGTGAACTGATCTGAGGTGAAGCTGCTATTCCTTCCTAACATATCAATTTTTGAAGAAAAATGTTAACGTTTGTATTTAAACAAATATGATTTTTAACACAAGTGAATATAAAATAGTCGAACTGGAAAACAATCATGAAGAAATTTCTGCTTTTGACAGCTTCTATGAGTTCGGCCATTTGCCTGCAATTAATGATTGATTCTATTTATTATTCCCTTTGGTTGCTACATTGAGAAAATTCTAGAAGACACAATTTACAGTATATAAATTTACATCTTCCCTAGTACTAGGAAATGCTTGTTTGTGTGCATCCTGGGAATGCCTCTCACTTCTTCACTACTAGGGACCAGTTAGATGGCTTGGTGGTTTGTAGTATGAGGTTTCTAGCCCTGACTTTCGGGCCTTGCCTCAAGGTTTAGATCCACAGACCCCCAGACACACAGAGACACACAGATGTTTCCAATAGTTTTAGGCTGATTGGCCTCAGGCCCAGGCATACAACTTGCTAACTCTCTACCCTTCATCTAACTCATGTCTCATCCTGTTCAGCCATGGGGCTCAGTACCTTTTCTCATAGCAGCATGGTTGTCCTCTGCTTCTTCGGGCTTCTCTCTGGCATTCTGCTCTGTGCTTCCTGTTCTCAGAGGTTTCTTAGTCTGGTAGCCTTGCCCACACTTCCTGCCTGCCTTTGGCCAATCAGCGCTTTTCATTAAACCAGTGGGTGGGACAATTATTTACAATGTAACAACACAATCTTCCACAGGTAATAGCATTGCCACCAAACCTGACTGTTTGAGGTTGGAAGGAGAGAACTAACTTCTCCAAGCTTTCTGACTGCTTCAAGTTATCCTCTGACCACTACCTTGTGGGTGTTCCTTCCTCTAAATAAATAATGTAAAAATAGCGAAAAATCTCTGTGGTTGGGCTGTTAAGTTGGGGGCAGAGCACTTGCCTAGCATATACAGGGTTGTGGATTCAAATCTCAGTATTGCAAGAGGGGAAAAGGACCAGAGCAGTGTGAAAGGGAATGTGTAGATATTGTAGGTTGTGATTAAGGAACAACTCAGTGGGTACAGGTCTATGACTGAACAAAAGGCGAAAGAATATTTTCAAGTTCCTTGAATCAAGGAGTCCTTTACAGAGAAGCTCCATTTATTTATTTCTGATGAGTTTATGATATAATATTTCACCATAAATTATTTGTGCGTGAGTGATTTATACCTTTGCAGTGGGAAGGGGAAGATGAAGTAGAAGACATACTTATAATCTTGAACTTCTTTATTTGTTTTTGTTTTGTAACATGGACACAAAATTGTATAGCTTTAAGGGAATGCCGTGTAACCCAGCAGTACCTACGGGCAATGAATAATAATCAGATCAAGGTAGTTGGCATATCCTTCTCCTTGAACTGTAATTATTTCTTTGTATCACCCTCAGTATTTTGAAATAAATAATTGTTGTCAACCATAGCTATATTTACTTAAAATATAGCTAAAAATGCACTTTCTTTTTAGGGAGCTTTTGTACAAGATTATCCTTTAAATTAAACTGCCACCATCTGTAGGCGAAGTTTACTTAGAAGGCACCAGTGCAGGATAGATAATTTATTAAAATATAAACCAACACTCACGGTACAGGTAACAGTTTATAGTAGCACCTGAACAGGGACTGGAGTCTGGAATGGTGGACAAGCGATGGATGGATGATGGATTCTGATCCTGTCTCTCCATCAGCCAGCAACCAGGAAGCAGGGCCTCGTGTCCCAGAAGCCCCTTCTCAATGGGGTTGGCCACACCCCCTCCAGGTTGGCCACATCCCCTCCAGGAGCTTGGGACCCTGGATAAGCATTTTAGGACCTTATCAGCTGACACCCGAATCCCACTACATCCATCTTTATGGGTTCCACTGTGCCTTCTTGCAAAAGATCACCCTAGGTGGGCTTGTTGATGGTTGACTTTTCCTCCATGAAGGAGGTGCAGAGACCTTACCATAGTGTTCAGCCACTGCTCTCAACAGATTGCTTATAGTTCTGGCCTACTTGCATATGGCCTCAGGGTCTTCCAGAGGGATGAGAAGAAATGAATATACTCCAACAAAGCAAAAAAACGAAGAGCTGAATAAAACGATGTAAAGACGTAGCAAAGAGATAGAATTGCTGAACCCAACCTTAAATGAAAACGTTAATAAGCCAAATAAAAACTCAACAAATAGAATGGATCGTATGCAAAACAGAACGTTAAATAGAGGAATCACTTATTAAAAAGTCAATGTGGTGAGGTCAGGTGGAGAGGAAAAATGAGTGGTAAGGTTGAGGGGAAATGGAGGAGAAGGGTGATAAGGGGGTTGCTTGGGGGTGCATTTTTGGGGTCAGGTGGAAGCCTGACACGGGAATTTCCCAGAAGTCTATGGGGAGGACCCCAGCTTAGACTCCTGGCAATAGTGGATAAGTAGCCTGAACTGGTTGTAACCAGATTGGTGCTGGCATCATCCAGCAACTGATGGAGGCAGAAGCAGAGACCCACAGCCAGTATTAGGCAGAGCTCAGGAATCCTGTGTGGAGGAGGAAAAAAAAGTGCAGGAGCCAGAGGGGTCAAGGATACTACAGGGTAAGTTGACAGAATCAACTAACCTGGTTTACAGAGACTGAACTAACAACCAGAGAGCCTGCATGCGACAGACCTAGGCGCTCTGCCTGTATGTTACAGTTATGTAGTTTGGTCTTCTTGTGGGACTCCTAACAGTGGGAACAGGGGCTGTCTCCAACTCTTTTGATAGCTTTTGAGACACTAGTTCTCATACTGGGTCACCTTGCCCAGCCTTAATATATGGAGAAATGCTTAGTCTTACTACAACTTGATGTGAAATATTTTGATATCCACGGGAGGCCAGCCATTTCCTGGATGGAAATGAAAGAGGAGGGGCTTGGGGATGGTGGTGGTAATGACAGAGAGGGACAGGAGGGGAAGATGGGGGGAGGCCGAGGCTGGGATGAAAAATAGATTCATGAATAAAAAAAATTTAAACAAGAAAAGAAAAATGAAAAAGGCAATGTGAAATTTTAAAAATAAGTACTAACAGAACATGGTAGAGCTTTGGTATAAAGTCCTAACTTCTTAATTATGGGTGTAGAGGAAAGATAAAAGTGTCATATCAATGTGTAAAGAATATTTTCAATAAACTCATAGAAGAAAAATTTCCAAACCTAGAGAGATATCCATCCAAATAAGAGAGGTCTACAAAACACAAAAAGACTAGAAAAGAAACTTCTCATGACATGTTTATAGTTAAAACACTAACAACCACACAGAACAAAGAAAAGCTACAGAAAGCAGCAAGAGAGGAAGGTCAGGTCACTTCCGAAGAAAGGCCCATCAAAGTAACAACACACCATTTGATAGAAACTTTTAAAGCCTGAAGTGCCTGGAAAGATGTAGTACAAGTTCTGAAAAATCACAAAGGCCAATCCCAACTATTACACCAAACAAAACCGTGTACTAATATTGAAGGAGAAATAAAATCTTTCCATAATAATGGAAGATCATAGGAAGTTATGACCAGCAAGCTAGCTACAGGATACTGGAAAGAATAATTTCAATTGATGAGAAGGATAAAAGCGCCCAATGGGCCCCAAGGAATAAATATCGGACAAGCATGAAGGGGGTATGAGGAAATGAGGAGGTGGCAGAAGGCATAATTGAATAAAAGATTTGTGAAGGAGCTGTATGGAAGTTTATGATCTTCCAATACCTCCATGTTTTGTTTTGTTTTTTGAGACAAAGTTTCTCTGTGTAATATCCCTAGCAGTCACGGAACATGCTTTGTAGACCAGGCTGGCCTTAAACTCACAGAGACCCACCTGCCTCTGACTTCCAAGATTAATGGTGTGCACCACTGTGCTGGTTATTTTGCTGAGTAGTCATGCTCTGAAGTTGCCTTTTAAATGTATAATACTCATAGATTTACATTATTCTCAACTTTGATCAGAAAAGTTTCATTTTGCAGGGAATTAATGCAGCCTGACAACTGACTAAAGTGTACTCTCTAAGTAGCTGTGAGTGCTCAGCTGCCTATGAGTCACCCATGTCAACCTCTCCCTATCTAAGGCTTAGGGCACATCACTGAAGTGGGTGGAGAGAAAGGGAAGAGTGCTATGAAATGCTAAAGCTGCTAAGCAGACATGGCTGTTGCACACTTCAATTCATATCAGCTGTGGTTACCTGTGTAATATCTGCATAAGAGTAAGACAGCAAAAATTCCAGCATCAATTGAAGGGGGGACCCTGAGACTCCACTAGAGGAACTATGGGCAGTTGCCAGCTGCCAGGGAAGCAAGAGTAACTCGCTTTGGGGATGTGGCACTGGTAGGTTGTCCATACTCTAATAGATGGCTCCACAACTGTGCTCATATAGGCAGTACTAGTGGGACTTAGGTTTAAAGATGGGAGGGGGATTGGGTAGGGAGTGGTAGGTAGAGTTGGACGGAGGTAGTGGTGGATGGAAGGGAAAAGATAAAGAAGTGGAAAGCTGTTGAAAAACACCTGCCATTTATATCTGATCACATGCTTACACACACACACACACACACACACACACACACACACACACACACACACACACACACACACACACACACCTTTCCCAATACAAAACAAGAAAGAAATCCAATACCATTATCCGAATTTGAGATTCTGTTTTCCTGTAAACTAAATTTTTGTGGTGCTCTAGTCATTTTCCAGTTCTAATATCTAGCTCGCTCTCTCTCTCCCTCTCTCTATTTCTCTCTCTCTCTCTGTGTGTGTGCACATGTGTGATTTGATTAGACTGGGAAACAAACATCAGAGCTCTTCCTGTTTCCACAGCTCTAGTATTGGAACTATTGGTGTGCAGCACAGTGCTAGAAATCAAAACCATGCTGGTGTGGAAAGCACTGTTGACTGGCACACTCCCAGGCCCTCTATGTCATTCCTGTCATTTTTGACAAAGGATCTCCCTATGCAGCCCATGTTTGCCTTAAGTTTGTTGATGCTGGTTTTGGATTTGAACTTCTTCTGCTCCACCCTCCAGAATGGTGGCTTCGCAGATGTGTGGCTACCACACTCTATTCTCCACTGTTTTCTTGTTTGTTTATTTTTTTGCTTTTTTAGTGCCCATCACCAAGGAGCCATGGAGGTGGGAGAGGAAAACTCTGTCTCTTTGGTGTGTGTGACAGGAGATAGGAATTTACATCCCCAATATCTTAGAGTGATTTTCAAAATATGAATGTTACATATATGTGTGCAGACAAATCAGGAGATAAAGCAAAAAAAAAAAAAAAATAAAGAAAAAGAAAAAAACCCCCCAACATTCAGTGTGCTCATACAACCATCAAATGAGTAGCCGCTTGTCAAAATTGCCACTTATAGTTCCTAATTGCTTTTGATTTATAGCTTAGCATTCTTCTATAGTTTTGTAAAAATGTTTTGATAGTCATTAAGCTTTGATTTAAAATGATATTACTTCCACCTGCATGGAGGCTATTTCCTTCTTGGGAGGCTTGTTAGCAATTACATATGTAAATCTATGCACATTTTTTTGATACATTCTCTTGGGAAAAATTATACCACAACGTTATTAATGTACATGAAAACAACAGTTAAAATTCCCAGAGGATAAATGAGGCATGGAATATCTTTACATATTTTAAGGCATACACCAGTATCACTGTAAGATGGCAGGGATGGGGGAAGAATATTAAAATAATAATTTTCTCTATTAAGCTTTTTAAGGAACATGATCAGTGAGTATCTTTACATTATACTAGAGGAATAATAAGGAGGCATGTTATAGATCCTCCAACAGTGTGCTTGGAGACAGACTGTTCTGTCTGCTATGACGCCTATATAACACACATTTCCATTGTGCAGTGGGATGCATAATACTTTGTTTTCTTGTTTTGAATCAAATATTCACCGTTCATTTTAATCCCCCCTCCTCTTTTGTTTTTGAGACAGGGTTTCTCTGTGTAACCCTCACTGTCTTGGTACTTTCTCTGTTATCCAGGCTGGCCTTGAACTCAGATATCTGCTTGCCTCTGCCTCCCAAGTGCTAGGATTAAAGGCTGCACCACCACAAACTTCTCCAGTTTCTAACACTGTTTTAACTCTTGCTTCTCCTCACCAGACATCACGAGTGGTAACCACACTCTAATCCTGCCTTCCTTCTCTTACCCTTCCACTTCTCCTCCTCCTCCTCCTTCTTCTTGACACAGGCTCTGGAATGTTCTGTGTGCCATTCTGCCTGGCTTACAATCAAACTTTGAAACCTCTTTCATTGTTGGGATGAAAATTATAAAATTTAATCAAATTAATCAAGTATCTTTGACCAGAACTCCTTGGTGAGGCACCTGGACAGGAAAAGATATGGAAGAAAGGACCCAGGAAGAAGAGGAGGTAGAGGATCTGGAGCTTACATGAGGGAGAAAATCCACAATAACTATTCTTCGTGGGGAGATCAAAGAAGACCTGCTGGGCTGGGAAGCTCTGCAGATGGGGTTTCAACAGCAGAGAGGATTCTAATGCAGAACTGGAGTTTAAATACCCTGTGAATGGAACAGCATAGACAAGAAAGCAAGGCATTAGGACAGTTAAAAAAAACTTGATGCATGCTATGCATGTTTTGTGTTTGTTTTTAGTAGGTAATGATGTTAGTACAACAATGTTAGCTTAAGAAGCATTGATTTAGCCAAACCCCATCTGCGCAGACTTTAGTTCAGTTTAGCTGAAGGTTCCCAGAATAGCCAGTAGGTAGCAGAGAGAAGAATCTGAGTCCTGTTTTTCTACAGTATCATTTTTATTGCACTAAATGCAATCACATGCTTTGATTTTTCTAAGCTGTTTACATGTTGTAATTGCCTTAATTATTCTTGCCCCGTTATCTGTTTGGATACAGAAGTGACAACTCTAATTCTGTAATTCTCCCATCACTTGGAAGGCTGCTGCTGTTCCAGAAGGCAATGGGAGACACTAGCAACTCACTTTTATGTTCTTAATATTTCCAAATATCTCCAGTGGTGCATATTTGTTTGAAGGAGGATGTTTAAAATAGAGCAGAGTGTCTTCTTCAGTAGGAGTATATGGCAGCTCTCAGAATCTGTCTGCTTATATTTTCTAGGGAGCTCTGTAAATCAGTCACAGTGACTAGACAGGAAAGGACCTTCTATACTCTATAAAATTGTGTTGCACAGAGATGGGGCATGGCTGTTATCCAGGCTGGCCTTGAACTTTATCTGTTTTAAATAGATAAAGATTGAATCCTTTGTTTGAATAATAGGAGATGCATATGATGGCACACGTCTATAGTTCTGGTACTTGAGAGGCAGAGGCAGTAGGATCAGGAGTTGAAGGCCAAATCTCTTCCTTAAACACTTAAAAACCAGGCATAAGAGATAGCTCAGTGATTAAGAGGACTTGGTTTTTCAAGACAAGGTTTCTTTGTGTAGTCTTGTAGCTTACTGTGTAGACCAGGTTGGCCTTGAGTTAGAGATCTGCCTGCTTTTGCCTTCTGAGTGCTGGGATTAAAGGCCCCTTCCCCTTGCTTTAGTAGAAGATCTCTTAGTTGGGTAACAGTGTTCATGAGGATGCTAACAGCCATCTTTAATTCCACTTCCTGGACCTCATGCCCTCTGCTGGCCTCTGGAGGGCACTGCATGCATGTGGTGCACAGACACATATTCAGACAAAACACCTATATACCTAAGAGTATAACTTTAAAATTTATGGGAACTATTTGTGTCTTCATATGTATTTATTTTGTGTGTGTGGGTGCAGATCACTGAATACATATGGAAGAATAGTGGCCATGAGTTCACTTCCTTCCATCATTTGGATCCTGGGGATTGAACTCAGGTTAATGGTGGCAATCCAGTTTACATGCTGTGCTATCTTACCTGCCCTGAGAAAAAATTTTAACTAGTATGTACAAATAGATATTTACTTAATATTTATTTATAGTTGTAGTTTGAAGTTTCTGTCTCATCAGAAACTCTCAAATACCCAGCATCTGCTTCCCAAATAATGGACTTGGAGGCTCAATTTTATAGTTAATGCTGGGCCAGTAGTTCAAGCATATTACTATCTAGCTCTTACACTCAAATGAACACATAATTCTTATCTATGTATGTGCTTGGTAACTTCTCAGTCCAGCATTCTCATCTCGCTTCCTCTGCATCTGGCTGTCATCTCCTCTCTGTCTTTCCTCTTCTCAGAATTCTCCTATTTTAGTCACCCCACCTATACTTCCTGCCTGCCTACTGGCCAATCAGTGTTTATTAAAGCAATACCAGTGATACATCTTTACAGTATACAAGAGCATTCATTATCCACCAATTGTAAATAACATGGTAAAATATGCTTGACACAACCTCATGTTATTAACTAGAATTGAGCTAAGTGAAAATGCAAGTTGATGTAGAGAAGACTTAAATACATAGTAGTGTAAGTGGTACTAGAAGTTGACCACATCTGTAACAGTGATGTACAGCACTGTGCACATGTAACTATGACATGAGCAGTTCTAGTGAACACAACCTGAGGGTACTTCAAGGAGCCCTGTATAGCTTATAACCCAAGTAAGTTTGTGTCATACTCAACTCTCCCACCTGCTTACACCAGGACTGTCATCTTGGCCCTCCAGAGGTAGGAACCATGGCCCAGTTGTTTTCTCAGGAGGCTTCAAGACTCTCCTTTAAGTCTTGTGTGGCATCAGTGTGATTGTTATCCTGTTAACCTCCTCATGGGAAGTACCTTTTATGCTGGATCTCAGGTAAAGAGGTAATAGCTGAGGTGTCCTCCTGGTCTCCCATGATCCTCTGAGTAGATAAGTCTGTTACCTTCTCTTCAGCCCTGTCTACTGTAGCTAGTATTACTTGATCCAGCCTGAGTTGTGAATCAGAGGGAATTAACTGTCCAGCTGCAACTCCTAGTGGGATGATTCCTAAAGAGGTAGATGATTAGATCAACAATCACACCTTCTCTGTGTACACACACGTGCACACACACACACACACACACACACACACACACACACACACACACACACACACACACACACACACCCCACTACATCTTTAATCCAGGTCCTTTTCTCTTCTGAAAGGACCCATAATACTTTCCTTTCCTAAGTTAATTTAACTATCCTGGATGCTGGGAGAGATGCTGTGTGTCTTTGTCCTGCCCTGTTGGACTTTTTTTTTTTTTTTTTTTTTTGCTTTTCTTCTTTTCTCTTCATGCTTTGGGTACCAGATGCAGTGTAGGGCTGTGGCTCAGCTAAACACCCTGTTACCAGCTCTCTATAGATATGACCAAAATACTCAAAAGAACAACTTAGAGGGAAGGAACCACTTGGTCAATGTTTTCAGAGGTTCTATCCACAGTAATTTGGCTCTGTTGATTCTAGACACTTGGTGAGACAGAACATAATGATGGACAGGGCACTCTGGATACAAGGCAACTTTTTATTGCCTAAATACTTTAGATGCATTGTTGGTTTAATCCATGGATGCAGAGCTCATGGATAATTAATTCCAATTGTACACTAACTAACACCAGTTTCTTGTTGACGGTCACTTTTGATCCTGTTTTGCAAAGGCAAATCATATCCTTGTAGATATGAAAACCCTTCATTCATTAGTTTGTAAGAAAAAGCTTTTGCTCATGCAGTATGATGTCACCCTAGTGACATGGGTGCCATACACATAACATCAACATTAGCTACTTATTACTTCTTCTGCCTGCATCTCCACACTGAAGTGTAGGCTTTCTGAAGACAATGCTTTTGCCTGGCTTACAGGCTAAAGCTAGGACAGTGTCTTACTCATTATATTGAGGTATTCACTTTTTGGCAAGGTGATGAATGGAGGAACATTGTGGACAGAGTAAGCAACAGAAGCTTTGGTGAAGCTGTGCTGTGGGGATTGTGTCCCTCATTCTATGCTTGTGAATATAGATATCTAGAGCAGCCCACATGTTCTGTTATAAAAATGCCTCTTACAAAGCATGTCAGCTTTGGAACTGCAGGGCAGAGTGGGTGTTAATATGGCTGGACAGCAACACAAAGCTCACAATTGCTCATTTTTCAAGGGCAGTTGCAAAGCCCAGCAGAAGCACTCACTCAAGTTCCCCTTTATGGCATGGGAAGATGCCTGTGACCATTGTTGACATGATACAGCAATCAAATTATAGGTTTCTCTAGGAAACTCAGCTCATGAACTTGGACCACAGTGTTCTAGCTGCTCAGCCAGGATGGACTTACTCATCAGCTACTTAAGGAACCATCAACGTACTCAGTCTATGTAATGGCTTCAGTGCAAAGGAAATGTGCTCATTTGGAGTATTTCATTAATTTGTACTGTTTTTTGAGGGTCTATACTTGGGTGCAATTTATTTTACTTTGGGATGAAAATCTGTGTAGGTATGAAAGATATCTTCAACAATATCATCTTAGATACATTCTTTATGCATCTGACATTTTTATGCATCTAGAATTTTTAAAAATGAGACCTGAAAATTTGAGTTAGAAATTGGACTTTGGCATCTAACCAAGGGTCCAAGAAACTCAACTGGAGACAAGCATAAATTCTAAATTACGTCAGTGATAAATCTTTAGAAATTCATGGGCTTCATTCCTGAGTCTGCAATCAGGTCTTTAAATATGACAGAGCTGGAAAACATGAATCCAGCTCATCTCAGGAATCAGCAGCATGTGTGGAAGCTGGAAGGATCAATGCTGCTTGAAATGAGATGTCATAAATCAAGCATGATACAATATTAATGCAATCTTCTTTTGGGCTAGAGAGGTCATTTGTGAATAGTGACAGCAAGTGGCCACCAGCAAAACACCTTCCTTTCAGGGAAAAGCAGCTTTATGTTCAGACTTGTGACCCTGCACCCAGGAAGCAAGTCTGTAAATGACCTTGTCCCTCCTTACACTGCAGAACCAGGAAGAGGCTTTTAAGCAGGTAGGACAACAGCAACATGGTGCTGTCAGGTCTTGACTGAGCACTTAAGTCCTTCAGTGCTCTGTGTGGTAATTTGAATGTACCACGCCCCCCATTAGCTAATAGGTGTGGGGATATAATAAAACATTCAGAGATATGAGAGGGTTCTACCCACAATCAGCTTAGGAGGATCAGACAGTGGTAACCCACACCTATAATCCCAGGAATATCCTGGGAGTGATTACCTACGCCCTTAATCCAATCTGAGCTCCTGGTCATTTAGTTTAAAGAAGGAGTTCCAGGCTCTCAGGCAGGCAGTGGTGGGGCCACACCTTAACTGAGCAGAGAAATATTTAAGGCAGGCATTAGAAAGACAGAACAGGCAGAAGAAGCCAGGAGGAGCGAGGCTGAGGAAGCTGGAAGACAACTGGGTGAAATCTGACTATGTTGTTTACTCTTTCTAATATCTCCGTCTTTTCCAGAGATCTGGCCCTGAGTTTCCTTTATTCTTGCAACAAATAGGAGGTGGTATTATTAGGAGGTGTGGCTTTGTTGGATTAGGTGTGGCCTTGTAAGACGAACTTTGTCACCATGGGGGTGGGCTTTGACGTCTCTTTTGCTCAAGCTTTCCTCAGTGTGACTTTCAGACCATCTTCCGTTGCCTCAAGGTGCAAGGGCACTCGGCTACTTCTCCAACACCATGTCTGCCTGCCTGTTACCATGTTGCACCATGATGATAATGAACTGAACATCTGAAACTGTAAGCTAGCCCCAATTAAATGTTTTCCTTAGTAAGAATTACTCTGTTTATGATGCCTCCTCACAGTAACAGAAACCCCGAGTAAGATACTCTGTCTTGAAAAGGAGCTAGCAAGGTGTCTAAGAGTCCTGATTTTCTTATTCAAAGTCCAGGAAGGCTGAGCGTAGTAAACCATGAATTTGTTAGAAAGATTACATGGAGTGCTTCTTTCTAAGTCTATAGCCCCGAACACTCAGCAAATTTTGGGACGTCAGCCATTCTTTTCTTATTTGTGAATGAACATAACATGGTCTGGTCTAGCCAGTTGCTCATATTTGTATCTTTCATTTTCCACTTAGCCTTTTAATTCAAAGGCCATTGAGATTATTGGCACCTTTCAAGAAAATAAGACTCACAGGTCCAGCATAAACATGAATAAGGAGTAAATAATCTTGAAAAACATACTCTAGAACATATATTGAGAACTAATTAACCACAAAGCATATTACTTTCTAGTACTGGTAAACATTAAATTTAGCTGTAGATAATAGAGAAGCTTCATTTAACTGTGGTTTAAAATGATTAAGTTTGTGTGTTTTATACTAGAGGAACTGAGCATGCCTGAAACTTATTGATTATCAGCAACTCAAGCAGCTTCTACCTTGTGGCTATGCTGTCCCATAGTTTGAGGTGGCTTCTCAAGCTCCAGCCTTTATGTTCACATTTTAGCAAGCAGAAATGAGGAAAAGACAAATGGATAGGCATCGTCCCAGAAGCTTTACATCAAACTTAGTCTTCAGTTCATTTCCATGAACTTTGTCATGTGACTATGCTAAGACTTAGTTCTGGCTGGAAAATATAGTATTTTAGAAGGTTCAGCTAAAAATGGAGGATTAACAACAAAATCAACAATCACAAACCGCCAAAGACAAAAATCCATCCTGGCCTTGGAAGCCACAGCTTTGCACATATGAGGTGAGTTCTATCTCACTGTTACATGCCCTGTCCTACAGTAGGAGATTCTTAGACTAAGGACATGAGGAAGTGGATGCTGGTCTGACTCTATCTCATCCTTTCTTCTGTAGTGGATACAGTCAGCTGCATGGGACAACATTTCTGAGGAGTGTTTCCCGACAGTGATAAAGAATGGGTGCCTATGTTTTCCAACAGAGGGTCACACTACTTTTCTTTTATAGATTAGAAACTTGAAATTTAGAGACACGAAGCACTTGCTCTAAGATCACACAGCTTTAGGTTATAGACTTGAGTTGTTCAGTAGCGATGTCTGTTATGACTTTTGGTTGATTTTTAAATATCAGCTTCAAATAAAGGCACCTAGTCCTGTTTTATAGAGAAGATTTCTGAAGGGATGTGTATCTATGTAAATATCTAAAATGTGAACCCATTCATAAGAATCTTAAGATGTCAAGTATCACAGTAATGCATGCCATAGAACAGAGGACAGCTATTCAGTTGAAGACACTCATTGGTTCTGTTAGGCATTTTATATCAACTGTCAATTGCCATGAAACAGTGAAAAGTAAGGATGGATCCTACTGCTCCAGTTTCCAAGGACCTGGATCTCTTACATGTTTGTACGTGTCAGGAGCTTGGCTCCTTGGATACTAATGGTATAACTCACACAGCAGCATTTTTTTTTTGTTGTTGTTGATGACAGGAACCCAAAAGGCTGTCCAGGTGTCTTTCCTGGTGTACATGGTCTCTCCCACAGAAGGTTACACCATGTATAGAAAGAGTTTACAAAAAGCAGAGTAAGATTCTGCCAGGTTCTTGAGTGTCTAGACCTGGTATCATTTCTGCTGCTCTCTGCTGGCAAGAAAAAGTCTCATCTAACTTTGATTCAAGAAGAGACAAAGCTGTTGCTCCTTGGTGGGAGAAGAGCTTGTGGTCATCATTTATCTGTGACAACCACGATCTGAAGTTAACTACCTCTCAAAGATATGTTTTGAGCACCATCACAAATGTAGGAAATCATAAGAAGATGGGGTACTGCACAGGCCAGCAGGGGTCACTGACATTCCAGAAACAGATCAGGGGCACAGGATGAGGTATAGTACTCTGGAAGCACTTTTGCAGGTGTGATATTTTTGTGAAACACATTAAGCTATTATGATAATGTGATGATTGTTGAGGCTGACAGGATGGACAGAGATCCTGGGAAGCAGTTTAAAAAGCAGCAGCTTGAGACACACAGATAATATACTCCAACGATGGACCTTTTCTGTACTTTCATACTACACACAACAGTGCTCACCCCTCTCTCCATCTACACCCCCTAGAGAGATGGCTGCTTCCTTTTGTATCAGTATTCATTCTCTCAGACTGTCATGTATGCAGTCTCCTTTGGTGCCTCCTATGCTCATGGCTATTACACACCCATGAGGTTGTAGTTGTGGAGAATGGATGTATCGATGTGTATAAGCATGCTGTGTGCAAAAGTATGCAAGGAGGAGTGTGTGAGCTCATGTGACTGTGCAAGTGTGTGCTGTGAGCATGTGAATGAAGGCAAGTGTGTGAAGACAGACACAAACATGCCTGGCAAAGGGAAAATGGTAATGGCCTCCTATTCAGTGTAACTTGGTGAAGATCCACCAGCGCTTGGAACCTCCCTCACTCCAAAGCTTTAGCTCCTTCTACTGATTTTGCTGTTGGCAAATCACATTCCTTTTGAGTGGTTGCAATCAAGGACAGAACGTGACCAAGGCAAGGTTGACCAAACCTGAAGAATCAGGGGCCATGTTTCAGGGAATAGAGACACTGACAAATCAGGGATGGGTTACTGATTAACAAAGCAGGAGATAGGACTTTAGCCTTCACCTCCTTTCTCCGGGCAACAGCAGTGGACATCTCCAAAGATAGACCTTTGTAGTGCTTTGAGAACTGTCATTTTCCTCCTGGTACTTTCAAGAGTATGTTCTTTCCAAGTTCAGATACCAACCATACCTTTCTGTTTTCTAAGTAACTAATGTACTCTCACAGATCTTAGAACTGGAGTGAGCACAAGTATGATGGTTTGAAAGAAAATGGTCCCCAGATGGAGGGGCAGTATTAGGGGGTGTGGCTTTGTTGGAGGAAGTGTGTCACTGTGGAGGCAGACTTTGAGGTCTCATATGCTCAAGCCACACTCAGCATTCAGATGACTTCCTATTGCTTAAGTCAGATGTAGAACTCTCAGCTCCTTTTCTAGCACCATGTTTGACTGCATGCTGCCTTGCCTTCTGCCATGATGCTAAAGGACTAAACCTCTGAACTATAAACAAGTTACCACAGTTAACTCCAACAATGGTTATGGTGTCTCTTACAGCAATAGAAACCTTAACTAAGACAGAAATTGGTACCCTTTTGGGGTATTGCTGTGATAGACCTGACCATGCGTTTCTTGGAAGGGATATGGACCTTGGGGCTATGGATTAAAAATGCAGTTGAATGTTTTAAGTGCTGCTTAATGGGACATCCTAGTAGTAGCACAGAATACAGTGGTGCTGAGTGTGATTTTAAAGGATCAAGAGGTCTTAGAGGAGAAAAAAATGTTAGTTTATGGCCTAGACACCAGTCTTGTGATATTTTGGTAAATAATGTGGCTGCCATTTGACCTTTTCCAAAGAGTCTGCCTGAGGTTAAAGAAAAGAGTTTTGGATTAATTCCACTGACCAAGAAAACCTCAAAACAACCTAGTATAGACTCTTTAATGTGATTATTAGTGATAACTTTAATGAAGATTTATAATGGAAAGGAGCAAACTGAACAGAGTAAATTACAAAATATAAAATTTGAGGAGAAAGGTAGCATCAGGCCGTGGAATGGAGCTGAATCCCGTGTTCAAGTAGATGAACAGGTTAGGACATGGAATGAGGAGACTGGTGATCTCAGGACAAGATCCCACCCAGCTAAGTTTATAACCTGTGAAAGGAAACTAAAGAAAAGCTAGAGCTGAATGTAGTGGCATATACCTTTAAGCCCAGCACTTGGAAGGCAGAAGCTGGATAATATCCGAGTTTGAGGCCAGCCTGGTCTACAGAGCAAGTTCCAGAACAGCCACACTTACTCAGTGAAGAAAATCATCAAAATAAGAAAGTTGTTGAAAGATGTAATTGGACAAGGGGACCGCATTCCAGTCCCAATAAGCAGAAGAACTTGGCAGCTATGGCCACATGTTCTGGAGTTAAGGATAGAAGAAGAGGGCAATGGAATTTGACTTCATGACTCAGTAAAGCTCCCGAAGCCAGGCATGTGTCAGGGGTGTCACTGAGTGGAGGCCTAGAGAGGAAATTGTATGAAGCTATGAAGCTGATATGTGGATTGCCTTGGAGATCCCGAAATGTTGGAGATGGCAGAGCAGTAGGAAACCTACTGATGGGATGTGCTAGCAGGGAGTGGAATCAGCTCAGGAGAGAGAAGTTGCAGTCTACAAAACTGAAAGGAGTTGAAGATCCTAAGAGCATTTTGACACCAGACATGGAGATGCAGAGTTTGGAGTTTTCTCTGTTGGTTTTGCTTTAATTCAGTATTTTCTCACTCTGCTTCCTTCCCTACATTTTGAAATGGTAATGTATATCCTGTGCCATTATATGTTGGAAGTATGTGATCTGCTTCAGTTAAGGGATTGCATGACTCTCAAAAGAGGCATTGAACTTATAGATTTTTAAATAAGTTTGAGACTACTATAGACTATGGAGACTTTTGAAGTTAAACTGAATACACTTTTCCATTATGATGTGACTACAGGCCTTTAGGGGAACAAGGAGTAGAATGTGGTGATTTGGAAGAAAATGGACCCCAAAGGGAGTGGCACTATTAGGAGATGTGGCTTTGTTGGAGTCAGTATGGTCTTCTTGGAAGAAGTGTGTCACTGTGGAGGTGGGCTTTGAGGTCTCATATATGATGTAAAGTAAAGATGTAAGAAGTCTCTGCCCCTTCTCCAGCATCATATCTACCGGAATGCTGCCTTGCTTCTCGCCATGATGATAATGTAGTAAACTTCTAGACTGTAAGCAAGCCACCATAATTAAATGTTCCCCTTTATCATCCTTTATAAGAATTGCCTTGGTCATGGTGCTTCTACAGCAATAGAAACTCCAAGACAGCAAGTGTCTGTATTTACCACTATGTTCTCATTCCCTCCCCTTTCCTTCCTGTCTTTCCAACACTTCCACGAACAGGATGAGATTCTTCTCTCAGCTGCCTGCAAAATTAATTTTCTCTTTCTTCTACTTTAAGCTCTGTTTATATGGATTTGTTTTAAATTTGTGTTGATTGGTTGTCCTCCACTGAAGGAAGCAGGAAAAAAAGGAATTCAAGGGACACTTTCCAATATGCATCTTATTTAGGGAGGGAGATTAGGGAGGAGGAATAATCTTATAAGTCAGTTGGCTAATGGTAACTTAAAAATATATAGCAAGCATAATTGTGCCAACCATTCTTCTAAAGGACATATGCAGGTCACTCACATATCAGAGGAAAACCAGTCTAGGACTGTGTTTTCCATGTTTGCATCCATTGGAACTAATGGATCAAGGTTGAAACCCAGACTTTTGTCACTATGTGATGTAATTATGTCAGGTGTCAGCACCCATATAACAGTATTATTCCATTTTCATTATCTTTTAGCTTCTGGCTTTTTATTTGCATCATCTCCTGAGAGGTTGAACATCAATTTTAAGTCTAGCTAGGATACTCCTGGATGTTGTATTCTGGGACAGTAAGAATGAAGGCCACTCACTTATTAGCACACATACTTATGACCTAATTTGTTACAGAAACATTTCCATGACAGTGAAGCCAAACTACCATAGACAAAGTGAGGGTGATCCTTTCTTCCTTATAGTGTCATGAACACTCTGTGGGGTTGTAATACAGTTGTTACTATTAGCAATTTGACTCCCAGACCCAGATCTTATAAATGAGGGAACCCAGCACTTCGGTGGAGGTGATTTATGCAGGAAACTACGACTGGGAGAAAGAAGAAAGTGTAGTTGGACTGAATAGAGCTGCAAGCACAGTTGGGCACACACATTTCCTCTCTCATCTCTCTTATACTTGATGCTGTAGATGTCCATAACCTTAGTACTTATTTTTTGTCCCCCAAATCACCACCATTGTCACTACTACCCATATGATCTGTAAGGTAAGAAGAATCTACAATTTTCTAACTCACCTTTTACTCAACGAGAAAAGCACTAGAAAATATTTACAAATTTACATAAAAAGGACAAGCAAAAATATGTTGATTCAGTCAAATACAAGATAAAGATACATGGTTTTCAGATGACTTATAAACTAGAAGGTGACTATAAATGGCTAACTTTCAAAGATGGAATGAGACATGAACACTAAAATATGTCTAAGGAGTGTAAAGTTTATGAAATAGAAAAAAAAAACAAGGGTTCAATACAGCTATAAGCCAACTCTTAAAAAAATAAACAGAAAGGTCTGCCCTGTCTTTCTCTGTATGTGTACTGGGAGGGGGCTAATATTAAAGTCTAAAAATCAATTCCAAACACATAAAAATATATTATACCACTGCTGCTCTTGTAGTGCAGTTTCTTTACCTTATGAAGATGCATGGTGAAGCTTGATTTCTCAATGCTGAGGTGGGAAGGTCTTTAAGAAAAGTGACTGGTTCCTTAGGAGGGGTATCTGTCGCTTATACCTCACTGTGATTGCTGGTTGGAATTGACAGTTTAATATAATCTAGAAATCACCTAAGAAAAAAGTCTCAATGAAGAATTGTCTAGATTGGGCTGGCCTGTGGATGCCTGTGATAGAGCTTCACTGGGCTAGTTAGGGTGGGATGAGCCACTTTGACTGGGCTAGTTAGGGTGGGATGGGCCACTTTGACTGTGAGCAGCACCATTTCATGGGCTGGGCCATGGACTATGTGAGTGGGGAAAGTCTGCTGATTACTACAATGTATGTGTTCTTTCTCTCTCTGCTCATCACTGTGGATTCCCACCTTCTAATTTAATCTCATTGTAAGTTCTGCCCTTTCTATTTTTTAGGATTTTTGTAAATATACTTCCACTGGAGCTTAGGAAGTGGGACCATTATGGTTCAGACCTATATTTTCCCTTAAAGATCATCTTGTGAAGGTATGGGTTCCACACGACAGTGCTGAGAGGTGCCTGATTCTATCATGAAGACTCTCATCTCATGAATGAATTCACACATATCATGCTAGATTTTAGGGAAGGGACTTTTCCACAAAAGCCAACTCTCTCTTTTTCTGTTTCCTGGTGCCAAGACTGTGTGCTTTTGGCACATTGTTGCACGAATAAATGAGACTCAGGGATAGATCTCTGAGAAAGTCATAGATATTAGAGAGAGTGAACACCACAGTCAGATCTTACCCAGCTGTTTTCCAGCTTCCTCAGCCTGGCTTCCCTTGGCTTCCTCGGCCTCTATGCCTGCCTTAAATACTCTCTTGGTAAATTAAGGCCTGGCCCCATCACTGCCTGCTTGGATTCCTTCTGTAATCTAAAATGACCTTGACTCAGTTGGGATTAAGGGTGTAGGTCACCACTCCCAGGATACTCCCTGTGCTGAGATTAAAGGTGTGAATCACCACTCTCTGATTCTCCTAGACTGACTGTGGTTAGATCTCTGGAACTTCTGGAGCTTTTATTAAATCCCCACATAGACTGTGGGTAGATTCCCTCTGATATCTCTGAAACTTCTGAAACTTTTATTGAGTCCCCACAGCAAATGACTGTCTTTCCTCTGTAACCCAGCAACCTGATCAAGCATCTGCAAGGGTGAAATGTTACAAATAGGTTTCTGGCCCAGGCAGCCAGAGGTCCAGACCCACATCCCTGCAGTCCCAGACCCCTTAGCTGCCTACTGCTGCTTAGGCACCCAAAAAGTGATTCAGATGCTTATATTAACTTCATGCTGTTTGGCCTATGGCTCAGGCACATTGCTAGCTAGCTCCTTCATTTTAACTCAACCCATTTTCATTAATCTGTCTGCCACATGGTCCGTGGCTCACCTGTGTTCCTTACATGTTTCTTCTTTGGGCGTCTGGCTTGATTTGATCTGACTCTGCCCTCCTTCTCCTAGCTATTCTGATTCCCCACCTACTTCTTCTGTGGTGCCTGCCATGGCCAAAACAGTCCTTTATTTAAAGATTGATATGCACAGCATACAGAAAGACATTCCCACATCAGTGAAACATATAGATCTTTTCTCTTCCAAGTTGATTATTTCAGGCATTTTGTCATAGTGACAGGAAGCTTACTAACACAGGAGCACATGATAATCACTAAAGATCATCCCTAATGGAATGTAATATCTGGAATAATGAAATCTTGAAAGACCCAATCTCTAAAGTCCATGATGCAGAAAGGTAGAAATGTCAATGCTGATGTCTTAAAATCTAAAATCTTGAAAGTCATAATTCTTGTTTTAAAAATGACACATGACAGGTAGAAAACTGGATTTTAAGTAAGAGATCAGTTATTCTGTATGACAACGTAGAAGCTGATGGTGAGATCTAGGAAGGAAGAAGGAAGGGCAGCATGGCTGGAAATCTGGCCAAAGAAACACCAAGTGGAAGAAAAACTTTTTACAAAGTGTGGAGCCTCTGAGCTTCCTGGGCATGCAGGGATTGTTGAAAGAGGCTGTTTGGTATCTGCACTGTTTATGAGGCTTTGTCACAGGCTGGCCCATGGAAAGTGTGGCTCAGCAGCACTGGCATTTCCTTGAGCACTTGCTAGGAAGGTAGCTTCTTCCACCTACCCCAGGCTCACTTAATCAGAATCTGCACCTTAATTATCATTCCGGATAATCTATGTACACTGTAAAGTGAGTGCCTCAGTATTTAAGCAGATTATCCATTTAGTTAGGTTCAGGAATAGTAGTACCCCAGCCAATACTGAGGAGAAACTGTAGGAATCAGCAGTGGGGCTAGAAAAACTGAAGCAGACATTGAATGGTCTTCTGTAAGAGACCATAGCCATAGTCCAAGTGTGAGTGGACACCATGGTCCAAGTGTGAGTGTGCACGCTGGTTCAAGTGTGAGTGTGCACCGTGGTTCAAGTGTGAGTGTGATAAACCAGCTTGATTCTATCTTAAGATCATTAATTATCTCGTTATAAGGTTAAAATAAGTTTCTGTTTTCTATAAAACTTAAGTTTTTATGTCTTATAATTTGACTTGGTTATACTTTGAAACTTCCTGGAATTTGGCTTGGTCCATACCTGACTGTATCTTGACCTGCACCCATTCTTATAAGATAAGGTGCACTGCCAAATAATTTCAAAATGTTCTGCCAACTTCCTTTATAACCGAAATTCCTCTGGAATTCCCCCAACCCTTGTAACCTCCCAAGTTTTTCAGTTTTTGAGCAATATAAATCCCATTTTCTCCTTTGTTCAATATTGTCCTCTCCAGTCCCCTATTTAGGGAGAGGTGGTTGACTGACCAGCTATTCTGTTCACATATAATAAATTGCTATAAATTTGGTAAATTTGGATGATGGTTTTTATATTCATTTGGTGGCATGAACATTTGCAGACTCCCAAGAGACCACTTTCCCAAATTCTGGAGCTGAAGCTTCACTCCAGGAATCTGGAGATGGAATACTACCTCAGGAGGTGCACACCTTGAAGATGGTCCAGGACTCTGGGGACATGCTTTCAGTCTGGCAGAAATTTGGGGTGAATTGCTGCAACCAAAAAGAAACCAGCAAGCAGCTGTCTGTGGAGCTCTCCATCAGTAAGGCATAAAGATGTCTCCTATGACACCTAGTAATGGTTCTGGTGGGATCCCACCTGGGGACAACAAGGTATCTAATGAGGATGAGGTACATGAGCTCCTGCCCAGGGCGTTAGCCCTGCACTTCCCACCTGGTTTTGTGTGTGTGTGTGTGTGTGTGTGTGTGTGTGTGTGTGTGTGTGTGTGTGCCTGGTTCTTGATCCTATGTGTTTTGTTTGGTCTTCCTTCCAGAACACTAGTGAGAAGCTGCATGCTCACCTGGTTCTTGGATAATAAAGGCTGAAACACAGATGAGTCAGGCTAGTTAAATGTATGAATGAAGGTGACCACTTCATGTTTTGTTTTTTGGCTGGTCTCTTTTGACTGTGTGAATGTTCTGTGTTCTATGTTTATTAGTTTCATTTTTTTGTTGTTGTTGTCTCTGTCCCTTCAAATTCCCAGCTTGCAGTCTCCCCAAACTCCATCTTGGTCTGTGCCAAGATCTAATGTAGCTGGGATAAAGTTCAGGCAGTGGTCATGCTAGGGCAACTGAACACCCAAAGGGTTGTGTGTGTGTGTGTGTGTGTGTGTGTGTGTGTGTGTGTGTGTGTGTGTGTGTTGTGTGTGTGTATGTGTGTGTGTGTTGTGTTGTGTTGTGTTGTGTTGTGTGTGTGTGTGTGTGTGTGTGTGTGTGTGTGTGTGTGTGTATGTGTGTAGGGGGCCCAGTGGGGGAAGATCAACCAGTGAGGTGTCTACTTTGGCCACTTTCCATGGCTGCTTTGATAACCAGGGATCAGAATTTCTGTCTCTGAGCCTTCTCTATTATCAGGTTGCTCTGGACCCTGCTGTTGGTCACTGGATTGAATTTTTAGGTATAGATAATATTGAAGTATTACTTTATGCTGTTCTACTTTATTGAAAGGCTGGCTCTGGAATTAGATATGGTTTCTGCCATTCTAAACTCAAGCATGTTTGTTAAAAAACCTCTGTTCTATGTAAGACAAGTCACCTAATTTTGTTACTTTTCTGTCATGAGAATATCTCCTAACTGAAAGTCATATCACCAGTCAAAAGACATGGTTGAACTATACAGCAAAGATTTTCAAGGGTATGGGCAGAAAGCAACCCCCAAGGAGTGGCCCAGCACAGAGTTCCTATAATTGTTCAACTAACCTGTTTATATATTGCTGTCCATACTCAACAGTATTTAATAAAATATTAAAACTGTACCTCCAAGTATTGATATACAGGAATGTACCTCGTGCTGGCAGTTGAACTTTGTAATTTAAGTCACCCAGGTGGTACTGGTTTTAAAGACCTTAAGGGATCATGGAAAACAGCTGAGACTTGGCACTGGATGGCAAGACTGAAGTTCCCAAAGGGAGCTTAGCAAATGCTATTGATTAAAATGCCACCCTGTTGCAATAAAGGACCCCAGCAGTTTTGGAGACGCCAGTGCCATATAATGGCCACCACTAGCAATCACAAGTAGGTGGCACCAACTGGAGATTAGGGGACTATTGAGGGGCATTCACCAGAGAAGACTGTTGGGACATGGGTTTAAGCCAATAGAAAATCTTTATTATCCAACTGGCGACTACAGTGGGTGTTTAGGATCCCAGAGTAGCACTGAGCCTTTCTTAGGGTGAGCTTTTAAGTACAAAAACCATATCCTAATAGAGGTTTCTGGACCAACTAGTCCAGGGTCCAGACCCTCCTGCTTCCCCCACAAAATGACTCAGACACTTATATTAAGTTCATGCTCTTTGGCCTACTATGGCTTAGGCATATTGCTAGCTAGTTATTTAAACCCATTTCCATTAACTTGTCCTGCCACGTGCCCATGGCTCACCTGTGTTCCTTTACATGTTGCTTTCTTGGGCAGCTGGATTGATCTCTCACTATGTCCTCCCTCTCCTACCTATACTCTGATTCCTCTGCCAAATTCTATGGTGCCAGCCATGGCCCCAACAGTCCTTTATTCACAGTGTATCAACATCCCACATCACTTCCCCTTTTCTGTCTAATCAAAAATGAATGTTTCAATCTCAACATAGCAAAATTACATATAACAAAACAGGTATCAAGAAATACAGTTACAATATCTAGTCTATTTGTATTTAACAAAATTAAAGAAAATATTCTATCATTTACCTTGTGAGTCTAAAGTTTCATATCTAATATATCTTTTATAATAACTAAAGAAAACCACTTATACCTATCTAATCTTCAACTATATCAAAGACCACAGAAGGATATGATATTACTGGGGTAAGCAGGAAGTGCAAGCAATTTCCAAAATCTAGAAATGACAGAGATTATACCTGTCTGCCTGGACAGTCACCCTAAGTTCCTTTGTAACATTGGGGCATCCATTTTCAGCCTACAGGCCAAGAGTCTCTGGTGTGCCTTTCAGTGAAGCAGGAAAATTGAAGGACTGCTCTGCCCATTCTGACGTAGTTCATCAGTCACTTCTCTTTGTGTCCTGAAGGATGTCTGGCAGTTTTCTCTGCAAAGTCAGAAACTTAAGGACCATCTCGGCTTGTTCTGCCAAAGTTCAGAGGTCACTTTCCTGTGGGTCTTCAATTTCAGTTTATACAGCATACTTTCAAGCAGTCAATACAAGAACAGTTTCTCGTCCAGTTGCTAACCATTGCCTCAAGGAGAGTAAATTCCACGTGAAGTTTCTTCAGTGCCCGTCATTCTCTTGAAGTCGATTGGTGTTTCCAGGAGTAGACCTGTCTCACTGTCCAGAAAAGTTTTAAATATTTTAAATGCCATATTCTGTAGGTCTTTGATGTGTTTGAAGATTACCTATCTAGCTGAAATATATCTTTGCATACCTAAAAATATCTAACTAACATCACTATGAGTTTGGTTATCATAGATGATTATTAATCTGCACTTCTTAATTATACATTACAATTTTAAATACGTTACATGGACATCATACTGTAGTAGTGGGGTTTCTTGGTCTCAGGCGGCACAGACCTGCTGCGCCAGACCCATAGCCACCCACCTCTGCTGCTCAGGCCCCCAGAAATGACTCAGATGCTTATATTAACTTTATGCTGTTTGGCCTATGGCTCAGACACATTGCTAGCTAGCTCTTACATCTTAAATCAACCCATTTCTATTAATCTGTCTGCCACATGGCCGGTGGCTCACCTGTGTTCCTTACATGTTGCTCCTTGGGCAGCTTGCTCGATCTCCCTGACTCCACCCTGCTTCTCCTACCTATGCTCTGATTTCTCCTCCTACTTCTTCTATGGTGCCTGTCTTGGCCCAAAACAGCTCCTTTTTTTAAAGATTGAGATTCACAGCATACAGAAATGCATTCCCACATCATCATACCTTAAACAAGAGTAGAACATTACATACAGCATAACAAAACTGACTTTAAATTTGTAGCAACAAACCAAAATCCATAGCAATGTAAACTATTTTGAGATTAACAGCTGAGTTTTGGATTAAAGTAAATTCAATAATCTATCTTTTAAAAATTATCCATATACCATATTCCCCTCTTTTCGTAGAAAGAGAGTGACTATGACTATTAACAATTTAAAATAAAAACAAACATAAACATTATTTTGGGAATTTGGGCATAGCTTTCTATTACTACTTCCTTCTGCTTAAGGGGTCTTAATTAAGGGATCTGGCAATCTTATGAGGGCTCTGAGACTGAATCATCTTAGCCTTGAAGCTAATGTGACCATCTATTTCTACCAGAGAATTTTCAGGTGGTCTTGGTTGATGAAACCATAAGAACCTGGAAGAAGGTTCTCATCTTCTGTGGAAATAAAAGCACAACCTTTCTTCCTGACATAGTTTATCAGTCGCTTCTCCTTGTATCCTGAAGGATATGTGCTTCCAAAGCAATATTTCCTTAGGCCCAAATTTCAAAGTCAAGATACTTTTAAAATATATATTCTTGTTTAACTTAGCAGCCTTTGCAATCAACTGTCTTTCTGCAGTTAGCTCATTAAAAGTTAAAAAAATTAAAGAAAACACAATAACTATAATTTAGACTCTGTGTATTTTCCATCTTTATGAGGCTTTTCATCTTTTTATTGCTGTATTTCTCCTTTTTAAAGAAACTTCTCTACCCTTTTTCTTTTCTTGCTCAGCTTATGTATTCTTTTTCATATACTTTGTAACCCATTTATGGAGTTTGTTTTTTCCATCTGAATCTGTTTTATTGTGTATCCCCAATTATTTTCTAAGCAGAAGAGCTTTTAAAATTCGAAGACTGAAACATTGCTTTGCCTGTTGAGTCTGACCCTCTTGGCAGCTTTTCAACATGGCAGAGGTGCCAGACCCACTCCTACCTTCCCAGTTCTGGGACGCAATATTAAATATCACGAAACCTTTTACCATTCCAACTCTGGGGAGTCTTAGGGTCCACACTATGAAGCAGAGCACCACCACTGCTCCCTGCTGCTAACTCTACTTAATTGTTTGGCAGCAGGATCTCTAAAATAGCCATGCAGTTTTTGCTGATAAAGCTGAGTTTGGGAGCTGCTCTTAAAGGAGCCATGCCTGCTTACTTTCAGCAAACAGAGCAGACCCAGAAAATGCTGCTACCAAGAAACCATCTTTGACTCTGTTTCCTTTTTGTTCAATATGAACAGAAACCTTAAATTGATCATATGCAACTTTGTTGCTTATACAAAGTCTTTTGTGAGACTTCGGGAACTGGCTTTGGTGAAGTGTAAACTGCTCGCTGTAAGCCCAGAGCCATTTTGTAGCTGAACCCCACATGCAATTCTGCACTACAACTCACTTCAGAGATGCAACTTGGAAGCTGCTTATGGTTCAGTTTCTGTAATCTAGAACCCCTTTTAAGCTTTCTCAGGCTTTATGTGGGTGTTTGATTCACCCAGGGACACCATCTGTAATAAGAGGTTTCTGGCCTGACTAGCCCAATGGTCCAGACCCACCTCCAGCACCCCCTCCCCAAGAATGACACAGATACTCATATTAATTTCATGCTGTTTGGCCTATGGCTTAGGCACATTGCTTGCTAGCTCCTTCATCTTAATTCAACCCATTTCCATTAATTTGTCTTGCTCCGTGCCTGTGGCTCACCTGTGTTCCTTTTCATGATGCTTCCTTGGGCAGTTAGATGGATCGATCTCTCATTAGGCCCTCCTCCTATCTATGCTCTGATTCCTCTGCCTACTTCTTTGGTGCCTGCCATGGCCAAAGCAGTCATTTATTCACATCATATAGACATCCTATATCACTGGGTTGACATCCTTTAGTTGACAAGAACAAGTTAGCCAGAATCAGAGCCACAGAAGCCTAAAAGCTAGATTATTACATTTAGAGACTTTCCCATACTATGGGCTTTGATTGATTAGGTCTTTGTTTTAGTTTGGCAGGTGTTACTGTCTATGTCAGTGATCCTATAACAGAGACAGACTCTATATGTTGCTTAGGACAGAACCAGAGGAACCTGAGCCCCTTAGAGGAACTGCAAAGGATTGTGAATGAGTTTTAGATATTGAACATTGCATTGTTTACACTGTTGGTATTTTGTCTTGCCTTGACCAGGTTATGATTGTGACATGTTTTTTTTCCCCTATTGAGAGATATAACAGGACCCCTTGACCTTAGCAGGCCCCCAAACCTTAACTCAACTGTTTCCATGATGGAAGTACCATTTAGGCTATAAAACTCATCATGTGGTCAGCCAAAATAAAAACAAAAAAATAAAAGCATGAGTAAAGATGAGCTGAACATCTTTAGCTTAAAAGCAGTTTTGAGCTGAGTACAAAAAGTTGGACAATTAGGGCCATAGTTATGAGCCCCAAACACTAAACACTAGAAGCTGGATTAACAATTGGATACCATGATCTCACTGTGAGGAGCTGCCCACCGCCCAGGGCCAGACCTTTGGCAGTGTGTCAAATAGAACTTGAGCACTGGACTTTAAGAACTGTCACCATTTGCCTTTAGATTCACTTAGAATATCCACTTCTTGAGTTTTCTAAGGATCAAATGATACTATACACAAAGAGCCTAACATAAAATGCCAGTCGTGGAAAAAACACTCAACAAATACAAAGATTTTATTGCTGCTGTCAGAATCAACAAAGGTTTTTCTTTTCTTTGTGTGGCTTACAAATGAGCAGCTCTTGGATCATTATTTTCAGTAGTTACTTGGCATTGGAAGCAGTAATTAAGATAATACACATTTGCAAGGTCCACCCTGGATGGGTTCACATGACAGCTTATGAAATGAAATCCAGTTAAGCCAATGCAATTAATAGTGAAACCCTTTTATGATATAGCATGTCACAAAGTGTACACAATTGGATTTAGTTTTTATTATCGCACGAGCAGTTGGGCTGTTGACATTTCCATTCTATAGAACAGACAGGCAAGACTGAGGAACATTCAGTTGTTTGCCTGAGATCATACCATTAGTGAAAAACACAAATGGCATTTGAATCAGAAGAGGTCTTCAACATGTTGCACTGATAAGTTATCTTCAACCTTATAATGCAGTGCGACTTCTTTCCAAAAGGCCAGGGAAATGGTGAATGCAAACTGCTGACAGCTGGCATCGCTTATTTTATCCTCTGGTTCTGGATTAGTATTAGAATAGCTGAGAAGTATAGCATGAATGTCTGCTGAAAGAATATGCAAATGTCTTGTAAAACATAATACCTCTGATGTGTTGGCATAGTTTCATTTAATATGGGGATAATAATTTTTTATGGTAGTTTGCAGTTATGGTTAATTTGTAGGTTGATTTTTGCTGTTTCTAGTAGGAACTAGTTTTTTATTATAAAGCTTTAAACATTGTGTAAAATTTCCTTCAGAATGAGAAAGTAATTATATTCATGGAGACAATGCTTGTTAAAGTGTCTGTTTATCTATAGATAAATATGAGGTGATATTTAATCATTACTGCTGGTAAAGGGGATTAGAACTTGCAACCCTAAACCTTGCCACTTTGGGATACAAGCAGTTTTGAGCTAAAGCTGATGAGAATCAACAGATGCAGAACAAGTTGATTGAACATCTCTCTATCTCCTAAGAGCAAAACCTTACAAGAGATAAATAATACTATAAATCCTCTCTCAGAAAAGTTTTATGGCTGTGAAGGCTACTATAGGCTTCCAACTTGACTACATCTGAAATTAAAACCCGAGCTGCTAAGTACGCCCATGAGGAGTTTTTCTTAATAAAACCATTTGAAGTTTGATGACCCACCTTTTAGTCTTGGCTGCAGCTTCTGGTGGCAGCTATACAGGAGACCTGGAAGAAGAAAGGTTTTGTTCTTTGCCTGCTTGCCCTCACGTTCACTAGCAAATCCATTCCTTCACTGGCATTAGAATGTACTTCTCTGAGTTTCCAGAGTGTACTGAAGACCAGTTGAGATATCCAGCCTTGTGAATTTAACAACTACTGGACATTCTGTTAGTAGAAAGCCATTGTTGGACTAGCTGGATTGCAGTTTATAAGCCATTCTAATAAATCCCTTATACATAACATATAATAATATTATTATATGTTATATATATGAGATTTATTAGAACATATAACACATAGAATATTTACACATAAACTATAGATAACAATTATATAACATGGTATGATATGATATAACATATTTATAAAATATAATAATATAATATATATTATATATTATGAACACATACCTTTATTCTATACATTTTGTTTCTAAGAGAACTCTGACTAATACAATGGCCATGCAGAAGTCAGAAATTTAGCACCAAAACAGGCTTGCATAAGTAAGTTTACTTAAGAATCCTTCTATTTAACACTTCCGTTTTACTTACCTTCCCTAATACACCCTCTGAGATGTGCTTCATTTTCTTCACCATTTCCCTCAAATTTATTACCTTTTGTTGAAATGGTATACAAACTTCCTATTCTGCTTGTTTGCTTAGAATTTTCAGTTCATTTTTGTGAAGCACTCCATATGTATATGAAAGGCCATTTTCTCCTATGAATTTGTCTGCTGTCATTTTAATTTGCAGGGTCCTAGTCACAAACATAAAAGGGCACAGAGCAGAGAAAAATTTTAAAACAACTTAAGTTCCCATTACCATAATTGTTGGAGTCTTGAGACTCTATGAATTAAGATGAGAAAATGCAGAAGATATATCAAGATACATTTAATAGAACATACTTCATTTTATAATCTCATTTTAATTTATATTACTTACAATACATTTGAATTTGTCCCAATATCCAATTGCCTTTCTGAATTTCTTTCTATTTTTATTTTTGAGACAGAATCTACTGTGTAGTTCCATCTGTGAACTCACAATCCTGCCTCAGTCCCCTTCCATGCTTCCTGTTTTCTGGCTTCAGTTATTCTCTCTCCTTCTTACCATGATAGCAGAGATCCTTTCACTTTTGCCTCCTTTAAGTCTCTAAACCACCCGCACTTCCTCTACCTTCTCTTGGTCCACTTGCAAACACAGAACCGGGGCTGTGATGCTGCTTCGTATCGGTGTGCTTCTGCACCAAACTGCTTTTCTTATTGAAAGCTTTGTGATGCTTTAATCAACGTGTCACTCAGCTTTTCATTGCTTTGACCAAATATGTAAAAGAAACCATCCCCGTTACCATTAATAGTGATTGTAACTCAATAAATTCTAGAATCATGCTGAAGATAAATCTCTAGTCATGTCTGTCAGGGAGCTTTCAAGATCGAGTTAGTTGAGATGAAAAACCCCACCCCCAAGCTATGGACAGCAACATTTCATGGACTAAAATTCCAGGCTGAATAGGAAACAGAGGAAGCTAGCTGAGTACCAGCACGCACTGCCATCTGCTTCCTGACTGCAGATGCCATGTGACCAGCTGTTCCAAGCTCTTGCTGCACTTACTGCTCCATGATGGACAATACTTGTGAAATGGGATTCAAAATAAGGACTTCCTTCCTTAAGTGGCTCCTGTGAGGTGTTTTGTCTAGCAGTGAGAAAGTGACTTCATGCAGATTTAAAGAAGTCAAGTTATGTTGGTTCATGGACTGTTAGTCTTATGGAAAGGGAGACTCATCACCACAGAAGGACATCGTAGGGCAGATCTACTCACTCCACAGAGGAGAGAGAGAGAGAGAGAGAGAGAGAGAGAGAGAGAGAGAGAGAGAGAGAGAGAGAGAGAGAGAGAGAGAGAGAGAGAGAGAGAGAGAGAGAGAGAGAGGAAGAGAGAGAGAGAGAGAAAGAGAGAGAGAGAGAGGAAGAGATTAGATAATAGGGCACACCCAACTGATCTACTTCCTACACCTAAGCCCCATCTCATAATAACCAACTCATACATAAATTTCTGAGCAGGGCAATCAAGGAAATGTCTAGCCCATTGGCCAGAGAAAGTCACATATTCAGCAGTTGCTATGATGTGGGGACTATGCCTGGGGATGTCAGCCACAGTTTGCCCTCTGGTCTCCAGGCATTAGTGTCTCTCCCAACTGTGAAAGCCTGATTTTTCCCTTTTTGTTGTTTTATTTTCTAGGCTGTCAGTTACCTACAACTACTTACTGATATTAAATAGAAAATTCCAGGGATAAATAATTCACATGCTCCAAATTGCATCTTGTGTTGAAAAGTTGTGGCAAAAATCTTAGGCCATCTGACTCTATCTCAGCTGAATCATCATGCATTCCAAATATTTCCTGCTGCATGAGTTCTCTGCCTGATAGTCACTTACTGCCCACATCTGTTGTCATATTGACTGCCTTGATACCAGGTGCTTATATTCCTGTGACCTTTCTTTTACTTAATAATGGCACCAAGCCTAACAGTAGAGATAGCAACAATTTCATTACAGTTTATTGTATTTTATTATTGATTTCTCGATTTCCTTTTGTGCTTAGTTCAAAATTAAACTTTACTATAGGTCTTTATGTATATTAAACATATATACATATATAGGAGTCATTATTATCTATGGTGTCAGACGACCACTGACCTTCTTCAGCATATTCCACATGAATAAAAGGGGACTTGTGTAAGTTGATTTCATCTCATGATCTCTCAAATCTCATTATATTTCCTCTTTAAATCTCTGTCCCATGTCTCTTCTTTAACAGAGTTAGTTTTATGTTTTGTTTATGCCATCGATGATGTTGTTATAGACAAATCTGTACAGACCTGGGTTTCCTTAGTCACTCATGAGGACAGTTTGGGAATAACATGTATTTTACCTCTAAACAAACACACATTGAAGTGAATTCATAGATTATCCAGGGGGCTTTGCAAGGAGAGGTATCTATTCCACAGTGCATATGAAAAATTACCCCTCCATTCTGTTTTTGGTTCCTCAGCGCCAGTCTAGATGTCTTATGCTTTAGAAGCTTCTGTGGTTGCTGGAATTTAGACTCTGTCTCTCTTCTATGACTTCTCCCTTCTTTCCTCCCATTTCCAGTCTTTCCTAGTCACACCTCACATCTGGGGTGTCCTTTCTAGATCTCCTTTTCCCCATTTCAATCTTCCTTTTCCTCTCCCAGAGTTTGAACCCCACTTTTAATACTCATTAAGCAAAATAAAAGATTCTTCTTAGAACCCACTGTTCTTGAAATTTAGTTTTCAAATGCCCAACACATAACCATTTCCTCTTCTCAAAATAATTCCTTTCACATCTTTCTCCCTTACTGACACAGACTAGATTTACATATTATTGAATGACTTAATGAGCATCCATGACATATCTGGACAATTTAACCCCCTTAAGTTTACACTTTGGCTTTACTTGCTTTGCCTTTAGGCTGAAATGATAAATTCATTGTGCAAATTGACCAATTGCTACAGGTAGCATCTCTGTGTACCCTGGAATCTGACTGTGGATGAACTTCTTAGAAGCATTCACTTTGATGCTACAGTCTCATACTTCACTATTCTCGTTTGGATCTTCCTCTGTCATAGACAAGCCACTATTTCCCTCCAAGGGTTCAAGGCAGAGTATGGGAAAATGTGGAAAGGACCACCATGAGGGCAATAGTGCTGTTCACCCTGGGCATGTAGTAGAAAGGCGCCTCTTTCTTGCCAGAGATCACATGGGGTCATTTGACATGGACCAATGAGATGTGAGTTGGAAGTGATGTATGACACCATCTGTAAGTACTTGAGCTGTCATGAATGACCCTCCATGTTTGAGCTTCTCTTTTTGACAAGCCTGTGTGGAGAGGAACTCATTTTCAGCCTACACCCTGGGGAAACTCCAATTCTCCACACTGTGCCTCTCCCACCCTCCATTGGACAAGTAGAGTGAGTGAGAAATGCATGCTTGCACTTTGCACCGAGCCAGGGGAACAGCACTCATTTCGTTCTCACTGATTTAGTCACTAAAATTGGCTTTGCCATGGTGAATACCTTTCAACTCGTCTGCTAAGTAATTTGATAGAATCACATTTTCAAATCTTTTGAGGCATATACAAATATGTTGGAGAGAGTATTTTCCAACACATTCCTGGCTGACCTGAAACCTTTTGTTTACAAAGAATAAATTTGCTTTTAGCTTTCTTTCTTATGTGGTCTTTTCTCAGGAAGCAGTGATTCTGGAAGCCCAGGAGGTGTAGTCTCTGGCCATAGGACGAGATTTGGGGAAAGAGCACAGGAAAGACCCAGTCCTGCCCCCTCTTTCACACAGATATGATTTTTGTTTCTGACTGTTCAACATTCCTTCAGATGAAAAGTCTCAACTCTCCTCTGTATACTCAGCCGGTCTTCTCTGTAAATGTGCTTGGATGTTCTGCAGGGACTATTAAGAATGCCCTTCACCATGTTTGGGGGAGTTGCTTTTGTTGAGGTATGTGGTAGAAGACTTACCATCTATGGTGCCCATCGGAACTTCCTTTTGGGGAGCAGCCAAGTCCACACTGAAAGTGATGAAGTGTGTTACCCCTTCAGAGGCTTGAGGAGAAACAGCAGTTAATCTACCTGGTAATCTGGTGGTTAGTTTTTTTTTTTTTTTTTTAATAACAAGACAGGGTGGAAGTCACAAATAACACCATTCCCACTGCCCAGGTATAAGTAAATTATTAACTTTCCCTGTTGTATATATATTGTACACACATACACACACACACACACACACACACACACACACACACCACACATTTCTCTCTCTGATACAGGTTAATCCTTAGAGATGTTTGTCATGGGAGAGGGGCATCTATAAGCTATAAATTATACTTTTAGGCATCAGCAAGCAACTATATAATTTATTTCTTTAAACAATAGAGATAAAGCTTATTGAAATAGAATTGCTGTATTAAAAAGTTGAAAAACATTGTTGTTATTATTATTTTGAGACAGGATCTTGCTGTGAAGCCTGGGTTGTTTCAGAACTGAGATCCTTCTGCCTCATCCTCATCAGTGATGGGATTACAGATGATAGCTGGATTTGAGACATCTTTTTAGAGTGAGCTTTATAAACACCATTCGTTCATTTACATGAGTATGTTAAATACCTGTTTTATAGTGAGTACTTTGAAAGAACTTGGAAAATAATGAGTAGATGAGTTGATTTAGATTCATTAAGATATTTACTTAATTGGGGGGGGCACAGACAAGTAAATCGAATGTTGTGACTATGAGTTTGAGCAGAATGTTTGCATAACATTCTGCTAGAAAGAAATGTAAGCACTTAAAGCAGACTGATGCATCAGAGGTGGTGGTTTCTCACCTGAATTTTAAACAGAGCAATTAGGACTTAAGTCAACAGGAAGAAGGGGGTGTAGAAAGGTTTAGAAGTAAGTGATAATGTGGTGAACAGTAAATCCATTAGGGCAGAGTGAACATTAGAGGTAAAGAGTTAGGGAGACCTGGTAGACAGGGGCTATGATGTTTTGGGGCTCTATTGGACACCAGAATAAAAACAGGGGCATAAACTTATGTATCCATATTTAGATACACATATAACATATGTACACACACATATATTGAGTTCTAGAGAGAATTTTCATATGTATATGCATTTACACAATCATCACATAGAACCAGGATAAGATTATTTAAATAATGAGTACAGATTAAAACAAAAGGAGAGACTGAACCTGGAGAGATGAGCTAGTAAAGAGTGAATGATTCTTTTTTCCATTAAGTTGTTAAGTTCACACTAATCTTTTGTTAGTATTTATATGTAAACATATTATATAATTCTCAAAAGTTTATGTTTTAGAAACCTAATTCTTGATTTCGTATGTTAATGGTGTTAACATACGAACATACGAGGTGGGGCCTTTAGGAGGTATTTAGGGTTAGGTAGGGTTGTGATGACAGGGCTCCATGACTGCATTGGTGCTTTAATGAGAAGAGGAGGGTGGTCTGAGATATAGTGGGTTCCTCTTTTGACCAGGTGAGGTCCTTTGTAGTTACTAGGATGCAGCATGAAACCCTCATCCAGAGCTGAGCAGCTGCTGGCCATCCTTTGGAATTTGTTCGTCTCCAGAATCATGAACAAAATAAACTTCTATTCTTTGTAAATTAGCCACTATATAGCATTTGGGTATAGCAACAGAAAACAATCATAACATCATTCTACTGAAAATAGTGTGGAATACTAAGTAAATTACACATATGCAATAAAGAACATTGCCAGTTTGGTAGCACTGAAACCTCTAAACGCTGGTTCACCATAAGGAAGAAGGCTTGAAGTAGGAAGATAAATAGTTTATCATCATTTGGCCCTGAGGCTTTGGACCTGTGGTGTATTATGCATGAGTGCATAGTGGATGAAGCCTGCTTACCTCATGGTAGCCAGGAAGCAGAAAGAAAGACAGGAAGAGGAAGCCAGAGTTTTACTGTTACCTTTAAGGAGCGTGTGCATAATGTTATAATACCGTCCACCAACCTCACCTCTTAAAGGTTCTATCACTTCCTAATAATTTCATGGCTAGGGGGATATTTTAAATACAAATTGCATCCATGGGAATCTCTGCAGGGGACAGAAATGGGAAACCTAAGGAGATACAAGATTTAAAAAATATATTTTTAAAAATGTGATAATTGAAAGCATTTGTAGGTTTTGATCTTATAAATTTTATTATAAAAAACTTTCTAATATGTACGTATAGCATACACCAAAATTAACTACTAAAAACCTACGCAACTCAATGAACTTCTATATAGTTAAAATAGGCACTTGGGATAGAAGTGATGGAGCTTCACATTGAATTAGATGCTTTCAGTGTCAATATATTTTATGTACATACCCACTGCCCTATACCCACCACCCAAACCAAAAAGTCCATGCTAGAATTAAAGCTTTATATTATCTCCTATAACTCATGCATATTTGTAACAATGAGATTTTCTGGTCCCAGGCAGCCAGAAGTCCAGACCCACAGACCTGCCCTCCAGACTCCTTAGCGTTACTGTTCAGGCCCCGAAAATGATTCAGACACTTATATTAATTTCATGCTGTTTGGCCTATGGCTTAGGCACATTGCTAGCTAGTTCTTACATCTTAACTCAAACCATTCTCAATAATCTGTCTGGCACGTGGCCCGTGGCTCACCTGTGTTCCTTACATGTTGCTCCTTTGGGCTTCTGGCTCAGTCTCTCTCTGACTCCGCCCTGCTTCTCCTACCTATGTTGTGATTTCCCCTCCTACTTTTTCTGTGGTGGCTGTCATGGCCCAAAACAGCTCCTTTATTTAAAGATTGATATTCACAGCATACAGAAAGACATTTCCACATCACCCCCCCTTTTTATCTAATCAAAAAGAAGGTTTCAATTTTAACATAGCAAAATTAAATATAACAAAATAGCCATCAAGCAAGAATTACAGTTACAATATCTAGTCTATTTGTATTTAGCAAAATAAAATACTCTATCATCTACATTATCCTTAAGGATCTAAAGTTTCATATGCAATATACCTTTCAAATACCTATAACTAATCTTCAACTACATCAAAGACCACAGAAGGATATATTTACCCAAGTAAACCGGAAGTGCAAGCAACTTCCAAAATCTAGAAATGACAGAGATGACACCTATCTGCCTGGGCAGTCACCAAAGTTCCTTTATAAAGTTGGGGCATCCATCTTTAGCCTACAGGCCCAGAGTCTCTTTTCATTTCAGTGAAGCAGGAAATCTGCTCTGCCCATTTTGGTACAATTCATCAGTTACTTCTCCTTGAGTCCTGAAGAATGTCTGACAGTTTTCTCTGCAAAGCAGGAACCTGAATGACCATCTCAGCTTGTTCTGCCAAAGTTCAGAGGTCACTTTCCTGTAGAACCTGTATGTCCAGTTTTAACAGCATACTGTCAAGCAGTCAATATAAGAACAGGTTCATGTCCAGTGGCTAACTGATGTCACAAAGAAACTAATCTCCATATGGAGTTTCTTTGATGCCCATTTTTCTCTTGAAGTAAATTGGTGCTTCCAGATACAGACCTGTCTCACTGTCCAGAGAAGTCTAAGTTCTTAAAACATTTTAAATGCCATATTCTGTGGGTCTTAGAAGTGTTTGAAGATTACCTATCTAATTGAATTATATCTTTGTATACCTAAAAATCTAACTAACATGCATTTCTTAATTATACATTACAATTTTAAATCAGTTACATAAGCATCATATCTTAAACAAGAATAGAAAAATACATGCAACATAAGAGAATTGACCTTAAATTTGTTCAATAAACCAAAAATCCATACAAATGTAAAACATTTTGAGATTAACAGCTGATTTCCTGATCTAAGTAAATTCAATAATCTAATTTTTTAAAAAAGTATTCATATACCATATCCCCTTTTTCTTCTTAGAAAGAGATTAACTATCACCATTAAACATTTATGATGAAAACAAACATTTATAAACAATATTTTGGGAATTTTGGTGTAGTTTTCCATTACTACTTCCTGCTGATTACGGGGGAGGTGATGTGGGAATGTCTTTCTGTATGCTGTGAATATCAATATTTAAATAAAGGAGCTGTTTTGGCACATGACAGCCACCATAGAAAAAGTAGGTGGGGAATCAGAATAGGTAGGTAGGAAAGGAAGGGCAGAGTCAGAGACAGACCAAGCCAGCATAAAGGAACAAACATGTGAGGAACACAGGTGAGCCACGGGCCACATGGCAGACAGATTAATGAAAATGGGTTGAGTTAAGATGTAAGAGCTAGCTAGCAATGTGCCTGAGCCATAGGCCAAACAGCATGAAGTTAATATAAGTGTCTGAATCATTTCTGGGGATCTAATCAGTGGCAGGATGTTAAGAGGTCTGGGGCTGCAAGTCTGTGGGTCTGGATCTCAGGCCACCCGGGACCAAGAAACCTCATCACAACAGAACATTGTGTTTGTTTGTTTGTTTGTTTTATGTTTTGTCGGAGAATAGAAACAAGCTGATAGAAGATGGAAGATCTGAAGCTTTGCCAAGGTAAGAAAAGGTATAAGATGGTCTCATGGAATAATGAGGTAGAGAAATGAAGTAGGTTCATTTTGGTTAAGAATCTGAATTCAAGTCAGTTTGATTGGGTGTCTCCAGCACTGGTTAGCTGTGCCAGTGCAGGTACAGAGTATGTTTAGAACCAGATTTAATTTAGGATTATTTTTGTCCAGGTAAATAGTAGTGTGAGATTTAAAGATGGACTATAAAGGAGGAAGAAAAGGAAGGAACATAAATTTAGGCTCAGTAAGTAAAGAAGTCATCTCATGGGCACCATGACCATGGGATGTACAATGGACTGACATTCTTAGAGGGTAATATTTTCTGATACTTGAGGCTTTACTAGGTAGATTATACCTCTCAGAATTGTTTCAGAATTTCCAATCCTAATGCATCTGATAACAGAGCTGGTACTTGCCATAGCCTACTAGAGTTTCCTTCAAGATCTGCTTCTCCACCTCTTCCCAAACCGCTACCACTCTTTTCCAGTGCTCACTCATCAGTCCCTCACCTCCTCTCTGCCCTGCAGGTTCACCTGCTTCCCTTGAACAGCATAGACAAGCTTGAGCCATTGCATATGATGCTTGCTCATTCGGGAACAACCTTCATCCGCACATCAGCCTGGCACAGTCTTGTGCTCCTAAGATTCAGGTACCTTCTGTGCCTGGTAACCATTATTAAAAGAAGAGGACCATCCCAATTTCCTAATCTTCCTGACTTTATTTTTCCCTAAAGCACATATCATACAATTAATTACATGAATTATAAGCAGACCATGTGCTCTAATTAATAGACTAGTGTAGTGTAATTATGTTGTTACATTGTAAATAATTGTCCTGCCTACTGGTTTAGTAAACACACTGATTGGCCAAAGGCAGACAGGAAGTGTGCATGGGGCTACCAGACTAAGAAAACTCTGGGAACAGGAAGAACAGGGCAGAAATGCCATAGAGAAGCCAGAAGATGCAGAAGACAACTGTGCCACTTCAAGAAAAGGTACTGAGCCACATGGCTAAACAGGATCAGAACCATGGGTTAAATTAAGAGCAAGAGCTAGCAAGTTATATGCCTGGGCCCCAGGTCAATCAGCACACAATTAATACAAGTGTATGAGTATTTCAGTGGGACTATGGGACTGTGGGTCTGAAAGTCTGGGCCACCAGGCTAGGCTGGAAAGTCCTGGCCAGGAGACTAGGGTGGAAAGACCAGGTCAGAAACCTAATACTACAGACTCGAATTATAAAAATAAAAAAAAATTATATTGCTTAGAAGAAATATATCTCAGACCCCAAGACATTAAAAAGGAGGATATTAAAGTAACTATTTGGCATTAAATGTAGGTGACATACAAAGAATATCATTTTTACTAAGACCCACTTGTTAACATTGACCTTAGTTAAATAGATATGAGTAATTTTAATCTTTTAACAAAATTCAGCATTTTGAAAACCATTTTAAGAACTCTTGAATAATGAGCAATGCCTGGAATGTAATGATATGTTTAAAGATTGAGAATATAGGCCATGTGAGCCACCTACTCCCTGGACAGATTCTTCCTTGCTCTATGCTTCTTGGCTGTTTCGCTTCATCTGTATTTTGTCTCTGGGCTTTTTACTTTTCTTTCCTTCTGTAGAACTTAATTTTACTGCGTCTGTTGTCTGTCTGTCTGGAAGCTGCCTGGCTTCTGGTCTGGGCATGTCCTCCTCTCTTTCCCTCATTATCTTTGCTTTCTTCGCTTCTGTTTTCTTCTCCCACTTATTCTCTCTGCCTGCCACCCCCATCTATCCCTCTCCTGCCTACCTATTGGCTGTTCAGCTTTTTATAAGACCAATCAGGTGTCTTAGGCAGGCAAGGGGAAGCAAGTGCACCACATTTTTACATAATTAAACAAATGCAGTGTGAACAAATTCAATAAGTCTTTTATCAGTAACAAAGGCAGCATAAACAAATGTAACACATCTTTGCCTATTTAAAATATTCCACAACAGTGGTACTGTTCACCCTGAAATAGCTGTCTGTATTCACTGTGTAGCATGTGAATGTTAAGGGTATTTACAATGAGAAAATACTTTAGTTTTAAAACAGAATCTTTGGACAGCCTTGAGAATATATTCATCACTTTCAAGATGGTGACATTGAATTGTGACTTGTTTTATTTTTTTATATACTAAGAGAAATCATTTTTATGGCTTCATTTTACATGCTTCTATTTATATTGCTGTTTACAGGATGCCATGTCTGGAAAGGCCATCTCTTAAGGCTTCCCTTATTAGTTAGCAATTAGTTCAGTGTTTTATGTCTGCGTAGTTAATGACATGTGCTGGTTACTTTGAGTGAACCTGTTTGTTGAAATGCTCAACCTAAAGATCTTCTCACAGTCCACTTAATGAGGTTTAGAAAACTTTGCTGCAGTATCTTCTTATATCATGCAATTTCACTTCTTCAGCTGACATGCATGGGCAAGGTCTTTATCATACGAGTGAAGTATATGAGGACATACTTAGTTGCTTTGATTTTTAAAACCACCCAACGAGACAAGAAGGTGAGTGTTTGGCTATTTATTATAGTCCTGATATAGTTTCTACTTTAGCATTCTGTCTTTGCTGGCTGCTCCTTCACCTGTCTCTCCGCACAGCTCCATAGGGGGTTGTTTGGCTTCTTGAACTATCTGCCCATCGAACCAGAGGCCAGAAGGCAAAGCCTGAGCCCAGTGCTGTCCGGAAGATGTCTCTTTTTAGTAATTCTTTGGCAGATGATTCATTCTGCCACAGGTAACTGCTTCAATAGAGCATGTACGTCAGATAGTGAAAGAGCACCGACCCTTAGCTCCGAGGAACTGAAAGCTGAATATTTGGCCTGTTTCACTATAGATGATATCATATTCACAAGTCACTGGTTCCATTACTGACAGAGAAAGTGATATAGCTCAGCACAGTGACACCAGGTCCATTGAGAGGCCGGCCAGCCCTGCCTACAACTGTTAGGCTCCATAGCAACTTTGTTCCTTCTGGAACATTTTGCCTTTTGCCCAGCAAAGCTCAGTTGAATGTTTTCAAGTACCCAGAGTACATGGTGAAAGATAAGCAACCTCCAGGTTAAGGATAAAGTTGGGGTTAGGATTAGGACTAGGGCTGAGGGTGGTTTGAGTTAGGGTTAGGTTGAAGACAAACCCTACTTTCAGCACTAAGTGGAGAAGCCTCTCTTTCCAGTGAATGAAAGTGAATGCAGACTCACTGCTGCTCAGGGTGTTAAGAATGAATGGTAAATGAGTGTGTATCATTAAATAAGGCATTACTAGCACCCTCTGTAAGGCTCACAGAAGATATAAAAAGAAGAGAAGAATGTAAGGGTTGGAAGGTAGAGAGAAGGGCCATGGAATGTTATCTTTTGAGCATGACAAGGATGTCCCAATCATGAACTTAGAGCAGTCATGTTTACCAGGGATTAGTAGGGAGGTATAAGGGTTGCTGGGGAGGAAATAATCAGAATGCATTATATGTAAGTATTAAATTGTCAAAACAGCCCAGTTTAATTGGTGATAAATTGAGGTAAAATTCATGTTATCAATTATATCCAGTTAGATATAATATCCAAGGATGTTTTTCTTTTTTGACAAACACATATACCCATGAGACATTGCTTCAATCAGCACGCACAACACTGTTTTCAACCCTAAAGATTTCTGCATGCCACATTGCAGCTCAGCAGCGGTCTCCACCTCTAGTCCCCAAGGGACTGGTCTGCTTTCTGTCTTCACAGGTTAATTAGCATTTTCTAATTATATAAACGGGACGCTGCAGTGCCCACTTCTTTGTATCTGGCTTATTTTGTGTTGGAATCGCATGTGAACACATAATTTATATCATATATATTCCTTATTTTCTTGTGTCTTCTTTGTTACTTTTTTCCTTCTCTTTTGGGGTCATTTGAATGTGTATTATTTAGAATTCTGTTTGTATCTTTCTCTTGGTGTTTATACACTGTATCTTTGTTATTTTTTGGTAATATCCCTAAATGTCAGAATCTACCACTGAGCACATTATCATCTTGCTGCCTCTCGCTTCCAAAGCTGTCTCTGTTTATTTGTTTATTTATTTATTGCTGTGATTTCTGTTATTCTTACAGAACAGGAACCAGTAAGCAGTCTTTTGGCTGGCTCGGGTAGATTTGGCCAATAGAGGGCACTAGAGGGTTGCAGTCTGTGGCAAACGCAAGGACCTCTTTTTTTCTGGCTCTTGCTTTCTTCCCTCTGTGCAGCTGCCAGCATAACAGCATGAGGAAGGTTCAGAAGCCCTCAGCCCCAGAGAATGTTTCTGCCAAGGTCTTCCCCTGCTGCCTAGCTCAGGCCCTCTGGTGCCCTAGCAGGCCACTTCCTGTGCACCAGCTGGAGCTAGCTTGCATACTTTGCTGAGTTTCCTAGCCCTCTAAGCGATTTTCTCCGCAAACTACTGTATTCCACACATGCTGGCCAATCTCTTTGCTTCTGGAAGGCCGTGTGTTCCTGTGGTGGCCACAGTGCCTGTAATAAGGTCTTAATCTTTGCCTCAGAGGAAGAAGGACTCTTCTGAGTTCTTACTAATTACTTGTGTGATATCTCTCAGCCCTAGAGCGAAGCACTATCTCCTGCGTTTGCTATGCTATAAAGCCCACCTCTAGGCATTTACAAAATTAAACACATTTTCCTCATTATAAACTTTTCATTTTATCTGTTTAGATAACTCGTATCTAGCATTTGTCTAGACATGGGTTGACACAGCATCCTTAGCTGTTTACAAGAAATGTAGAATTTAGCAGAGTACAGCCACCCCTCTCTATTATTCTTGTTATATGTGTTGTCTTTTTCCTAGAAAGGCAACATTGTATTTACTTCATTGAAGGAGGACTTTCTATTTACTTCTATATTTACTGAGTCTCTTCATTGCTCGGTGATCCCCAGCCCCACTTTTTTTTTTTTTTTTTTTTAAAGCGTGGAGCTTGCTTAGCATTTCTCAGCATGCAGGCATGCTTCTGTGCCATGCCCCCAGAGCTTTATTTGCTGTCTATATTTGTCTCAATGCTGCTGCTATCCTCCAAGAGTCATTTTCACTAGGTATAGAACTCTGGCTTGGTGTGGCCAGTGGTTTTGAACAAGAAGTTTAAAGTCATTGGAGAGCTGATGAAATGGCCCAGCAGCTAGAGAACCTTTCACTAAGCATGATGACCTGTGTTCAGTCCATGGGAGCTCTAGGGTGGGAGGAGAAAGCTGACTCCCATGAGCTTTGCTATGATTTCCACACATGTGTACACACAGTCATACACATGCTAACAAATAAATAAATTTTTTTAGCAGTTTTATTATACAGCATTCAAGTACATTTTCTTTAGCATTTTTAAATAGGGGTCCCTCCCAAAAGTGTGTGGATTAATAGAACTGTATTTGAGTAATAATTTTGTAAAATACAGTATATATACTACTGTTCCAATAAAGAAATCAAAGAAGAAATTTTATGGTACACAGACCATTTGGGTGTTTCAATCATTCAAGTTACTCCTTTGGCCAAATATTTATTTTTATAACTATTAAAATTAGGTCAGTGCATATGATAGCAACCACAGCACTCTAACATTCAGCCATTTGACATGATCTGTTTCCAAAGGAAAATATGATGTGGCATTAGGTTCACAGGAGCTGAAGTTATGGGTTTACTGGCTTTTGCTTAATGTTTCAGCTAACCATTCCACTGTTTTATCAAGGCTATTACTTTTGGTTGCCAATGTTTTAAATAGTTACTGTTTTGGATTCATTATGGCTGATAACTGAATACACTTGCCATTTCTGAGGGTGCCACAGCCAACTCAATGCCTTGCTTATTAGTAAACACAACTAAAATGGCTTTTTCAGTTTTCTTCCTAACTCCATTTGGAAGTGCTAATTGTGTCTTGGTCATGGCTATCAGCTGCATGGACAACTGCATCTGTGTTTGAGTTGAAACATCTCCATGGTGTTTGTCTGTCCTCCCAAGTACCAAAGTTGGAATTAAGATTTTTATATGTCATTATTGCCACATTACATCTAACAGTAGCAATAATTGTAATGACTTCTGTAAGATCCCATCATGTAATCCCCATATTAAATCTTTATTTCTCTGTGTCTACAGAGATAAAGCATTGGTCCTCCCAGCTGAATCCTGGAAATAGAAGAGGTACCACAACATCCTGTCACCTAACATCTGAGGTGTTCTCCTCAAAAGCCTGGTCAGCCAGTGGCTCCCATGTCATGCTTGCTTGTTTAGTTTTTTTTGTATTTGTAATGTGTAGAGTTTGCTGAACTTCATGAATATGTAGATTTTTGTCTCCTACCCATCCCTTGTCCCCAGTCTCCTCTAGAAGTGGGACAGAAATGATGTCATCACTTAAGTAATTTCTTTTATTTCTCATCTTTACTGTTTCTGAAGGTAAATTAGACTGAGATGGTCTCACAAACTCTTGTGATCTCCTTTCTTTATCTTTTATGTCATTGTTTTTCATGTCTTTTATGGTCATTGACTTTTATTTGGTTTATTTTGATAAAGATGAGCTGTTTTCAAATACGTATTAGTTTTCATTTCTAATATTTTTATTTGGTTCTTTCTGTGTTTTCTATTCTTTGGTGACATATTCCTTCACTGGGAGACCATTCCTTCACTGCATTGAACATAGTTGTAACAGCTTAACTCAAGCCCCAATTTCAGCCCAATTTACAGCCCTTTCTTTCAAAGTGAAATATCTGTGGTTGCTCTTGCCATTGTGGTGCCAAAGCACCAGTGACTGGGCAGAGCTCCACAGAAAGGTGAGTCCCCGTCTTTCGCTTTCCATGTTCTTGGAGTGCCCTCTCAATTTCCAGCGGATTTGAAGGCATTAGCTTCTTTTTCTCTTCAAACAGAAAAATGACAGACTTTCTCTTGCTAGTCAGTAAATGCCAAGGACACTCTCACAGCTCACCTCTGGGCCAGAGCCACAAAGGTAGAAAGCATGCCTGGTATCAATCCTGTCTCTTAAGTTTCAGCTTCCCTATGAATACTAGGACTTTCATTTCTCTCTTCAGAGCTTTCAGTTAGTATTTTAATATTGTGGGCAAGGTTTATAGTTGTCATTTTCCAAAGGTTCAGTCTGAAGGGAAATTGGACCTCCTTTTTCAGAGGCATACTCTCTTATCCACTACTTGGCTAAGGCTGAGTAGAAGGTATGAATCTCAGTTCATAAAACCAGTTGGGTGGGAACTCGAGCATCCATCTTCTATAGTATTTTATTTCTACATAATGCTCCAAATCTCAGGATTGTTTTGCAGTTCAGGTTCACATGACATACCATAAACTTTGATCCAAATGGACCACTATGAAGTCATCTCTTATCCCTGTGTTTGTGGCTCTATCAAATCATTTGGCTCTCTGCTAGTCCTCACTGCACTGGTATGGGCTGAGACAGACAGATGCTAATTTCTTCTCCAGGGTCTCCATCTTCCCAGTGGTACTGTAGAGAAGGAGACCTGGGCCCTTCCTCTCTTAAAACCTCCAGGTGTATTTCTTCTCATGTTTTTCTCTGAGTGGCATTTCCTTGATCTAGGATTGAACAAATTCTTGCTTTAAGTCTCTTAGAGACAGACTATTGTTTTTCTGAAATGTCTGAAGTTTTCTTAAGAAGTTAAAGTTCTAGAGCATCATACCAAGAAAGATATAGGAGTGTCTTTTGTTTCTACCAGCTCAAATGTTTCCCCTGAGGTTATGAATTCAGAGTTGGCCAATAGTGTGCATAAAACAGAAGGAGAGAGGCCAGGCAAAGAGAAAACATGAGAGGATAAAAAAAAATTCCATAGCTTGATATCATAGACAATGATTTAGAGAAGAAAATATTTTATTAACCCCTAGGTCCAGTTTATACCCTAGTGTCTGGTATATAACAATTTTCTAATAAATGATTATTAAATGAATGAACTAATTTCCCATATGATATGGAAAACCTCATGGCATATAACCTCTGCCCTCTGGGCCAGAAATCAGGAACAATGCACTGAAGAGAGAAATTGAAGAGGATATCAGAAAACGGAAAGCTCTCCATGCTCCTGGATTGGTAGGATCAGATCAACATGGTAAAAATAGCCATTTTACCAAAAGCAATCTACGGATTCAATGTAATCCTCATCAAGATCCTCACACACTTTTTTATAGACCTTGAAAGAACATACTCAACTTCATATGGAATAATGGGAAACCCAGGATTGCCAAAACAATCCTGCTCAATAAAAGAACTTCAGGAAGAATCACCATTCCTGACTTCAAGCCATGCTGTAGAGCTACTGTAATAAAAACAACCTGGTACTGGCACAAAAACAGACTTGTGGATCACTAGAATTGAATCGAAGATCCCAACATTAACCCACGCATCTATGAACACTTGAGTTTTGACAAAGAGGCCAAAAGTATTCAATGGAAAAAAAGATAGTACCTACAAATGGTGCTGACATAACTGGATGGTAGTATGTAGAAGAATGCAAATAGATCCGAACCTATTACCCTGCACAAAACTCAAATCCAAGTGGATTAAAGACCTCAACATAAACCCAGTTATACTGAACTTGATAGAAAAGAAAGTGGGAAATGCCCTCAACACATTGGCACAGGTGACTGCTTCCTAAATATAACACCAGAAGCTCAGACACTAAAAAAAAAAAAAACAATCAATAAGTGGGACCTCCTGAAACTGGGAAGCTTCTGTAAGGCAAAGGACACAGTCAATGAGACAAAACAACAGGCTACAGAATGGGAAACGATCTTCACCAACCCTACATCTGACAGAGGACAGATTTCTAAAATATGTAGAGAACTCAATAAACTAGAGCGCCAAAAGCTAAATAACCCAATTAAAAATGGGGTTCAGAGCTAAAAAGGAAATTCTCAACAGAAGAATTACGAATGTCTGAAAGGCATTTAAAAATTGTTCAACGTCTTTTGCCATCAGAAAAATGCAAATCAAAACATCTTTGAGATACCACCTTATACCTATCAGAATGTCTAAGATCAAAAACACAGTTGACAGCCTATGCTGGAGAGGATGTGGGACAAGGGGAAACACTTCTCCATTGATGGTGGAAGTGTAAACTTGTACAGCCACCCTGGAATGCAGTATGGCAGTTCCTCAGAAAACTGGGAATCAATCTCCCTAAGGATCTACCAATACCACTATTGGGCATATACCCAAAGCATACACATTCATACCCCAAAGGCATTATGTCAACTATGTTCACAGCAGCATTATTCGTAATAGAAAGAACTTGGAAACAACCTAGATGCCCTTCAACTGAAGAATGGACTAACAAACTGTGGTACATCTGCCCAATGGAATACTACTTAGCAGTAAAAAAAAAATTACATCCTAAAATCTCCAGGCAAATAGGTAGATTTGGCAAATATCGTTCTGAGTGAGGTATCACAAGCCCAGAAAGATAGGCATGGGATGTACTCACTCATAAGTAGATTTTAGACAAAAAGCAAAGAATACACAAGCTGCAAACCACAACCCCTGAACAGCTTGGGATCAGAAGGAACATAAGAGAGACATCCAGAGATTCCCCTAGGAAGATAAAATAGAGATCACCATAGCAAATTGGGGTCACAACAGGTTGCAACCAAGAAGAGTGGGGAACAAATCTTGAAAGAAGATGGTTGAGGGAGAGGAGCAAAGAGGGAGATAGAATGAGTGGATATCTGGATAGAGGAAGCCAATGTGGGGTTGGAAAGAGACCGCATGCTAGGTAAACCTCCAAGAACTCACAGGATGTCCCTGGCCAAGTCTCCAAACAATGATGGAGGGGGTGTCTAAATAGGACTTCCCCAACAGTCAAATGAATAGCCACCCTAAGTGTCATCACAGAACAGACATCAGACAAAGAATAGAGGTGGAGGCAGAGATTCATGACTGAGTACTGGGCAGAGCTCCTGGTCCAGCTGAGAGTAGGGGAGGAGAGTCTGTATGAGCAGGGGATAGGGATTATGAGGAAATTTCCCAAAGTGATGGCTGGCTGAAGCTCTGGGAGGGGGTGGTCATTGAATCAAGAATAGCCACTGGAGATCCATCAGGAAAAAGAGCTAGGCCCTCCAAGGGTAGGTAACTGTCTACTGGCATGGACAGTATGTGGAGTTTTGTGAGGCTGTAATCAGACTGTGTTCCTGTGAATGGGCTGGCACCTTAGAGCCCATTCCCGGCAGAGGAATACCTAACTAAACCCTGACTTTGGGATGAGTAAATCGGACTTTCCTGGAGTGGTTTTGCCATGCTGAATTGGCTCACCTTGGGACTTCTTGCCCTTTTGGGGGAGGGGATGGGTGGGTGGGGAAGGGCAAGGCTGAGGGAAGAGAGAGGGTAACGGGGATATATACATAAAATGACATTTTTTTTTTTAGATAAAAGAATTTTAAAAAGAAAACATGGACAATGATTCCAATAGTGTTGTCCAAGGAGTAAATGGCAGCATGCTTACTTTGTGAAGATGTTTTTAATTAAAATGTTTTATTGCTGTTGTTATGAATGTTTGCTGAGCTGAAGTAGAACCTGGCATCTTTGTCTAAACTTCTGTGATTCCTTATAGTCAGTCATCTGAAAACATGTATTCACTCCTCTCCCCCTCCCCCCACAGGCAGAGAAAATGCATTTCAATGTATTTTTGATGCTCTTCAAATTATTTACACTCCTGATGACAGCGTTTATGTCAGTTTGCTTGATGGTCACTGGATGCTGCTAATAGATTTTGGATTAGAATCTACTCAGTATGGGATGAGTACCAAGCCCTGGGCAAGTGATGGTAATATTGCACCTCATCTTTAAGGCATCCTTTGGCTATTTTGCATACTTTGCTTAGAATTGAAACTGAGTTCTACTCATAGAATATATTAATATACATATGGAAATACTTTTTGAGTGTTCATAGCAATTTGTTTTAGAATGCCTGATGTAAAGTGAATGAGCTTATGTCTCAGTTAGAACTTCTATAAATGGACATCTGAGTCAAAATTTTATTGCTGTGAAGAGACACCACTGACCATAGCAGCTCTTATAACGAAAAACATTTATTTAATTGAGGTGGAAATCATGGCTGCATGCAGGCAGACATGTAGCTGGAGAAAGAGCTAAGAGTTCTGTATTCAGTCAGCAGGCAGAGGAAGAGTGAGCCACTTGGCCTGGCTTTAGCATTTGAAACTCTAAAGCCCAGCAACACACTTCCTCCACCAAGACCACACTCCCTCTACCAAGGCCACACCTCCCCATATGCCTATAGGGCCATTTTCATTCAAAGCGCCCTTCCTGACTCCCACAGGATTGTATCCATATCATAAAGCAAAAAGCATTCAGTTCAACTTCAAAAGTTCCCATCCACAGTCTATCACATACTCTGTTTAAAAGCCCAAATTCAAAGTCTCTTCTGAGACTCATGGTGATCTTTTTACTGTAATTTCCTGTAAAATCAAAATGAATAGCAGACCACACACTTCCAATGTACAGTGATAAAGAATATCCATTTCTAATCCAAAAAGGAGGAAGGGAATCCTAGTGAGAAAATATTGCACCAATGCAAGACCAAATAACAAGCAGGTTAAACTCCAAACTGCATCTCCATGCCTGATGTCAAAATGCTCTTCAGATCTCCAAATGCTTCAGCTTTGTTGACTGCAGCACACTTCTCTCTCTCGGGCTGGCTCCACTCTATGTTAGCAGCTTTCCTCAGCAGGCATCCCACAATTCTGGCACTGACCATCTTGGGCTTTCCAAGACAATCCAGGCTTTACCTTCACAGCTTCATACAATGGCCTGTAGGCCTCTATGCAGGGATAGACACCTTTGATACATATCTGGCCTCAATGGCTTTTTTAAATTGGGATAGCAAATTCCATAACCCTTTTCTTTATCTTTGAGTATAAAACCAGAACCACGTGGCAGAGAACCTCAGTTTTCTGTTTCCATAGTTCTTTCACTGCCTCAACTTGACTGTCCTAGAATTTGCTCTGTAGACCAGGCTGGCCTTGAACTCAAAGATATTCCTGTGCCTGTCTTCCGTCTGCTAGAATTAAAGGTGTGTACCACCACACCTAGCTCTAACCTTTTCTTTAATTCCTTTTTACAGGTTGGAAGCTTAGCTGAGTTGGGTCTTTCTTTGAGGTCACTAACTCCCTTTATTTCATTTAGTGTCAGGCTTTTAAAATTTTTTATTTCTTTTAGCACTGGACTTAGCTCTATTATATTTCCCAGTGCTCCTTTTTGCCTCAAACTATACATTTCATATTTTTACATGTTCAGCTCGTTCCTTTTTGTTATGTAAATGCATATATTGGCCACTAATAAACAAAAAATACAGGCAATACTAGGCTGTTTTGAAATCTCCTCTACCAACACCATTAATTCAAAATCCTTCATTTTAGCCTTAGGCAGACTTTTTGAACAAGGGCAAAATACAGCCACTTTTTTTTTTTTTTTTTTTTTTTGCCAAAATACCAGAAGAAGAACTTTCTCTAGGAAACTTACTAATATTCTTCTTCTCTGAAACCTCTTGAGCTGGGCTGCCACGGTTTAAATCACTCTCAGCAATACTGTCTCCCATGTTCTTACTACCACGGCCCATTAAGCCCAACTTTAAGTGTCCAATCACTTTTTCTAGCTCAAAGTCTCAAAGTGTTCCATATTTCTCTGGGAAAAAAAAAAAAGCGTGGGCAGGGCTATCACAGCAATTCTCCAGTTAATGGTACCAACTTCTATCTTAGTCAATGTTCTATTGCTGTGAAGGAACATCATGACTATGATCTATGACAACTCTTATAAAGGAAAACATTTAACTGGGCCTGGCTTACAGGTTTGGAAGTTTAGTACATTACTGTCATGGTGGGAAGCATAGCAACATGCAGGCAGACATCATCGTGCTGAAGAGGTGGTTGAAGAGTTCTATATGTGGATTGTTGTTAGGTGGCGGGAAGAGAGAGCCAGTGGGCCTGGCTTGAGCATTTGAAACTCCAAGGCCCACCCCAAGTGACACGCTTTCTCAATCAAGGTTATGTCTACTCCAACTAAGCCTCACCTCCTAATCTCTATCAAATAGCACCACTCCCTAATGACTAAGAATTCAAATATATGAGCCTATGGGGGGCGACATTCCTTTTCAAACCACCACAATGGGCCAGTTACTTATTAGGAATTTCTAGTTTTTGATGTTATTTGCATATGGAAAGAGTATTACTCAGTTCTAGCAAACCAGCTCTAGGAAGGGCTAACTGGTATCTAAGCCTTAGTAGCTCCCAAGAAGCACCTCTAGACTGCACATGAACAATTTTATACCATTTGCAGGCCATCTTTGTCAGGGAAATGGATGGACCTAGAAAAGGCCAAAATAACTCAGAACCTGAAAGAAATCCACAGCTGAACACAATGTAGAAATCAATGGATTATGGGGAGCCCAGCTGAAGTGGGTACATTTACACCGCAGTACTGCATCTATGGCTCAGGGGACATTAGAAGAGCATGTGGAAAGACCGTAAGAGCCAGGATACTAGGAGTATGCTATGAAATAGTCTCTTCTAGAAATGGTTACATAAATAAGACTGGAAGAGGAACAACATCAGTAGGCATATTAATACAAAAAAGGGAAATATCACAGAGTCCCATCTCTTAGACAAAGAACTATGAGCAACTAATGACTGTAGAGGGAGGCAGGTCCAGAGGGAGGGAGGGAGGGAGGGAGGGAGGGAGGGAGAACCTCTTTCTAGGAATGAGTCTCCAATTGGTTTTCCAGTACAAGGTAGTCATCCTGAAACCATATACACACAACAACAAAAAGGGACCCAGAAGATTGTATTTATATATTTATGCATATGTAACAATAATCCTCAAAGAGGAAGAGGCTATCTGTTTGAAAGCACTGAAAAAATTGAAGGAAGAGATTTGAGATGAGATGGGGGAGGAAAGGTAGAGGGAAAGTGATGTAATTCCATGTCAATTAAAATGTAATAACAACTTGTACCATGGCATTCACTCTCCATCTCATACTAAAGATTCAGGTTCAGCCCGGGAAGCAAGGTTATGAGAAAGATTCCAGAGAGGGGCTGATGGCTTGGGATTTTAGATCTATCAAAGCATTGACAGAGTTACCAGGCAAGTTGCAAACAAAGCAAGCCGCTGATCTCAGTGGTCTCCCCATGGAGAGATTAGGAAAAGAGTGGTGGTAAGAGCATGAGGGGACATTTAGATTGGAGGTTACTTTGTTGTAATCAAGATCCATAGGTCAGAGGTGCTGAAGAATAGAACCCTGGCTTCATGAGAATGCCTGGTCTTTGGGCAAAAAGTTGTGGTCAATAAAGAGCTTTGCATTGGCTTTCTTTATGTAAGGCCTTGTATGAGATGCTGAAGTTTCACACATACCTCCCAAAGAACTTTTAAATGTTCTCCCTTCACCTCTCTCTCTACCCTGCTCTTCACATACACACACACACACGCACACGCACACGCACACACAAACTCAGACTTTTTTAAAAGGATGGATTTCCTATAGCTTATATAGAATGGAATTTGAAAGTACAGCTTGATGTTGAAAGCTGTGCTTTCTTTGCAAAAATGATTTAGCTTTTCTGTGCTTCACTCACATTATCATTAAAAATGAAATGATATTATGGTGAGTGTGAGGATGAAAAATAAATGCTTTTGTGCTCAGTTTTAGAATGGTAGTTATGTTCTCAGTAGCTCTTATCTATTTACTGTTATTTTGTAGAATTGGAAATATTGGGAGCCAGCTGTTTGCAAGGCCAGTAATGGGTGCTTATGAGTAATTTTGCCGAGATAAGTACACTCGAATTCAGTGACAAGAGAAACAGAGGGGAGGGAGTCAGTGAGAAAGCTGGATTTGGCTTTAAAAGGAGGCTTTGAGAACCTAATGAGAAGTCAAAGGTCTCAACTGGAGAGAAAGCACAGCTGGGCTTTCCTGTGCAGAAAGCCTGGTCTCAGCACTTAAATATGGGATCAGAGCGCACCATTGAGTGTAGCACCTGAAGACGGAGGTCTGAGACCTGGAGTAGGAAGGAGACTTACCACTAAATCACTTGGTGTTCAGTACTTGGGACAGCAGCCTCCGTTTCTCTGGCCTGTCATCAAGCCTTAAGTATGGCCTGTGCTAAGACTGATCCTTAAGATCCGAGTTTGACCAGTTACAACAGTCCTGCAGCTGCTCCTGTTCCTATTAATTATAGTGTCTACGAGCGTATGAGTCAAGTTTGTAACAGGCTCTATTCACACGTATTCCATGAGGAAACCACATTATTTCCATTTTCCAGATGCGCCAAGAAAATTTGAAAGATGACATGTTGAAATGGGAGATGGTTAAATCTATGCTCTTCATAGGACTTCTAAAAGCTGGAAGAACAGATCTCTTAGCAAGCCAGAGAGCGGGAAGGAGGGAGGGAAGGAGGGAGGGAGGGGGAAGGGAGGGGGGGAGTGCACTCGTACCTGGCAGACAGAGGGTGGGAGGAAGAGGAATGGGAGAAAGAAACTAAGAGCAGAATTGTGTACCCAGCCCTGTGCTCCACTCAGCAAATGCTGACTGTAAGGGACCATGAGATGGAGAACAGGAACTAGGGTCAACTCTGCAGACTCAGCTGCTGACTCTCCCACCAAGAACCGTCCAGGCACTTAAACCCACAGTCTTCCCACTGTGTGGTTCTTCTGTGCAGCTGTATTGTTTCACCTTCCCATTCAAGGATAAAACCCATCTCCCCCAGGGCTCAAGAAGCTAGCTTCTTTGGAACTACTGAGAAGTGGTCTGTGGATTTCCAACTCTGCACTTGCCTAATAAATTGACAAGAAAGCAATCATCATAAATAATTCTTTCTTGATGAAGACAACTGTCTGGTTAAAGAAAGAGAGCCCAAATAATGTAACACTCAAATTCAGAACATGCAGTCTGACCGTTGCGGTCTCTTCTTTCATTATAGGTTAGTCCTTGATATCTGAGATTTCTACTTCTGCAGACTTGACCAAACACAGACCATAGATATTTAAATGTACTGAAGATGTACATATATGCTCTCAGCTTTATTCCCCAAACAGTATAGCTTAACAACCAGTCAAAAAGTCATTTACATTGTGTGAGGCATAATAAGTAATCTAGAGCGGTTTTAAATCTACTAAAGGCTGGACAAAAATTATTTCCAAATACTATGCCATGTTACATAAAGTTGGTATCTCATGAGGCCCTGGAACCAAAGAACCATGGATACTGAGGAACAGTTCTATTTGAGAGTGGAGCTCATTAGATTGCTGCAGAAATCTTTTATTGTTTGGATTGCAGATTTTCTGCTTGTATTTTGCAGTCTCTGTCACACCCTTTATTTAATTTCAATGTATTTTTTTTCAATGTGAATTTTCCCTACACACAAAAGAAACAGACGATGGAAAGCAGTTCAGATGCCCCCAGAACTCTCCCAGCATTGTTAATAATTAGAAAAGAGGAGAGGCCCCTGAGATTTCCATTTCAATCAAGTTTTCCATTAATAAAGAAATTGGCTTATTCCCTGGCTTAAACTCTTACAGACAGCAGCAGTCCCTATGTAGCAATAAGCAATTAGTCCTGTGACATAGATAACCCTCACCAATTTTTACAGTCAATATCTCTGTAGAGGTCTAGTGACAGAAAGGTGAAAACAACCTCAGGTAGTAACTGGGTTCTGGTAGTCTCGGACTCATGGAAGTTTTGTGGTAACTAGTTAAGAGAATGTCTATCAAGAACGGATCAGTTTTCCCATTGGGCACCAGAATATTTCTGCTGAAACTGTTTTGGGGAAGTCTTTCAGAAGATGACCCAATCCCATGATTGCTTCTTAGGGGCTCAGCTTTCCCTGAGTTTTGTCAAACGAATTTCTAAATTTTCAGGACTAGGCTAAAAATGGCCAGTCTGAATTTTAAGGTTTTTTTTTCCCCCTAAATGTCAGTATATTTGAAAGAAACAAATATGAATCTCTCTGTCATGTGCACTGATCAAAGCAGGAAGATAGACACAGGGAATCAGGGTGTGATACTTAAGCTCTGTGCAGCTCTGTGATTTTGAAAGACCAGGGGTCCTAGTGGTCTTTTCTGATGCTTCACACACATGGATACAGAATTTTGCACCTATTATTCTAAACATGTACAATGGCATGTGGTCATTTAAATAGTGGGATTTCAGCTCTGGGTTGCCAACAAACTGATTATCCAGAATGAGTTCTGTAGTTGCTATTTATTCTTAATCCTTTGAACAAGGAAATATTCACCTGGCCAGATGGGAAAATGCTCATAGATGGATTGGCCACAGTGTGGCAACTTGCTCACCTTATTGTTTGAGGGAGGGGAAGGGAGGGTTACATTTCTTGAGTGCCTCCTTGCTAGGGACAGTTATATTTGAATAATTTTTAATAATAACAGCCGTCCCATGAGTTTGCAAGAAAGCTTCGAGGGAACATGTATACAGTAAGTGGCTGGGAAGTTCTTGTATTCACATCAGCTGACAAATATCTAAACATTTCATGGTCTCATATAGTCTCCCTAAGATGACTATAGACATAAACTGAAAAATTATTGTGGGAAACGTTTTAAATCCTGGAAATTGTGAGAGAAGAGAGAAACCTCAACTTCCCACCATCCTAATTCAGTCTTCACTAGTAAAATGATTTTTGATTTTGTTAGATTTCCTCATGTAAAACAACTTTTCTCAGTGTATTATTCCTAAAATTTATGTATATATTAAAATATGACAATAAGAAACATACATTATTTTAGTACATAGCCAAAAACCACAAAACAAACTCAATTTGGAGCCAAAAGGCTCAACTGTCTGAATATTATTTTAAAAACTATATTTGCAGCCTGGTTGACTCCAAAACAAAATACACCTTCATTAAAAAATGATTTATTGATTATAATGCTGTCTGCATGCTTGCCTGCAGCCAGAAGAAGGCATTGGATCTCACTACAGAAGGTTGTGAGCCACCATGTGGTTGCTGTGAATTAAACTCAGGACCTTTGAAAGAGCAGTCAATGCTGTCAACCTCTGAGCCATCTTTCCAGTTCTCCCTTTTATCATTTCTTTATTGATTCTTTGAGAATTTCACATCATGCACCCCAGTTCTGCTCATTTCTGAGCCCCTATATCTACCCTACTCTTGCAGCATCCCCCTCCAAAGAAAATAAAAAAAAACAAAACAGAAACATAACAAAAACAAAACAAAACAAAAAACCTTTTTGATTCTCTGTCTTTCCTTTCTCTCCAGCACCTCTTTATTTATCTTAGTGGCATTGCGATCCCAGGTAGTAACATTGTATACCCTTTTGTTCAATCAGCTTTACTTGCCAATGCTCATTGTAATGAGTCATTGGTTTGGTTCAAGACCTCTGGTTTCTGGTATACCATTATCACTGGACTCTCTCAGATATGTATCTTGTGGTCACCCCAAGTCATGGAGATCCTGTGGGTATATTGCCACAGGATCAGTCCCTTCACACATTCCAAAAGTCATGGATGGGGTAGATTTTAGGGATGTGGGCCAGGGTGGTAGGTGAGCTGGTCTGCCCAGGCCACTGGGGCCTCCTCCCTCAATGAAAGGGTAGAGCCATCGCCCCTACATACCTACATCAGGGTCAGTTCCCCATGCCTGTTGTGAGAGGTACAGGGGCCAGCTCCCTTTTGAGGATTGGGGCCAGTTCTCTTGCTTCAGAAGGTGGTCCAGTTAGGGGAAGGGCCAGAGAAGAGTGGGGCTGGCTCAGCATGGCCCTCTGATTTCACCATACAAGGTTCATATGGACCCCTGAAGTTACATAGGCCCCAGACATCAACATAGAGCTCAGATGCAACAGGACCATGGACCCAGATTGCAGTGTGTATGTCCCTTGTGGCAGCATGGCTCTCGGACTCCAACGAGGCCACACGTGGTGGGGGCCTAGACCCCTGGTTTCCTTGTGGCTTTTGGTGACAATAAGGGCCATGAACTTTTTGGCCTGCTGGCTAGATCAAAGACAGGATCCAAAGGCACCTGGCCTGTGGTGCACAGCCTTTAACTATTCTGGCCAGTTGCAATGTGGTAACAGAAAGAAGACAAATGGAGTGCTCACAGTCATGCTGACTTTGATTTTCTTGGTGCTGAGGGTCTGCTGTGCTCTGGACACATAATGTGCTTCATTATCTCCCTTAAACCTTTTTGTTACTATTATGAATATTCTCATCTTTAAGAAACTCAGGCTCAGAAGTGTCCCTTTGCCAAGGCTGAAAAGCTGATAAGTGGAAGGCAGCCTTGTGCTGGGCACTGTGACACCAGATAATGACTGCATGCCTGTGATACCTCTGAAGATTGCTTATAGACTGTGATCCTGCAACTCCATAATTTGCAGATTCTGGGACTCATGGCTTGAAATGACCTTTGAGACTGAGGAATTTTTTACTCTCATTGGTTGCTAAGAATGTTGGCTGCTTAAAGCTCACAGCTGAGTTCTTGGGTCATCACCTTGGGGAGAAAGAACCATCCTTATCTGTGGTGTTGTACAGAGGTAGCTGGAATTCCCTGACAGGTTGGGTCGGCTCTAAAGGTAGACACCTATCTTAATCTAGAACAACTAAAGAGCCATCCTAACTTCTGAGCTGCCTCAAGGTGGATGAAGGTTTCCATGACTACTCATAGCAGCCTAGGTTTTTTTTCCTCTGGCCAGGTCTTCTTTCTCTCTCTTCACAAAGGGTTATTACCCAGACCCAAGAGGTCTGTATTAGACCTCCAGAATGGGGATGTGACTCAGATTTTGTTTCCCTTGGCAGCTAGATCTAAGAAACATATTTTGATAAGAGCTGCAGCACCAATGCCCAAAAGAAGGCAAGGCCTAGGATAAAGGATGGAAAATGGAAACTATTTGTGCTAATAGAGTGTAATTATGGGTGATACACTATCCTCTCAAATGTATTTGTTTGAAAGTACATCTCACTAGAACCCGGGATGCACTGTTGAGGCTACACCTATTTCTGTCTCCCCAGTGCTCTGAAAATAGTGTGTAACCTTGCCCAGCTTTTTACCTGGGTGCTGGGGATCAAACTCAGATCTTTCTGCTTGTGCAGCAAACACTTTCCTCACAGAGCTACTTCCCCAGCGTCAGCCCTCCAAAACCAAAGACAAAGCAACCAATTCAATTAAAGATAAATGCTATACGTATTTACTGGAATAAGGGAGACAGGGGAGAGAGACATTGTACAGAACTATGGCCTACTGCAGCACATCTGTCTCTTGATTTCTTTCTTAACCACATATTTCAGAATCTTGAGTACCTCTGTCTTTTTCTACTCAGAATCTGAGGTGTTCAGAAACCTAAAGTTTTTTTTCTAGAAGGCACAGCTTGCTGGTCACCTTAACTTCCTTATGCAGGGAATTAGTTACCCTTCAAGAGTTGGAAGGTGGATGCAAGAATTCAGTGAAATATAGGACTCTGAGGAAATGAATAACCATGTCACCTTTCTGAAATTTATTGCAAGCATGTCCTAGAGTCAGCTCTCCTCCTACAGAAGGAAGGCTCTGGGCAATAGTCATAAAGTGAGATATTTTTTTCTCTCTGTATCCTGCCTGCTTCTGGAGAGTCATAGACCTGAAGGTCAGCAGCATCCCCTGGGGTCTGCTGGTGCTGGCTCTGTGTAGGATGGCCCTGGGGAAACTATCAGGATGCTATGTGGATGATTTTTAGAGGAATATTATCTTGCCTTGTAGGAAGACACATGTATGAATCTGCTGTGTTTCTTGCTCCCAGATTAAATTAAAATCTCAGTAGAACCAATGAGCCTTCTCTGCCCCTATTCAAATCACTGCTGCATTGACTGATCTTCAACCTCTCATGTGGCTGACTACAGTTACAGCAGCCTGCTGTAGTTCTCTGCTCTCCTCTGTACTCAGATCACTTTCTGCTTCCACAGAATATTCCTAAACTGCAGATAAGTTACGTACAAGCTCCTGCCTCAAGCCTTTTAATGCTTTTAATGTGTTCAGAACCAAACTGTCTGAGCAGGGCACAGAAGAATCCTTGGGATCTCCGGCTACTTCTTTGAGTGCCGTCACTATTTACTTTTTCCTTCGCTTCTAGTGTTTCAATCACATTCACCTTCATACCTTGAACAGAACCTGATCTCATGCTTCTGGGCTTTTTTGGAGGTTAGAAAGTCTTTCTAGGAGCATTTAGTTTACATCAATGCCTCTGAAGCACTTTAATTTTTTCATCATGTATCTCTGGATAGTCTTTACATATTAAAGTTATTTATAAATATGAGTCTTTACACATATGGGTTATTGGAAAGGGTGGGGAAAAAGGGGACTCTAAATTCACTTCCCAGCAGCTATCTCAGTACCACACTGTGATTTATCTTAGAAAAAAAGATATTTTTCTTTTAGTCCTGGAACCATGCCACCTTTGCTGTCACCCATCTCTGCTGACTGGGTACCAATATCCTCTCCTTACATGTAACTCACTTGTTCATCAGGCTTCATTCATATGGATGTGTCTGATTGGTAGAAAAAAGTCATGTGCCTACATTATAAAATCAAGGGTTGTGGTGGGAACATTTCCCCTTTTGATTCTGTGTGACATAGCAGAGTTCAAAATGTGGGCATCTATCAAAATGTTGTGAAGGTTTTGGAAACATGAGGCAGTATGAATGGGTGCTCCACTAAGTCTCTCTGTCCAAAAATGATTTTGTGTTTTGTTATCCTTCTACATATCTCTTTTAATGGTGTTCTATATATTTAATAACATCAACCTGGAATATCAGAGAATAGAATCACCCTCAATCAATTATGAAGGTCAGAGTGGTGATTCATGCCTTTAATCCCATCACTCAGGAGACAAAAATATTTCTGTGTTTCTGTGAGTTCAAGGCCTAACAACCAAGCAGTAGTAACTCACACCTTTAATCCTAACTCTAGGGTTATGATACAGAGTTGAAATCAGAAGTGAGACAGCTGGGTGGGGAAGATATTTAAGGCAGGAGGAGGCAGAAATTCTGCCATTCTGTAGAAGCTATCAGCTAGCCTAAAGACTCTTGAAAATAGTATTTATCCTGTTCGGCCTGAGAAGTTGGCTGGGTGAGAATTGACTGTGGTCTCTTTCCTCTCTCTGATATTCCAGCTTTTCCCCAATACCTGGTTCTAGGTTTTTCTTATATACTTACTAGAGTTAGTGCAATAGAACTCATCTGATAAACTTAGGTACTAGGTTGAAAATGTAGTTCATATCCCCAAGCTGCTGTGTACCTTCTGTTTGTGATGACATGGCACAGGACGGCATGGCATGGCACCACCATCATTGATGTGTCTCATTGCCTGGTTGACTGCTGGCTGCCACAACCCAGCTTATTGATACTATACCAATATATGACACAGGGATGATTTGAAGTATGATTTCTGCAGAGTTCTTACTTTTGAACCAATATAACCCAAAACATTGTAAGTCAAAGCATCAAGAGTTGGGAACAGTCTGTACACGTATCCTTTTCTTTCTAAATCACAAAGTCCTGTTAAAATGACATCATCCTCATTCTATAACCATGGCATTCTGGCCCAGTGCCTGGCATGTCAGTCTTCTTTTGATGATCACTAAAAGGATAGAGCTGTGGGGGATTTCTTCCTTACAAGTTGTCTTTGTAAATTGCGTAAGGTGGTAATTCAGTCTTAAAAAGTGCATCCAGTCTGTTTGCTCCGGCAAGTATTAAGCCAAACCTTTTAAAATATGAGATGAAAAAAATGAGACATTAAATACCATTTCAAGTTTAGCTGCCACGAGTGAGAATATGGATTATTTGCTTGTGTTCAATGATTCTCTATACACCATGGGCTACAATAAACGAAAATGGGGCTTCAGCATAAGCTGGGACTGTGGGAGTTTATCTTACATGCTCTTTGTCCTCTCACCCACTCCTGTCTTCTCACTGTAGCACCTTCTTGCAGAAAGGATCACTGTACCTTTATGCATTTAGTGCTCAGAGCTACCCTGTGTGGTTTATTATCTCTAAGTCATAGTGAAGGTGAATGGTTGGCAACTACAGTCTCAGAGCCCAAAGTGCTGAAGTCAGTGTTTGTAGATAAAGTTTTATTTGCAGTAGAGTCATATCCATTCATTTATATATGGCTATGGCATTTTCTGTGTTGTCTTATGGCTGTGAGGGTGGATTTTTGTATTCACTATGACCTGAAAAGTCTAAGGTATTTATTATCTACCCTTTATAGAAAAATTTATTAGGTCCTTGTCTAATCCTCTGGAGCACAGGCATTCTGTAAATTTGTGTGTGTGTGTCAGGACTTATAATCAGGTCTTCTGATACAGGATAAACCCCAATAAATGTGTGGAATTTTTGGGTAGTGGGTATCTCTATAGATAATGTCCTTTGTCTCTGTTAATCCATCCTGTTGACCAAAGGGATCCGATGTGGTGTTTATAGCACACAGGGACATAGGTCTTTAGTTCTGAGGTCTGAGAATATAGATGACAGAGTATTAAATAGAAGAGCATTGGATGACTTGTGCATTTAATACATACTTGCTGTTCACAGGTGCCATGCATGGCCTGCAGCTACTAATAGTCTTTTGTTACCCACTTACAAGAAAAACATATTTTGGTTATTTATTATTGCAAACTTAGCAGCTTAAAATAAGCTGCCTAAGTATACATTGATTTTGTAATTTTTAAAATTTTATTTTGTATATGAGTTTTTTGCTCAAAAGGATGTCTGAGTATCTGGCCAAATGGGAAAAATCTCAAAGGGTCCCCATCCCTAGATAGAGAGCTACACATGGCTGCCGAAAGAGGGAGAATCAGTTTTCTGCAGAGACAAGACCTTAGTAGGTTATTCAATCCCAAGTGAGCAACCCTAAATAATATACATACAAACAACACTAAGTAAAGTCAGTAGGTTTGGGTTATAGTGCATGAATTCTATTTAGTATATAATAAAACCTGGAGCCAGATATTGGGGGGAAAGGCTGAAATATCAGAGAGACAGAGGACAAACCAATTCTCACCCAGCCAACTCCTCAGGCTCACTGTGCTCAAAAGCTGAGGGTTGAACTTCTGCCTTCTTCTTCTCATTTTTCTTTCCCCACTCAGCTATTTCAAGTCTTGGGTCAACTTTTCTCGATCTAAGATTAAAGGTGTGTGCCACCACTGCCTGGCTATTTGGCCTTGAACTCACAGAGGTCTAGAGGATCTCAGCCTCCCAAGTGCTGGAATTAAAGGCATGAGTCACCACTCCCTCACGTTCTTAGCTTGGCTCTTTCCTCTCATATTTCAGGATATTTTTATTAAGCACACCATCACAGGGTTATCTGTCTATCTCTCCATCTGTCTTGTCTGTCTGTTTTCTATCTCTGATGATCACCTGTCTCAGCCTGTTATCTATCTATCATCTATCTGTTGGTCTGTCTATTGTATGTAACAGTAACAGAGAAGAAGAGGCCGTGAACATGGGAGAAGTCAGAGGGCCATGGGAGGAATCGGCACGGGAGGAGAGGATAGAAATGATACAAACACAGGGTTCATGTACAACATTCTTAAAACTGAAAAAAAGCAAAATAAAAAAATCAGAACAAAACCCACTGTACTTTAAAAAGAAAGAAAGTAGAAAGCACCAACTTTTTACATTTCATACACACACACACACACACACACACACACACACACACACACACACACACACTGATCAATGTGGTCATAAACCTACTTAGATTCTAGGGAAGGAATATAGACTTTACTTTTATAACTTTTATAAATTTAACATTTTTTCATTTATTTTTGCGCACCAATTACAGCCCCCCCCCATCTTCCATCTTCCTCCTTTCCCATTCATTCAACTCTGTCACTATTCAAAAGGCCTCCAAAGGGCTTGAACAAACCTTGGGACATCAAGTTGAGGGAGAACCGATCTCATACTCCTGCATCAAGGCTGGGAGAGGTAATCCAGCATAGGGAACAGGTTCCCAAAAGCCAGCTAAATACCAGGGACAGGCCCTGATATCACGGCTAGGAGCCTTATAAACAGATCAAGCCACACAACTGTCACACACAGGCAGAGGGCCTAGGTTAGTCTTATGCACATTCCCTGTTGGTCCAGAGTCCATGAACTCCTACAAGCTCAAGTCATCTGTCTCTGTGGGTTCTCTATTATGACCTTGACCCCTCTGGCTCATATAATTCTTCCTTCCTTTCTTCAGCAGCATGCACAGTGCCCAATGTTTGGCTGTAGATCTCTGCATCTGTTTACATCAGTTACTGCATAAAGGGTCTTTGATGAGGGTAGTCCCTAATGTGATTACAGTAGATGATCAATTTAGACACCCTCTTCCATGATTGCTAGAGGTCTTAGATAGGGTCATGTTTGTGGGTTCCTGGAGTTTCCTTAGTACTAGGTTTCTTCCTAACCACAAAATGCTCCTCCCAACAAGATGTCTCTTTCATTATTCCCCTGCTATGTCCCACTCCAAATTTCTTCCTGTGTCCAGCCCATCCAACCCACTCCCTTAAGTTCCCAGTAGACTCTACTTCTTAATGGGAGGCATTATAATGAATTTGTGATAATTCTTAACTTATTAAATAAATAGACTAAACATGTGTTCTGAAGTTACTCTCTCAGACTTTTGAACATGAAACCCACAGGGCAAAAGTGCTCTTCTAGATGTCTCTCAAAAACACACCACACAGTTTAGTCTAAAAGAAGACCAAGTTTCCTTAAAGGTGGATCTGGTCCAGGAGTTCTTGCCAAGAAAGTTTAGGAACGGTTCAGAAAAATGAGTAAGGGTAGTTGGCTTACTGTGGTACAGTGTCTATGGGGGCTTTCAGAAAAGGCTAGGAACGGGGCAAATAGGTTGGGTTGTGAGACAGGGTAGAGTTGAGAAGACAGAATAGATGATGGAATATATAGGTCATGACTTTATGGGTGACAGACAGAATAGGAGGGAGGAAGGGGTGCTTACTCACTTGATGTCAGAGCTCCTCTTCTAGAAGATAGATCTGTATTTAATATAGAAACAAATGGGAAAGTGGTAGAGGGTGGTCCACTGGCAGCTCAGCAAAGGTTCCAGAGGGTGGGGTAGGTGAATCTATCTCAGCATCAGATTAAGCTCTCTCTCTCTCTGTCAAAGTCATCTCAAGTTACCACTAGGACACTGTTGTGAAAAGGACATCTTCAAAGAAAACCCAGAACAACATTTTTAGAAAGAAGATAAAGCAAATCCAATTTGTTGAGATGTTTCTGCTGTTCTCAGAGATAAATCACGTTATTGTATTTTATCAGCAGATTGGTGGACAGTTTAACAGCTTAAAACTGGAAACAAAATGGGAAGGGCTTCTAGTGTCTCTGAAAAATCTATTATTTCACATGGGTTGCGGGACAGCTTCAGGTCTGTGTGAGAAACATAAAACATTATGCAAATCAGGGCAGCCTGAGATGGAGGGCTTTCAGAGAGAGGGGAACAGAATAGACGGACTGATAGCAGTTGGTATGGGGTGCTTCTCTTTTTGAGTGGATGCTGTGTAGGTTTTAAGAGCTAAATACGAAGGGATCCAAAGCTACTGTGGAGTTGAAAATCACAATGGCACCTATCACATTTAGGGTTTAGAATGTAGGCCTACTACTAAGAATCTGGGTGATTTTGGTTCATCCATGGGCCAAATGGGGTTAATAATTACTTGCTTCAACTAGTTATTATGAGTATAAAGTAAGGTAATTTATGCATGAACTCAGGTGAGACAGGAGGATTGCTGTGAATTGAGGCCAGTCTGGGTTATATAATATGTTTTTGTTTCAAAACCAAACAACACAGAATTAAAACAAACCAACCAAATAAGTATTCAGGAAAGTTTCTGATGTGACTCGCAGACAACATTCTATCACAGCTCTCCATATTTTATGGTTTTTTTGTATTAGACTATATGCAGACACACATATGCATGAATTTTACAGTCATGTCCCACCATGATTGCCATAATGAGACAGAATTAAGCTGTGGATTTTTTGATGCTAAGCTTCAGTCATACAGATAACAGCATGCCCATGGGAAAGACATACTGAATTCCTAAACAGAAAACCTTGTCCATGAAATAACTTCGGGGCTGCCTGGGTCTTCACTATTCCTGCAGATGTGAAGGCCAGGTACAGCAAAGGCACTGATACACTGAAGCCCTCATGATGGAGACACAGCATTATTCCTGCCACAGAAGGGCTGGTTGTCCTTGTCCTTATTACAGTGTAAAAGAGCTAGTAGTCCCTTGGTGTGGGACACACAGGTCCTTTAGATGAATCTGCAGAACTTTTGCTGCCCCTACTTTATTGTCCTGTATACTCTCCAAGGCCATATACATATTTCTATGTGCTTATCTCCTCTACGAGGTGTGTAACTCCTCAAACATCAGCCAAAACAGTATAAATGGCATTTAACCAGCATTTATTTTTTTCTAGTTATAACATTAATACTGGTGTGTTTTAGCTCTGATAATAGCCAGCACATGATAGTACTTAAAAAAATATGCTCTCAGCACAGAGAGATAAACCCTGTTTGAATTGGATATGTACTCATCTTGGGAAATTGGAACCATTTTTATGGCCTCCCCAAGTCTTAACTTGCCCATTATTTTTTAGCATATATTAGACCACATTCAGCAGCTCAAGGGACAAAATGAGATATGATTATTATAATTCTGATTATTCCCAGATCTGTGTGCTGGCCAGTATGTAGCTATATGGATTAAGGCATATCATTTCTGCTTAAGATATGCAGTGGGTATCCAGATACCATCCAGTGTTCAGACATGGCAGTTGCTTCTTCTCAAATTATCTTCCTAGCTTCCCATACTCTCAAATGGTTCTGCTACTCATCCTGGTGCTTAAAACAAAAATTCCAGAGCTGTGATTCATTTCTCTTTTGGCCAATGTGCAGTCTACCAGCAAATGTTCTCACTGCATATGGCCTTTTATCCTCCCCCTATCTCACCTAGGCTTAATTTCTTTGCTCATGCTATCTTCATTTTCTGTACCGATATTAAACATCCTAAGTAACTTCTGTGCATTTACTCTCTTCACATGTATAAAACTTCATCTAAGTATGTGCATACCATATACCTGTCTGGTACACACAGAGGAGAGAAGAGGGCACCAGATTCTCTGGAACTAGAGACTGAAGTTATAAATGATTATGATTTTTTCGGTGTGGATGCTGAAAACCAAATGCAGTTACCCTACAAGAGAAACAAGTGATCTTAAACAATTTCACTTTTTACCTCTCTTTATTTATTTGGCCTTCTGGATCTCAGCCACTCTCAGGTTCTCCTAGAGAAGTGATGGGTACATTGGTAGTGGTTAACTCTTCCAGCTTAGAACCTGGGGAAAGGAAAGGCAGTAGATGAGGAATATGTCCATATATGTGTCATGGGTAATCTCAGCTCTCAACTTGATAGGAAGTAGATTCACCTTGGGAACTCTAGGAATGCTTTTGTGGTAGGAGTTTGACCAGATTTGTTAAGAAGGGAAGACATGCCCACTGTGAGTGGCATCATTCCCTGGGCTGGAAACCTGGACTGTTTAAAAAAGAGAAAAGTGAACATTTACCACTTCCCGATCACAGATACAAAGTAATCAGCAACCTCCTCAAGCTCCTCCTGCCATGATGGACTTTACACCTGAACTGTGAGCCAAAATAAATCTCCCACTCAGAAGTTATTTTTGGCAGCTATTTTCTTGCAGCAACAGAAAGAATAACAAAGACAATAGCTGTAAATGCGCGCCCGTGTGTGTGTGTGTGTGTGTGTGTGTGTGTGTGTGTGTGTGTGTGTGTGTGTGTGTGTGTGTGTCTTTGGATCTCAGCGTGCTGGGGAAGCAAGGAGGTTTAAGAGAGAACACAGGGAGTTTCCAACAAGGGATATGAGAGGAAGACCCTTCTAAAAGGAGTAACCAAACCACTTAGTTGGTGGGAAGGAGCTCATCCTGGAGGTGAGCTGGGTAGGTTGTGACCATGAATGCCTTCCCTGAATCATCCAGAAAGACTGTTGGAACATTTTGTATATTCCTTAGGCCTATAGTGTGTTACTGGGCAACAAACACTGAACATTTTCTTTATATACGTTCAACGGTCCTAATCTTTGAGTGATATTAAAGATATGCTAGTAGGTAAAAATCATCAGACCTCAAAAAGCAATAAAGCCCCAAATTTCTGGCTGTGGAGGCTGGGTAGTGTTTATTGGCTAAAAATCATGTTCTTGATTCTTATAAATTCTGATTATGGAATTTACAAAGGAAGGACTCTCGTGAGTAGTTATAGAGGCTAAACAGTACCAGAGATGACTGGCTCTTCTTATAGCCAGCATGGGTGAGCTTTGAGATCTTGAGAAGCATTGTAGTTACCTCGCCATAGCTGGTTGATGATGACAACTGAATTTCTACAGCTTCTCACTTTGTCCCAGTGTACACTGATCCCCAAACTCAACTGAAGATAATGCGACAGTCTCATCCTCTTATAGTGAAGATAAAATGCAGACAGCCTCAGGTTTCTTGGCTGCAGACCTCAGCTTAATGTGGATAAACCCCAGGCCAAACATAAACTTCCAGTTTTCACAGTATATTTAATTGAGAGCTGGGGCTTATTTTGTTCCTTGAGCTAAATTGGCATTGGTACAAACAAAAATTGTGCAAAACTAGCTGTAGGCTTAGGTGAGTGTCGAAAGGAGAGAGTGAAATTGTGTTATAAAGCTACAGGATTGAGCTATTTTTCTTTCTTACGATTATTCTCCCATTTCTTGGTCTTTCCCGGCTGAAGAGCCACAGCCATGAATACCATTTCTAAGCAATCTACATAGAGCTATGAGGTCAGGGACTTACTTATCTTGGTACAGTTACCAGCTTTAGGTCATGTGTCCTGAGCTGTAAGAAAGGTGATCACTTATCCAGTTACATCTGCTCATTTTTTCCTTTGGGCCTTTGATAGAACCTGTAGCTAAATGTATAATGCCTCTTTAATACATGCATGTGTAACACGAAGCAGGTCAAGCTGTTTAGGTGAAAGACTTAAAGATCCACAAATAATTGTAGACATGAAGTAAAAATATCTTCTAGAATTTTGTGGAGTTGCATCTCTGCCTAAAGACTATGTATATTTTCTGGCAAACTAGATTGCTGGAAAGTTTGAGTCTCAGAAATGGGAGAGTTTAGAGGTCATTTTAGCTGAATATATCTTTGATAAATGAGTATCATCTCTCCCACTATTTATTTTTGTATTTGTTTGCTTGTTGATTTATTATATAACATTGAGGTTCATGGCCACAACCTTGTAAATGCTAGGCATGAGCTCTACCACTGAGTTGCTGTCAGATCCTTTCATCAGCTTTCTGGCTTGAAAAGCCAAACTCACAAGAAGGTTTTTTTTTGTTGTTGTTTGTTTTTTGTTTTTGTTTTTTTTTTAAGAAAATTCTTAGCACCGTGGTAAAGGTGGTAAGGGTGATCAGCAAACATACTTTTATCTGGAATACTTAAGATTGCCAGGGAAAGTTACTGGATCCACTCCAGCCATGCTGTCTTACACTTTTCAAGCTTATCAATGTCTCTGTAACATTCAGCCTCAAAGGCCAGTTGAAAGTCCAGGGGATGAGACCACACTATGACAGTTCACTTGCAGGTGGAGGACGCTTTGATATTCATGTGCTGTGGCCCTTTTCTCACTGACAGCTCTTCCCAAAGGATCTTTGGGATGCTTGGATATGCTGCACGATTTTGTTCTGTAAATGGGCAAAAGACATGAGCAAACTGCTTGCCTGCATCTGAATGAAGCCTCTTCCTCTGATAGTGGATAAGGCTCTGTGACCTCACCAGACCTTTTCTGACCATTGGAGATAAACCCCAGAGGAAGTCAAGCCAAGGCATAGGGAGGAAACCTGTAGGTCTTGGATAAATAATCTAACCCTCTTCTTATTCCCGCCCCCCCCCCCCCCCGTCCCGCTTCATTACTCTTCCTAAACTACAACAAGAGTACTTGAAAAAGTGGAGCAGAGATAAACAGCCAAGCTAGACATATTTAAAGCTTTCCACTTGTAAATCATCACCATCTGTAGCCACAATACAGGGAGGACACGGGGCACATGCTTCTGTCTCCTCGCAGTGCTCAGTCCCAGGGGCCTTCAGGCAGACAAGAAAAAGGGGCTCTCTGGAGTGCTGGGAAAGGCAGACAAATGGCTGATGAATTTTCTGAGATGTGGGCTGATCCTGGCAGCTGTTCAGGCCTTCAGAGGGCTGTTCAGAATGTGCTGGACTTTCCCATCAAGCTGTTCTGCTACTGTTTCTGGCGTTCTGAAAGCTGCCTGTCTGACTTATCCTGTGGCGTTTTAACAGTGATGAAGGCCTCTGTACGCATGCATTTCATGTCCATCGGAGCCCGTGTAAGGTATGGACTATCATTCATCATTGCTTTGAAGGCAGGAAGAAAAGCCACAGGAAGGATAAATGGCATGCCACAAAGCACACCCAGGAAGTGAAGAGAAACCCCAGTGCCCCAGGATTTGCCCAGCTTTTCTATTCATGCATGTAGCTTATTGTCTGAAGCTTTCTCTAGTTCATGAGTCAGTGGTCCTCAATCCCAAGGGTGCATCAGAATCACTGGGGACTCTGGGTGCAACACGGGCAACTATTGACTGCCTACAGGCCTTCTGAGGTGTTGGGTGAGCTGGAGAATTTTCTTTTCTAACAATGACTTCAGAGGGCTGTTCAGAATGTTCTGGACTTTCCCATCAAGCTGTTCTGCTACTGTGGCTGGAGTTCGGAAAGCTGCCTGTTTGACTTGTGGTCCTGTGGCATTTTCCAACACCGATGTTAGCCAGCACCACCCTGGCATATAGGCACACACATATAAGTTATCTATCCATCTAGTTACTTACAAGTTGTTGAAAGTCAATGTGTTATTTAGTGTTCAGTTTAAAAGAAGAAAGGAACACATCTCAAGCCTCATGAGTACACAGGTGAGTGTGAGGGCATAACCAACCATTACACCACTGGAATTTAAAGAAGGAAAGAAGGCACAGGTGGAGAGGATTTATAGAAACAAGGATTTGCGGTTGAGAAAAATTACTGGGGAAGTAGAATAAACAACTGCCTTCTAACCTGCCCCATTATTTAGAGTAGGTAGGAGCACGTTGGATTGAAGGAGAGAGCTGTAGGTGTCAAGAAGGTTGAAACTGATGGAACCTGAAGGAAACAACAGGAAGTTTGTGCGATATATGGTCTGGAATGGTGGACAGACCCCAGAAGAAATGCTACTCCTAATAGCAGTAGATTATTAGAGCTAGTGGGTGGTAGAAAGAAGCCTTAAGCCTCACGGAAGACCATGGGACAAAGGCAACTCATGGCCCATGAATCAGCCAGGGTGGTGAGCATCTCCACTTACAACAGATGATGTTGTAAACATGAGATCCTCTCCTTGTTGCTGCTTTGATGCCACATAAGCCCCTCTGAGATTATAGTATCCATATTTAGGTAAAACTGAATCATAAAAAGTTAAAGAATCTTAGTTAAATACTACATTCCTCCCACAGGCTCATGGAACTTTCTTACTGGTAGTATTGCTTTGGAGACTTGTAGAATCTTTGTGATATGGGCCTAGCTGATAGGAGCAGGTTTCCAGGGGGAGGCATTTGAAGGTCACACCTGCCTTTGGTTCTGGCTGGACATCCTGACTCCTGGTTTGTGTTATATGTAAAAGTGCTGCTAAGTGCTCCAGCCTTCATGTGGTCTTCTTCTTACAGCAGGAGTCACTCTGCCATGCCTTCTGCACTGTGACAGACTCACCTAAATCCATGGTCTCTGACAGCTATACCAGACACTATGAATAGTAACTAATATAGATAGTTGTATTCATTTTGACACCCAAGTTTTGGGTTGAACTCAAGCTTAGTACATTGATAAATTTCACTTTAGGATGTGAAGGCCATATGGAAATAAAAACGGAGCACGGAGTAACTAGTTCTCAGTCAAGGTCACCTTACAGAGGTATAAAAATTTGAGCTAGAAAATGATAGATTAATTTATATTTACCATGTTATAATAAAGACATTTGATTAATGATATTTCTACTTTAACACATGATCTTGTAAATTCTTTTTTTCAATTACAGGATTTTCCAGGACTATAAGTCAATGCATATCCAGAAATTACAGGAAATACATTTTGCATGTAATGCCAGCTTCCTCTTTCAAACAATTTTACGCATTGTTAGTGCCAAGATCAAGTCCTCCTTCTTGAACACTTGGCTGGCAGGCCCAGTCCAAGCTATTCATTCCTTCTCTCCCTTTGTGTTGTTTATAAAGACTGTCAGTCTTACACATTTCCAGTTATACATCATATGGGCTAACCCTCTGACTGATGTGTTTTAGTTCTGTATATCCTCCTATATTGATGGTTATTTTGAAGGTTTAATTGAGCATATGCTCTGGAGAGGACAGGGGCAGGCAGGCTTCAACTGCTTTAAAATTTTTGGGGCATGGGTGCTTTATCACATGTATGTCTGTGTGCCACATGCGCTACATAGGACAGAAATGACATTTTATCTGTGAGCTGCCATATGGGTGCTGGAATTAAGCTCAGATCCTCTTGAAGAGCAGCAAGGGCTTTAACCACTGAACAACCTTTCCAGCCCCAGCCTACTTTTGTACTTTATTCAGTGCTTTTAAAGAACTTTGCACACATCGAAGCAGCTCCAAGTCTTCTGCAGACATTACTGTAAGCCCATATGTCCATACAGTAGACATTAAGTATAATTCCAATTTTACAGATGAATACACTTAGGATGCATGAGTCAAGAGCCCATTGAAGAGGGTCATCAGAATCAGGGACATGAGAAAAGAAGAGAGGCATATCACAACAGTTAGAGTAGAGTCAATACAATAGTCCTGGTTTCACTTGGCTAAACACTCTTTATTAATTTATTTATTGTGTGTGGGTGTGAATTGTGTGTGTGTGCACTATGTAAATGGAGGTCCAAAGACAACTTGCAGACATCAACTGTTCTCCATTTCTACCATGGGTTCTAGGGATTGAACTAAGTTCCTCAGGCTTGGTGGCAAGCATATTTACCCCTGCTACCCACTGAGATATCTTACTTTCCAAATTCCCATTTAAAGAGTCTCTCTTGTGTATAGATATATGTATAGGGGTTGGTATAGGCATAGTCATAAGTATAGGTATATGTGAAACAAGGTCTCGTGTAGTCCAGGGTGGTGGCTAGTTTTATGTCAAATTAGCATAAGCTATAGGCATCTGAAAGAAGAAAATCTCAATTGATAAAATGCCTCCAAAAGATCCAGCTGTAGGTATTTTTGTAACGAGAGTAGAGTCCAGTCCATAGTGGCTGGTGTGACTCCTGGGTCGGTTGTTTTGGGTTTTGTGGAAAGCAGACTGTTCAAGCTGTGGTCAGCAAGGCAGTAAGCAGAACCCCTCTTTAGTCTCTCTGTTGGTTACTACCTCCAGGTTTCTTTCCGACTTGTTTCAGTGGTGAATTATGATGTGGAACTGTAAGCCAAACTTATGTTGGATCATGATGTTTCGACACAGCAATAGTAATGGTAACTAAGACTTCAGGACTGAGCCCACACTCACTATACAGTCAAGGATGACTTTAAACTCCTTGTCTTCCCGCGTCTGCCTCCTAAGCAGTGGGATTATAGCATCACCAGGCTCAGGCTTGAAGAATTGTTTTGAATAGAGACAGAAAGTTAACATTAAAATCTCTGTGGGCTTGTTTTCCATTCTTCTATGTGGGTTATTTTGAGGCTAATGGTCCATAAACAATTTGCTGGTTAGACCCTGTCATTCTCAGTGAATCATTTTGAACATAGTCCCAGTAGGTGGTCTAATAACTGGGAAGCAGGTTCAACAATGCCTTGTGGCTCTTCTAGTGAAATTTCACTGAGTTTCACAGGAGCATGGAAGAAACAGTCCTGCACAGTGGAGCCTCTTAGGAGTAGTGAGCACAGTCCCTGCTAGCAGTTATCTCCACACTATGTTTGAACTACTGGGGGGCAGAACAGTGTTGAAGCTGGAGCAGAGGTAACATTGGGGATGATGACAGATTGATACTATCAACAAGCTCTGCAGTATCAAGAGAAAAGAGTAGTCTCTGGTTTCTTTAGGGAGACACATATGATGGATTTAACTGAGTCCACAGGTTGTTAAAGATCGTTGATATTAACTAGAAATGGAAAGGACTTGACCTGTCTACTTAGTTTGGAAAGCTAGGTAAGGTGGCCACGGTTCCTTACTCAGAAGGAGAGGGGAAGGGCTTGTGGAAAGACCTTCAAAGCTCTCCCAGTTTTAGTGAAGTTTACTAGAAGTTCTTTAGCTGCATGCTGAGGGATGTCCTCATGTGAAGGCTTTTACTATGTCAGACCACCTTTAACCATCACATCAAAAACATGAGCTCCTTCCTCTTTATGACTGGCAGCTCTAGGGCATGAATATTCTCCAGTCAGAAAATAGGACACTGACCGTGTCAGTCAGGCCTTCTCTCTCTGGGACCAAATGGGAAAAAAACAAGTAACAGTAGGAACTGATTATTTTTAGCCAGTGGGTTTGGGTGTTTTAATCCACAGTCCTTGGCTGCATTGATGCTGGGTCTATGGTGAGGTGGAACACCACAGTATTGGTGTACATGGCAGAGACTACGTGTGGGACTGGGATGGACCATAGACAAGATATAATCTTCAAAGTCATGCCCCTAATAGAAGCCTCCTCTACAGGCCTGCCTTTTTAAAGTTTCCACCACCTTAAAAACAGCACCGGAAAGTGGGATCACATGTTCAGCATATGAGCATGTGGGGGACATCTCATTATCAAACCATAATGCTAGGCTCTAGATTCTTGTCAATGACTTAGTTTACAACAGTATTCTATATAAATGAATATAAATAAATTCTATATAAATGAATACTGACTTCAGGTATTACTGCCACTGGGGAGGGGACACCCGAGGGCTGTGCTCACCATCCAGCCCTTCAATGGTTCCAAGTTCATGTCATATTTTTCACAGTGGACCACAAGGTGGCTCTGCTCGCTTTACCCAGATTTCCATGAGTAGTTAGGCTTATTTTGATTCCACAGAGAAGGAATAGGCAGAATTCTCTAAAAACACACGCACACATAAGGATTTCTGAAAAAGCACACAGGCGAATTTCAGCGAGCACAGAACAAGAACTATGTGGCCTTCAGGAGTGAATGGGGAAGCAGAAGGTGATGGCCACAGGCTTTTGAGATCTCACCCTCCTCCCTCTTTCCCAAGGCATCTCATTTCATTGCCTTTGTAGACAGACTTTATCTGTTCCAGGCCACATGGTAAAAGCCATGATAAGTCCACAGCCTGCACCTGAATTCTATTCTCTTCTGTTATATAGAATGAGCTAGACTGGCTTCCTCTAAGCTCAGCTTGAAATTTCCTGGGTATGAATGTGTGATTTGTTTATCTTGGATCACTCATGGACCGACAGTTTGGAATCAGGATGATTTAGCATCCCCCAGAGAAACAGAACAAAAAGGTTACAGATGACTACAGAAGCTCTGAAGTCCTGTTATGGCACACAAGTAGGAGCTCCTGGCAGCACAGTTTTAGTCCATGCTATTGGCATAAAGTCCAGTTCACAAACAAGATCAATATTCCAGATCAGGCAGGAAGAGATAGGCTGGGAGAGATAATTCATCATTCCTGCCATGCTGATTTATTTAAGTCTTCAGTTGATTGGATAAGGCCATTAGGGAAACATACTTTTTTACTTCGTCTATATAGATGGCAACTCTGCAGAGAACCTCACAGATTCACCTACGGGTGAAATTTAATAGATATTAGGACATCCCTGACCCAGCCACATTGATGAATAAAATGGGAAGTCTAGAGTACCTCAGACAAAACACGTCAGGAACCTTGCTATGTCCACATGAGCTGAGTGGGTCTTACAACACTGGGTCTCATAGAAAGCTCTTATAGACCAGTTGTCTTATGTACTGCATTGCCTTCATTTTTTAAACCCTTTAATTTTATTTATTGCTCTACTCTGTTTTACTTAAAGTGGATGACTGTTTGCCTGCATGTATGCCTGTGCACCACACAAATGCCTGGTGCCCATAGAAACCATGTGAGAGTGTCAGATCCCCTGGGACTACAGTTACAGATAATTTGTTGGCACTGGATTAAAACTTAGGTTCTCTGGAAGAATTGCCAGTGCTTTTAACTACTGAGCTAACCTGCTTTTGCTTTATAACAGTGTCTTTACTAGTTCTTTGAGAATTTTGTACAGTATATTTTGATCATGCTCTTTTTTCTTCCTTCAGCTCTTAAGAGCATGTTTTCTAAAATAAGGGTTCATTGTCAGAGCACAGATTGAACGGTCTCCACTGCTGTATTGTGCTCTGATCTTTGTGGTGGTAGTATTTCTCCTGAGGATACCATTTGTTATGTTCCACCATCTACATAGAACGAAATTTTGCGTAGCTTTGAATTTGATCTGGCAAGAAACTTGAATTAGGGAGGTAGTTTAGCCTCTTTCAAATGTGTCCTCATTAATAAAACAGAGATCAGATACAGGATTTTTCTAAGTATTAAATAACATATTGTGTGTGAAGTGCTTGCCCTTCTACAGTTATTATCACTAATTTACTACTAATCATTGTGTCATATTGGCATGTTCTCAGACCAACACTGACAAAGGCCATTCAAATAAATTGAAGCTTTCATTTTGACTGATGGCGGCAACAAGATTGCAAACAATAGGTGTTCTGAAAGGCACGATCTCTGCTTCCCAAACACAGAAAGCACATAATTATATTGCATGCTAATAAGGACTGAGAAGCAATAATCTTTAATTTTTTCATTTGTTTGGGGTGACATCAACTAACCCAGACCAGTGTTCTGTGGTGGGGAGATCACATAATGACAGTCCAGTCTTACATTAGCTGTCAACCTGTGGGCCAGCAGAAGCCTGTCATTTCTGTCACATAACAATGGGAAAAATAGCAGTTTGAATCTCTCTCTGCTTTTTGTTTTTAAAATACAGTTTGAGGAGAATGTATGGCTAGGACAAAGATTGTATTAGAGTTCGTGATTCAATAATGATAACAAAGGGGGTGTTTCATAATGTACAAAGAGAGAGATCCGAATCTGCTCATTTTCTTTGATTATAAGAACAGTTCTTGAAAGCCAGCAAGCTGATGTGGTGGGTAAAGGCACTCGCCTGAGGATTCAAGTTAAACCCTCAGAATTGTACAAGGCAGGAAGCTGAGAATCAACTTCAGTAAGTTGGCCCCTGACCTCCCCTGCTTAGCACCAGGCTGGCTTGGCTTCAGTGGGTCTTTCAGGGATACTTATTCAGGCCCCTGGTTAAATTTATCAGGATGCTTTATTCACCTTTGGATGTTTCAGCAATTCTTTCACAGTCTAATGATGATCAGTTTCCTAAGTGTGTAACTGGCCAAGTTTTCAAGATTTCTTGTTCTGTTATGAAGGGCAGCTTTACCTGGGGTAGGATTTTTTTTGGGGGGGGGTATTTTTGTCTCAATGCTTTGGCTCTATTATTTCATTCTTTCTTGGCTTGCAGAGTTTGCACTGAGAATCTGAGGATAGACTTCTATAAAATGGCGCCTTTCATTGGGTGCATTTGAAGTTTACCATCTGTGACTTCTGACAAATTGATTATGTCTTGGTGAAAACTTCACCATAACACATTTTTTGTTAATATTTTAGATTTTATATATCTGGACGTTCATTCACTCCGCAGGATCACTTCACTCTTTCATTGTCTACTTTTTATTTTCTAACTGGACAGCTTCGACGCGTCTGGCCTCTCATTTGCTGATTTTTCCCACTTGATTGTGATTCCCACTGAAGACAAACATTCAGTTTTTCAGTTCAGACCCTATTTTCTTCAGCTTCAGAATTTGTTTCATTCAGTTCCCTTGTGTCTTGTTGGCGTCAAACTTCTCAGTTTATTCTCGCCCCCTTTTGCTGACTTGTTTAATTGTTCGCACACATTTCTTTGTAGCCTCCCCAGCTTCTTTAACACACTGTAATGAATTATTTTCAGGCGGTTCTTCTATTTCTATATCTCTGCGGCCAGTTTTGGGCTCCACTGTCTTCCTCTGGCTGTGTAATATTTCCTTGATTCTTTGTATTCCTTGAATCTATGCTTTGTGGTCTTCACATTTGAGGAATTAGTCATTTTTTTAGTCTTGCCTTGCTGACTTAGAGAACAAACCTTTCACCAATCAGCACAGCTGGCCACTCGGTGGGTCATGGAGGTCACCTCTCCGCCTCCTACCTATCCCTGCAAAACTGGCCAGGCTTTTCCCACCTCCAGCTGTTCTCTGGCAGTTTAAATTCTCTTTTACCCATGGGTTTCAGAGGTTTCCCTATGCCTTTATCTACAGAGGCAACCAAGGCATTCTTAAAAACAATTAATCTGTGTGTTCTGTTGGTAGAAACCCAGGGGCCCAAGGGTTGGTAAGCAAGGTCTGTGAGTGGATGCTGCAAACATGCTTGTTCTGTCCTGCCAAATCTACAGGTCCTCAAAAGATTCATCTGTGCAGATTTCCTCAGGGTTCTAGGTGGGGAAACACAGAGTAGCCCTGGGTCAGTGTCCCACGCAGTGGGGATATAGTCTCTTCACCCTCGCCACTTTTCCTCAGGAAAGAGGCTACGAATGGCACAGGACCACTCCAGGGATGAGATGACAAGTAATGGGAGGTGATTTTTGCCTTTCTCACTGCGTACACTTTAGACTTTTAATTTTTGTTGGATACTGAATCCTCTTCGGTAGAATCCAGGGCTCAATGAAATAGTCTCCTATGTCACTGGCCATCAAGATTGGAATTTCTCTCAGTGGAGAGGAAGGAGAGCTGGAGCTTCCTATCGTCCATCATCTGTTGGATATTTAGTTGATATCTGGTAGCTGGAAATTTGGGGTTTGGGGAAGATTAGAGAGAGGTGCACTGGAAAATTCTCAAGTGAAAATGAGTGCTTACTAGTCAGCATATGCAGGTGTATCTGCTAGACCAGACACAGAGGTCTCTGGGTGACACCAGGAGTCAAGGCCTATCTTTTCTTTTTAACTTTGCTGAGAAGTTCTCTGAAAGTCATAGAGAAATGATAAACTTTATTTTATTTTACTGAAATAAATTCTCTTTAATGTAGGCCTGGTTTTCCCAGAACGCATAATAAAGAACAGATTGGCTTCAAACTCTGAGAGATCTATCTGCTTCTGTCTCCCAAGTTCTGAGATTATGTCATACGCCACCACACTGAGTCTGGTGATCATTTTTTAAAAACCTTAGCTCACTAGATAGCAGTGAATTAAGTTTTATCTGGGTGTGTTAGAGCATGTAACTGTCAGTCCCCGAGTTAGTTGAAGGGATGGCTTAAACCTTTTTGCTTTCTAGACCTCAGTATTGACAAATGGTAGGGTTAGAAAGGGTACCCAATAGTGTTCGACATTAGTTAGATTGAGTTCCACAGGTATCATTTTAGGTGTATTTGCTGCTGTTACTGGTTGTTGGTTTCATTATGTGGTGAGATCAGACATACACACTACCAGATGCCACACGAGAGAGTTTATTCATGGGGCTTTCTGGGCAGGAAAGAGAAAAGGGTGGGGGAGAAGAGAGAGAGGACTTTCAAGTGGTGGCTCCTTTTAAGAGAGCAGGTGGGCACAGTATTACATAGCCACGCCCAGGGGTGTGCCCTTCCTACTCAGTGTTTTGCTGGCGCCATGCTGGGTTTACCATGTGGCTGCTATGTGCCTGGAATCCTTACACTGGTGTGTTGAATAAACACTTACATTTCAGAGTGTTTAATGGGATCATAATATGTAGCTGTCAGCTCTCCTTGTCCACACTATCTAATGTCAGGGTGTTGTTGCTGAGTGGCTCCACAGTTTGCTTATTCTAATAAAAATGTTTGCCTTTCTCAATAGCAGCTGGGATGCTGTATTTTTTCTTGGCTGCAGCCGACCTTTTAACCTCATTTGGGAATTAGGCCTGAGGAGGTGCAGACTAAAGAGTTGGGTTATAACCAGGTCAGCCTTTGTCTTGAAATAGCTATGAAAAAGAACTCCTAAGTAAGCTAACCATTGAGAATGTTTCAGGGTCCACTGGAATAAACAAAGGAGAGAAACGAATTCATAGCCATAGCAGAGGGAAAGGAAGGGCAAAGCTCTGTACTCACTGGAATGACACTTGTAACTTGATTGAAGACGAGAAGGTTCAGAGCGTGTCAGTGTGTAATCACTGATAGCCTTTCTGGCATCCTTCTTGGCAAAATTGGGGTCAATGGATCTCTGTCTAGGGTGAGACTTTGAGTTGGTATAGCCTGTTCATACTTCAATATACCAGAAAGTTTGTTTGTTGGCCTGTTTGAAGGCTTCCCCAAATCAGTTATTTCTCTACCATTATTTAGTAAATGAAACTATCACAATCACAAGGAGGTAAAAGTATAACACATTGGTTAGGGTTGGGGACAGTGGAGCCAGAGAGAGTGGTGAGTGATATAATGTCTGAGTAAACAGTTGCTTTCATGTGAAAGAGAAATAACGTGTCACATGAAACATTTTTGTCATGTAGAAACTTAAGACAGACATTATTCATAAGCAATCTACTTTCTAGGGTCCCGTCTCAGTTTTGAGACCTTTTGCATCTTTCTTATATTTTGTGTGGCCCCACTTCACAGACCACAAAATGGATAAACTAATACCCTTTCTTCAAGTTATGGTGGGACCAACTGAGTAAAAGTGTATTTCATACTAGGACCCCAATAAAGAGTTATGGAGATGAGCATCTCACAGGCCTTCTAACTATATTTTTATTTTTGATATATATATTTAATTTAGGAACAATACAAATCAGGATAACAACATTTTCAGGATAACAACATTTTTAGACAAGGTAAACGTTTCCAGTTTCTTTTGCATCTAGCTTGAATATGTTAATATCTGTGGCTACATGGTGACCTGAAGTTGATGAATAGACAACTTAGAAATGCTTTTTTATTTAAAATTTTCATTCAACAAAGTAAATATATCTCACTAGTCCTTCTTTACTTCTTTCTTTCTGTTGCCTGGCACTCAGAGATCATGTTAAATGTACTGGCAGCCATTTTACCGGTGATGTGACTTTGCAAATGGAAGACACAATTTCAGGAAACCAGAACAGAGATAGATGGGCATGGTGGGGCACAACTTTAGCGATAACACAGGAGGTAGAGGCAGGTAAATCTCTGTGAGTTCAAGACCAGCCTAGGCTACATGGCTAGTTCCAGGACAGCCAGGGCCACATAGAAAACGAAACAACCCAACCCAAACAAACAAAAATAAGAGAAAGATAGAGTAGGAAAGTAAGTAGCTAGATAAAAAGTGGAATCTCAAATCTTCATGCTACAAATGCTTTATCAGAAAGCATTTCTCTGAGGTGAGAGAATTATCTTTTTTAACTCACATGGTGTTTTCCTTCTCATTTTTTGAGTGGGAAGGAACTAACTCTGTGCCTAGGCTGGTATTAAACTAATATCAGCTTCTAGAATAATTGGGACTGCATTCATGTGTTATTTCATTTGACTATAGGATTAAAGTTGAGTTTCAAACAATTAAGTAGTTAATGGGTTTGCATATGTGCATCGTATGCATGCATGTATATTTTTGCTCACATGTATGTAACTACGTGTATGCATGCATATGTGAAAATCAGAGGCTGATCTCAAGTGTTTCCTTTTATCGTTTTCTGCTGTATTTCACCGAAACAGGGTCTCTCTCTGAACCAAGTGCAGATTGACTTGTCTATGTAGCAAGCTTGTCCTGGGCATTCTGTGTCTCTCCCTTTGTGTTAAGATGATCGGCCTTCTGCCTCCTCATTCAGCTTTTACACTGGCTTATGCTCCAAGCGTTGTACCTATTGATCATTTCTCCAGACTCTAGGCTTTTCATTTTACATGCAAACAATGTTTTTTTTTCTTTTAATGGAAAATGATATGAGGATTTTGTAAGAGGCATGTATTAATTTGCAGAAAATTTCTAAGAGTTACCTTGCAGTGGGTTGATTCCCACCTAGGCCAATCAGCTAGACCAGTACGTGGAGGGAGCAGGCTATAAGACAAAGACCTAGGGTGGTGCTTGATGGCTCTGGAAGCAGTCAAGGGAAAGCATTTTCAGGCCAGTATTGAACATGTGAAATAGCAGGCAGTTCTGAGTTCAGGGTCTGTATCTCTTGAGGGCTGCAGTAGAGATTAACTGAGACAATTATGCATGATCCGATTCATTGTAATCATCTAAATGCTGTTTATTTTTACTGATTTATTAAAATAGTTCCTTAGCAATCTGAAAGTACATGGGAATTTTTTTCTTGTATAGGTTTGCAAGGTTTGACAAGCACAAGATTCACTGTTTCTTAACTAGAATTGTTCTCAAACTCACACTCTGATGTGATTTGTGGCTCCTGACAGGCCTGGCTTGCCCGAGCTTACTGTGAAGGATGCAGCAAGAGAGGGTGGACATCAGACCTCTCTCTCTTTGCTGAGCCCCTGGCCTGTCTTGGTCCATTGCAGACTGGATGACTTTTCTTTTCCCCCAGGGATGTTTTGCTGAACACAATTACAAGCAGCATTTGACAACAGAGCTGGTAATTTATGTGCTGCTGGAATGGAGAAGGAAGGGGATTGGGATGAATATCAATGTGCTCTCAGAGGATGGTGCATTTTTCCCTCACTTTTAGGAACTGGGGCTGGTTATAGAAGGGAGGATGTTAATTGGTCACTTGGTGAATTGACTAAGAACATGTCTCCCATTAGGATGATGTGTATGGGAGATGCCTTACCCCTCCACAACTGTGTGATTGTTTGAGGGAGAGGAGGCAAGTCAGAGACCAACTGCCACATTGCAAGCATTTGACGAAATTTCTGACTTGCTACTAAGGATTCTTATTACACCTCTCCAAGTATCTATTTTGTTATTAGTGAGTGAGAGATAACACTGTCTGGTTGGGTTGTTCTGAGGGCTAAGTGAGATAAATTATATACAGCACCGGATAGGTGGTTCAGAAAGAGTGTTCCCTTTGTGGAACACAGAGATGGCCCAGTGAGTAAGACAGCGACACCGAGCGGGAAGGCCTGAGTACAGTCTGGAAATCTATAAACAGGAAGGAAATGATTCCTTCAAGTTTTCCTCTGCTCTCTCTCTCTCTCTACACACACACACACACACACACACACACACACACACACACACACACACATACACGTACTCACATACACACATACATATAAATACAGACACACACACATGCACTCACACACATACACGCACGTGCGCACACACACACAAACACACACAGACACACACACATGCACTCACACACACACATGCACTCTCACACACACAGACACACACACATGCACTCACACACACACACGCACTCTCACACACAAGACACACACACACATGCACTCACACACATATGCACTAAATGAATGTAAAAATGTTTTTTTAAAAACCATGTTCCTTTTGTCTCTTATTATCCAAAGATGGCAATTTATTCTCTTTGTGAAAAAAAATTTATTTGAAAAGTTCTAGCAAGCAAAGGGGCATTCTTTGATTGTACTACTGAATGCTATTTAATTCCAGCACAAAAATTCACTTTGAGAAACATATGACTATATGTATAAATTCAAACATCTTATATTTGTTTCTTTACTTTAGTAACTAAAAATAGTATTACCATGTAACTATTTCTTGCAATGAAGTTCCTTCGTCATTTAAGGCCAGGTTTCTCCATGTCCGAGTTATCTTAATAGAAACTGAGGAGAAATAAAATTGTATGTGAGTAGATATAAGGCCTGGGTTCAGTCTTTAGTGTGGAGGGGTGCGCAATCTCAGCTATTAGATGGTTGAGAAGCAGAGATCTCAAATTGTCTTCTACCTAGAATAAAAAGCATGTTATCACAAGGATTCATAGGATCTGATCTGAGCTGTGGTTTATATTTGGGCTCATGCATGAAAGGCCTCTTTCTGTGGCTGATTGTGAGTACTCCCTGGGCTGACCTGAAACTATTTAAACTTGTAAACTTCCTGTTTTGAAGAAAGTCTCTGATGCTTAGTGTTATCAAACTGACATGACCTGAACATGGAGAGGGACTTCGGAGATTACGTGTTAGGAGACCGTCTTGATTATGTTTACTGATGTGGGAGGACCCATCTCAACTACAGGCCAGACTCCTCCTAGAGTATCCCAGCTGTACAAAATGGAGAAAGTGAACTGATGCTAGCTTGCACTTGTCACCCTGGAAGTGAAAAAGCAAAAGCGACACCATCCTGAGAACAGGTCTCCATGGTGACCGGGAGCTGAACTCAAGCCCCCCAGATGTGCTGTGACAGCAGAATTCAAAGCAAACATCCTAGACACAGTCAAAAATTCTGCTTCGTAGTTTTATGGGGGGGGTCGCAACTCAGGCACGATAGATGCAGTGCTCAGATCTCCAGCTCATTTCTCTTTGCTGCTGCAAGTGGAGGGCTTTCGGTTTGTCCTAACAAGACAAAAGCTCTTTGAATTCTTAGAAGAATTTGAACAGATCTAGCTGCTATGTTATAATAATGCATAGAACCGGTGTGGGAGATGTGTGGCAATGGATGGAGGCCCCATGCTCCATCCATGTAGGTGAAATGGAAGGCTGCGTGGGGGTAGACGCTTATATTTGGGCTTATATTTGAGGAGAAAATGTGGAAAGACCTGATTATTATGGAGAGAGAGAGGGAGAAGAGATAGACAGGAGAGAGAGAGAGAGAGAGAGAGAGAGAGAGAGAGAGAGAGAGAGAGAGAGAGAGAGAGAGAGAGAGAGAGAGAGAAAGGAGGGAAGGAGAGGGGAGCATATTGCTGTGGCAGAGCATGCCCTCTGGCAGGGTAGGGGGAAGGAAGATGAAAAGGGGAAGGGTTCTAGGTGGAAATCCTTCCTAAATGGAGCTTGAAGTCAGAACTCAGGGTGGGGCTAATTGCCACTGGCCAGGTGTGGCTTCAGGGACTAGTCCAGAATCCTAACACTGGCCCCACCAAAAGCTCAGAAGACTCTCTTTGCATACAGCTGGGCCTGAAAGAGGTGGCGGCCAGACATAGGCAGCTGGCAGCTGCTAGTTGGCTCGCTTTTTTTTTTTTTTTTTTTCTTTAAGGAGATGCTGGTGTCAAATGCTTCCTCTACCCAGAGTGAAGCCCGTGCTCCCTTATGTTCCTTTTGGTGGCTGTTGTATCACAGTTCACACACAGCAGTTGCTGAGTCCCTTTGTTGCAAAAATTAGAATTGAAAAGTCCCAGTGCTACATTTCAGTGGCTCTCATTCATTCATGCTTCATCACTAGAACTGAAGCCGCTCACACTTCTGCTCCAGGGCTTTGGGGTCTAGCCATGGCATTTGGACCCAATGGTGTTGCTGGCTGGAACTGCTTTTTTTCTGGCTCATCTGGCATGGCTTCCATGCCTCTGTCAGTGCTGATTTTAATTTGACAGTGTCTGGATCCAGGTCTTAGCCTATCTCAACCGTGTGAGTGGGAGGGCATCCTACCTCATGCTACTTTTTGCTCTGGAGGCTGTTCCTGCTGGCCGTATTTTCCCAGCCATTCTATATTTTACTCTTCTGCCCTTCCCAGGTTCAGAATGATTGTTGCCTATGCCTCGACAATCATGTCTTCAAGGGTCCTCCTCTCCCTTTTGGTCATACTCGATTTAAATGCGTCTTATTTGAGTTCTGAACATTTCTGGGGCAGGTGAACAGAATGAGAGCATGTCTCGCGATTGTAGAAAAATCTTTAAAAAGCCACAGCTATTTCCAGACAAGGGAGATTGTGCAACTGCAATGGACGTGCCCAGTGCTTAGCTTGCACTTTTTCCGGTCTGCCAGAACCCAATCAATCAACAGGCTCACCAGTCAATCACTTGAGTAGCAGATTCAGGGAGCTTTTGTTGGGAGCTCAGCCAAGTATTACGGACCCCAGCAAACAGGTGACAGAAGAATTGCATGGCTTCCGCTTTGAGGTACTTTGAAAACTGGTTAAGGAAAAAGATGAATGTTCATTCTTCCAGAAGACTCCTCAGCAGATTAGTTGCTATATTCCTTCTCCTTCTTTCTGTCTCTCTATAGTGTGTGTGAATGTGTTTGTGTGCATGAGTGTGTGTTTCTCTGTGTGTAGCTGTGTGTGTGTGTATGTATGAGTATGTGTGTGTGAGTGTGTGTCTCTGTGTATGTGTGAGTGCATGTCTGTGTGTGGGGGGATGTATATGAGTGTGTCTGTGAGTGTGTGTGTGAGTGTGTGTGTATGAGTGTATGTCTCTGTGTATGTGTGAGTGCATACACAGTGTGTGTGTGTGTGTGTGTGTGGGTGTATATGAGTGTGTCTGTGAGTGTGTGTGTGTGTGTGTGTGTGTGTGTGTGTATGATGAGGTGAGTATAAATACCTGCCCTGAGGAGAGGTGGTGCAGTAACATGGTGTCAGTCTGATTTGGGGTTGGAAGGGGTCAGATGTGAGTCTCCTCCCCTCACATTTGTTGTGTGACTGTGAATTCTGAATCTCTAGGAGGAAGCTTTGTGTAGAAGCTTTTTGGGTGTATATCCTAAGTGGCAGTGGGATTGAAGCGGAAAGCAGGGCTGGAACATATATTCTGCCAGATTGACATAGGGATACAATTTATGGATCTTTGTGGACAATTTGAATTTAAAACTCTTCCTTCATTGATGGTGGGAATGTAAACTTATACATGCACTTTGAAAATCAGTATGGCTGTTTTTCAGAAAGTTGGGAATCAATCTACCTAATGAACTAGCAATACTGCTCTTGGGCATATACTCAAAGGATACACGTTCTTACCACAAAGGCATTAGCTCAGTTACGCTCATAGTAGCATTATTTGTAATAGCCAGAACATGGAAAAAATCTAGATGCCCCTCAACTGAAGAATGGATTGAAAAATTGTGGTACATTTACACAATGGAGTACTACTCAGCAGTAAAAAAATAACTGACATTCTGAAGTTTGCAGGCAAAAGGATGGATCTGGAGAGTTTCATCCTGAGTGAAGTAACACAGATAGACATGGTATATACTCATTCACAAGTGGATTTTAGATGTAAAGCAAAGTCTACAGTCCACAACTGCTGAACAGCTAGGTAATAAAGAGGAACTTAAGACAGACATCCATGGATGAGATCTCCTGAGTAAACTGGGACCACATTGGGGAGGGTTCAAGGAGAGGTTAGGTTGGAAGAGAGGAATGGGATGGTGGATTAAGGGGAGCAACAGAGAAAAGGAGCAAAGAAATGAATTCTTGATAAAGGGGAGCCATAGTGGTGTTAGAGAGATACCTGGTGCTGTGGAAACATCTAAGAACCCCCAAGATGTCCCCAGCTAGGACTCCAAGCAATACTGGAGAGGGTGCCTAAACAGGCTTTCCTTCCCCATCAAATAGATGACCGCCTTAGTTGTTATTATAGAACCTCCATCCAGCAACTGATGGAAGCAGATGTGGAGATCCACAGCTAAGCAATGAGTCCAGCTCTGGTCCAACTGAAGAGAAGGAGGAAGAAGTATATGAGCAAAGAGGTCGAGCTCATGACAAGGAAACTCACAGAGACAGCTGACACAAACTATTGGGAGCTCACTGACTTTGAAATGACAGCTGGGGAATCTACATGGGACTGAACTAAGTCCTCTGAACATGGGATGACCATCAGATGGCATGGGCAGTTTGTGGGGCCTCTGATAGTGGGACTAGAATTTATCCCTAATACATGAATTGGCTTCTTGGAGTCATTTCCTATAGAGGAACACTTTGCTCAGCCTTGATACTAGGGGGAGGGGCTTGTTCTTAACTTGACTGCATTGACTCACCCTGGGAGTCCTTACCCTCTCTGAGGAGTGGATGGGAAGATGGGGTGGGGTAAAGCTGGGGGAGGACTGGGAAGATGGCACAAAGGAGGAACAGTGGTGGGTATGTTAAAACATTTCTTTAAAAAAATAAAAGAATGTGAAATGTGTATAGGGAGGATGGCTCTGGGAAGCATTGCATCAAACAATAAAAAATGCAAAAAATGCATAAAACTCTCCCTTCAATATTTCAGGAAGCAGGGTAGGGCCTGTTCTACAAAGCCTACTTCAAGTTAGCACCTTGAGAGTACAGGGTTATGCATTGCTTTTTCTTGACAAGAAAGATCTCCATTCAAATAATGGAAATCAATTGTTCAAGAGAAAATAATAGTAAGTTTCTGAAGTTCAGATGCCTACTGTGTAGGCATCATCTGTTCTGATGCATAGTTTGTCTCTATATTCTCTTTCCCCTTTGCAGATCAGCCAGATGAGACTCAGCAAAGCCATTTAAATAGCCTTGCCTAATTCTGGAACCCAAATCTGATCTGCTGATTCTAAAGTCTGAGACCCTTTCCTGTCCACAGCCTCTAAGGGTAAATATTGAATGTAAAAGAAATGGTTGTTGGGAAAAACCCCTCTCAGTTAAGATTGGTCGCACGTTCCCTTGTACAATGAACCCTTTGTAGAATCTGAGCTAGTATTTTTAAATGTGTATAAAGATCAGCTTGGGATCTTGTGAAACTGTAGCTTTGGATCTCGTGGGTCTGGTGGAGCTGCCTGATGCTGTGGATGTCAAATACTTCAGTTAGGCTTCCCTACTTGGACCACACAGTTTTGAGCCAGGAAATTCTTTGTCTTAGGGATGCTTTGCGGCTTCCCTGGTTTCTTCCCACTAGATGTCAGTAGCACCATCCCTCTTCTAACAGCAAAAGTGTCTTCTCATGCTGCCAAATGTTTCCTAGGGCGACAAAAATATCAACCCCTGCTAAGAACCGCAGCTCCAAACCAGGAATTTTCAAATTTGCTTGCACATGGAAATCACCCAGCGAGTTTTCAAACCCCTGGTATATATTCCCCACTGGGAAGACTGGTTTACTTGACCCAGAAGACAGCTTGGGCTTGGGATGTTTAAAAGCTTCCCCAGGAGGTCCTAGTGGGCAGGCAACTTAGGCAATGAACAGGAGGATAAATTCAAATTTTGGAGAAGTTGTGTCTTTCTCTCAGCTTTCTATAAGCTGCCAAATCTAATATTAAGGGCTGCCCATGACTGACCAGACACCTGGTTCTGAGAAGGGAAGGAGGCACCAGCCTTCACTTATCATGCAAAGAGATCAGTTCTGAGTTGGCCGAGATCCTCCAAGAAGGAAGAGCAGAAAGGATATCAGGGCTGGTATATATTCAGCCCTCATCCATCCTGCAGGCCAGGGCTGTTTTACATGCAGAAGCACTGTTTGTTTTAATCTCTTAGAATTCCACTTTGAGCTGTTGATCTCTGATGGGAAGCTTCTGTCTTGTTTTGGCTCCTTTTCCTCCTCCAAACACTTGCTAAGAGCATTCTTTATTCTTTTCCCACTTAAGCAGCTAGGCTAGCAGTGCAGTGATTGTCCGAGTTCAGACTGAATGGTACTTGGAGGTAGAGAGTCCTTGATAGGTTGTATCTTACCCACTGAAGCCTGCAGAGGGTGTCTGTTCTTAGCTTTCATGTTAGCTGGGGGTGGGGGGGAGAGAGAGAGAGAGAGAGAGAGAGAGAGAGAGAGAGAGAGAGAGAGAGAGAGAGAGAGAGAGAGAGAGAGAGAGAGAGAGAGAGATTGATTCTACTTTCTACTTGCTGGGCCATGTTGTCAATGTTGTGAACCAAACAACTTGGAGCCTTGGGTAGGAACTGCCTGAAATAATTTGACTTTGTCAGAGAAGGCTCTGCTTTTTGGAAAATGAAGATACTAGAAAAAACAATCAACTCTTAGGACACTTTTTTTTTTCTCATTACTTTTTGCCTGGCACCTATTTTGTTTTCTTTTACCTGGTATTATAAGAAAGCAAGAATTAAGCTTCAAAGGCTGGAACCATGTATTAAACAGGAATGTACACAACCCAGGGGGTAGAGAGGTATTTCAGACCTTAAGAGCTTTAACTGCTCTTGCAGAGGACCTGGGTTCAATTTCAAGCACCCACATGGTGGCTCAACCATCTGTAACTGCAGTTCCGAGGGGTTTAATGCCAACTTTTAGCATTCTTGATCATCAGGCATGCATATGGTACACAGATATACATGCAGGAAAACACTAATACTTATAATAAAATAGCTCTAAAAGAAAAAATAAACACTCTCCAGAAAGTAGTCTTTATAGATAGCACACTGGTGTCAAAATGCGATCATTATGACTGGTTATCTGTATGGACTGTGTTCCTAGGTCTATTGGCTTCACAGTGACTCCAGGTTACCTAAATACCTTAAGTCTCAAGTTTTTTTTTTTCTTTTCTTTTCTTTTTTTTTTTTTTTTAACAGAAAGAAGAAACACATGCAGGATCATGCATTAGGTAGTAATAAATCCAGTTTACCATACACGGTGAAGCGTTAGGAATATGTATCAGCTGACTTAATACCCCAGCCCATCCCTGGAAGTAGGTCTCACCTTATCATTCATTTTTTACAAATAAAAAAAATGAAGGTTCAGAGAGACTGAATATTTTCTGAGTTGGAAACAGTTTAAGAACTTGAGGTACTGGGAGCTCATTGACTCCAAACTAGTAATTGGAGAACCTGTATGAGACTGAACTAGGCCCTCTGAATGTGGATGATAGTTGTGTGGCTTGGGGAGTTTGTGGGGTGTGGGGATTTAATAAAAGCTCCGAGAACATATCCCCTTTTGTGTCAAATTTAGTTTCAGAGATATAAGAGGGATCTAACCACAGTCAGTCTAGGAGGATCAGAGAGTGGTGATTTACACCTTTAATCCCAGTACAGGGAGTATCCCTGGAGTGGTGACTTACGCCCTTAATCCAAACTGAGTTCACAGTCATTTTAGTTTGCAGAAGTTTCCAGGCTTCCAGGCAGGCAGTGGTGGGGCACGCCTTAACTTACCAAGGGAGTATTTCAGGCAGGTATAGAAAGACAGAAGTTAGAGGAAGCCAAGAGAAGCCAGGCTGAGAAAGCTGGAAGACAGCTGGGTAAGATCTGACTGTGGTGTTTACTCTCTCTAGTATCTCTGAAACTTTCAGAGCTTTTATTAAATCCCCACAGTGGGGCCTCTGGCAGTGGCACCAGGAATTATCCCTAGTGCAGGAACTGGCTTTTTGGAGCCCATTCCCTATAGAGGGACACCTCGTTCAGCCTTCAGCCTTGACATGGGGGAGAGATTTGGCCCTGCCTCAACTTGATGTGCCAAACTTCGTTGACTCCCCATGGGAGGCATTATCCTCTCTGAGGAGTGAATAAGGGGTGGGGTTGGGAGAAGTTGTGGGGTGAATAGGAGAAGGAGAGAGGGGAAATGGTGGTTGGTATGTAAAATATAAAAAACATCTTAGATAAATAAATTTTAAAAATGAACTGTAGCACAGACTTGGGAGATGGCTCAGTGGCTCTCATGGTTGCTGCCTAAGTGTAAGAGTGCACTTAAAATGCCCAGAGTCCATGTAAAATGCCAGGTTGATATGGAGACCCACCTGTAATTTTATCCTCCAAAAATGGATACAGGGAATCCTAAGAGAAAGCTGGTTATTGGAACTAGACATACTGACATGATCTAGGTTTGACTGAGAGGCCTTACCTCTGTGAATAAGGTGGGAAAGAAATAGAGGATGATCCTTAACAATTGCACAGACCTCCACATGGAGGAGCATATATGTGTACTCACACACATGTGCTCACATGCATACAGACATGAGCTCACACATGCACACCATATATACATCAATATAGAAAATGAACAAAAAGAATTTGAACTCCATTGCTTGCTAATAAATTTAATATATGCACATTGCTGAAAATTATTTGGTTCCCATTTCTTACTCTAGGCAACATGTTACATTCTCAATATTATCAGTGACTTGGATAAAGATGTAAGAGGAAGATTTAGTGGAAGAATTAATGTTTATACAGCAAGAGTCAAACACCCACAGATCTGGGAGGTTGGTTCTGGGTTGATTTGAGGGAGAATCATTGGTCAGCTCTTAAACCATTTAGTGAGGTAGGGTTTTGTTTTTCTTCCCTCTTATATATGAAGAAACAGAGCCCAGAGAGTTTCCATAATTTAATAAAGATAGCCTGCTTAGAAGAAAGATTTAGGATCTAAGACCAACCTAACACAGGAGGAACTGGCTAACTGAGGACCCTGAATATCTCTTGCAGAGTTGTTAATGGGTTGCTTGCCACCCACGGCCACGGTCCTGGGGACTACTTTACAAAGTGGTTCTGACTGGGTCTCAGTATATCTTGGCATGTTCATCACTGCTTGAAAATACTTTTTTCAATCCAAAATATGATAGCTTCTCCCAAGTGTAACTGTCATTGGGCCCATGATGAAAAGTACAATTTCCTAAGTTTTCCCAGCATGTAGAAGATGAACTGGTGTCACATGTAATAAAGCTCAGAAAGACCATAATACTCAAGGCTCTGCCTCATCTTTCTTCAGCTCCTCTAAGCAAGTCCAGATCTGCTTCCATTTTGCATCCATCACAACATGATGTGGAGGTGAAAATTCAGCAGCTGTGGTTCAGCAGGTGGTTTTACATCTTGTCAATAACACTTAAGGGCACTGGATAATCTCAGCATCTGGGGTCTTTCCCTGTTTACTCAAATCTTGAAGTCATTTTTTTTTCCCTCTCTGATCAAACCATAAAAGTAGTGCATTCTTCACTCAGCTCAATGACATCTGCCTGTGAGCCCAATACTGGGGGGTGGGGGCGGGCAAGGAAGTAGTGCCATACGTTTGAAATTAGCCTGGGTTGCACAGTGAGATGTTAATATTCCCTATTCCCAATATGTTTGCTGTTCTTAGTCCTGAGGAGTTTATATAGTTGTTTTATTTTCAATGTTAGTTTTAGCTAGCAGGAACCCTCATTTCCCTGTTCTGGGGAGTCCGGTGGTGTACTCTACCCCTGCCTGTTTCATGATCTGGCAAGTAGGAATTCATTCACACCAACTCCTGATTACATGGGGTCCTACCTCATCAGTGCTGAGTGAAGGGCTGTGTGAGTTGCTCTGTTGAAAGCAGAGAGAGGAAAAGGTCTCAGATATAGCATGGGTCTTGGTTTTCCATCTGTTGCAGCAAACATTTCCCCAATAATTATTTTCCTAGAGAGGTTTTATTGCGTTCCACCATTTGCCATTCTGCCTCTATGTGCAAACTCCTAGTTTAAGAGAAAAATAATGGTAAGGGCCCAGAACAATGCTATATATAAAAGGAACGGGCTGTGCTCTGAATGTACTCTAGAATCCTGGTTTGTCAGGCTGCAAGGTTTTGCTGAGCTTCACAGCTGTTAGCAGACAGGGCCAACCATTTGTTTCATTTAATTGCACAGTCCAGGTTCTTACTGCCCATTGACAACCCATTAAAGGAATCTGCACCTGCAGTTATTGAAAGAGACAGAAGGAAAATTCCAGGTCTCAGTGCCTTAGCAGCCAGGTGGAGGGGCTGGACTCTCAGCAGCAGATGAAGACAGGCTGACAGAGAAGAGCTCATGGGCTTGTGAGGAGAGGGTTTGAGCAGGGATGGATTTTACTGAATTCCTCTAACAGATGAGAAGTTGTAGCGTTTCTGTATGTCCATCCCTTGGCTGTTAGAATCATCCCAGCCTCAACTTAAGATGGATATAGCCAGTAATGTTTTCAGATCTCAAATCAAAATCCAAAGTATAGGGCAAACTGCTTTGGAAGCATCACTTCAAAGCCTGCACTCCAAGGCCAACAGGGTGGTTAGATTACATCACCATGACAACAGACTTCACATAGACATGGAGGGAAAGATTTGGCATTGTTTGAGATTTCAGAGATTTTAATCTATAGTGTTTGGCTGTGTTGAGCCTGGTTCTATAGTAAAATAGAACATTGTGGCAGTAGAAGCATGTGGAGAAGGAGGTTGTTTCTCCAAGGTGGACAGGAAGCAGTGAATAAAGAAAGGATGTGGGGGCCAGTTCTGTATTAGTCAAGGTTTTTTAGAGTACGGAACTTATTGACTGCATCTTTCTATATATAGAAAAAGGACTTATTGGAATGACAACAGGCTGCAGTTTAGCTAATCCAATAATGGGTAGCTGTGAAAAGAAAGTCCGAGAATCCCAAAGTTGCTTAGTTCACAAGGTTGGATGTCTCAGCTGGTCTTCAGTATATATTAGACTCCTGAGAAGTAGTTTCTAATGCTAGAGAAGGCGTGAACTTGCTTGCAAGTCAAGGACAAGCAGTCGACGAATAAAAGCTTCCTTCTTCCATGTTCTTATAAAGCAGTGGTTCTCAACCTTCCTAATGCTATATGACCCTTTCTCATGTGGTGACCCCTAACTGTAAAATTATTCTCGTTGCTACTTAGTAACCATAATTTTGTTTGACTGTTGTGAATCATGATGTAATATCTTTGTTCTCTAATGGTCTTTGGTAACCCCCGTATAAAGGTCATTTGACCCTCTTGAGCCATAAGTTGAGAACGGCTGCCCTAAAAGCTTTCCAGATGAAAGTATGGCCTAGATTAAAGGCATGTACCTTCCTATCTCAAAGATCTTGGTTGGAAGTTTATTTACCCACTTCAGATAAAGCAAAAAATCTCTCACAGGTGTGCTCTATATTTTTGTATTTTTGTTAATTCCAGATGTAGTCAAGTTGACAATCAAGAATAGCCATCATATAGCCTACATTTGAAATTCTTGTCTTCTGGGACCCACTTACTTCAGCTAGACCAAATCTCCTAAAGTTTCTAAAACATTCTGAAATATCACATGAGCCTATGGGGACATTTCATATTCAAACTATCTCAGCTGGCTTGTACAATTTCAAGCCCAGTGTTCATATCTCCTATGTGTAGACTGTATACTGGGTGCAGGAATAAGAAGATGAGAGACCCATCCCTGGTCTCAAGAGTTTTCAGACTAGAGAAAAACAATTTTGAGATGCAGAGAGACATTATTTTATATGGTTTGGGTTTGCATGGAGCTGAAATTTTAAAGACCATGTGTGTCTGCTAGGTAGACATGTGTCTGTCAATATTAATCACCAGAAAAATACTGGAAATTTTAGAAAAAAATATCTACAGGCGAAGTTACAGTAGCATGGAACTTCAAGGGTGGATTTGGTGTGGATGACATTCAGAATTCATGGAGCACAGAAAGAACCAATATACACTCATTACTTCTAATCCCAGATTCTTCTTTTCCAAGAGTGGTTCCCTGAAGCCTCACAGATATCATTTCTCCTTTGTACTCATGGTGACACCGAGGTGGGAAGATGCTATAATATTATTTTAGGTCACTCTGTTAGGAAGATGGGAAGCCATCTTGATGGCCAATAGTGTGTTGGGTGCTAAGGATCCTTCACCCTGTGCAGAGTGGAGGAACAAAGCCAGAGAGGGCCAGTCTACATTGGCATAGGAAGTGGACTTCAGCTGGCTATGGGCTTTACTCCCACTGACAGCCACCCATTGTTAATTCACCAATCATTGCTCAATCTCATGTGATGATTCTGTTCAAAGGAAAGTAATTAAAATCAGTAGAGAGAGAAAAAAAGATTTTCTAGAGCAGGGATAGGAGGAGGAAGAGTCTCAGGGTCTCGTTTGTAGCCACAGAAGGCTGGAGGAAGCATTTCCTTAGCTCTTCATACACATGAGAGTTCGTTCCTTTTTGCTTTGTAGTGGGGCATAGGGTTAAGGCAGGGTCTCACTGGTTGCTGGGACCCACTTACTTCAGCTATACCAAATCTCCTAAAGTTTCTAAAACATTCTGAAATAGCACATGAGCCTATGGGGACATTTCATATTCAAACTATCTCAGCTGGCTTGTTTCTCCCTATTCTGCTCCAGCTTCCTAAATGCTGGATCATCACTTGACCCTAAATGCTGTTATGGTCCATTTGGAACTCCTTGCCCCTCTAGCAGGATTTCACACTTCTTCAATGCTTGATATAATGCCCGATGCCAGGGATAATTCTTAATAAACATACTTTATGGGCACCTCTGTTTTATGACAGTTATTTTATTTGGTAAAATTCGCAGGAATGGGAAACTCACTTCTATATGACCCTTGTCTTAATTTGTATTAACCTATCTGCAGAGCCAAACAAACTAGACATCTCCCTTTCACTTGATGTTTCTTCAGAAATGGGATGAAACACATCTTGTCTGGCTACTCTATAGCCAAAAGAAATTTCTTCTCGAGCACTGTGATTTGAACTCATCCATGGAGCCTAATCCCTTTTCCAATGTGTTTGTTTTTCCGTTCACCCCATTTTGTCTCTTCTGATGAACTCTTAGCCTCTAGTCAGCCACAGGATGGTAGGTTCTAACAAGATGAGGAGCAACGCTGCCTCTGGTACTTATCCTATTCCTTTTGTCTGAGACATTTTGTCCAGGTCTGTGGTTCTAGTGACGCCTTTGAATATGTGGCATCCACATTTATGTCTCTAGCTGGAATCTTTCTATTTAACTGTGTGTGCACACATATGAGCACATGCACGTGAGTACATTATACACATTAAAAAAACGTATTTCTTATACTTATTTTACTGTGTGTGTATAAGTATTCTTTTAAAAAATAGTGTGTGTGTGTGTGTGTGCACTTGCATGTGTCCACAAGTGCATAGAATATGTGTGGAGGTCAGAGGACAACTTTTGGGAATTGGTCCCCTCTTTTTACCATGTGGGTTGGAGAGATAGAATTCAGGTCACCAGGCTCAGTGGCAAGTACATTTATTTGCTGAGCCCTCTTTCCAGCTCTATATACATATTCTTTACAATCCTTTCTCCTGTTTTGACTTTATGCACATTTACGAACAATAAAAACAAAGACAACAGTTATAGACTTTCCCCTTAGTGCCTGTAATTTCCCAAGCATTTGACTAGGTTTATAGTACCAGTACTTTTTTGTTGAGTAGGCCTCAAATCCAGTCAGAATGTGATAGATTAATCACAAAACATTCACGCCACAATTGCACCACCAGGTATATTTTGCCTGGCAGGTTGTACTGTAGCCCACTGGTTCCACAGCTGGGTGGGACCATTGATGATTTTTCTCCTTTGGCAGATTGCATAGCATCTTCCAGCCTCATGAACACAAGCCAGTGTGGAACAAGCTTCCAGCCAGTTCCAGGGTGATTTCCCTGTGTCCTGTATCCAAAGTATATGATGTCTTCCATCTGGCAGAACATTTTTTCTTTGTGGACATTTTTAAACACAGAAAGGCAGGAGAATAACTTAATGAAGCACCAATACTTATTTTCTAGTAAACTTTAACTTTATGCCATTTTTTTTTTGTGCCATCTATTTCCCTGCTCCATTCTGACCCAGGACTCACCGATTTTATAGCAAATCCATGACACCATCTTCATGTGCAAATGCAAATGACTTTTAGATAGTTCTCTTTGACCTTCATAATGTATCTAAGGGTCCAGTTATTCAAAACAAGTGCAATACTTTAAAAAGCTTTGTTTTATTTTATTATTTTTAAATTTTTAGAATCCATTCTCTTCTTGAATTCTCTAGCTCAGTAAATATTATATTCTAAGAGCAATCTCTAAGCATCCCCTTCAAGGCCTGCTCCTTGTATATTACCAAGTTCCCCTTCCCACTCAAAAATGTGATCTCCTGTACAGCCATCCCATAAGCCATTTTTTTTCTCTTATGGACTAGTGTAACACTCTTGTAACCACATTTTCCCCTTACCTCATTGGTTCTATTCCAATTCTTTGTCCTTCCATATTATGGCTTAACAATGTCACCTGTGCCTACTTAACAACAATCTACAGAATATCTGCTGTGCCATAGGTATAAGAGACAGGGCACGTATTGGGAAATTAAATAAAACATTTCCTGTGGGTAAAACACACACAAATGTATGTATTGTTAGAGAAAAACTATATTTTGGAGAGTGAAATGAAGAAAATTAAGCCAGGGCCAGATAGTGAACAGTGCTGTCTTTATGTAGAGTAATTAGAAAAGCCTTTCTAATAAGTATTTGATAAAAAACAGATAGATTCAAGGACCTAAGCCACAGAGATGTCCATAAATAGATCTTCCTGAAATAGCAAGCTTAATGGCACTCTCTGTAGATCTCAACTATCAAGTTATATTTAATTTTGAAAAGGACATCATTAATAATTTGTCTTAGGATTTCCTATTACTACAAGAGACAGCATGACCATTACAACTCATAAAGAAAATATTGAACTGTTTTCTTTTAGCTTACATTCATAGGTTCAGTCCATTATCATCATGGTAGGGAGCATGGCAGTGTGCAGGCAGCTGTGGTGCCGGAGCCAAGAGCTCTACATCTTATAGGCAACAGTAAGTCAACTGGCTGTCACACTGAGAGAAGCTTGAGCAAAGAGACCTCAAAGGCCACCTTCATAGTGACACACTTCCTCCAGCAAGGCCACCCCTCTTAATGGTGCCACTTCCTTTAGGGGCCATTTTCTTTCAAACCACCACATTGTTTAAGATATTTTCCTTATGAGTTTAGGTTCACAGAATAAAATGTATAGATTGTGCGTGTACTTCCTACGCACAACTTCCTCAGTGATCAGTGCATTTATCAGAATAGTGTATTTGTTACAGCTGGTAAACTACCATCGATAAAACTGGTATCATTCAGAGCCTGAAGCTTCTATGAGGGCACACCCCTGGCTCTGTATATTATGTGATGTGGATAAATGATAATGAGAAGTCTTTATCAATACACTATCACACACACTATTGGTTTATTGCCCAACCAATCCATGTAAACTTTACATTTAAGAATACATTTATAATTTGACAAGCTATCATGCATTAAATATACTGTGAGAAGCTTGATATTTTCTTTAGGTTTACAGTTTCTTGTGTGTCCTCCCAAAGATGACCACACATTATTCAGCACATGCACAGATAGGTCTATGATTCTCAGTTAAAAAATACGAATGAACTTCTAAAAATACACTGTCTTAGGTTTTTATTGCTGTTACAAACTACATGCTCAAAGCAACCTGGAAGACAAAGGGTTTATTTCAGCTCACAGTTGTCTATGAAGGGAAGTCAGGGCAGGATCACAAAGTAGGAATCTTGAGGCAAGAACTGAAGCAGAAGCCATTGCAACTACTTCTTGGCTTGCTTTCCATGGCTTACTGATTCCCTGGTTTTTGCACAACACAGGACAAGCAGCCCGGGAAATGCACAGCCAACAATGATTTGGGACATCTCACATCAATTAGACCAATCTAGGAGAAGCATTTTCTCAATAGATGTTCTATCTTTCCAGATGACCATAACTTGTGCCAGATTGATAGGAACTAACCAGCACACACTTCTACTTATTAATTTTCAGTGGATTGAATCTAGATCTTAGGCATGCTGTGAAAATGTTCTACTACAAAGCTACATCTTCCATTCTAAGAATACTTCAAATGTACCTACACTGGCTGGAGATACAACTCACTGAAGTACTTTCAGAGAATATGTGAAATTCTGGGTCCATGTACCACCAAACAACCAAAAACAGAAACAAAGAACCACAAAGCACTTTTACCTCTGAAGCATTGAACATAGAATAATGTCCACACTCTTTAAAGGCATCATGTCACCCTTTGTCCTCTGTTTCTCTTAGACTTAAGTGCCTTTTGTACACTATGTACTAGACACAACCCTTTTTCTAGTTATTGGGACACTCTCTCCCACTGCAGTAACTTTGCACACAGTATTCCTTCTATCTGGAATGTTCTTTTCATTATCCATCTTTTATTGCATGTTTTAGTCAGAAAACATTTGACTTCCCCTGTCTTAATCTACTGGGTTGCTTGTAACAAAGCTTTTCAGGCTGCATGACCTCAAAACAGAGCAGCTATTTCTGAGCTTTGAGGCTGGAAGTCTAAAATGAAGGTAGTTAATCACATGGCTAGTATGATAGTGAATGACCATAGATTTGATTAGATTGAATGATATATAGGTGATTAGTAAATCTCAGCAAGGCTGTGTTTGTGGGGTATTTGCTAAGATAATTATAGCAGGAGGGCTCTGACCTAATCAGTAGTTGAACCCACTAATGGGTCCAAATTTTGAAAATCCTTTTATACAATGCTGGAAGTGGTGGCTTGGGTTGAGCAGGTAGAACAGGTGGGTGACACGTACCATCTCTTTAAAGTGCATATCTTGGCATGGATTCTTTATTGCTCTTCTCTATTTTCAGTCAAACACAATGTGAGCATTTTTTCTCTACATGCTTTCCTTACTGGATGAATAAATACAACCTTTTAATGCACCAGCGAAATGCATCATTTGCCCTTCTAAGCTGATCTGTCATGAGAAGGCTCTCATCAGTGGTTCTGGTGGATACCCTTTTCCATGTTGCAGACAGACAACTTGCTTGTTTTATCAGATGCTCTAAAAAGTCCAGAAAGATCAGTTGGGTCCATTTAATTAATTAATTAATTAATTTTTGTGCTTCAAGACAAAGTCTCTCTGTGTGGCTTTGAAGTCTATTCTGGAACCCACTCTGTAGACCAGGCTAGCATTGAACTCATAGAGATTCACTTGGCTCTGCCTCTCGAGTACTAGGATTAAAGGCATCTGCCACCACAGCCTAGCCATCAGTGGGATCCTTTTGATTTTCCTTGAGTGCCAATATTATTCATGAAGCTTTACCTTCATGATGTAATCATCTCAAAGTCCACTTCTGTGTAACACCACACTGAGGATAGATATTTCAACATATCAGTTTTAGAGAGAGGCCCTCTTTCAAGCCATAGCACAACCGCCTTTGTAAGGATATTCCTAGGGATGCTTCAACTCTTCTCCTATTCTTTGAACCTTGTTGGCTTTCCCAGGCTATAGTCACCACGTTACCTTTTTGCTCCTCAAATGTACTTATTTTTACTGTTATCGGCTGCTTCGCCTGATTTGGAGGCTCCATCTCATACACACTTTGGCTGTTGTACACAATTGAGCTGTCTCAGAGAGGCCTTCTAATGCAATCTCATCAAAAGTGGCCACGCAATCTCTTTTTCTCATAGTTTTCTGTTAAGATTCCCTCTGATTGACTGATTGATCTTTCTCGCTCTACTCCAGAGAGAAGTGCTGAGCAGGAGGAAAATCATCTCCTTCATCCAACATGCCTTGTGCTCCTGGCATGTGTGTGGTAATGTCTGTAAGTGAGTATTATGTTTCAGTAAGCAGGGAAGTATGAGATGAGAGAGGTGCTTATGAAGGACTCTCGGATCAATACCATTTGAGGATCAAGGGTAGCTTAGATGTAGAAATAATAGCAAAAGGAAGCAAAGGAGAGAGCAGTTGGCGATGCTTCCACTAGCTAGATCCCTCTAGCAATTGAATCAGACCCCACACATGTGTGCTTCAGAAGCTTTGGAGGCTCAGGGCTGAGAATAGTGAAATAGACAAACTGTAAATCTACATCAGCTCCACTAGAATACCAGCTACAGTATAATTTTAGTTTCTATCGTTTTCAAAAATATAAAAACAACATCAGAAATCAGTTTTATTCTTTATTTTCTATAACCCGCTACAGAAAAATATTACTCCGGTATATTATGAACACAAAATTAAAATAAAACCAACATGTTTTGTTGTTGTTTTGCTTTTGTGAGATAAGGTCTTACTACATATCCCAGGTTGCCTTCAAGGTCCTCTCTCTGCCTTCCGTGGGTTAGGATTACAGACATATGCCACCATGCCAGGCCTCAAATTAATGTCTTAAAAATCATTGTGGAGCTTATATTTGCAAATCCTAGAATCTTGAGTAGTTCCACTATAGGAACTCAGAATCCATGTGTGACTAGGGACCTACAGCATGTGGTGCAGACCATAGCCCCTGCTGACCCCATCCTCAGATAGCTGCACAGGAAGAGGAGACCGTAGCCATTCTGAAACCCAGGACAACCTGTCCTGGAGATTGCATTTCTTTCCTGTCTAATTAACATCTGTGTCTTGACTTTTCTTGGCTCTGGATTTCTTTTTTCCAGCTGTTTGTTAAGAGATGAGAATACCCTTCCTGGATAAAGCTATTGTGTGAACATTTTGTTTTTCTTTATAAAGCTGGCACAGGGTCTGAGTTTTAACCAGTGAATGTCACTGTTCACTCAAGGAGGGTCCTCAGAGGAGGCAGTGGACTCTTAGGAAGAGAAACAGGGATAGCACTTAGTGTCGCTCCTCCATGTATTAGTGTTTCTCATATAATTAGGAGGAATGGCAGGTTTTTAAGACATGGACTGCCAGAGATCAGTGAGATGAGTGACCAGAGCCACCTACAGATTTCATTGGTCTTGGAGAACTGAAGTTTCACTAATGAAAGACACCATCTAAAAGTATAAGGCAATCAAAAAATTAAACAGTGTAAAAAATATTCCTGAATCTCTGTTTTTTTAAAGAAGGTCTGCTGGATCAGTGTAGCTTAGTAGTACAGTTCTGTAGTATACATACGTCCCTAGGCTCAAGTCCAGGCAAGTCCACACACACACTACTATAAAGTAGAGGTTGTGAACAGTCTACATCTGAGTCTGTCCCACTGCAGTGCTTAAAAAGTAACTGAAGTAACATTTACTTTGCAGGGGAAACATTATGTAAACATTTGGATCTTGGTTTCACTTGGAATATGAGAACATGGCAGACATATCCACCAAAGCTGTGGGTGATGTCTGGGACATCAGCTTTCTTTATAACCAGCTTATGTCATGCACTCATGGTGTCAGACAAACTAATCTCTGCTGGCATTAGACTTTTGACCTCCATTTCTTGGAGTCAAAGTGTGCACTAAAGTATAGACCACTTACTGAGCATCTGGAGGATGGGACTCTTGGAAAGACACTCAGCAGGAAACTGCCTTTGTAAGGGAGTTCTCCAGCTTTGGCTGGAGGTCTTTTAATTCCAGGTAGGATAAGATGGCCTAATAAACTCTCCAAGGTAGCAATAGTGGGAGATTTGGAAAGAGAATAGATTGGAAAATAGAATCTTTGATACCATTGTTAGGGGATGAGATGAAGATTGTTTCTGGTGACCCCTTGTGACTGTCACTCCAGTGAGCTTATCATGAGTTGGGGCTCTATCTAAGGTGGCCATCTTAAGGTTGCTATTATTATGAAGAGATATCATGAACACAGCCACTCTGATAAAGGAAAAACATTTAATTGAGTGACTTAAAGTTTTAGAGGTTTAGTCCATTATCATCATGGGGAGACATGACAGTATGCAGACATACATGGTGCTGGAAGATGGGATGTGAATTCTGCATCTTGACTTATAGACAACAGGAAGTGATCTGAGTGTCACAATGAGTGAAGCTTGAGCAGAGAAGGCATTAAGGCCCATTCCCACAGGGATATACTTTCTTAACAATGCCACATCTACTTCAACAAAGCCACATCTCCTAATACTGCCACCTCCTTTAGGAGTCATTTTCTTTTAAACCACCACAGTGATGTTGTAGCTTGGATATTAAATAGGCCGAAGGCTCCTGTCCTGGAGGCTTAGTCTCTGTTGGTGGTGCTATGTAGAGGTGATTGGATTATGTGATATGGATGACTTTATGTTAGTAGGTAGAGCCAAGCTGGAGGAACTGGGTCATTGAAGGCATGCCTTTAAGGGGTATACGTTGTTTGTGGCCCCTTCCTACTCCTTTATTTTCCTCCCAGTTTCTCTGAGGCACAAATCTTCTTTGCCATCATTTCACCATGACATATCTGCTCTCCCTGACCCAGAAACATTGGAGCCAGATGGCCATGTACCACTGATGAGCCATGATAAATTTCTTCTCTTTAATTATTTGAGAATTCATTTTGTTCCAAGAAAATCTCAAGTTCTCTGATGCAGTTGATTCTGTGAGCACACTCTGTGATCCTCTGTCTAAGGTTTCAAGGCCAAAGTGAAATTATTTAAAAGGAATTGTGTGTGCATACTGATATTCTGAAAATAAGCTCATGAATTCTGTTCTAGAGAAAGTGCGTGGCAGACAAGTCAACACATTTCACACACTGTTGAGAAGGTCCTGGCTTTTTCCTTATCACCATGTAAGACACTCCTCAAGAAAAAGGACAAAATACCATGGGGTGACCTGTAACTCTGGAGATGGTTTTCTGTCAGTGGAGAAGTGACCTTTTTCTTTGCTGCCTCTGACAACATCATGCAGAGAGACAGAAAAGGAGCTTGACAGCTTGGGGAGTTGACATTTACTGAGCTCCTACTGTCTACCAAGAGCTGAATTGTACGGCTGCCTACAATATCTCCAATCCATTCTCAAGTCACACTAGGAGGTATTGCCATGTAGATTTGTATTTTATAGTTAAGAGAACTGCACAGAACCAGTAAATTGCTTCCCTAAAGCCACACAAGTAGTATACACTGACCAGGATTCCAACTGGGTTCATCTGAGACTACATCTGGAGTCTTGAGTCATTGTTTCTCAAACTAAGAGGGGTGTGAAGTGAGGGAGTATCACTAAGAAGCTGTTGGACAAAAGAAATTAGTTTGCCTGTATCTGGAACTTCTGTCCCAAAATGGGAACAAGAATAGCACTTACTGTACTGTATTGTCCTAAGACAATATGATGAAGCCATTAAAGCATGAACCAGTAGATATATATCAGATGATCTATTTTTTTTTTGTCTCTATAAGTGTTAGCAATCTTCTTTCTTATCACCCAGAACCTCTGAAGTAACTTTCCTTATGTCCTAATGCACTTATTTATGGGGTACTTATAGGGTGCTTATTGTGTGAACAATGATGTGGTCCTTGTATTGTAGTGGTAGGAAGGGGCTATAGATGATTGACAAGCCAGGTACCAATTTTATACCTCCAAATTAAACCCTGAATCCATCATGCCCCACTGGCTATGACTCTTCTGGGATGCTTATATTCTCTGTCACTCACCATCTTCTTGTGCTTTGGAGTTAACAGTCTGACTAATTTCCTCCACATACTTCTAGATACCAAAGTCCTTATTTAAACATGTTTTGGGTTCTAGGGATTCTGCATGCAAAATCTTTTGGGTTCCCATGAAGCTTGTTTAATTTAGTATGATATCACCTCTGTGTTGGACTCTATTTCACAAAAAAAATTCCTGTTTTGCTAGTGTTAACTTTTCCCACATTATCTCTACCAGGCTTCTGGATTGAGAATTTGAGTACTCTTATGAGTCTCTGGCCATCTCCAGGTTCTGTGGTGGCTCTTTTCTTTCTTCAGGCCCAAGCCTTGCCTCCAGGATGTTCAGCTGCTAGGATACCTAGAATACTGCTCTCTTTGACATTATCATTCTGAAGAAATAGAACCAGTGCCATCTTGGGTAACAGGCCTGAGACAACTGGTAACTGAGGGCTGACCTCAAGCCCCAAGAAAACAGTGAAATAATAGTGATAAAAGACATATATCCTGGAATTGGCAAAATAGAGTACAGGTATAGAGTAAGTTTTATATATATAAAATATATATATATATCTGGTGACATCACAGGATATATATATATATCAGTAATATATATGTATGTGTATATATATATGCATATATATTTACAAAGTCCAGATGTCCCTAAAAGATATCTTATATCCTGTTAGAACCTTATAGTTCCCCTACAGACATTCTGAAAAGTTGTTAACAGTCATGCACACTGACTTCTCATAGCGCTATTTATATAAACCCCTTGTAAAAAAAGCTCAGGGCCTTCCTCCCTCACTCTAGGCGAAAGGAGTGTTGGAAGAGGTCCCTGCCTTGGCTTGAATAAAGAAACCTTTTGTTCTTGCTCTGGAGTCGGCTCTTTGGTGGTCTGGTTGGGGGTCCTGAGAGGTGGACATAGCAATCTTATTGTCATTTCCCAATAATCTTAGCTCCTCAGTTCCCATCTGCTCACTCTGATGACTCATTATCTCAAGGGAAGTATTCAGGACACCACTTTTCTTTTCTTTTTATTATTTTTGCCAAAACACCTACCACCCTCCATTTGGTTGGCTCGTACTCATTCTTCCGAACTCATCTCAAAAAAGAACCTTGGCAGAAAGCATTTTCTACTCCCAGTGTGGACCAAGACCATCTTCTGTGATCTGCCTGACTTTATCACTACACTACATCAGATCTGAGAGCGAGTAGCTGTAGCCTAGGCCCAGCCAAGCTCATTTTTGTTAGATGGGATAGTGAAGAAGTGGCTGTGTGGAGGACTCTGGGTTATGAGGAGGTCGACAGCTTTCAAAGTTGCTGTCTCATGTGAGCACAAAGCTCAGTAGGCAAGGCCTCTGGAGTTATCTTTGGAACCTTAGGGCTCAGGACCATCAAGAGATAGAACAAATCAGCATCTTTTCAAGACCTTTCCCTCTGACATTTCTCCCACAGAATGTCACTTCTACTGAATCACAAGGGGACACATGTCTAAAGGAGCTTGACCTATTCAAAAGCTTGATGACCCATCAAAAAGCTTTGAGCTTCTTGTAAAACCCAGTTGAGGGCTTCTAGACAGACAGCAGCAAATGTCACCACCTGTCCCAGCCTGACCCACCCTGCCTCTTCCTGTCTGTTTACTGGCCTTTCCGTTGTTCCAGAATTCTCTGCTGTGCAGATACAAACTGTTAATTAAACCAGGTCTTTGTGTGAGCTCTTGATTCAGATATCAGAAGGAGAAAAAAGAAAGAGAGAAGGAAAAGAAAAGAAAATAGGCCCCAAGTTTCCTGAGCGTTTCTTTCCCATTCCTTTACCAGACATGTGAGCCGTCCCTCTAGAACTCCAGGAGGGTTCCCGTGACTTCACCAGATAGAGCTGGCACCAAGGATGGGGTGAGATATGGTAGGTCCACAGCAGGAATTCTTAAATTCTTACTGCTGTTGTGGATTCCAGGGAAAGGAGTGAGTGAGTGAGGGAGGGAGGGAGGGAGAGAGAGATGACACAGAGCAAGTTGAGAGGCTGAGGGCTTTCTTATTTGTGTATACCTGGGAACTATTGGTAAATTTGTTGACAATTATTATTCATTTTATAATTGGATAAAAACCAGCTCTAGAATTATTAGGAGAAAGGGAGAGATGAGCATGGAAGTAACTGCCTTGAAAATCTGAAAAGTTCCCTCAAAGCAGTTCTCCACTGGTTAGTATCCTGTCGACAGATGTAACAATGATGCCTCAGGTAGAGTGAAACAGCTCCCAGTAGTTTCTAGTCTTGATCTTATTTGGTATCAACCCTGGGGAGATAAGCAATATGGTCCCTGCTTCATAGATGAGGAAACAGGCACAGAACATCCATTTGCATATAAGTGATTACATTTGATTGCTCTTCCTTCCTTCCTTCCTTCCTTCCTTCCTTCCTTCCTTCCTTCCTTCCTTCCTTCCTTCCTTCCTTCCTCCCTCCCTCCCTCCCTCCCTCCCTCCCTCCCTCCCTCCCTCCCTCCCTCCCTCTCTCTCTCTCTCTCTCTCTCTCTCTCTTTCTTTCTTTCTTTCTTTCTTTCTTTCTTTCTTTCTTTCTTTCTTTCTTCTTTCTTTCTTTCTTTCTTTCTTTCTAGTAGGAAACAAAGCCAGGGTCTGAGCTCCTAGCCAAAGCTTTACCACAAGCTCTATCTCTAGTCTTCGGTTGACAAGGTTCAGCTTTATCGGTCCAAGTGGTTCCAAAGTCACAATTTTTTTTTTCTGTCTCAGCCTGCAAGTACTGGGGTTCAGTTTTGGGCAACTGTATTGGTAGCTGGTTCTTATAACACAACATCCTGTTTACAGAGGCAATTTCAGTCAATTTTAACCAAAGTTTCAGAATTTCCCACTTAGATCTATAATATTATCCCAAATTTATAAACAAAGACTTTTGTAGTAGAGATGAAGAATGATTTGTTCCAGATACACAATGTTTTAAGTCTGTAAGTGGCATAGCAGGAATCTGAGTCTCAACCTGGTTGACCCCAATGCTTTTCAAGTTGTCTACTTTAGTATTTCATGGAGAAGTTGAAAATCCCAAAAGCTGTGTTTTGTTATGATATGATATTGAATTTAACCAGTATGGTTGGGAGATAGTAATAGATGAAGTATGGCAGGAGATGTTTTGACTGAGTCCACATAGAAGAACTTTATGGTTATAAAGAGAGGGAGAAGAGATAGAAATACATAGGTAGAGTGATGGAGGGAGAGAGAGGAGAGGAGGAAGGTGTTGAAGAGTGCCCATCCTCTGGCAGGGTGAAGGGTGTCCATCCTTTGGGAGGACAAAAGAGAGAAAGAGTCATGTGGTGGGAATATTTATTAAATTAGACTATGCCAAATGCCATTGATAAGATGTAGCATTAGGGGCTACAACAGAATCTTAACACAGTGTCTTTGAGTAAACTGGAGAAGGGGATAATAACATCCTTGTTCAATGAATTGGAAAAAGGCTCAAATTCGGAGCTCAGTCCAGGAACCTATGGATTAGTGGACCAAGCCTAGTAAGAGCAGAGTAGGCTTGCTAAGGATAGGAGAACTGTGCATTGCATAGTTTGTGTCTTTGAGATCCATCTGAAACCACAGCTTGTGATGGCTAGATGAACAACTTGCCTTTGAGTGGGCTGTCTTCACATATGAGTGACTAGGGGTGCTGATCAAGCAGAGGAAAGCATGTGCTGAAAGAGCAGAACCAATACCATCCCGAGAACAGGCTTCTATCTTGAGGCATCTGGTGACCAGGGGCTCAACTCAAGCCCCCAAATGTGCTATGACAGCAGAATTCAAAGCAAATATTTCAGAAAGTCAAACACAGTAATAAATTTTAACAAACTCCAGGTGTCTCTGCAGACATCCTAGATCCTGCCATAAATCCTGTCAGTGTCCTATGGTTTCCTGTAGGTATCCTGTCAACCATTAACAGTTTTGCACCTATAGCCTGACCAATAATCTAAAAAGATTACCTCACCCTATGTCCCCTTACCCAATACTAAAATGTCAAGACATACAGCTACCTGCTTGTGGTTTTTTTCCCTATATAAGCCCTTTGTAATCAGGGCTCAGGGCTTCTATCTTCATTCGCTGTATTGGAGTGCTGGACAAGGCCTTGCTTAAGTTCAAATAAAAGAAACCTTTGTTTTTGTATTGGGAAGTTGGCTCCAAGGTGGTATTGTTGGGGGGTTTCACAACTGGGCCATAGCAGTGCTATGTTACTAGACTGCCTGGGTTTGAACTTTGGCTCTTTCCCCTTAAAGTCTTGTAATTGGAACAAGCTACCAGTGTTTTTTCAGTTTCACTTTACTGTAGCAATAGACCTGAAGCAATTAACCTTGAAAGACAAAAAGTTATTTTGGTTATTGGTTCTAGAGAGTTCAGTTCAACACAAGATGCTACTTTGGTTTGGTCCCCTGTCTGGATCTCGGGAATAAAGGCCAGAGGAACACATTACATCACAAGGTAGAAAGTAGAGTTAAAGGGGAAGACACCAGCTTCATGTAATCCAAAGCTTTCAGTGGCATACCCACAATGACCCAAAGACCTTCCAATAGTCATTGCCTCCAAAAGCTCCCCAATGCCTCCTGATGATGCATTCATCCAAACCAAGCTTTGAACCCATGGGCCTTGGGAGATTAGCTGCTCGAACATGGAATCACTGGGCCCACTATGCCGATTTCTTTCCAAAATTGTTACAAGGATTTAATAAGGAAGCCCTTGTTACATGAATACAGAGTGTTGGTCTGTGAGGCTCTCGGGATTGTACTATGTTGCCTGGGGCTCCTATTTAGAGCAGTCACCTATGCAGGAGAGCCTGCTTGCCACTCTTTTTTATCATCTGCTTTGTCATGGTAATTAGAGGTCAATGACAATCCAATTAGAGGTGGATAAATAGGGGGAGGAGAACAAGAAATTCCTCATTGCTGAGTGCATTCAAGGAAAAGTCATCACAAATTTCAGTTCTTCGCTACAGGCACAACAATAGGTAGAAATGTAGACAAAGTGAGTTTTGTAACTTCACCTGCCTATAGGAAGCTTCTATTCATCTTTCAAAGCCCTAGATTAGATGTTTTATTCTCAGACTTCAACACCAACCCTGGTTGCAGTGGGGCCACTGACCCAGGTATGGCCCTCTGTCTTGGCCTGTGGGTAAGTTAATGGAGACTTTGGGGGGGGGGTGAGAATGATGAGACAAGAGATTGGAGAAATGGAGACAAGTTAAAGACATCTGATTAAGTCCTGTTTTATTTAGAGAATGATCTGAGTATATATAGGGTAAAGGGGTTGTTGGTCACTCCTGTTGTTAACTTTGAAATGGAAGTTTTAACTGCAGAAGGAGGAAGGCAGTTGAGATTGTGAGAGTGGCAGTGTGGAGGAGCAAGAACATTTAAAGAAGGAACATTTTGTTTTTACTAAAAAGTCATAAGCAAGATCTGTTACTGTCTTCATCCTGTTATTTGCCAGTGAATCATGAGATGTCCTCTGGGTCAAGGCTAGGCAAGACTTTGCTCTCCACAGGATTTTTTTTTTTTTTTAATTTATAAAAATGGCTAGACAGAAACTTTGAGGGGACTATGTTTTAGGTTAGGAATTGTAGTGGCAGTTTAATGAATTTGTTATTGAGCACAGAGTAGTTAAAGGCTTTGTTTTTGTTTTAGGTTATTGGGGCTGTAAGCATTTTAGTTGTTTGTTATTGACTAATTAGCTTATTTTATTAAGGTAGGATTATTAGAAGTGTATTAAGGTTATCTTAGAGGTGAGTATAATTTTTTTGTTTGTTATTTTTAGTTTATGGTAGTGGATTTGTATAGATTGTATTTTTATAGTATTGATTTGTTGTTTTATAAAGAAGTATTAGTAAGTTAAGTAGAGGTTTTAATAAGGGAAGGATGTAGAGGAGGAGTTTATTGAGTTTTATAGTGGATTATTAAATAATTTTTTGATTAGGTTTTTTTGAAGGCATTTAATTTTGTTTTGAACAATGTTTGATTTATTGGCATAAAATAGTAACGTTTTTGTAAAGTTAAATAGATTTTTTTTGTTTTGTTGTTAATGTTTAGATTTTTTTTTATTTTGAAGGACTATTTTTGTTAAGGAGTTTATTTGATTTTGTATGTTTTGTTCTTTATTAGAAAAAGTTCTTATACTTTTAATTAATTGTTTTGAGAGTTTTTGATAAGAGCGTATAATTATATTAAGTTTAGTAGTTTTTCTAGTTAAGGCATTAGTTATGTTTAGCTTTATTAGTAAAGGAATAAATTGTATTTTTTTAGTAATAATATTTAAGGTGAGGACAGGAATGGGTTTATATTTAGGAATGATATTTATATTTGGTAAAACAGAGGCTAAAACATAAAGACTGGTCTAATCAGTTGAGAGGAAGGTATAAGTTAAGTTTTTACTGTAAAAAAATATATGGCTAGGTCTTGACCATAAGGAATTATTATTATAACTTTGTAAGGTAAGAGGTAAAAGGAATAAATTTTAAGTTTATATTATAATTATTATTTTGAAATTGTTTTTGAAGGCAAAAGGAGAAATTAAATTTAATTGGTTGAACTTTAAAAGGAGTGTTAAAATTGTAATTTATAAATATAAGTATTAGTAAAGAATGAGTTATTAGGAATAGTATGTGGCATGGGAAGTTTTATGATTATATATAGTTAATAGTTATTAGTTAAGGATTATTATTGTTATATATTTTAGATGTGTGATGATTTTTTCTTTTTGTAAAATAAGAAGGGGGAGTTTTTTAAGGTTTTTATTTTGGTATTGTTTGAGTGGTTATTTAAAGTTGAATGATTTTGATTTATTTGTTTAATTAGATGTTTTGGAAGTTATTTAGTAGATTTATGTTTTTGGAATAAATATAAGTTTATTTTTTAAAAATAGGAATTGGGTTTGGACTATGTTAGAAATTGTTTATAGAGTTTTATTTAAAGAATTGTTGTAAGATGATTTTAAGATTTTGTAAGTTAGAAGTGAATAGTTGTTGATTGTTTATTAGTGTTTAATTTTAGAAAATTGAGGATAAGTAAGGCATGATGTAGAATGTTTTTGGGTGATTGGTGGGATATTACTTTTTTAAAAATTTTATTAATAGTAAGTTTGAAGAAGAGATGAGTTTTATTTTTTATCATTTCTTGACTTTGAGGATTGTATGGAATTTTTGTAATGTGTTGAATATTAAGGTGTTTATAGAATTTGGCAAAGTTTGAGTTAATATAATTAGGCTATTATTTGTTTTTATTTGTTGTGGACATTTTAATATTGACATTGCTGTTAACAAATGACTAATAATATGTTTTGTAGTTATTTTAGTTTGTAAAGAAGCATATATAAAACTATGGTAAGTATTTATAATAACATGAATATATTTTAGGTTGTTAAATTTAGAAATATGAGTTATATTTATTTGTTATAAAGTATTGGGAATTATTTTTTGGGGTTTATATTAAGCTGAGGAACTGGTAAGTGAATAGTATAGGAAGGGCAGGTTTTTATAATTTGTTTGGATTATTTTTGGTAATTTTAAATAAAAGATGTAAAGTTTTAGTATTTAAATGATGTAATTGATGGTTATGTTGAGTTTTGGAAATATTGTTAGAGTTAATGATAAGTATGGCTTGATAATTAGAGCAGTAGAAATGAGTGGCTGAATTAGTTATTTTATTGTTTTTAGTTAAGAATTTAGGGAGGTCAGAATGGGCTCTTAAATGTTTTATAAAAAATGGGTGTTTTTTGTGAATAAGGTGTTGTAATTGTTTAAATAAGTTTTTTGTTTTAGAAGTATTTTTTATTTGGCTAGTAGTTTTTAATAGTGGCATTGAATGTGTTATATAGGCATTATTTGTATAAATATTTAAAGATTGAATAGGAAAAGTAGAAAATCTGTAATAGTTGTCTGTAATTTTGTTAACTGTGTAGAGGAAGTGCGGACTTTGAAATGCATTATAATATTATTATAGACATAAGCAACTAATAGTAAAGGATTTATTTGTAAAAATTAACAAGGCATTTTTTTTAAAGGAAAGAAAAATGTTATTTTAGAAAATATAAAATCATGTTTGTTGGCAAAATTAATGTTTATTTGGAGGGTAATGGTTGTTTATAATATTTGTATATGATGTAACAGTAATAGGCTAAGATCTAGTAGTTTGCATGAGTTAATTGACTTGTTTTTTTTTTGTAGATGGTTGAATAATAGTGTTTGGTTTTTGTTAAAAATTTTTAATTTTTTGTCTATAATTATGATATTTGACATAGTTTGATAATAAGTATTAAGTATTTGTTTTGCTGTAGAACATAAGTGTGTCTATATAAGGGGTGTGGTTTGTTAAAAAATTGTTGTAGGTGGAAGGGCTGTCTTATAAATAATAAATTTTAAAGATTGATTATAATTTATGAAAGTAACTGTTTGAGTTTGAATAGTATTTTTTGTTGTTTGAATGGCAGCTTTATTTTTTTGGTATAAGAAATTGGGTGATGTTGGTTTTGAATTTTTATGTAAAATACTATAAAGAGGCTTTAAAATTTTTATTAAGTTTTAAGTAGGGTATAAGTTAATATTTTTCAGAATTTTTTGAAAATTGTTTAGGGTTTTAAGCTTGTTTACTTTGAGTTTTATTTTTTGGAATAATATATGTGAGTTTTTTATTTGAAATTTAAGGTAAGTATAAGGATTTGTTAATTGGACTTTGGTGTTATTTTTATGTTATGTTTGATTAAGGTGTTTTTTAATTTTTGTAATATTTTAAGAGTTTAGTGTTTTTTGGAATAAGGATGTATTTATATAATGGATTATATGTATTTTTGGCTAATGTTGTTTAATAGAATGAAGAGTAGAAGTAACATAAGATTGACATAAATTAGGGCTATTTGTTATTTTTTGAGGAAGGACATGTCATTGATATTTTATATAGATTTTTAAAAATTTATAGTGTATACACTAAAGGTAAACTGTTTTTGATCTGTAGGATGTAAGGGTATAGTAAAAAAGTAATTTTTAAGTTAATAATTATTTTAAATATTTTAGGGGTATGGCTATTGGTGAGGGAAGGCTAGCTTGTAAGGCTTTTATAATAACTATGCTATTGTTTTTAATTTTTGTAACAGATTTTATTTGTTAAATTTTTTGATGATAAAAATAAGAGTATTTTAGGGAGAGTTATTGGAATAGTATGTTTGGCTTTTAGGTTTTTTTTTTGTATTTTTTTTTTTTTTTTAAGTAAGAGGCCATGGATTAATTTATATTGGGTTTTTAGATAACTAGGTGATTTTATTTGTATGAGTTATAGGAGTATTAATGGCCTTTAAGAAAAATGGCCTGCCTTTGCTTGATGAGAGCATGGAGTGACTGGTAAAGGCTTACGTATTTTATTTGGAGAATATTTTTAATATTTGAACTGTTATGACTTTATTAGGGTTGTATATAATAAGTCTAAGTTGAGATAATAAGTCTTTGTCTTAGAGATTAATTGGCAAGCTTTGTATTATATAAGGTTGAATATTATTTTGATTTGTAAAAATTTTTTAGGTTAGGATTTTTGAATTTTTTTGGATTTTGGTTTTGACTTAATATTTTTTAAATGAGTTGTAGTGATATTTAATAGCCAAGTTTTGGACCAGTTTTTTTTAAATAATAGCAATGTTAGTGCCTATGTTAACTAAACTAGAATTTTTTTTATTATTTAATTGTAATGTTATAAATAGTTTTTGGTTTGATATTTTTTGTGTTTAATAAATATTTAAAGATTTAAAGTTTTGAGTATTTTTATAATCAATAATTGTTTCATTGGGTGTAGGAATTAAGGGTAATATTAATAGTTGTGTAAATTTTTGTCTTGTATTAATTATATTGATAATTTTTGGGGAAGAGACTATAACTTTTATTTTTTTAGAATAATTGTTGATTATTTTAGGGAACACTTGAAGTTTATTAAATGTCGATTTATTGTGGCTTATAATGAGGCTAAAGGCATCTTTAGGTAGAAGCTTAAATATTTTAGTAGGCAGTATTTGATGTTTTATTTTAGGTGTTAATATTTATGAGTAGAGGAACTGAGGTCTAGTTTTGTGTTTTTGTTTTTGTTTTGTAAAGGGTTGAAATGGGTTTTTGTTTTGAGGAATAAAGTTTATTTTTTATAGATTTGTTTGGGTTTGGGGGATTGGGGCCGGTCTTTGTTTTTGTTTTTTGATTGTATGGTGTGGGTTGCCTTTGGATATTTGTTTCAGATTTGTATTTATTTGTCTAATGTATATATATATTTTAGGGCAAAGGCCTGCAGCCTGTGGCCTGAAGAGGTTTTTTGTTAGTTTTACAGTCTTTGGCAAAGTGCTTATTTTTTTGTAATTGAAACATTTTTGTTTTGTTGTATTAGGAACTGTTTTATAGTTAATCTTTGTAAAGTTGATATAGTAGAACTTTGTAGATAAGCAGGTTTAATCTTTGAACAAAGGAGAATATATTTTGATAAATTTGTTTTTTTTTTAAAATAGGGCTGAATTGTAGTTTGGCATGTAACATTAGTGTTTTAAGTTAGTTGTTTAATAAAATTTATTTTTGTATTTGTGTTGTTAAATATTTTGTCAGCAGAGGTTATTAGCTGATGGATAAAATCTGTCAAAGGATTATTAGGTTTTTGTTTAATAGAGGTTAGGGAACTTATGTCTTTTTTTATTAGGGAACTTTTTATAAGTTTTAGTGGCAGCTGTTTGAATTTGTGTAAAAAGACTTGTATTTTATATTGTATTTGGACATTGTTGTTAGTATAATTTTTTTATTAACATATTTAAATTTAAGTCACTGTTAGCTTGTGTATTATGTTTGGCTGTGTTTTTGTAAGCTTTAATAAATTTTGATTTTTATAGGAGATAGTCTTTATTAGTCAAAGTTGTTTTAGTTAATGTCTGTCAATTCTTTGGAGTAAGTTAATTTTATGTAACTGATTTAATTATGGCTGTTGTATGGGGAATGGTAGTTTTATATTGAGCCATTGCTGTTTTTAATTAGTTTAAAATTAAATTTTGTATGGTGACACCAGTTTTGTTTTTGTTTATTGTTTTGGTGACAGAGAATGTGTTAGCATCATTTATTTTTGATATAATAAGATTTTTTCTTGGTTGTGGCTTTGGAGTTATTGGGCATGATTTGGAAGAATTAAGACTGCTTGACTTTGTGGATTTTTTTGTTTTTAATTTTTTAATTGACTTATAATGTTTTGATATTTTTTAAATTTTATTTGCTTTTTTTGCTTTTAAGGTGTTTTTTTTTTTTTTTTTTTTTTTTTTTTTTTTTTTTTTTTTTTTGGATTAAAGACTGTACAAGCCACAGGTGGGATGCCTTTATGGGGAGGAGGGTGTTGATTGGATGTCAGTCAGTCTCGATTATAGTATTTTGTTGTTTTTTTTCTAAAGTTTATTTTAGTTTATATTGTTTTTAATCTTTTTTTGATAAAAATTTTTTAAAGGTGGATAAAGTTTTATTTTTAGTTTATTTTGGTGTTCGTTTGTATTTTTTGTTTTATATTTGGTTTGTTAGTTTTGGTTTTATTTTTGTTTGGTTTGTTTTTTTTGGGGGGGGGGAGATTTTTTTTTGACAGAGAGATATTTTTAAGGTAATTGGTCTTTATAGTATTTATTAATTTTTTTGTTAAAGGATATAAGATCTTTATTTTTATATTTTTTTATTATGGCTTTTAGATTTTTTTTTGATTTTAGAGTATTTTTTTCTGCTATCAATTACATTTGTAACAACAGAATCAAACTATCTCTGTGATAGCATTTTATTAATTAAGCTTTAATAGAAAAAGGCAGTTATAGGCAACTTTTTGGGTCTAAAAGTTTGATAATAATCTTTATGGGCATCTTTTATATGTTTTTATCTTTTTATCTATAGTGTCTTTAGTAGGAAACTATGGACAAACATTTTAATATAATCAAAAAATTTATATAATTGTTTAATTTTAACTTTTATCTTTTGCATCTTTAGGGCCTGTTTTAGGCCGTTAACAATTTATGTTGATTAATTTTTTGTCTTATTATCATTGTTTTATTGAGATTTAGTAGTCATGACAAGCAATTGTGACTTTCTGGTTTTATTATTTATTTTTGGTCATGACTCTTTGTCTTTTTTTAAAAAAAATGTATTTAGTTGGCTTTTTGAACAGTGTTTTATTTTATTGGATTCCCCCATACTCAAGCCCCACGTTGGGTGCCATTTGTTTTGGGCTGTTGGTAAGTTAACAGAGACTTTGGACGGGGGAGTGAGAATAAAGAGACAAGATGTAGGAGAAATGGAGACAAGTTAAAGACATCTGATTAAGTCCTGTTTTATTTAGGGAATGAGCTGAGTATATGTAGGGTAAAGGGGTTGTTGGTCACTCCTGTTGTTAACTTTGAAATAAAAGTTTTAACTGCAGAAGGAGGAAGGCAGTTGAGATTATGAGAGCAGTAGTATGGAGGAGCAAGAACATTTAAAGAAGGAACATTTTGTTTTTATTAAAAAGTCATAAGCAATATCTGTTACTGTCTTCCTCCTGTTATTTGCCAGTGAATCATGAGATGTTCTCTGGATCAAGGCCAGGTAGGACTTTGCTATCCACAGCCTTCTGAAACAGTTTGAGCTGGGATGACACCATGGCCATGGGTAGCAAGCAGTGCAGGCTACTGTGGTTAGCGTACTCCCAGCAGAAACATGTCCCTCACACTCTAACATGACTATAGGTGGTGACTCAGAGGCTGAGGGTTCTTGTGGACTTTGGTAGAAATGTAAGCCATGGACATCACCAAAGCAAGGTTGCAGTAGGACCATGGACCTTGGTGACATTCTGGACCTGATGTCACCATGGCCACAGATGGTTGGACAGACTACTCAGAATGTCATTGTCATGGCTGCAAGATGGCCCTTGGACAACTGCTTGATTCAGGTGGTGGCCTAGATCTCAGGCATTCACCAAGCCTTCCATGGTATCTTCCATGGTATCCAGGATTCATGGATATCAACACAGACCATAGCTGGAGCAGGGCAACCAATCTAGACATGGCTCCAGACTGCAGCTTGACCCAGGTGTCACCATGGCCTCAGGTTGCTGCTGTACAGGGCACTCAGCTCTGTGTGACTATGTGGTCACATGACCTTTGGACATCAACATGGCCTCAGGTTTCTGTCCAGACCCAGGTTTTTGTGCTCCCTTCAATGGCAACAAATATCAACACAGTCTTTGGCTGTGGTAGCTTCATAATCCCTGTGCTTGGTTTAGGACATCAGAGGATGCCCAATATGGTGATATGTTTCATATTTAATAAAAACCAGTCTGAAATATCAGAGAAGAGATCTTCCCACAGTCAATCCAGGAGGATCAGAATGGTAATTTATACCTTTAACTCCAGCACAGGGAAAGACTGGGAGTGGCGACTTATGCCTTTGATCCCAGCAGATCTGAGTTCGAGGCCAGCTTGGTTTACAGAGGGACTTCCAGGCTTTTAGGCATGCTGTGGTGGTGCCAGGTCTTCAATCCCATAACTCCAGAGACAGAGGAGACCATTCTGTGTTTCTGTGAATTCAAGGCTATCTACCAAATAGTAGTAGCCCACACCTTAATCTTAACCTGGGTGTGAAACAATTGGGTGAAGAAGGTATTTAAGGCAGGCATATAAAGACAGAATCAGGCAGTAGAAGCCATGAGGAGTGAGGCTGAAGAAGGTGGAAGATAGTGAGGTGAGATTTGACCATGGTATTTCCTCTCTTTGATATTTCAGCCTTTCCCCAATATCTGGCTCTAAGTTTCCTTTATCGCAAGTAGAATTTATGCAACAACCCAATCTGTGGATACTCTACTCAGTCAAATGGTATGGTATTAGCATTTCATCTAGCCACATCTTTTTGTGTACTTTAACTAATCTCATGATTATTTAGAATCTCCAAGGCAATCTGAAGGCTATAACAGTGACTGTTACAGTATAGTGTTTAGGTAATAATGATAAGAAGTCTATATGTATTCAGTACAGATACAACTTTTGAAATATTTACATCTCTCTGTGGTTAAATCTGTGGTGTTCTGAATCCGAGGATGTGGCCATCATTGCTATGGATGGCTGAATATATTTAATCTTCCTGAGCTTTTAGTTTCTACATCTGCATAATGAGGGTCTTGATAGCTGTGGGAGTTTAGAAACAATGCATACAAAATAGTTTGCACAGTGCCCGGCATGGAGTAGCTGTGGCTAACTGAAATGTAGTTATTATAATTTTAGGGAGACTATAGTGCTTGCGCTGGAATTGAGTAATGTAACCAATTGAAGGTATCCGAGCAATGAAATCCCAGAGTTTCAGTTGCATGGAAGTCTGTTCTTGCACATGTAATCATACAATGCAGGGTGGGAGGTCTCAGAGTGATTTTCTCCCATATGCTGTATCAGAAAACTATGTTATTTCCAACTGCTCTGCCATTGGTTGGGATCTTAGAGTCTGCAGCCAGCAGAGCAAAGAGTGAAGATGCTCTGCTTCCAGAAAATCCGCTGTGGATGTGGACCAGTTGCATGTCCACTCCAGGAGATGGATGAGGGGCAGGTAGCTTGGTAGCATTCTTCCATGATGACTGAATGGGAGCTCTTTCCCTGTAAGAACTGCAGAGGGTCTCAGGGGGTGAGCACACATTTAGTAGGCCGTTGGCAGGCTCTGCTCCAGTGTTCTCTGGAACTGAGCTCATTCAGCTAGGCTTGTACTCTGAATGGGTGGGTGGAGGTGCTAACTAATGAAATAACTTGTGAAACTAGCCTGGCTGCTAAAAGTCCACTCTATGGCTCAGCTATGCCAGTGTCACTGAGGAGCTCCTTGAAGATGTAACATTTCAGACCCAGGCATGACATGAAGAATCTCTGCAGATTCTGATTCTGAAGGGCTGAAATGGACTTGAAATTTTCTGTAGTTTCCAACAACTCCTAGAGCTATATGAATGGTGCAGACCCACAAACCACACTTTAAATTGCATGAAAAAAAACTCCAGTTAGAAACTCAATGTTTCCCTGCATGACATTGGATTCTGCAGTGTAGATGAGGAGGTGATGTGGGGTCCTCAATTTTGTTTTCTTTATTTACTTGGCAAGGGTAACTTATTTAGAAGAGGATCTCAAGCTCTACTTTTGTCCGGGGAAGGCTGGACTTTGGGGATCACCCACGGAGGCCCTCAGATATCTCTTTTCTGATAGCAGGTGGCTGAGTGCAAACACTTTCCACAGGTGCAGTAAGAATCCATCCCTGTCCAGCTGAGGCTTACAACCATCTGTCTGCAGTAGGTGATGTTAACGAAGCCTGGCTAGAGTCACATAGGCACCCATTCTGGCTTGTTTCCACACTGCACTTCCTTCTTCTGTAACCTACAGCAGCACCTTTCAATGCATGACAATTCCATGCAAAAGCAAACTGTGTTTCTTTTCACAGGCAATGCTCTCAGCATCGGTTAATTACACACATTTTAGGAAAACAAAATAAAATAAACCTTGACTTCAGAACAGTGACCCCCACATAAAAGCTACTGAGAAGTGATCACATCCAAGTTAACAAGCTGACTGCTAGAATTCTTAGAAGCTAAAGGGTAGAGAATAGGCAGGGACTCTACATTCACAATATAGTGTGTCCTTTTTCTGTAGTTGGCACCTACCCTCTTTAATTTTCTATACCATTTTGATAAGAAGAGAAGGGGCCCCAATTTTGCAGAAATTTGCTAGTTGAGCTGCTTTGAGATATTCTGTCTTCATCACTTTGGCCTTGAACTTGTTTGAATTCTTGAGGACTGTTACTCCTGCATGCATGCATTGACATTTTATAGTTGAAGAATGTTAAGGTTGTATGAAGCATAGGAAATCTATGCGGGCAGAGTTTAAAGCCAAATCTGAATCCGTTGATGCCCATAGTTTCCTCAACCTCATTTCAATGGCACTACAAATGAGAACCAGTTGACTGACTTTAATCTGAGTGAGGTGATAGTCCATAGTTTGCAGATCTGTGAGGCAGAAGAAGTCCAATATAAAAGTTGAGAGTACAGACTCTGGGCAACCCATTTTTGTAATACTGCTGCTCTTCAGCTGGGAGTTCAGAGCCTCAGTTTCCTTGACAGAACGTTGTGGATCACAGTAGTGCTGTCGTTGTGGGAATAATGAAACCTTAACATGAGCATTTTAGTATGATGCAAGATACAAAATTAATGTTAACCAGTATTAGTCAATACTAATATTGTTAATAGATTGAATCAAAGCCATTTTGGCTGGGTGGACAGACACCAGTCAACTTATATCACGTGCATAGGTCAGGCTTGTTGCAAAGCTTTGAGGAGCAGCCTAAATGTATAGCCAAGTACTGAGACCCCTTCTTGTCTCCCCAGGTATTACACACCATCCTCACATCTGCTTGTCTTGATGCATCTTTGACACATTGCTGTTCCAGATTAGTGTCCTAGGTTTACTTCCCAGTGTAAAGTCCAATAAGACAAACTCCCTTGTGAATTTCACACCATTGTATCCTCAGGGTTCAATCTGAAATTAATGAAAAGGCATCTAGTTAGTTCAGTTAGCCAGTGAATGGACCCTTTTGGTTTGTGGTACTTTGACCGGTTCTGAATATGGGCTATTCTGGATTGGAGGAATCAGCTATGGATGAAAGAGTGAAGGGTAAGGCAAGCAATGAAATATTAGTAATAAAGATACAGGCTCTTTCAGTGTGTTTCTGAATCTCCTGTTTCTGTCTTACTGCCTTCAACTGGGCACAAGTAATTAATCACACCATCAAGGAATAGGGTTTGAGATAGTGTTTGAGTTGATGAAAACTCTTTCTCAGAAATGGTAGATCTGTGAAAACAAGATGTGTTTGGCCCCTTGCTAGAGCAGCTGCACTTTAAGCTTTAATCAACCTCTTGGGGACTTTCAACTCCATGCCACTGTCTAGGCAGACCTTGATAGGTGTTTCTCTGTATCTGTCTGTCTCTTTTGCCTTTAGACATAATTGCTGCTATTTTTCATTAAAGAAGAATTTTCTTGGAGAAAATTACTTTCTCAACCTTTTGCCTTTTCATGGCCTGAAAGTTACTGGCAAGTTCTGTGGCAAGGGCTTTATAGTTTTGTTTCTGGGTCTAATTCTGTGATTGGATCGGGATGGCAGGACATCAGAGAACACTTCAGGGAAGTTAGTTGGTGTCTCCAAAATCCAGAGGTGGCTGATTGAAAAATTCCGGTTCTGGTTCAAGGAGCAAAGCCAATTACTCATTTATGTTGGATCTTAAAAGGGACCCTAGTTCTTTCCACAGTGGGACACTGGGATATTGTATAATGATTATAAAAAAACAGATCTTTAGAATTCTGCTCTTTCAGAACATTAAACTCTCCCAGTTGTCATAATTTGTTTAGCTGATTCTGCGTGACAATTATGGAGCTATGCTTTGCAGCCTGGGATTTGAAGATTGTTTCTTTATGCTGTAATTGCCAGCTCTGTGACTTGGGGTAGCGCTGTGTCTTCTGTGGGTCATGTTTTTCTTATTTGTAGCAGCAGAGTGACCTTTAGTAATTGATATCACACATATGGTACATACTCAATGCATAACTCCTGCCTGGCTTGAAGGAAGTGGTCAGCCATTAACTAGTATTCATTAAGTATTGCTGACTACCAATCCAGGGAGTTTGCACTTCTGTGAAAAATTGTCTATTATTTCATTTACTCTTACATCTGTGGCTTTGGGTAAGAGAGGGTGCCAGCAATCCTCCTGTGTCCCCTTCATCCCCTCACCAGAGCTCAGAGTACTGTGGTCCCTGAGGAACTTCCTTCAGAGTTATGGGAAACATCCTCTGGTTCTCCTTTCCTGTATTTGTTGCTCTTTGAAAATAGGAGGTGAAAATTTATTTCCTCCCTTGTGGCTTTGATTGCTGATTCAAATTCTTTTACAGCAACCTAATTAGTACACAGTTAATTTGCTTTGTCCTTTTTCCCCTTCTGTTTGGGTGTTCCTTGTTTATTTTTCATTAAGCTTTATTTAAGAAAAACAGGCCTCAGAGTAGCTAACATTTACTGAACATTTGCTATGAATCAGTCACCGGGGTAAAGGTCTCTCTCTCTCTCTCTCTCTCTCTCTCTCTCTCTCTCTCTCTCTCTCTCTCTCTCTGTGTGTGTGTGTGTGTGTGTGTGTGTGTGTGTGTGTGTGTGTGGTCTTATCTCATTTAAGTACCAACAGAACATTGCACCAGGAATTGGGATCATCCCAATTCAGAAGCACAGGAACTAAAGCTTGGAGCGATTAGGCATCGGCTGATTTGGATCTTGGTTAAAGCAAACAATGCACATTTTAGTTACAGTTAATATTCCATCTTAATGGCACACTGGTCCCTTCTGTACATTTGCCCTTTTTGGGAAAATAGCATCTTTAAAAATCTTTTTACCACAGTCACTGAAAGCGTTCATTGACTTTACTATCTTTTCTGCTCGCAGATTCTCTGCTCTTTCTCTTTTTTCTCTATTTACTTTCTCCTCCTTTATACTTTTTCCTCTTCTAGGTGTCTTCGAAGGAAGTTTTCAATGTCACAGACGTGAAAAAGACAGCACTCTGTTTCCATCCTCCCTGCCCCCCTCCCCACACTGCTCTCTGACGACCTGTATTGTCCCACCCCTAGTGTCCTCACAGAAGTCCTAAGTCAATGTGCTCCAACATGCCACCGTTTCCTGGAGAAGTGGAAGCCATGGCATCTAGGCAGTACTGTGAGGGGAAGTGTGGAAAGCCGAGGAGCGATGAGAAGTCAGAGTTAAAGGTTGCCATGTTTGGAGGCCAAACGGACTTCACATCAAGCAGAATTTAACCCAGAGAGTCCCAGATTCCTTGTCGTGGACCTAGATTCTTAGATTCTTTTGAGCACTGAGCATGGATGAAGCCCGCCTGCAGTCTTAGGAGCCGCAATGAGACAATAGTCTGTAGGGCCTAACTACATATGTATTATTTCCTACACCCTTGATGTGCTGAGGCGCACGCATGCTTTCTCGGCAGCAAGATTCAGGTCTCTCTGCTGTAGGAATTCAGATATTAAATGGAAGGCACTTGGTCAAGCACAACTCCTCAAACTGGTCAAATTACTTTGTGTACTGAGCTTTTGTTTCCCCATCTATTGTGTCTGAAATAAAATATTGCACAGCTCTTTTGGAAGAGGTATTTTGAAAAAGTCATCTTGACTCAGTCATAGTGTGATATTTCTCCTTGGTGTTACCCAGAGTGTTTTTCTATTACTTCTTCTCATCCTTCATCCTGTTTTAGATGTGTTTGTGTGTTGCTGGGGAGGAAGTTGGAAAGTATAGGTATTAGCCCATGGGAAAAGGCAGAAGAACACAGAGAAAGGCTGATTTTCACACAATTTGATAATTAAACAAAACTCTGCAGCAAAGAGCTTCAGTCTCCCGCAGTCCCACACCTCGGATTTTTTTGATTTTACTTTCCGTATTTGTACCTTGACATCATAACCAAGAAATCATTGCCAAAGCCAATGCAAAGTAAGTCATAGCAGAGTAAAAAAAAATTACAGAATGAACAAAATCTTTGCACACCTGTAACACGATGTTTCTGGCCCATGTGGTAGAGGTTCAGACCCACAGACCTGCAGTCCCAGACCACCCAGTCCCACAGTCCAGACCTGCCTCCCCTGCTTAAACCCTCCTTCCCAAATGACTCAGACACTTATATTAATTACATGCTGCTTGACCTATGGCTCGGGCATATTGCTAGCTAATTCTTTCATCTCCATTAGTCTGCCCTGCCATGTGGCCCGTGGCTCCCCTGCTACTTCTTAGACGTCTGGATCATGTCTCCTGTGACTCTGACTTTCTTTCCCTACTTATGCTCCAATTTCTCTGCCTACTTCTAGGTGCCTGCCATGGGCCAAAATAGTTCCTTTATTTCACAGCATACAGAAAGATATTCCCACATCACATACCATATATCTAATAAAGGGTTAGAATCTAACATAAAAAGGAACTTACTTCTACAACTCAATGTTAAAATACCACATAATCCAACTTAAAAATCGGCCAAGAACTTGAATAGATATTTCTCTCAAATAGATACACAAATGGCTGGTGTGTATAGGAGAATGTAAACCAGTTATGGGAGGAGTGAAAGGGGAGGCACACTGAGGTGTCATCTCATATCTGGTGGGATGGCTATTATGATCAAAATGTAAGTGTTGAGAAAAGGGACCATTGTACACAGAAGAGAAGGATTAAATTTGGATAGCTAATAAAATAATGTGGATACTCTTCAAAATTTACCTATGATATGCTCTAGCTGTCCCACTTCTGAGTATTGCAAAGGAAATAAAATCAGGATCTTACAGAGGGAGGCACAATTCTGCTACTGCAGCATGTTCATAATATCCAAGAACTGAAGTAATTCAAGAGCCTACTTGAACATGAATGGAGAAGGAAAATCTGGTATGTACATGCAATGGAATACTACAAATCCTTAAGAATATGGAAATCTTGCCATTTGCATCAACAAGGATGCATCTGAAGAGAATTACATCAGGGGAAATACATCCTAAGCATGAGGGCAACTACTGTATGCTTCCACTTATACAAAGAATCTAATCTTAGGGCAGTAGAGATGGCTCAGCTGTTAAGAGTTGATATTGTTCTTACTGAGTTTTGTTCTCAACACCACATCCAGGTAGTCACAACTGCCTATAATTCTAGCTTTAATGCCTCCTTCTGACCTCCACAGGTACCTTAATCTCTCTCTCTCTCTCTCTCTCTCTCTCTCTCTCTCTCTCTCTCTCTCTCTCTCTCTCTCTCTCACACACACACACACACACACACACAATTCAAAATCTTTCAAAAGGAGAACAGAATAGAGTGATAGTTGTCAGGGACTGGAAAGGAGTTAAGTATACAGTTATTCAATTAATGTGAAGTTGTGCAAAATGAATAAATACTGTACCACACAATGTTCATAGCTAACAACAGAGTATTGTGTATTTAGAAGTCTGTTGAAAGGGTAGATACTATGTTAAATGCTTTTCCACAATAAAAAAGAGTACAAACATCTGGATACTAATAATTAAAGTATAAAATATACACATTTTCCTATTTGTACAGAGTCACTGAAGATACTGCCATTTAGGTTACCACACATCTCATTAGGGTCACATAAAGAAAGATAAGGATGAAGAAAAAATTTTTATGAAGGCTGCTGCTGAATATGTGCAGAGTGATTTTGAGGGAAAAATGTCATGTGAGACTACTATACAATATCCCAACCTTTCTAACTTGCCCAGAAAATTGATTCTATAAAAGAGTGAGAAAATATTTACAAAGCTATTAACAAGGGGTGAGTGGACAATTCCTATGAGGATAGATTCAGCTGATAATCCCTTATACACTTCCAGACCTGGATATGCAAAGCTGGATATGCAAAGGTGGGTCCTGGCAGCCTGTGGCAGAGCCTAGGAATCAGATTCATGGACTCTTCTGGGCTGACAGGGATGCCTTTTACTTTTTACCAGAGAATATGAATGAGCCCTCTTGGTTCAGCAACGCAGAAAGAGCCCTGCTTGAACAATCAATTTCATTGCTGTCAGCAGGCAACTGAGATGTTTCTACTTCCTTTTCCCGCCTCAGCCTTCCAAGTCAAGAGTGGAAGGTGACTTCCTTCCTTAAATCACCAGCCTGGCCACGCCCACTTGGGGGAGAAGGCAGCCTTTTCTCTTTCTGCTATTTTTTTAAGCTACTCACACTATCACGCTTTGTAAGCACCCTTAGATTTCAGTGAGTAAGTCATTAATATCCAATTTGAGGAAGTCAGTGGCATGTAACTGCAGCATTGGCAAAGTAAATGGAAACTAGAAGGCTTATGAACTTCGTGTTAATTATCTCATACTGCAGATAGAGCATGGGCAGCTGTTTATGGCTTCCATTTATCAGGCTGCCCTGGCTGTGATTATGGACAGTCATATCCCAGGGCATGTCTTACTGTTTCATGCTGAGCAGTCCTATAGCCTAAGCAATATTCTTGCTTTGAATTAAAAAATATAATATCTATCGACAGTATATATGAGGTAGATAGTGTCATATGTTGTATAAGGTGTGTAACCTCATCTACTCCCCAAAGTTTTGTTAGAATAATTTTGAACACTCTCAAATGTACACTTAAGGGAGAATGAGAATAGACCTCACCTTATGGCATTAAAGCATATGCCTCTGGGATATAAGTCTCTCACTTATGTGAGGACTGAAAAATGTACTCTTAAGATAATTATTAATTTCTATATAAAATGATTGGTTGAAAATCAACCACAAGGTAGTTGGTATTCTCATGCCCTCTCTCCCTCCCTCCCTCCCTACCTCCCTCCCTCCCTCCCTCCCTCCTTCCTTCCTTCCCTCTTTACACAACTTTTTATTCACTTGGGACCACATGACTCTCTATCTGCTTCCCTTCCTTCATTTACTTTCCTAGAAATTTTCATTATCATTTATAACAGCTGCCATAGTTTTAAGGGCACTGAGTATAGCATTACTGTGCTCCTATCTGAAAGGCCTCATTATTGAAAGACCACTTCCCTCATGATGACATGAGAGCAGACTGCACCCAGGGCATCTGAGATGAGCTTGCTATTCTGTTTGTGAGTATTGAGCTCAGGAAGGGGAAGCCATGAAAGCCTTCTCAGGGATTGTGCTGAGGCTGCTGTGTTTCTTCTGGATGAGTTGAATCTGAGCAGAATCTGTTTAAGACACCCCACCCATGTCTGCTTGACCTGACTCTTTTCTTTCCTAATGTCATATCTTGCCTTATGGGGAGGACTTACAGGCTTGGGGTGTGGTGACTAGGTCTCATTTTAAGGGGGGTCTGCTTTCTTTTGGGATATGTTTTCTAAGATTACAAAGCCAATTCTTATTTGTTGTATAGGCAGGTACCATATAGACATGCATTTTCATAGGCTCCTTCATTGCATCACTCCATTGTAGCCCATGTAGTTAGAAAAGCAAATCAAACAAAGATTTTTTTTTGGGGGGGTGAATAGAATGTACAATGGGTTGTCATTTGAATGTAATATTTCCATGAGCTTCTGGTATCAAACTCTGGGTCTCCAGGTGGTGTTCTCAGAACTTGAAGATGCTGTACCTTGCTGGAATCGGATCACTAAGTGGGGCTTCTTGGGGTTATCTTGTTAACCGCCCCTCTTGCTCCTGGTTATTTGAATGACTTGAGGTAAAGAAACTACTCTGCTACATGCCACTGTGATGATCTACCCAATGTGTGGAACCACACAAACTACTGTTTGACCATTCCTTTCTTAGGCTTTTATCAGGCATTTGCTTCATCAAGCTAGGTGTAACCAGTATATGCTTCTAGAAAAAGGACCATAGCCTCAAATGAAACAACATATATATGTATATATATATTTATATATATGCATGCATACCTGGCATACTAGTTACTATAGTTGTGTCAGAATGCCTGAGTAACCCTGCAAGAATGAGGGTTTCAAAAGGCAAGGCACTGAGTGAGAGGACAAGGGATAGGAAAGAGAGAAAAGAAAGGAATATCTGTGTGGGTCCATGGGTCTTGCATAGGCTGCTGACTTATGCCCAGCAAGTTTATTAAGAAGTACAACATCACATATACTATTTGCATAGAGAAAATTGTCAAGATCAGCAGAAAGGTAAGTCAGACAAGTTAGCAAAGAGAACACAGGATACTCGAGACACAGTTGTCTACAGCTGCAGGGGGAGAAGGGGCCACAGGGGGAAGGGAGTTACAACTTCAACTCCTCCAATGCCTCAGCTCCAGTCCTAACAGCAGCTTTGCCAAATCTGTTCATGGACAGGGACACTGAACAAACATTTTCTTTCCTTAGGGCCTCAGAAAGTCATGGGTCAGTCTGGCTCCCCACACCTGAGAGAAACAACTTAGAGGCTCATAGTGTAGGAGCCTGTAGTCCACCATGGCAATAATCATAGAGAATTTCATGGCTGAAGGAGCATGTGGCTACAATACATGTTTTGGAGGACCAGAAGTCAAAGAGTCCAGGCCAGAAGCGGAGCAGGTCTATAACCTCCTCACCATGCTAGGTGGGGAACAAGTGATCAAAGGCAGGAGCCTGTGGGAGCTATTTCACATTCAAAGGACATGCACAAATACTGCATCTATTGCCAACTTCAAGAATAAACTGTTATTTTTCTTATTGTGGTATAGGCTAAAATTTTAATAAGATTTTAATTCATTTCTTCCTATGTTTTCTAATCATTCCCTCCACTGTATACCATTTTTTTTCATTTGCTTACATGGTGTGGTGGTTTTCATGAACATGTCCCCATAGACTCATGTATACAGATTGCTTGATTTCCCCAGTCAGTGGAACTACTTGGAAGAGATTAGGAGGCGTGGCTTTGTTGTGGTATTCCACCAGGGACCAGTTTTGAGGTTTCAGAAGACTCCGCCTTCCCACTTAGCTCTCTCTGCCTTAAGCCTGTGGATCAAGATGTGAACTTTCAACTCCAGCTCCTGTCTGCTACATTCTTCCTGCCATGATGATCAGACTCTTAAGTGTCTGGAATATGAGGTCCAAATTAAACACTTTCTTTTATATGTTGCCTTGGTCATAGTGTTTTGTCACAGGAATTGAAAGGTAATTAAGACATATGGTTTGGGACACAATGCTTTTTGTTAACATTTACATATATTTTATAACATGGTCCCAATAATTCTTTGGAAAACACATTTTACTAAATTTAGTTTTTCTATATACTATGATTTTGTAATTATGACTTTTTTCTTCTTTTGTAATGTGGTATGTGATATTTTAGGGAGCACCATACCCATGGCAGGCAAAGTTGAAACCCCCGTGAGAGTCTTATATATGAGCTGTAATTTGTTGGGATGAGGTCACAGTATTTACTCTAAAAAATATTGCATAACTAATTGCTTGCTGTCTTATTTTAAGAAATCACCCATTCTGGTTTTTGAGGTGGCATGCTTACTCTTGCAGGATGGTCATCATTTCTTCTCATTGACATTTAAGTAAAAAAACAAAACAAAAAAACATTAGGGTAAGTGGATATGGGCATTGTTTGATTGTTCTCACTTACTCAGGGGTCTCTTGATTTTTGGTTTCAGGCTGTCACAAATATGACAGTTATTCCCCACAGCAATTCAAAGAGATCAGCAAAGAACATGTGTTCTCTGATGAGGAGTAACAATAATGACCAAATATAAAATATAAATAGATTCAGTAGAAAGCCACAACACATGGAAAACAGGCGTAATGAGTCTGATGTATTTGTCTATTTAGACAAATTTTGTTGTGTAGCCAAGACTTATCTAGAACTCATGAGCCTCCTTCTTCTGTCTTTTAAAAAATATCATTTGCTAATTTTAATGTAGCTATTATATCTGTACAGATTTCATTACTTTCAGAGGCACTTTACTTTAATTGCAAATAATTTGTCATTACATGAAGTAGAAGGATTATAACTGCTTAGAATGGAAAATGTCAACTTCATTTTTAACCTCAAACTTAAGATTTGTTTCATTTCCTCAGAGGTGATGCTTGCTATTCATAGATCAATCCGTAACCCCAAGCTAGTCAAATCATTTTCTACCTGATCATTTAATCTACAAATCTACAACAATAATTCCTGGGGTTGCTGTGAAATTCCATGCAATGTGGTCATTTGCAGTAGATCAGTAGACCCCAAGTTTGAGAGTGATGGTCAGCTTTGTAAAATGGCCTCTCAGTGGAATTTGGAAGGGACTGTTTGGAAGCACACTGGGTAGATCAAGGAAGTCTCTTGCTCCATTCACATCTCAATGGGAAAGGTCATTGGAATAGGCATCACTTGGTAAGGCTTTGTGGAAGTTAGTGGCTCAGAGAAGAGCAAGGTTAAAAAGAAGGAGATAAGGAAGTTCTGGAGATGGGGAAATTTCCTTTCTATGGGTCATGCATGTTCTTCAGAGGCAATTCAAGGCAGAGTGAAACAAAAAGTGGATATATATTTTAATGTGAGGATTCTTCTCATTTGCTTTTCTGTTGCTGTGATAAATACAATGTCCAAAAGAAACCTTGGGAGAAAGGAATATTTGTCTTCTAGTCTAAGTCATAGACCATCATTGAAATTAGGGCAGGAACTGAGGCAGAAACCATGAAGGCACACTGATTACTGGCTTGCTCACTGGCTCATGTTCAGTTGCATTCCATGTAGAGCCTAATGGTCTGGGCCCTCCCACATGAATCATCTGTCATGACAATCTCTTACACACATGGCCACAGGCCAATCTGATCTGGACAATTTCTCAACTGAAGTTCTCTTTCCTAGATAACTCAAGATTGTGACAAGCTGAAAATAAAAACAAACCATATAGGGGTGATGAGCAGGTTGTCCTTGGCTGAAGGAAGTGTGACCCCGAGAAGTCCCTGATACACACAAATGGGAGGACATAGGCTGCTTTTATCAATATTTAATTTATACAATTATATAGAACTCCAGGTTGAAGAGGGCTGTAGAATTATCTAATTCTTTTCAGTTGCCACCTTGAATACTTAATATTCTGTTTTAAGAAGAATCTTTCTATTTTTGTTTTCTTTTGAATATTGGAATCTATGTAGTTAGTTTTGATAGGGGATCAGTTGTGATCATGTCTAAGAGTACAATCCTATCTCCACATGGACCAAAGGCTGGATTTTTACCAGATGTCTGTATGCATTTCAATAGCACCCATGCAAACTTCATGAGTCGATTATTTGTTCTGAGACTTTGCCTGATTTCCCTCCTATACCCCTTCCAGGCATGATTTTGACAGATTCTGCTCAGATTTCCTGTCTCAGTTATGTCAGCAATTGATAAGAAGAGGCCACAGTAGCGTTGTGGAGAAAAAGACTGTTACAGAGGATGTCTTTAAGAAGTTGCTTATGTAGGTTATGAACAATGAGGAGGGGCAGAAGAGGGCTTGGGGTGGAGTAGAAATATGGGAAGGAGAAAATAAAGGGCAAAGATAAATATGAAAATGTTTTAAACTCATTTCTTTGTATACTAACCTTAATAACAAATAAAAATTTCCCATTTTTCTGACATGGGAGTCCTATTTTTTTTAATTCACCGCTGATAATAGGTTCTTCTCCAATTTTATAGAATTTTGGACACTTAATGATAATTAGAGTGTAACAAAGGAGAACTATTGTCATATATGTTCAAATTGCTATTATAAGAGAACACATTTTATTTCTTTTTCTTAACATATTTTTTTCAGACTCTTTAAAGGATTGGGACACAAACCTTTGTTTTCTAAATCCTTTGTGCTTTAAGAGGAATTTGTATAATCAGACATAGCTCCTGGCTAGGTGTATAATGTAATTGTGGTAAGTTGCCAGTATTTTCTGCTACCAACTATTAATGCAAAGAGAAAGAACAATTGGTTACACAAAAATCAATCCAGGGTTGACCATCTAGAAACTAATCTAATGATACCAAGACACTTTGGTCTGAAAAGAAATTAGTTTTTCTTTCTTTTAATTTTTTTTTTGTAACCTGTTGCCTCTTTTGACTATGAAAACTTTCACATATCAACAGTATCAGTGTAATGTTGTGTTTAGTGTGTGTGTGTGTGTGTGTGTGTGTGTGTGTGTGAGTGTGTGTGTGTGAACCTCAACATAACAAAGATTAGTTTCTATGCATTCAAAATGAGATTTTAATAAGCAAAACCTGCCAGGGAAATGACCCATTCATCTTGTTCATTCTCCACGTTTTATCTCACTTAAGGAGGATGAAAATCAAATCTTTTTGCCTTCTGACACACAATGTAGCCTGCATTTCCCATGACAGTTATATATGTGAAGAAGAAGATGTGTGGGGGCTTCTAAATGTCATCAGCTCAGACAAATACCAGAACTTTCTGTTCATTTCATCAGAGAGTAGATATGCTTAATAACTAAGCTAACAAAATATTAAACAAATGAGCCTACTATCAGAAGAGAGTGTGTGTCTGGGTCACTGCAATTTATTACCAATTTACTGTGCTCAAGCTGTCAGCTAGATACTTTCATTTGTCATCTGAGCAGATGGAAGGACAATCCCATGTGAGTCATTTCCCATTTCTTATACAACAAAACTGAGACAGAGAGATTAAAGATATTGGTCTGGTGCTAAGTCATGGATGGAGCTGAAGCAGCCCAAGAAATAAAGCACAGAGTAGTATTTTTCTCCCAGCTCATGTCTGTCGTATTGTGGATTCTGATATGTAAGATCATAAAAATATAGTCATACAGTAAAAATGAACATGGAAGCAAATTGTTAGTAGAAAGATATCTGGGTTTTTGGGATAAGGGTCATGCTCAAACTTGGTTGTGAGGAGACTTGGTACATTGAATCATGTTGTATAGCCTACTTGGCTGGGCTTCTCTTCTACATCTTCCAGTTTAGTTTCTGTCTTGTTCTGATGCTTTAAGCTATGCCTTCACTTTTGGAGTGATGGATGTATATGTCAGTGTATATATGTATATGTGTTTATGTATGTGCATGTTGGGAAAATGCCAAACTGACATGGTGGCTTGCACCATCCATTCAAGAACTTGGAGGCAGAGGCAAGTGGATTTCTAAGTTTGAGACCAGTCTGCTCTATGAAACAGGTTCCAGGACAGGCAGAGCTTCACAGAGAAACCCTGTATCAAAAAACCAACCAACCAAATGAAATAACAACAAAGGAAATAAAATATCTCTATCCTCTGAATGGATGTAAGGCACAAACTCTGCTTTTCCTTTGTGCTGCCTTTTTAAAGTATACAGTGGCATACTTTCCCTCACTCCCCCTCCAAATATTAATGAGAAGTGACTATATGCATGGACTAGAAATGTTGACTAGGGGAACCAAGTTGGACCTTAGGTAGTTGGCATGTAAAAATACTGACTCTAAAAAATATTCATGTAGAAGGCATTCTTAAGAGTCTTACAAATTATTTCTTTGAGTAGACATGGAAAGCCTGGGAATTAATTGTCCATTATGAGAATGATAAAGCAGGTGTCATGTAGAATAGGAACATGAGTGGGCTTGGTGTGTTTGGCAAATATTACTTAAGGGAGTAGAACTGCAGGAAATAGAAGGGCAAAATGAGCTGGGCTACTAACCTCCCAAATAGCATTGAAAGAAACCCAAAGTTGTGCTGTAGAGATGAGAGCCAATGAAACACTAAAGGACTAACATGATAAATTAATTAATATTTTAGGCTAAACCTAATGCAATTTGTTGGCTTAATTTATACTGTGGTACTAATTATTAAATACCCAAGCCTGAGTAATTTATAAAGCAAAAAAAGATTGCTATATCAAATGGTCCTATTCAAGATTAGGGGACTACAATATATCAACTTTCTCGTGAGACCCTTAAGCTAAATCTTGTCATGAAAGAGAAGCAGAAACGGATTCCAGTCTTTTGGAAGGAGCACATGATCATGAGAAACCAAAAGTCCAGCTCACTTTAAAACAATTACAAGGGTAGTGCCGTATATGCTAAAACCCTGGAAGTATATACTCTGGTAATGATATTTTGATGGATAATAAGTTCTATGCATTTTAGTTAGAACAAGGCACATATATGTAAACCACAGCATATGTAATGGATGGACTCAGCCAGATGGGTTGAATGAGGGGCAGAGGTAGAGGCCAGGAGACAACTCACTAGCCAGGAGACTAATTTAGACAAGTAGTTAGATGAGACCTAATGGATTTGTTAGACTGGGCTTAGAGGTAATGAGGGAGAAGGATGAGCTAAGAATGCCCAGCTGAGTGGATGGTGGGATTCCTTACTACGGTGAATCATAGAAGAAGAAAAGGAATGTGGCTTTTGCAGGCTTGGGGAGAAGAGATCATTTGGGTGTCAGAGAGCAGCTTTTAAAATTTCTGGTAATGTTTAATAAAGAACTAAATGATTCCAGGGTAATGCTTACAAAATTCTTGCTCAGACGCCACTGACCTTGAAGGTTCACCTGTACATAGCCACATGGAAAACTATGGTGTCCTGTATTCTTCATCTTGGTGGAAGCCATTTTTTAAATCTTTGTAAAGCAGCAAGGATGAATAGCCAAAGCAAGCCAGAGTGTTCCCTAATGCAGTTTGATACTGGTATCAAGCCAAAGCCTACCGTTAATACATCTCAGCATTGTCCCTAAGTCACAATCATTCAGTATTCAAGAAAGATACCCACAGCAGCATATATATCCATGCCAAATGCCCAGAGCCATTATGTGGACTCTCCCTCAATACCAATCTGTACTCTTCAGGGTGCCGCTCATGATTACTACACTGATATTGTTCAGGCTAAAATGTTCTCTTAGAGAGTCTCCGTGTACCTGTATGCATGAATAGATGGGTATGCATGGTATACTTCACAGCCAAGTACTGGCCAAAAGAAGAGAAATTGTAAAGCTTTGTTGAACCAGAACATGGCATGAAGAGAAAGTTATTTCCTGCTAATGACTAACTTTTGTTTCATGTACTCATCCCAACATAACATATTGTCAGCAATATTTTGAAGACTGTTTAGGGCATATATAAAAGGCAAAGTATAGGGATGGTGAAATTCCCTGGTGGCATCTCCAACTGTTTGTTGGGGACCAGGGCATAATATAACAGGAAGTGGGCATCTTGTTCCCTCATCAGAAATCATCAGGAACTTCCAGAGATGCACCATCTAATTTGGAGACCCTACAGCCCATGTTAACAAAATCCACACAGGAAGCTAAAAGGAAAGCATAAATGATAAATTAGGCAAGTGTCATTATAGCTCTTTGGAACATGGAGTCCAGCTAGCTCCCCTGGTTTGTGGTATCCTCTGTGCTCATTGTCGTTGAAGCAAAGGGCTTTGCTGTGGCCTGCCCCAGGGCCATCATGGCCCATCAAATTTTATCTGTATTCTTTGTGTAAGGAGAAAATTATCAGGCACAAATACAATCAAATGCAGAAGCAATTAATGTGGAACATGCACAGCTAAATAAGCTATTTAAATGTATGGCTACAAATTCCCAGGTCTGACCATTTAGAGCAGGGCTAGCAGCAGGGCCTCAACAACATTTCAGTCATGGCTTCTAAGCAGATATCTAAGTACAAAGCTCCAGAGGATTTTTCAGGAGGTTTATGGGAATATCTTTGTGAAAACAGTGGTAGTGGCCTCTCTAAGTATTCTGGGTGGAGATCAGAATTCTGAAACACAGGGTAAAATTTTTATTATGTACTTAAGGTGCAATTAAGTTTGCCCAGAAACTACTACAGTGAGCACAAGCATTGCTTGAGCCTGGGATGTTGCTGTTTTGATTGCCTGGGTAGTTTCTGAAAGATTCAATTGTCCTTCATCTTGAAAGTCATGGGAAGGTAGGACACAGTAGACTCAGGGAAACACCACTCCTCTTTTTCAAAACCTTTTAAGGACCATTTTCTGGGAAGTTTAACTCCAAACAGAAGCTGTAAGTAGACTAGGCCATCAGACCTACTAGTCTAACTGAGTTCACAGAGTTGTTGACTCGGAGATATACCTAGATACACAGAAATTAAGTACATTACATTACTGGCTTCTTTCAGGGAACCATGTGAGACCCATAAGTTTTGTTTCTTTTCTTCCAGACTAAGAACCTTCATTTGTCTGATAACCTGGTCCTTCAGCTGTGGCCTTCTAAAGAATTCAATGTATTAAAAATTGTTAAAATTATAAGAAATATATTGCTCTGCTGAGTCTACCACTGCTACTTTCTTGTGAAGTTCAGGATTCAGTAGGGATGCATTATGAGATTACTGTGAAATTATCATTAATATAAAAGAAAGAATCTTGATTTAAGAATGTCATTTCACAATTAAAATATATAAAGATTTTTTCTCTGCCTTCCTCCTCTCATACATTCTCACTACTGAAACCCAATCACACAAAACTTCTCTCCAGCTATAAATATTTTTAAGTAAGATCTACACAGAGAGATAGAGTACACTGGAAAAAGAGTTTAATCATGAATGCAACCTTGAAAACAGCCTCCTTTGCCTCATCTGGCATGGCAGAGTTGGGGAGAATTCTTGGTAGGGCCTAATTTCAGTGCTGAACCCATCACTACCCAGCTGTAATGACTAAGGACACACAACCTTGATAATCAGGTGTTCAGCTGTTACCAACAGCAAGTGTATCTGCTCCTCAGGTACTTGCAAGAAGTGCAGTTTCTTAACCTGCATTACAGACTCTTGAATCAGAATTTTCAAGCAAATAAGATCCTAGGTGATGCACACACACACGAACATTTGCCTGCTGCAACTGGACAACTCCTCCCTTTTGTACCCAATGCTCTTGCCTATCAGCTTCCATATTCCTGGTTATACTGCTTTGCTTACTCATTGTCAACAAATCTTCACTTTTTCCTCCTTTTGCTGCCATACACACTTTGAGCTCTTACTCTAAACTGAGCTTTTGGAAGAAGATACTATTGTGTGACTCTTGTATGCCATTCTGCTCATGTCCATAGCATGCTATTTAAATCCTAGGCAACTATGTTGTCTTAAAAGTCATCTTAGAACTTTTACACCTGAATAATTACAATTGCTATCCTCCTATACTTCTGAGAATAGTTCTAGGATCCCCCTTCCCTGAAGATACCACAATTGTTAACCCCTGAGTCTCTCAAATAAATGACATAAGACTTTCATATAAATCATGCTTATCTTTCTGTTTATCTTCTATTATTTCCAGGCACCCTAGAATATTCAATACAGCATAAATGCCATATAAATAGTATTTGTATATTGTTCAAGGAATACAGATAATACATGTGCATTTTTTACCTAAGTATCTTTAGTAGTTTACTACTCTGTGGACACAGAATATGGGGGATTTGTAGTACTTAATTAGACAAACTAATTTGATACCTACACCTCAAAAACAGAGTCCTCTTCTAAATTCTACCTTAGTAGTCTTATGCTTGTCAGGAAATGTCACATGCGACAGATGTATCTAATGTACATTTTTTTTATTTCATTCACTGGAAAACTTCTTCGGCCCAAGTACATCAGATTCCTTGGTATTATACAATATATTTACTCCAAAGGATGACTAAGGAACATAGATTTGCTGTGTTGAGCCTATTCACGAGGCTAAGAATAATTACTATGTGAATCCCAGCTCAAAACTGATTCTAGTATTCTAGTTTTAAGGATGAGCTTTAGCAGGCAATTATGTTCTGATTATATGGTAGTTGATTTTTCTGTTTTCAAGGTCAGAATTAATAGAATAAACATAGTGCAAACATAAAATTGGTGTTTTTAAACTGTTTATTTTTCTACTGAAGGAGAAATAATTTTCCCTGGAGCTTGCTAAGCCAGCTCTCTTTGTGTGGAGGAGAGTTTGCTCTTATTGCTTGTCATTGCTGGAAAGAGTAGAAGATCTGATAGACCATAATCCGCTTGACTTCCATTGGAACTGCACCCATTAGCTTTGCAACAGCCTTCTTTGCTTGATGAATTCAGATTAATAGCATGAATAATTTGTCAAGCATGGGAAAGAAGTGGGCTAAAAGTCCAAAGACAGTGATTGTTGGGGATGATACACATCACCACATTCTCAGCCAGGAGTGTGGACATAAAATCCTAATTCTCTTTGAGGAAACTGAAATTTGTGAGGCTTCTCACTCACCTCATACCACAGGCCTACAAACCACTGTCTGTGAGCTAAATCTGGCCAACTATATAGTCTTATTGGGCCATAAACTTCTCATGAGAATCTGATGTTTTATCAGTGGCCATACTGAATTAAACAGAGATTAGGTGATGTGGGAATGCCTTTCTGTATGCTGTGAATAGCAATCTTTAAATAAAGGAGCTGTTTTGGTCCATGACAGGTACCATAGAAAATAGGTAGGAGGAGCAGGGGCGGAGTCAGAGACAGAAGGATCCAGAAGCCCAAAGAAGCAACATGTAAGGAGAGACAGACAGAGCCAGAGGCCCAAAGGATCAACATGTAAGGAGAGATAGACCAGGCCTGAAGCCCTAAGGAGCAACATGTAAGGAACACAGGTGAGCCACAGGCCATGTGGCAGGGAATATTAATAGAAATGGGTTGAGTTAAGATGTAAGAGCCAGCTAGCAATGTGCCTAAGCCACAGACCAAACAGCATGAAGTTAATATAAGCGTCTGAGTCATTTCTGGGGCCTGAGTAGGAACAGCCGGCATCTAAGAGGTCTGGGGCTGCAGGGTCTGTGGGTCTGGGCCTCAGGCTGCCTGGGACCAAGAAAATACAATGTAACAATCAGGTATTCTTCAATGCCTAAAATACCATCTTTTGAAGAGAAACCTTTCTGGTTTCTCATATATATTTGTGTTACTCAGTTCTAAGTAGTATGGGGAATGATATTGATAGTTTCAATTATGATAGATCTTGCTGATTAAATAAACTATGTCCTACTATAATGGAGACTTTTTGAAAAAAAGTTGTAAGAAGAAGTTTCTGGCAAGGCCTTTCTAGCCTAACCCCAATGTTCAGACCCACTTGCAGCCCAGCTGCTTCTTAGCCCAAGATAATCACACAAATTATATTAATTACATGCTGCTTGGCCTATGGTTCAGACATATTGATAGCTAGTGCTTGCATCTTAACTCGACCCATTATTTTTACCTTGTTTAGCCACGTGGCTTGGTACCTTATCTCAGAGCCTCATTCTGGTCTTCTTTCCTTTGCGTATGCTCGCATCTCTCCTGACTGCACTCTCCTTCCTTCCTCTTCATCTATACTCAAATTTCCTGCCTGCTTCTAAGATGCCTTGCCATAGGTCAAAAAAACCCCAAAAACCAAAAACCAAAAAACCAGTCCCTTTATTAACCAATGATATTCACAGCACACAGAAAGACACCCCACATCAAACAGTAGCTAAAATTTACATCCCTTAGAATTTACCATAGATGGCCTGGCTACTCTCATGAAGCACCAAGCAATCTATTCCTCTGACGAATTAACTTCCTTATTCAAACATCACACCACCTCAGAACTTGACTCTTCGATGCTTATGACGCATAGAGCCTTTTTCCTGATCTGCATCCTTCCTATTTTGTCATCTTACTGAGTCTTCTGTAACTCACACCGTTGTTTTAAACACCACATTCATAAGGTAAATGTCATTGTTAAACTTTTGGGAACCACATTTGCAGGGTAAATGTGTCACAGTGGGGATCTAGGAAATCTATCCAAGATTACCAATTGCTATGGCATTAATGTTGCTTTCTACCCCAAAGTCATATCTTGAAACTAAAATTCTAATCTCTAAATAAGTGGGAAGTGAAGGAGGATTATGTATTCATATATGTTCATAAGAGGCCTATGGGAGCTGCTGCTGCTCTTCTGCTCTCTTTACCAGTGGAGCAGAAATAAGAAGTCTCCATCTCTGAGAAATTAGCACATATTGGATCTTGTGTTTGACAGAACTTTGATTTTAGACTTGAGAACTATAGGCAACAAATTTCATTTGTTTTTGAATGCCTTATTTCATAATATCTGCTTCTATAGGCCCAATGGACTAAAGGATTGGAGAGTCCTGGAAAGGTATGCTAGAAGGGTTGCAACTTTTCTGAATTATTCTATGGTCACTTGAGTCCTAAGTCCAGGAGTCAGCTGTCTTATGGATACTCTAACTGGAGATAGTTCTTATCAATTAACCTCCCAATCTTTATTTTCAGTAGAGAAGGGGTATGAATATATAACAATGGGCCAGGTGATGGTGGCACATGCTTTTAATCCCAGCACTAGGGAGGTAGAGGCAGGCGAGTCTACCAAGTCCAGCCTGGTCTATGGAGTGAATTCTAGGATAGACTCAAATAAACAAAAAAATGTAACAATGAGAACTACACAACTCTTTTTAAAAATTGTTCTGTTTAACATAAAAGATGAAATTTAAAAGAATCATTGACATTTTAATAGCCCTAAGTTCATGGTTGTTATCCCATTATGGTTTTATTTGCTGCAATTAAATAAAGATATTAGAAATTCTCTGACAAATGTTTGCAGCTTTTTGACCACAGCATTTTGAGTCAAGCCCTGGAAGAGATGCAGCGAAGTCCTGGCTTTTCTCTTCATGAATCTGTAACTTATGGAGACCAGGAGACAGTGTGAAGATTTCCCAGATAAGGTCATGGCTGGCAGAAATTATGTTCAATATTTCACCCAGATGACTCTCGAGTCTCAAAAGCCTTCAATATGTCATTGCCACACTCTGAGGAAATTAAGAGTAGTTCAAGCTTTCAATCATAGCTTGTGGAATTCCAGATTGTGCTTCAGAACTTCATAGTTAAAAGTCAGTAATTACATTATGATAAAGTTTAGGTTCAGAGTACCCAGTGCAACAGTGAAACTCTGGGAAGTGCTAGGGAAAAAGTCAAAGCAAAGTCAACCTAGATAAACACACAAATTTGACTAATTTAAAAAATAATGTAAGCAATTTGTTTCTTCTGAAAAATCTAGATCACCTCTCATAATAACAAAGTAATCAAATGATTGTATTGAATTAACAAAGAAGAAAATTTTAAGAGTAAAATTAAATTTTGGTTCCTATTTCCATGGCTGGTATAGTAACTTAGCCATCTGTAGATATGTTCCTTGTTTTGAATTTTTCTTTTCTCATTTGTAAATCAAGTTTAGCAATAGTAGCATTGTATATTAATGTATGAGGAATGAATGATTGTGGTAGTCTTCCCTTAATCCAGTTTTGTTCTCTTTAAAGCCTTTCACAGAAAAGCTCAGGAGCAATGCATGTTTTAACTTACGTGCTATTGTAAGGTGATAAAACCTTGAATCAGTTTCTCCTTTTTTGTGACTCATCCCCCTGTACATCAGATCTCTATTGTATATGCCGGAATTAATTAATTAGCCAGGATCTACATCTGTGTACCAAGTGAATGCCTGATGACATTAAGTTCATAAGAGGAAACTGGATCCTCTGGGACGAAAGTCACAGATAGCTGTTAGCCGCCATATGAGTGCTGGGAATCAAACCTCAGTTTTCTGCAAGAGTAGCCAGTGCTCTTAACTGGCACACCAAACAACTCTCATTTTACTTATAAATAGCACCAAATTCAAAAGTAATGATGCTGGCAGTTCTGTTATGGTTTGCCATTATAAGTATTCTGTCCTTGTCTACTGTTCTAATGCTGCAAAAGTATGCCATGGCCAAGATAACTTATAGAAGAAAGCACAAAATTAATTGGGTTCTTGCTTAGAGTTTCAGAGTGTTAATTCATGATCACAATGGTAGAAAGCATGGTGGCAGTCAGGTAGCTGAGCACTTATCTCTTATCCACTGGAAGCAGCAAGAGGGAGGGAGGGAGAGAGGAATGGAGGGAGGGGAAGAGAGTTAGATTCAAATGTGTTATCCTATGAGAGCCATTTTCATTAAAACCCCTAAATCTTAGTAACTGTTTTGATGATTCTATTAATCAGAGTTCTCTAAGGATTGAAACTTATAGAATGAAATTCTCTCTCTCTCTCTCTCTCTCTCTCTCTCTATCTATCTATCTATCTATCTATCTATATATATGCATGCATGCACAATATACATGTGTATATATATAATATGTTAAAAATTTTATTGGAGTGGCTTACAGGCTAGTCAATCATGGTTATCTTTTGATAATTGATAATTCAGTAGTTGCTCAGCCCATGAGATTGGATGTATCAGCTTTGGTCTGTGTTGGAGTACTAAAGAAGTAGATTCTAATACCATAAAAGGAATGATTCAACAGCAGGATAGATGAGCCTTCCAGTAAGAATGAGGGCAATTGGGCCAAAAGCTTTCTTCATTTTATGTGGGCTGCTTCTAGAAGGTGTGGTCCAGGTTTGAGGTGGGTCTTTCTACCCCAAACGATCCAATCAAGAAAAATACTTCACAGCCATGCCCAGATGCTTTGATTTTAGTTGTTTTCAGATGTGTTCGAATTGACAACCAAGTTTAGCCACCAGAGTGATCTTGTATTATGTGTAATGTATGAATTAAACCTTACAGGAACTACTGTGAAACATGTCCTCCTGGCATGACATTGGTTCCTTGAACTATCAGCATCTGTGATTAGTTAAAGGAGGCCTACATAAGATTTTCTGCATTAACTTTCTGTCATGATGGGTGGCTCACAAGGCCACACCCCTCCAAGGACATGAAGGCAGTTAACTTGCAGAGGTGAGTGTTTTTACTTTCAGTGGCTCAGCCACCCATTGGTTACCCATGTTCCTCTAACCTTTCATCCATGCTTTTATTAATAACCTTGATTAAAGTGATTAATCCACCAAGCTAGATTTGAATGCCATTATTCTTTGGCCCATCATTTGTACCCTTAGTATAATGTATATACATTTGTTTGTTTCCCCAGGAAATTTTTAACACATGTATATATGCATAGAAAAAACATCGAGTAGAAGATCTATGGTTGGAGGCATCCATTGGTGGTAGTGGTAGGGGAATATATCTCAGAATACATCTGTCACAGATAATGGGAACTACTGTAATGCCTACACTACTTCAAACACTATCCTTCACATTAATATGTTAGGAAATTACTAATAACTGAGTTTATTAATTTGTTAGTGAATAGGTTAATAAAATTTTAAATGCCTTTCACTCTAATACTTTAAGGAGAATTATATCAAACATTTTATTTTGCTTTGAGTGTGAGTAGCGGAATTAGCTGTCATCTTCATCTCAGGGACTTATTTTTAAAGTTGGACGGATGTTTTCAAACCTAAACGACTAGAGGATTGGGATAATGAGAAGATAAATCACAACTTAATTACTCCCTGCTGGATGCAGTATATGCCCCTCCGTGATCCAGGCAAGCCTGCCTGCCTTCTGAAGCTAGGCTGACATCCGGGGAAGCCTGCTTCCTGATATCTTCTATATTGTTTCTGCTTCTCCTGGAAGTCAAACTGGCCTTCAGCATTTCTCCATTGCCCTAGATGCTCTAATAAATGCCCAGTCCAACCTGACCAGAGCAGATATTTCCAGTTCCCTAGAATCGACTCAGATGCAAGAGTATCAAGGTGGACAGGGGATGGTGGTAGTTGTGATGTTAGCGCCCCCTAGTGGTAGCTTTAAAGTGTAAGACAGTTGCACAGGAGATGGCGAGGAACAGAGGATGATTATTCTCCTGTAATATAGGAAGGGTGTTTGAAGGCACAGTGAGCCAACAACACAGGCTCTCTAGAGGAGGGAGCATTATGAACAAGGTGCTGGCATTTCTTACACAGCTGTTTCAAGCTCTATTTGCTTCGTGTCTTTACTTCTTCACCTTCCATTTTTCTCTCTCCTGCTTCCCAGAGATGGCTGGTTCTGGAAAAGAAGAGGTGTAGAAACTGCATCAGGGTCAGTGTTCTGGGACCAAGACAGTGGTACCCACAGTGGCAGATTACCTAGACATAAATTTGAGGCTGGATTTTTTTTGTTGTCTGAAGTCTGTGAGAAGCATTGCTGCATGATGAGAATGCCTGGAGTGTGGTGGTGCTCAATTACATGAGAAGCCGAGTAGGAGAAAAGAGAGGTAAGTGAGCTTGGTCAGCGTGGGCTTTGATGATAATGGGTATCAGGGTGTCACTTCTCTGGTCATAATAGAATTGGAGGCCTTAACAAGATAAAATTAAGAAGAACTTAAACATTAATTTAGTAGGACAGTTAACTGCCACCTACAGGTACAGTGTGAAAGCTAATAGGTGTCCAGGGTGTTACAGAAGACACACTTATCTGTAAGCTGAGATACAGACAATGCTGGACAGGGAATTATAGCATCAAAGGGGTTGTGATAAAGCCAGTGTTTTGACAGAGAAAGATAGGGCATTTGAAGATGAGGCTTATTTGCTTGAATGACCCTACATTGCTGATATTCTAGAACCATCTTGATTGACAGGAGCAGCCTCATCTCCTTTGCTAGAGAACAGTGGTCTCGGGTTGGCTGATGGCATACCATCACTCTTCAGCTGAGGCAGAAATCTCGTTTGCTGATAACTTCTTTGCTCCACGTCTGGCCTCTCCTCCTCACAGTATCTATGGAATGGCAGCAAGTATCATACCGTGATGTGCTTTAAATAAAGAAACTCAGGCTTTTATAAGCAAGTAAGAGAGTATGCCATAAAGGGATCTGTTTGACTTTGCGGATTGTTGTGAGCGAACTGTGGCAGAAACATAGATGAACACTTTTGTGCCCTTCCACAATGTCAGAATTTATTGAATAACAATAAAGTCACAAGGCTTACAGTTTTAATAACAGCAATTTGCCACTTAGCTACCTCAGTAGCCTGGCGGAGGTGCAGTGAAAGTATTTTCTTATATTCTAATGTTAATTACTGGTAATAGCTCTCAAATCACAAAGTAAATATTTCTATGCATCTACAAACAAAAATGTGGGTTACAGAATGAATATGAGATAAAGAGTGGGCCAAGAAAGAGCCTCTTGATAGGATAATGAACTTGGTCCTTCTGGAAGAGATTTGCTGTTGGAGTTTCTGTAGTTAGTTTAGAGAAAGAAGCTGTAAAGTTCAGCAGCTAAGTGAAAGGCTGAGCCAGGGTCAGATAGCATGACATGGGTGGGGACAGAGAACAGTAGGTCCGATTCAGGGCCAGAATAACAGGCTGGTAAGCAAGTGGGCTGCAACAAGAGTGAGGAATTTAGCTGTCACAAAGCTCTGAAAGCATTCAGGGAATCCTGCTACCGGATGAATTTGCCAGACAGTAGATGATATGTTAGTATGGAATCATGCCATGCGCTTGGTGCACCTGTAATAGTGTCTATCATATTTTAGGGTCCAGGTGAAGGAATTATACCCTTTCTTTCATCTGGCATGCCTGATAAATTTTTGAGTCTGGTTTTTCTGATATGATTGTAATACACCTATAAGTCCTCACAGTCTCATTTAACACCAGTAAATCAGTAAGGTGCCTTCCTCTCGTTCCCAAGCACCAGTCACTTATCAGTGTGTGCAGGATAGTTGGTACCTGACAGACATTTGGTTTCTGGATCTACCCTGGGGCTGTAGTCATCCTGTTCCCTCAAGGAGTCAAAAGCTGCTTGGAAAATGGAGTGTACTTAAGTGGTATGGAGTAACGTAAAGTAGTATATAGCTTGATCGAAACACCAATTACACTGAAAGTGGACATTCATGCAAGCAGGTTTTACATGCAAGAGGCAGAGAAGGGAGTATGAACCAAACTAAGCAGGAGAGAGTATGTTGGCATGTGATCTTCATCAGTTCTGCGAAAGACATTTTCAAGGATGTTGTCTTAGGATTTCTATCCCTGTGAAAAATCACTATGACCATGACAACTCTTATAAAGAAAGACATTTAAATGATGTTGGCTTACAGTTTCAGAGTTTAGTCCATTATTGTCACGGTGAGAAGCTCAGTGGCATGCAGGCAAACATGGTGCTGGAGAAGGAGCTCAGAGTTCTATATTCTGACCTGCAGGCAGCAGGAAGATTGTGTAGCACATTGAGCATATGAGACTTCAAAACCTACCTCCACAATGACACATTTCTTCTAACAAACCACACCTATGTCAACAAGGCCACACCTCTTAATAGTGCCACTCCCTAAGGGCTAATCATTCAAATGCATGAGTCCATGGGGACCATACCTATTCAAACCACCACAGTTTATGGAAAATGAGGCTCAAATTAAAGAATTTCTTTGGCCCATTAAGAAAGAAACCAGAAGGCTCAAGGAATTAAAACCTGAGGGAAGACCATTTGATGGTGTTCTCAGGGAGAATGGGGAAGCAAGAGAGTGAATAATATCTCTGAGAAGCTTCAGGGTGGCCAATCCTGATGATAGCAAATTTTGCTGTTTAACTGGGACACTCGCTGGTAACAGGTATAGTTATATAATGAAATCATAGAACAAGAAGTAGGACTGATGATATATTTTAGGCAATTCTTGGCAGCTGTCAGCTTCTTTATCTAAGATAGGTCACTTATGATGAAAATATTTAATTTTTGGCTCACAGCTTTGGAGACTCCAGTCTATCATAACTTGTTCCTGAGGTCCAAGGCACACATCATGGCAGGAGTGAGTATGAGAGCTACACAGGAGTGAGAGGAAATCAAGAAAAAGGAGCCATGATTCCACAGCCGTCTTCATGAGCATGACCAATGACCTATAAGCATCTCACGAGTCCCCACTGCCTAAGAGTTCTACCTCCTTCCAATAACACCTCCTTGAAGAACAAGCCTTCAGTACTAGGCCTTTGGCAGACTTTTCAGATCCAAACTATAGCACTTACATAGACAAGGGAAGGCTGTACTGTTGAGGACAGTATTTTAAATTTCTTCATAATATTTTGTTTTTCACATGTAACTGATACATTTACAAGTTCACATGCTCACAAGACTAAACGTATTTCCATCAATTCTTTCATCTTTTTTGTAGGTATAGACTCATGTAACATACAAAAAGTTGTGCAGATGATGCTAATGGAAGTTGGTATGTTTACTGGTTAACTTTTGTTGTTAACTTGACACAACCTAAAATCCCGTGGGAAGAGGGAACCTCTCGTGGGGAATTGCTTAAATCAGACTGGCCTGTGGCCATGTCTGTGAAAGACTGTATTGACTGATAATTGATATAAGAATCTCAGCCCCTCATGGTGACCTCATCTGTAGGAAATTGGGCTTGGGATATATAAGAAAACTAGGTAAGCATGAACCATATAGTGAGCCTGCCTCCATGGTTTCTGCCTTGAGTTCCTTCTCTGACTTCATTAGTTATGGATTGTGACCTGAAAGTATTTGTTGAAATAATCCATTTCCTCCCCCAACTTGTTTCTGGTGAGAGAGTCTAATCACAACAATAGAGATGCAACTAGAAGAGTAGGGCAGGATAAACCTAAAGAATAGATTTCACATAGTATGTGTGTGTGGTGTGTGTATGGATCTGTGCATGTGAGTGCAGTCCATGCAGAAGCCAGGAGAGGGTGTCAGGATTCCTGGAACTGGAGTTACAAGTGGTTGTGGCCTGCCTGATATGGATGATGGGAACTAAATTCAGATCCACAAGAAGGGTAGTAAACACTCTTAACCACTGAGCCATCTTCCTAACCCTAAGACAGAGGAGACATCTATACGGTACTGAAGAGATTTCAGGTGATAAGTGAGGTGACACATGACTGATAATTTACACATGCAGATTAGGGCTTGCAGGAGGATGGAGCACAGCCTCCTTTGCAGGACTGTGGTACTCCCCACTTTCATTCTGGACAAAGTATCTGGGTTTGTAATCCCAGCTACTCAAGAGATTATCAGGGAGAGTGAAAGTTCAAGGCCTATCTGGATTACAGAGTGTGAAGGTTTGAAGAAAATGGCCTCCATAGAGTGGCATTATCTGAAGGTGTGGCCTTGTTGAAGTAAGTGTGGCTTTGCTAGAGGAGCTGTGAGATGGGATGGGCTGTCTACCTTCATGCTGCCATGATGATAATAAACCAAGCCTCTGAAACTATAAGCTAGTCCCAATTAAATATTTTGCTGTGGCCAATGTGTTTTTTCACAGCAACAGAAACCCTAACTAAGACACAGAACAAGTTCAAGGCTAGTCTGAACAGTTTAGTGTGAGTTTGTCTAAAAATTAAAAGTGAAAAAAAAAAGGTAGAGCATATAGCTCAAAGGCAGAATATTTGCTGAGTATATATAAAGCTCCAGAGTCAAAGTCCAGTACTGAAAAAAAAAAGCCATCAGCAGCATATTAAACCAATTGACCAATTGTGGGCCTTTCTCAGTCTGAGCCCTCTGTGACATATGGTCTGTGTTCTTGAAGCCAATCCTCTGTTCCATCAGAACTGTTTTATTCTCAAAAGGTGAAAAGGATGGAGGTGGCCCAGAGATGTGTTTGCTGACCCCTACTGCAGAGGATCAAAGCCAGAGTATATGTGCCTTTGAGTAAGTAAGAAGAGCGTAAGCAGGTGCACTTTGGGATTCTACTGCTCAGCCATCTCTGCTTTCTCACATTTATAAGTCATGGAGCAAAGTCCATTGGCTCCACCTTGACTTAGAATTGTACCTCGGGGAAAGGCAGCCCTTGCCCTGGAGGTTAACAGGATGCCAGGGTGGCTTCTTCCCTCAGCACGTCTCTCGCCGCTCCTGCTGCTTGCCTCGGCTTGCCAAAGAGACCTTTATTGTTTCTTTTTCACTCTGAGTAACTTTGCAGTTGACTTCCACTGGAAGTGTCCATAACTTCAAAGGTGACTTTTGAAACAAGCACACAGTGATCTTTTCAGAAGCCCACCAGTTTTTGATTCGTTCTTGTAGGCTGTCTAAGAACATGTCTTGTCGCTTCTAGTGAGTTTCCAGGGAGCCCTTTGTAGTGTCTGCAATTATTTTTATTTTTATTTTTTTTATGTGTTTTGCTTCCCCAATTCAGAACCTCCTGAAGCCCTGACCTTGGCCCGGGGCCTCTAGATCAGCATGCTTTGATCTTTCCTACTCTCCTCTTGACTCAGGGATGCTGGCTTTTCCAGTGTATCTGCAAAATATAAAGGTCCACGGAGGCACTGATCAGATTGCACCTAGGAAAAACCCTTGTCTGTATTGGCTTTTATTCCCCATGTCATGTTTGTTACAGTAATGAAGAGCTGACTAACACACTAGATAAAACATTCTCATATGATTACTGTCTTGCTTTAATCTTAACTTTTGATGGGACATCTGCTTGGATGCTAGATTCATCTCAGAACATTTCTCACCTGTCTTGATGACAGCTATTTCGAAACAGAACTTTTTCATTGTAAAGTGTTCTGGTTCACTTGTGTTTCTTGGTGATAATTTTACACATTATCAGAACAGGGTCAAAAGAAGCACGAGTTTCAAGGGCTGTTCCCTGTGCGTGGACAAACACTAACATATTAGAGTGAGACTCTAGACAAGTACTTCTGGACTGGAGGCTGACAGATGCGCTATTGGAAAGGGTACTACAGTTTGGAACAACTATCCAAACTCCTCAGAGGTAGTAGATTTTTTTCTGTAGAGTTAACAGCAAAGTAATATACTTGTGTCCTGCCTTAGTCATGTAGACAGTGGTTAGAGGAGTCAGAGGCCAGTTTGGGGCCACCACGTTCAGGCAGGGATTGCAATCTGGCTCTCGGTTATAAAATGAATGCAATTAGCTGCAGGCCTCTTGTCCTGTTTTGCTTTCTGTGGAGGCAGTAGTACTTCAGCCCAGCCCGCTGGGTAAGACTGGGAATCTGGGAGAAAAGGGCCAATATCTGAACTAGGTTGCATCAAGAGTGAAAAATAAAAAAAAGTCCCTGAATTCCAGGAGGAGCATGCAGTGCCTTGATAAGGCACATTTACCAGTCAGTCTGTGAGCTGCTTAGAGATGTTAATGCATTTGTATACCCTAAATCAGTGGTTCTCAACATATGGGTTGTGACCCCACTGGGGTTTGAGAGACCCTTTCACAGGGGTCTCCTAAGACCATTAGAAAACACAGACATTTGCATTATGATTTGTCACCATAGCAAAATTAGTTACGGAAAAGTAATGAAAGTAATTTATGGTTGGAGGTGACCTCAACATGAAAAGCTATATTGGAGGGTCACAGCATTAGGACGGTTGAGAACCACTGCTCTAGATGACCTGGACACAGAGGAGGCAGATGTTTGACAGCCTTGGCTGTTTCCACAGTGAGAAGCTACTGCTGTCTTTGAGGTTTGGTAAATTTGAGCACAGACCGGGCTGAGAGTGGAGAGATAGGGCTCATGATAATAGAAAGTGTGGACATTGTTTATTTGACTGACTGCATCTGTAGGCTTGTGTCATGGAGGTCACAGGACAGGTCATACTGTAAATATTTGTCATTCTATCCATGGTGTGTATGATGAAGGGCATTGGAGTTCTTGGGAGGAAATATGTTTACTTGAGTGATGACAGGCAAGTTTATTGAGTGAGGTTTCCAGCCCTGTCTTGGAGCGAGGTACTACCTTTAATTGTTTTGTGTCTATGTGCTATTAGAAGACAGTAAGCACCATGTACATCAGAGGTCTGGAGTGTGAGTACCTTGTTGTCTGGAATCATATTCTATCAACAGCAGGTTGGCTGGGACGGCAGTAGGAATGTCATGGGAAAATTTCAGCATGGCATCAGTGCATCAGGGTCTATAGGAGGAAGACAAAATACAGTGGGAACTTGGTGGCCATCAGTGCTTAGCTTGTCTTTGAGAAGGGCTAAATTTGTCTAAGAAAGATGGTGAACCCTTTCTGGTGTACATGGAAAAGAAACCATGCCAGATCAACTTGGGAGACAATGTCCTGGAAGAGCAAGAAGTAGAGAAAGGAAGAGTAAAAACGAGGTTACTAAGGAGATGTGCACACGGACCAGAAAGGCCCTTCTATTAGTATACTGAGGTGAAGGTTACGAAGATTGTCACTACCATCATCATGTCAACCATACCAGTGTCTCAGTATCCTATAGAGTCCTTTAATACTGAACTTTAAGTTATGAAAATAAGATTTCAAGTAGACATAACAAAACAATTTTTTAAAATCTGTTGGTCTGCTTCATGTGACAAAACAAAACCAAAACCAAACAGCATGGACATAATACAAGCGTCTGAATCATTTCTGGGGGCCTGAGCAGCGGAGGGCGGCTAAGGGGTATGGGAAGGCAGGTCTATGGGTCTGGACCTCTGGCCACCCAGGACCAAGAAACCTCATTGCAACAAGTATACACATGAATATGTGTTCTTATGGGGAGTATATTTTGGAGATGAAAGCTGTGCTAATCAACAAAACTTGTTTGCTGATGGCTCAGATTTGGAGATAGAAAGGGCTCTTTCTAGATGGGCAATGGGACAGGAGGTGCCCTTCTTCATTCTGTGGAGTTGATCTTTCCAGTCAACTTTGTTTGGTGGTTCACAGACACCTTGCTCATCTGTTACCTTTGTATCTTACCCCACAGTGTTGCAGGATTTGCCTGCATTATTTTTGGCAGTGACACACTTTTTTTTTTTTTTTTTAAGCTTTTCAATTCCCTTCTGTATCCTTTCCTGTCCTTTTCTTTCTCATTGGAGATACTATCCTCTGAGAAACATAAAATACATTTTTTACCTTTATCTTTCTTTCCCAAGAGGTGTTTTGCTAAGTCTTTGTGATTTAAATAATTATATTTTAATTATATTTAGCAAATATTTGTTCACTGGCTCAATTAATGTACAAGAGTTTATTGGCTTGCTGTAATGAAATCTATTATTGCAAGGATACTCTGGAAGGTCACCCAGATTAGTGATTTCTTTTTTTAAATTAATTTTTCCCATACTCAACACTGTTCCCCCTTTCTCCCCTCCTCCCAGTCCTTCCTCAGCCTTCCCCATCACACCACTCATTCTCTAGGGAGGGCAAGGACTCGTAAGGTGAGTCAGGTCAGTCTGGCATATCTAGTTGAGGTATGTCTGAGTCTCTTTCCCCAGTATCAAGGCTGAGTAAGGAGGTGTTCCTCTGTAGGGAATGGGCTCCAAGAAACTAGTTCATGCACCAGGAATAAACTTGGGTCCATTTTCAAGAGGATCCATGAACTGCCCATGCAATTCAACTGTCATCTACATTCAGAGAGCTTAGTTCCTTCCCATGAAGGTTCCTCAGCTGTCATGTCAGCTGTCTATGTGGGTCTCCTCATGATCCTGATCCTTTGCTCATATAATATCTCTTCCCTTTCTTCAGCTGGACTAGGAGCTTGACCAGGTGTTTAGCTATGGACCTCTGTCCTGCCTCTATCAGTTTAGGAATGATAATGGCAATTGGGGTGATGACTCATTTGATTATAGGGGAAGTCCTGTTTAGATACCCTCTCCACTATTTCTTGGAGTCCTAGCCAGGGTCATCTTGTGGGTTTTTGGGCATTTCCTTAGCACCAGGTTTCTCTCTAGTCCCACAATGGCTCCCTCTATCAAGATATTTCTTTGTTCTTCCTCTCTGTTGCTCCTCCCACTCAACCATCCCATTCTCTCATGATTTTTTGGCACCTCTTCTTGCTCCCTCCCTGTATGATCCCAATTTACTTAGGAGATCTTCTTTATTTCCCCTCCCCAGGGTTGTCCATTGATGTCTCTCTTAAATTCTTCCTGTTACCTAGCTGCTTGGGAGTTGTGGATTATAGCCTGGTTATCCTTTGCTTTACATTTAAAATATACTTTCAAGTGAGTACATACCATGTCTATCTTTCCGAGTCTGTGTACCTAACTCAGGATGATATTTTCTAGATACATTTATTTGCCTGCAAATTTCAGGATGTCATTTTTTAAAAAACTGCTCAGTTGTACTCCATAGTGCAAATTTACCACAATTTTTTAATCCATTCTTCAGTTGAGGGGCATTTAGGGTGTTTCTAGGTTCTGGCTATTACAAATAATGTTGTTATAAATATAGTTGAGCTAATGCCCTTGAGGTAAGAATGTGCATCCTTTGGGTGTACGCCCGACAGTGGTGTTGCTGGATCATTGGGGAGACAGATTTCTAGTTTTCTGAAGAACCACCATACTGATAGCCAAAGTGACTGTACAAGTTTACATCACACAAGCAATAGAGGAGTATTCCCCTTGCTCCACATCCCTTCTAGAATAGGCTTTCATCTGTGATTTTGATGTTAGCTATTCTGACAGGTGTAAGATGGTATCTCAGAGTTGTTTTGACTTGCATTTCTTTGATGGCTAAGTATGTTGGACAATTCTTTAAGTGTTTTTCAGCCACTTGAAATTCTTCTGTTGAGAATTCTCTATCTTGGAACCACATTTTTAATTGGATTAATTGGTTCATTTTGTCTGTAGTTTCCTGAGTTCTCTATATTTTAGAGATTAGTCCTCTGTTAGAAGTAGGGTTGGTGAAGATCTTTTTTCTATTTTGTGTGCTGTCATTTTGTCTTATTGACTATGTCCTTTGCCTTACAGAAGCTTCTCATTTTCAGGAGGTCTCACTTATTAATTATTGTTCTTAGTGTCTGTGCTACTGGTATTATATTTAGGAAGTGGTCATCTTTGTCAATGCATTCAAGGTTATTTTCCACTTTATTTTCTGTCAGGTTAAGTGTAACTGGGTATATGTTGAGGTCTTTGATTCACTTGGATTTGAGTTTTGTGCAGAGTGATCAATATGTATATATTTGCATTCTTCTATATACTACCACCCAGTTATGTCAGCACCATTTGTTTAAGATGCTATATATTTTCATTGTATATTTTTGGCCTCTTCATCAAACATCAGGTTCATAGGTTTGTAGATTAATGCTGGGGTCTTCAATTTGATTCCATTTATCCACAAACCTGTTTTTATGCCAGTACCAAACTTTTTATTACTGTAGCTCTAGAATATAGCTTGTAGTCAGGGATGGTGATGCCTCCCAAAGTTCTATTATTGGACAGAGATTTTTTTTTTCTTTTTTTTTTTTTTTGGGTGGTGGGGGGGAAGGTGCAATCCTGTAGGTTTTCTTTTTTTTTTTTTCTTTTTCATATAAAGTTGTGTACTGTTCTTTTGAGGTCTGTGAAGAACTGTATTGGGATTTTGATGGGGATTACATTGAATCTTGGTATGTTTTACATTTTTAATGTTTTTATCCTACCTATCCAAGAGCATGGGGAATCTTTCCATTTTCTGATATCTTCTTCAATTTCTTTCTTCAAAGTTCTTGTCATACAGGTCTTTCACTTCTTTTGTTAGAGTTACCTCAAGATATTTAGAGTTACCCCAAGATATTTGATGTTATTTGAAGTTATTCTAAAGGATGATGTTTTCCTGATTTCTTTTTTAGCTCTTTTATTTTTTGTATATAGAAAGGCTACTGATTCTTTTGAGTTAATCTTGTATCCCGCTACATTGCTGAAGGTATTTATCAGCTGTAGTAATTTCCTGGTAGAATTTTGGGGGTCACATGTACGCAATGATATCATCTTCAAATAGTGATAGTTTGACATTTTTCTTTACAATTTGTATCCCCTTGATCTTCCTTTGTTGTCTTATTGCTCTAGCTAAAAGACTTTAAGAAATATATCAAATACATATGGGGAGAGCAGACAGCCTTGTCTTGTTCCTGATTTTAGTGGGATTCATTTGAGTTTTTCTCCATTTAGTTTCAAGTTGGCTGCCAGCTTGCTGTATATTGCCTTTATTATGTTTAGGTATTTTCTCTGTATCCCTGCAGATTAGTGATCCTTCAGCTGCTAAAAATCAATCTAGAGTTTTCTCACAGTATTTTTGACAAAGCTTTGATTTTTTTTGTGTGTGTATTTTACTGATGATCTGAAGTATATGTTTCTGTGGTTCCATCCCTATCTCAGTTTTTTTCCTCATCAGTGTTTGAAACAAATGTTAGCTCTTCAGAGTGACCATTACTCACAATTCTGTCCCTGTGTGTGTGGAGATATGTTCCATGAAGACTCTATGCCTACTTACCTCTAACAATAAATCCTTGGGATGATATCTTGGGAACATAAACCCTAACTCCACACTTTGTAAAAGCTGGAATAAAACCTCTGATACATTAAAAGTCTATCATGTTGTACTGTCTTTGTATGTGATGACTGTAACTTATAAAAGTTTTAAAACCTAGGTCACAATATTGTTGGACATAGTGCTGCATGCCTGGTCCAGAGAAGTCACACTTGAATTACATGCTTATTTAGTTACTAGAATAATATGCTTAAGGATACTTTCATAACACAGAAGGTTGGCTATTCCATTAACACTTTGGTAGTACCTTGAAGAAGGCCACAAACTCTAGTAGGTTCTAATGACATTGCTTTGCATATATTGTAATTTTGTTGTTATGTTTTATAGCTAAGAAAATTAAACTGGCAGAGTGATGAGAAATGTTTAAACAGGATCTCGACAGTAAAGAGTGGAACCAAGAACATATCATTTACATGCTTGGGAGGTACTTCAGTTAGCAGAACATCCAACATCACCCTGACAAGAAACAAACCACAACATAAAGCAACAATGCAAAGCAAATGTGCTCATTTCTAGAGGAGGATGTTAAGTAGGCCTTTCCTGATTTTTAATACTCAGGAAGATACAGTGTGGGCACTATCCTGTGCCCATGTGATTCCTCTGCAGAATAAAAGTGAATTCCCTAGCTGCGGAAGTCTTGGTTACAGTTGGTACCTGGCATTGTCCTTTCCAGGAACCTCCCTTTGCAAGTGCAACATCCATGTTCCTTCCTAGTTGTCCTGCACCTATGGATGGCCAATCTGAGAATCCTATGGCCTCTCCATCAGCCGAAGGATGCCCTGATGCTGAATGGAAGCCCCATTCTGTCCTATGCCCAACCCTGCTCTCTCTTTTCCAGAAGTTCCTCTAGACTGTTCTCTCTAATAAACTTTGTAGTATGAGGTTTCTGGGCCGGACTTTTGGACCTAGCCTCAAGGTTTAGAGCTGCAGACCCACAGAGACACACAGATGCTTACAATAGTTTTAGGCTGATCGGCCTAAGGCCCAGGCATATCACTTGCTAACTCTTTACCCTTAATATAACCCATTACTCTTATCCTGTTTAGCCATGCGGCTCGGTACCTTTTCTCAAAGCAGCATAGTTGTCCTCTGTTTCTTCTGGCTTCTCTCTGGCATTCTGCTCTGTTCTTTCTGTTCCCAGAGTTTTCTTAGTCTGGTAGCCCCGCCCACACTTTCTGTCTGCCTTTGGCCAATCAGTGCTTTTTATTAAACTAGTGAGTGGGACAATTATTTACAATGGAACAACATAATCTCCCTATGAAACTTACTTTTTATTTTTTATTTAAAAAGTGTCTTTTCATGTCTACCACTGCTCTTCCTTCTTCCTTCCTGCAATTCCTCCATCAACCTTCCCTACCCCATCTCTCCATCCATTCCTTGAGGGTGGCAAGGAATCCCAAGGTGAGTCATTTCAGTATGGCATAGCCAATTGAGGTAGGTCTGAGTCCCTCCACCCAGTATCAAGACTGAGTTAGGTGCTCCTATGTAGGGAATGGACTCCAAGATGTTAGTTCATGTACCAGAAATACACTCTGGTCCCACTGTAAGAGGCTCCACAAACTGCCCACACCGTTTTACTGTAGGGATTAGTTACTGTCTATGAAGGTTCCTCAGCTGTCATTTCAGAGTCAGTGAGCTCCCTATAGCTTGGGTCAGTCATCTCTGTGGGTCTCCTCCCCATGATCCTTATCCCTTTGCTCATATACTCTCTCCTCTCTCTCTTTGGTTGAAGCTCTGTTTCAGAGCCTCTTTCTAGGAAACTCAACCCACATATAGTTGGTGGCTGAGCAGAGTTCTTCTTCAGTACTTCTTGAGAATGGAGAGACTCTCTGTGAAAAGAGAGCATGGATTTGCTGATAGGGATCAGAATGCAGGGTAGAACCTCATTAACTTGCTTAAAAGAACCTATAATGGGTGATGTCCTGGGTTTTCCCCAGGTGTTTATATATATTAGCTCGTGTGGGACCCTTAGAAATGAGGCAAACACTGGGCTTTCTGGGAGATTCTTCACCGAAGATGCTCACCTGGAGAGGCAAGAGGTCCCCAGTCCAAGGAACTGCCAGGTATCAGGGGTTTATGACAAAGTTGTGTTATCCAGCTGAAAGAAACAATGTTATCTTTGACATTAGGGATCTTTGAAGAAGCCCTAAATGTGTTTCCACAGGTCCAATGACTCCATGTTTGGTTGGCTGCCATGACTGGGGACAACAAATGAAGAGAAATCCAGAGACAATAGAACCCAGGTAAGACACTTGGAAACTCTTAGTTTTAATTTTTAAAATTTTTCTATTTGTGTATATTTTTTTCTTATTCTTTGAGAATTTATTATTTGTATTTAATAAAATATGACCAGTTACACTTCTATTGCACATTTCTTCTCTCCAGCTCCCCTCATATCTTCCAGTACTTCCAATGCTTTCTTACCAGAGCCTCTTCCACAAGCTTTGGAACCGTACATCTTTCCCTTACCTGGAACATCTTTGTATGTCCTCCATGTTTAAAACAACATGGAGGTGGGTGGAATGCCTTAAGGCATTAAGCAGCTTGGATGAGAGGTGTAGATCCATACGGACATAGGGAAGGCTAGATGCAATACTTGGTCAGAGGTGGTTATTCATGGGAACCACACCATTTGCCACTGAAATACAGAACACAGAGGAAAACATAACACAGATGGGAGAATTTTTTCATGATTCTATTTATTACTGCCTCAATCTCATGACTGTAATTTTTGTCCTTGTCATAGAAATCCTATAGCTCTGTAATAAATCCTCCATGGAAAGCAAATGGGAGCACAGAGCACATGTCTGCATTATTGTGCTTGTGGCTAATGTTTCAAGTGGCTTGGGAAAATATCTTGGAAAGCTTGGTGCTCCTCAATATACTAGGGGAGTACTTTCCGGGGTGGGAGTGGGGGGGCTTGCCCAGTACCTCCCTCATCCTACCACATGGTGTCTCACCTCAGAGCTCCAAGTTCCTAGAGACTGTGGGTGGGGTCAACAGGAGCTGAGAGCAGAAAGAATCTGATGTGATTTAGAAAAGCTAACGAAAAGCCAGCAAGCATCTCAACAGAACAGTGTACTTACAAAGCAGGCAAAAGTCTCAGATTTCTTTTCAAAAGCAGATCCACTGTCTTGAGACATTTCTACAAAGAAGGTTGTGACCCCAGAATTCTGTGCTCAGCTAAATTGTTGTTGATGTGCAAAGCCATAAAAAAGACACTTTCAGAAACACAATGGTTTCTAAAGTCTGCCTCTTTCTTATGCCGCCTGGAACCTGTTCTAAGATGGTTTTTAGTTGACTAAGAGATAAATCAAATTAAGAATTAAAAGCTGATGATATTGTGAACTGCAGAGGAAAATCTCACTCTGTTCCAAAGGATATAGATGGCACAAGCCACGTTTTTTGACAATAGAATTGGGCAAGGGGGGAGGCTCCCAAAGAAATAAACCTGCAGCAAATGGCATACAAAATAATTTAAAATGAACACTGAGAGAAAGATTAAGAAAAAGGCAATTACTATTTGAAAAATGAGACATTTGGTACCAATGAGAAAATTTGAAAATCTAATAGCAATCATTCCATTTTTGAATGAGAAACTCTTGGAAGTCATTCTTGTCAGAAGCAGGAGTGGGGTCAGGATGGGGGTTCTCTTCTTCCTCTGAATGTGGTAGAGAGAAGAACGACCCAGTTGTGAGAAGCTCTGGTCACCTGAACAGCCCCCAGAAAGAAAGTCTTTGGCAAAAGTAGCTGCTAAGTGCACAGGACTTGGAGGTGATGCAATGGCTGTCAGGGAGGGGTGTCTCCCTTTACAGGCAGGAAATGCAAGGGCGTACCAAAAGCAGGACTAAGATAGAGTCGGGGAGACACCAGCAGGTCTGGGGCTTCTGGGGATTTGGCTCTACACAAGTTTGTTCATAGATACTGGCCTGAAATTGCCAGCACCTTTCCCCGAGACAGACCCATTTCCTGGCAAGATGGGGACAGAATAGTCAGCATCAGGGCCCTGCTGAGTTGCAGAGCCTGATGCATCTTCCACTTCTCTGCTTGAGGAGATGGCCAGTGCCTACCTGAAGCTTGTTGTCTTTGCAGGGAGCTCTGGGGAGGGAGCAAGTGTTGTTCTCAAGGCCATAGATCCTTCAGTCGCCTCCTCCAGCATCCACAGCTGTTTGGTTATCCCAACAAGTGTATTTTCTCCAAGCTTGTCAGCAGGGGGAGCTGTTCTGCCTTTTCTTCACCTGTGACTAAAGGCATGAACTAATGAGGTGGTTGTGCAGCCGCTAAGCAAGCAACACCACATGGTAGATTAAGCAGCTTCCTGAGATGAATGTGAATTTTGCTTGCACACAAAGCAGATTCACTAAATGCTCAGGGCTACAAATGCTCAGAATCTGGCAATGCCCCCCAGGATGTTCTCCTGTCCTTAGGGGACTCTATGGAGGAGAGGGCTCTGCTCCTGGCACACATACAACAAGGACGACTCTGTTTGCACTAGTTATGTGTGCTTTGATACACAAGGCCTCTGAAGAGGTTGGGGGAAGTCCCTGCCCTACATGTTCCTGCTTGGCTGCAGCAGCTGGAGCCCCTGTTACCCTGCTGGGGCTTGACCTCTGCACGTGATGGACAGTCCTGTATGCTGTGTCTGATAGGACCCTTCCCTGAGAGGTGGGCACTGCTTCAGGCCAAGTTCTTGTTTTATTCCTATGGCCTTCAGCCTCACAGCCTCTCTCCAACCTTCCAAATGTCAGCCATAATGATCATTGTACAACAGCAGCCTGACTATGCCTGCATTCTAGCAGTTCTCCAGAGCTGGTGTGTTTCTCCCCAGGTAACACACATTTGCCTTCTGGAGACCACTGGACTCTGAATCTTCACTCCCTTCCCCCCTGACTCCATCTCCAGTAGCTCTTCATAGCAGACTATTTTCACTTTGGGATATTGCCCTCACATTTTTGATGTCTGTCTCATCCGACACCTCTATCCATTTTCATCTGAAAACTGTTTCTTATCCTACAGATCTCTGCTAAGACACCACTTCTAGAAAAGCCATCCCTGGTACCCAGAGCCAGGCTCATGTATCTCTTCTGAACTCTAAAAGTGCAGGATGTCTCACCATGTACAAGTGTCACATCCAATTGTGATTGCTTATGTTTTGATCCAGCCTTGACCAGCCGACCATACATTCTAAGGATTTGGAACTTTGTTTCAAATTACTTTTATTTGCTTAGGTATCAACTTGTTAACGTTTGGGTGTAGGCTGATGAGTGGCTCAGTGGGCAGAGGCACTTGTGCACAGGCTTGGTGACCTGAGTTCAATCACTAGCTCCTATAAGGTGCCAGTAGAGGAGGACTGACACCCTGAGCACTGTCCTTTGACCTCTATATGTCTACCTTGGCACATACCGGGGTGTGTTCACCTGTACATGTGGGGTCAGAAGAGGGTGTCATGTCCCTAGGAGCTAGAGATACAGGGCTTTGTAGAATGCTTATCTTGTTATGTAAGTGCTAGGATCCCAACTCTTGTCTTCATTACTTCACGGAAGAGCTCTGATCTGTTGATGGGCTCAGCTCTCAGAACACTGTTGCATCAGAAACTACACAGTTTGTACTATGCACTGAGCTTTCTGCTCTGACAGAAATTAAGGAAATAGTTAAGGAGAACAGAAATTGTTACTCGGTCCCCCTCATTCTCCAGCATGTTAATCTTTGGGTTGGATTGTGTTTGAATGTTTGATTTTTAAAATTTGCTGTTTGAGTTGCTGACTTGAGTTTTACAAAAGCAAAATCATTAAATGAATGTTGGCTTGTTATTACAGAATCTTCAACAATACCTAAAATGCCCCCTAAGTTTAATTTTTTTCATTTTGTACTACATGATTATGCCAAGTGGAATTCTCAGAAATGGTGATTATAAAATCAAAGTATTGATCAACTCTAAAAAAACATTGACAGTGTTCTGCATCCTACAGCATTAAATAGACAAAATTTATTTTTTATGCAAAAATAAAAGGTGCATTATCTCATTAATATGCAAATTTGTCATCTCCTGGGGATTGGCCTTCAACTCTGTACTGGTTAGTCCACAGAGAGGCTTTAGGTTTTACAATATATATCAGGCACACTTGGACATCACAGCTACTGCTGTCGTGGAAACTTCGTTGCCTTAATATTCATACTGTGTTTCTATTTGGAAGTAATGTTCATGGCTATTTTAAAAGTTTAAGTGATGCCATATGGTGATGTTTGACTCAATGGGTTCAGTGTCCCTAGGAAGAGAGACTTGAGGAGACAGAGAGCTCTCTGTCTACAAATATACAACCTGTGGAGTGGCAATAAAGAAAATATGGCCATTTTTAAATTAGGAAAGGGCCTCACTCACTTGATTCTTTACATGCAACAAGGATGTAAATTTTTTTTCCATGTGTGAGCTCTGTGGTGAAAGATTCACTAACTTGACCTTTTTATGTCTAATTTCTTAACTCTAGGTTTGCATGCTGTATCCCAGGGCCTCTCCACTGTTCCTAGCCCTGTGCATAAGCATGGGCCATCTGCTCTGATGCTCGCCCACTTCCATGCTCACAGACTCTACACTTTCTGAGGCAGATCTATGTAGGGGGATTATGTTGTTCCATTGTAAATAGTTGTCCCACCCACTGGTTTAATAAAAAGTGCTGATTGGCTAAAGGCAGGCAGGAAGTGTGGGCGGGGCTACCAGACTAAGAAAACTTTGGGAACAAGAAGAACAGAACAGAATGCCAGAGAGAAGCCAGAAGAAACAGAGGACAACTATGCTGCTCTGAGAAAAGGTACTGAGCCGCATGGCTGAACAGGATAAGAGTCATGAATTAGATTAAAGGTAAAGAGTTAGCAAGTTATACGCCTGGACCTTAGGCCGATCAGCCTAAAACTGTTAAAGCATCTGTGTGTATCTCTGTGGGTCTGTGGGTCTACAGGTTTAAACCTTGAGGCTAGGCCCAAAAATCCGGGCCAGAAACCTCATACTACAGATCTATCTCCACTCCTATGACTAAAGATAGACTCTGACATTCTTTAGTGCCAATGGCATTTCCACCTCTTCAAGGTCTGTTCCTCACATACTGGCTGAAGATTAACTCTGTTAGTGAAGATTGGTGTTGTTAGTACTAACAAGGTAACCATGGGTGAGAGAAGTGAAGCCTCTGCTTTCATAGAACTTATGCCCAGCAGTAGAGAAAATGTAAATATATGCAAATAAATTGAGTAATAGCTAAAAAAAAACTAAGATGAAAACCAAGTGTTATGATTTCATAGGGTGGCTAAGGATGTTGTATTTCAGGTGACTTGGGAAGGCTTTCTCTGAAGAAGTGATATTGGAGTCATAATCTGAGCAAAAGAGAGGTAGCTGATTGGCACAGGGTCTGGACAAAATGACTATGGGAAAGCAAAGAGCATATGCTGACTATTTATGAAGCTGACCTCTTAAGTAGTCCCTCAGCTCCTCAGGGAACCCTTTGCTGCTGTAGGATCTGGGGCTGAGGACTTCATTGTTAAACTTTTGTTACCACTACCGTACTTAGGACACTGAGAATGGTAGCCTCCTCCAAACCCAAGAACTGAGCAGCATCTGAGGGACTATGAATCAAGGTGCAAGGCTGATAGCTTCTAGCCAGTCTCAGGCATTGGAGCTGAGTGTATGGCTACAGGAAGATAAGGCATTCTTTTTGTATAGACACTGGTATAAAAGATAACTAGTCAAAAGGGGAATAAAATAGATAAAATCTCCAGCAGTCAGGTTTCCTCCTATCATGCTCCCCTATTCCTGTCTTTGTGTCTAAAGCACAAAGTACCATGCCTAGCACAGAGCAGATGACTCTCTTGCTCTAGTAGCACTGCTTGGGACAGATCACTGTCACACAACTGACCCATCCTGCAGATCTCCCCTCCTCCCCTGAGGACTGTTTCCAGTTTCCTGTAAGAAGAGCCACCAGCCTGATGAGAAACTGCACTATGAATAGAGAATCTGGGCTCCAGGGCCATCTGGCTGTTTCCTTCATATATGCTCAGGCTCATCCCGTCCCTCCTCATTTGTAGATTCATGCTTGCTACTGGAGACAGTTCTGTTGCCAAACCAGTTGGATTACTTGCTAGTTCAGGCCATTGACTTAAGGTCCGAAACTACAGTCCTCTCTTTCTGTATCTGGTGAGGGAGGTTGGGGCTTGGAATTACTGGGGTCAGAACCCAACATCCTGCTGCTCTCAGAGGTTCCCAGGACTGGTCTGTATGTGTGTGGAGAAGTAGCCTCTGTCCATTGTCTGAGGCGACCAGAGCAAGCCTGTAGTGACATTCAGGGCTGGCAATTATACAACACAATGCCTCCACCTTCAAAATTTAATACAGAAATCAGGTGTGTTGTGAGAGGGCTCAAAGAAGCTTTAATTTTCTCAAGTGTCTAAGGCTTCGTGCTGACTGGAGTGTCCCTGGCACAATAGCCCTGCCCATCATGTGGTTTGCTGAATACAACACTTAGCCCAGCTGTGCAATCTTCCCAGACAACTCCACAATGGGGCTCAATCAAGTCTCAGAGGCTCTCTTCCCATCCCTCAGACCTGCTGCTTTCTTCTGCCCGGGAAAAGGAGGGAGCCCATTGTTGGGTGCTTCTCCGATGCTCAGCTTTGGCCCATAGAAAGTATCTTCTGCCACCTGTGCCTGTCATTTCTGCTCTTGAGCCTTGCAGCCCCCGTTTTCTTTTCTTTTTACTCTTTGTTTCTTTGGGGGAGGAGTCAATAGACCACCATTTTTCTGTTTTGTTCTCCTCTCGAGCAACAAAAACAACCAAACTGTCCCTTTGCAAATTTGAAAATTTCTGCTTAAACTGCCAACCTGTGAGACTTTGAGGTCCATTAAGTGTTTCCTATAGTCACAGAGCTGAGAAAGCTGGGGCTCTGCTCCACAGGTATTAACTGGCAATCCGGAAGTAAATGCCCCACTTAGACAAAACAGCTCTGCAGAGCAAGGCTTACTTTTGCTTGAGTAAATCTACAAAGAATGAGATGGTATGTATCTTTGACCTTCCCTAGTGGTGTTTGGGGAATCGTGGGAGGAAGTACTTAGACAAAAAGAGGCTTTGCAATTGATTCAGGTCGGGGGGGGGGGGGGGGGTTGGGCTGTTGTGGGAATGCTAGATTTTCTGCAAGAGTTGTCACTATACCCGAAGCTTTGCTGCTGGGTGAGTGAGGCCACAGTGGAGCAGAATATTCTGGTACTGGGGCCCATAGGACTGGTAGAGTTGCAGGGCAATTCTACAGTGTGGGAGAGCCAGTAGTCATTTAATAGATGATAGTCAAAGAGTCGCAGCTCTTGGGCATGATCCTTTGTAGATATCTGAGAGAAGTGGTATGTCTACTGCATGCAGGAAGGCGCTAGGAGCCCAAGGAGGACAGAGTCCTGAACAGGTGGGTGAAAGACTTCAGCACAGAGCTGGAGTCGGACAAATAAAGGCTCATGTCCCAAGGGGCATGCTAGACAAAGCATGAACCCTCAAGCGGTGGAACAGTTCTAGGCTGTCTGGGCTCAAAGGAACCAGTTCCTTATATCCCTAGGGCTAGTGAATTCTAGCTTTCTGATAAGTTGGTCTCTTATAGAGCACTCACCAAGGGGCTAGGTAGGTTATATCTGGCAAAGGATTAAACTGTCTCACTTGTATAAAAGAAAAAAAATATAAAAAGGCCATTTGGCATTTCCCTGAAGAATAATCTCATGCTGATTAATGTGATTATAATGATTAACGTGATTATAGCAGTTTATATGTGTTGTTGGCCCTGAGAATTGGTTTTGCAGTATAGACTAATAGCTCTTAGAAGCAAATGTTTCTTTCCATTGATTTTATTTTTGATAGTTTGGCTGCATTCTCGGGTCAGACTTGACTCTCCTTCCTGTTGTAGACTCTGTGATGAATGTGCCTGCTTCTCCTCTGAGGACTGATGTATAGCACCATTGCAAACTTAGGGATACAAATGGCAACTGTGAGAAGCTTTGGAGGGTATCTCAGGTTGCTTTCTATTGCTGTGGTGAGGACCATGACCAAAGCAACTTGGGGAGGTAAGGGTTTATTTCATTTTACAGCTTATGGTCAATCCTTTATGAAGTCAAGGTAGGAAGATTTAAGCAGGAACTGAAGACTATGAAGGAATGCTGTTCCTTCTCGCTTGCTCTTGATGGCTTTCTCAGGTTGATCTCTTGTACAGCACAGCACCACCTGATCAGGGGTGGCGGTATGTCCATTATTAGTCATTGATCAAGACAATGTTGGAGACTTGCCATAGGCCAGTTTGATGAAGATAATTCTGAGGATAAAACTGAGGACTTTCAGGTCTTTCTACTCAGAAGACTCAAGCTTCTGTCAAGTTTACATAGAACTATCTAACTCAGTGAGTAAGGGAATCTGCTGCCAAAGCTGAGGACCTGGGTTCAATTCCCAGGAAAGCCAGAAATAGAAGGAAAGAATGGTCTCCTGCAAGTTGTCTTCTGAGTCCACACCAGTGCTATGGCACACAAGAACCCTTCCAAACACAAGTAAATATAATTTAAATATGTATGGCATAATATACTATAGTAAATATAGTGTAGTGTTGTGCAATATAGTATAGCGCTGTGTAGTGTAGCATGATGTGGTATAGTGTAGTGTAGCATAGTATAGTGTCATATGTAGAATAGTGTAGTATAGTATAGTGTAATGTAGCATATAGTGTAAATTGTAGTGTAGTGTAGTATAGTATAGCATACTATAGTATAGTACAAGAAGTCTTCCATGGCTATATGGTTGATGACAACCTTAAGGCCCACTCAAGCATTTCAAGACCAATACTATCTGTCACTTAGCCACATGGTGAAGCTTGGACTGGAGATTTTCTTTAGAGGAACCCTTTAGTGCAGAGACAACCCTCATACCTTAAGAGAATCCTTATGAGAATTCCTTAACTACTTTCATAAAGAAAAAATCTGATGACTGAGCAGGATAGCGATACAACAGGGGAAGAATGACACCTAGAAGCACAATCTCCTATCAGGAGGTCTCTAATACCTGACTATATCTAACTTTTATCACTGACCCAGCTGCCATATTCTTCTTGGAGTCACACTTGATCCTTGGTGTGCTATGCAGCTTCTTCTATACCAATTTTATAAGAACATTATCACATATACTGTTTCAATCTCAGATGGTGTCCCCGATTCACCATTTTCATAATCCCGACCTATAGCAAAAGTCATGTGAGAAAAGCTGCCTTGTTCACATGAGTCCCAGATTGAAACAATATGCCATTAAATTCTATAGCCCCTCCAACAATAAGTCACAAGTAACACTTCAGTGCCTAACTGCTTCTTCTCGGGCATTTTGTCATAGCAATAATAAAAATCACAAATAACAGTTCCATCCTTCTAGAAGTTAGAGAGGCTGGAGCTTACATATGTTCTTTTTGCTACATGCTGTCTGTGTAATATATTTGTAATATATTTGGGATTAGAATTAAATGTCTGAGCATTTATTAAAAAGGTAATCAAATTAGAATAAGTTTTTTAAAATATGCATTTGAAAAAAGACAGCTATGGCCTTTGCCCTCACTCAAGTTTTTCAGCCACTTAAATACTTTTTATGTGCCTCTGGGAGACCAAAGAATTCCCTCTCCTTTTCATTTCTCACAGCTAGTTCAGCAACCCCTTTTATAGAGCTTGTGAGATAAATTCTATTTCTGAAAAACAAATTATACATTGTAGTTACCTATCATCTTAGTTTAGACAAATTATGGGAGTGAGTCCCTTACTGTCTGAATGTCAGAAACCATTCATGGAGGTAGGTGGAAGAAAAACACTATTTCTACTAATTATTTGCTAAAGAAATGGTTTTATTCTCTTCTACCCCTGTTGAAGGAAGCAATAGGATTTCCACTTGGAATAATAAAGTGAAAGCAATTCATGGATTCATATGATGGACCGAGGGAGACTGGATCTTCTGTGGAACATAGATACTGTATTTCAGCTACACTTTATAGAAAATGCTACTCCATCTCAGCACATACTTAAAAATTGGGCACACATTTCTGTTTCTTTGTTTGTCATATGACTTTTTGATCAGGGAGAATTGTTGGAGGGTTTCAGTTGTTTATAGATGAGAGATTAGAGTAAATCAATAACAAAAACTTCAAGACCTGGATTTAATGTGACTTTGTTTGGTAAATTTGGGCATTATTCAAAGCCTCTGGGAGCTATAAAGACTTTGCAGTATTTATTGAGTGCTTACTATGTGCTAAGGTCAGGGGCATTTGTTATGGAGACCAGAAGGATTAGAATGAAGTCCTCTGGTGATGTGAGTTATATCTTGCACAATGGATTTAACTCTACCCTTCCACCTGATTCTCATAGTAACCCATCAGGGACAAATTATTACTTGTCTTCATATTATGTGAAAGAAGACAAAAGCTTTGACAGTAAAATCATTGTCAGTGTAACTCTGTAATTTATAGTCATCTCTGTCAGTTTCAGGGATTTATTTTAATCTCTTTCTTGGATGATTGACACTCTGGTAGTATCAAGCCCTGTATATCCAATACTTTCCCTTGTATACAAATACTTAATTTATAAGTCAGATATATAAAGAGATTAGTAATGGCTAGGCGATACATTTGATTGATTACAATAATATATTGTAATAAAACATATGAATGTAGTTTCTCTCAAAATATCTTTTTGTAATGTTGATCTTAACAGACTCAATTATTTTCTCTCCATATTAAGTTGAAAAATTTAACCTCTTAATTAGAAGCAAGCACTGCATGGTTTCTACTTGTCAGCATCACTGTTCTTACGTTTTGAAGTTTTTAACTGATTAAAATAAATGTTTCTTAAACAGGCCTCTTGCACAGCAATAACACCTATTGTAATTGAGAAGGTTATTAACTGACTAGTGGGTTTGTAGTATATACAGTGTGGATGCCTTGGACAAAAAGAGAATTTATTTCTTGGGTTGATAAGAGTAGGATTATGTGACTTCATCATGCTGCTTACAATGATGCATAGTTTAAAATTCAGGAATTGTTTTAATTTTGGAGCATTCTGCTTAATATTTTTTGAGCTATGGTTGACAGCAAGTAATTGAAATCTGAAACAATGACTCCAAGGATTAGGAAGGAAGTCTGAGTTCGTTGCTATTGTCCTTAGAATGTAACACAATCTTATCTCTCAAAACAATGTGTACATGTGAAAACATGCAGTTTTCCAAAAGTGCCCTCCTACTCATCTTTTCCTCTCTCTTACAGACATGCATGACAGACATTTAGACAATTGGGACTTACAGAATTATGTAATAATGATCATGCATCCTACATAGTAACATTAGGGCCCAGAGACTCTTGTGTTTCTATGGAAGTGGTTCTATTAACTAGCACTGTGACTTACCAGGCTTCCATGGGTAGTTGAATAGACTTGGGAGTGTATTTCAGAAGAGAGGCACTGTTTTTTTTAAAAAAGAAGGATCTCATGTATTTCAGATGAGCCTCGAATTTGCTGTGAAGCTGAGGAGGACATTGAACTTCTGGTCTTCCCATCTCTACTTCCAAAGAGCTAGAATTGCATGTGCTACCACATGTTGGTTGTGAGGTGCCAGGGACTAAACTCAAGGATTAGTGTATGGTAGCCAAGCATTCTACCGATGGAGCTACAACCTCAGTCCTCAAAAGAAGAAACATAAAAAAAGTCAAATATCTGTCTTGTATACAATAAAGTCATACTGATTACAGAAATATTATGTCATATGTGTTCCACAAAAGGTGGCAAAACTCTTCTCAAAACACCACAGCCAATAATGAAAACCTAAATTCCCCTCACACAATTAAAAGGCTTAACCTTAAAGAGGCTTCTAGTTCATTGTTTATTCTCCTCCCTTCAACTAATATTTTCATCTTTTCTTATCTAATAAACAGACATAAACATTTTAAGAATTCCTCTTGTTTAATAACATCTGGATATGTCATAGACACATGTTTCAAGTTCTAACGGTTCCCTTGGGTGAGGGGTGAGAAGACACAGGGTCAATCATACAGACCCCGAGAATGTGGTAAAAAGCAGACTGCAGACACTTTTATTGAGCAATGTCGAGAGTCTTGTATACCCTCCTCCCAGCACCCAATGACAGCCAGAGACTCCTGCAGCCATGTTCTTCCTCTCCCATTGACCTCCAGGATCTTGGTGATCATGAGTCACCAATCACCAGGTGCAGAGGCTGCCTCCAAATTACCCAGAACAGGGCAGCTGGCTGTGTCCCCTACAGACACACATTTGTTAATTTTTTAAATCACCAATTTTAAACAATAGTCTATCGTTATAAATTTGTTATGTTAGATGACATGGGTTAAAAGGATAGCAATTTGTTTATTACTTACTTATTTTTAGCTATTATTTATTTATTAAATTTATTTTACCCCTCTACCTCAGTTCTCCCTCTAATTTTCAGTTGAGGGACATCTAGATTGTTTCTGGTTTCTGGATGTTAAACAATAAAGATGATATTAATGTAGTTGAGAAACTGTTCTTGTGGTATGATTGAGCATCCTTTGGGCACATGTCCCAAAGTGGTATGATGTGGGATGTCTTTTTGTATACTGTGAATATACTCTATTGCCATTTGTTAATAAAGAAGCTGTTTTGGCTTATGGCAAGGCAACTTAGAAAAAGGTGGGAAATCCAAGCAGACATAAAGACAAATGAGTGTAGAGTCAAAGAGATGCTGCAGGCCACCCAGAAAGCAAGATGTAATGGGACACAGGTAAAGCCATGGAGCCATGTGGCAATACATAGATTAATAAAATGGGTTGAGTTAAGTTGTAAAAGCTAGTTAGTAAATGAGCCTGAGGCAAAGGCCAAACAGTTTGTAATTAATATAAGTCTCAGAGTACTTATTTTATAAGCAGCTGCAGGATTGTGGGTGGGAGAACTTTGTCTTGTGGGCTCAAATGGGTCAGAAAAACTTCTGTCTACAGTGGTATCTCTGGGTCTTAAGGTAGATCGATTTCTAATTTTCTGAGAAACTACCATGCTGGATTCCAAAGTGTTGTACATGTTTGCACTTTCACCAGCATGTGGGAGAGGTCCCCTTGCTCCACATTTCACCAGCATAAGCTCTCACTTCTGTTTTTGATCTTAGCCATTCTGACAGGTGTAAGATGGAATCTCAGAGTCATTTTGATTTACTTCTCTCTGATGGCTAAGGATGCTGAACAATTCTTTAAATGCTTCTTGGCCATTTGAGAGTCTTCTGTTGAGAATTCTCTGTCTATATCTGTAATCCCATTTTTAAATTGATTTTTTTTGTTTGTTGATGTCTAATTTCTTGATTTCTTTATATATATTTTAGAAATAGGCTCTCTGTCTAATGTGGTGTTAGTAAAGATTTTTCCATTCCATGGGCTGTTGTTTTGTCCTATTGACAGTATCCATTGTTTTCCAGGAGCCTTTAGTTGATATTCCTGTGTTACTGTGTTGTATTCAGGAAGTTGTCTCCTGTGTCAATGCCTTCTAGGCTATTTTCCACCTTCTCTTCTGTTAGGTTCAGTGTAACTAGATATATGTTGAGGAAATTTTTTTTATACACTTGGACTCGAACTCTGTACAGAGCGATAGATAAGGATCTATTTGCATTCTTCTATATGTGGACATCCAGTTATGCCAGCTCTATTCATTGAAGATGCTGTTCATTATCATTGCATAATTTTGGATTCTTCTTCAAAAGTCGTATGTCTATGGGTCTTCAATTTGATTCCTTGATCCACCTGTCTGTTTTTGTGCCACTTCCATGCTGATTTTATTATTATAGCTCTGTAGTAGAACTTGAAGTCAGGGATGGTGATACCTTTGCAAGTTCTTATATTGTATAGGATTGCTTTAGCTAAGAATAGCAATTTTTAGTACCTAACTGTTGCAGTGCGGTTTCTTGGTCCTGGGTGGCCAGGGGCCTGGACCCACAGATCTGGGGCACCAGACCCCTTAGCCTCCCAGCTGCCCGCCACTCAGGCCCTTAGCAATGACTCAGATGCTTATATTAACTTTATGATGTTTGGCCTATGGCTCAGGAACATTATTAGCTATCTCTTACATCTTAAATCAACCCATTTCTATTAATCTGTCTGCCACATGGCCCGTGGCTCACCTGTGTTCCTTACATGTTGCTCCTTGGGCAGCTTGCTCGATCTGTATGACTCTGTTCCACTTCTCCTACCTATGCTCTGCTTTCTCCTCCTACTTTTTCTATGGTGCCTGTCATGACCCAAAACAGCTCCTTTATTTAAAGACTGGGATTCACAACATACAGAAAGGCATTCCCACATCACTTCCCCCTTTCTCTCTAATCAAAAAGGAAGGTTTCAATTTTAACATAGAAAAATTACATATAATAAAATAGCCATCAAGCAAGAATTACAGTTATAATATCTAGTCTATTTGTATTTAGCAAAATTAAAGAAAATACTCTTATCATCTACCCTATCTTTATGAATCTAAAGTGTTATATCTAATATACCTTTCAAATGACTAAAAAAAAAACTATACCTATAACTATCTAATCTTCAACTACATCAAAGACCACAGAAGAATATATTTACTCAAGTAAACCATAATTGCAAACAATTTCTAAAATCTAGAAAGGACAGAGATGACACCTATCTGCCTGGACAGTCACTCAAAGTTCCTTTATGAGGTTGGAGTATCCATCTTCAGCCTACAGGCCCAGAGTCTCTTTTCATTTCAGTGAAGCAGGAAATCTGCTCTGCCCATTCTGGCACAATTAATCAGTTGCTCTTCTTCGAGTCCTGAAGAATGTCTGACAGTTTTCTCTGTAAAGCAGGAATCTGAATGACCATCTCAGCTTATTCTGCCAAAGTTCAGAGGTCATCTTCCTATGGAAACTGCATGTCCACTTCTAACAGCATACTGTCAAGCAGTTAATATAAGAACAGGTTCATGTCCATTGGCTAAACAATGCCACAAATAGACTCCATATGGAGTTTCTTCCATACCCATTTTTCTCGTGAAGTAAATTAGTGCTGCCAGGAGTAGACTTGTCTCACTGTCCAGAAAAGTCTAAGCTCTTAAAACATTTTATATGCCATATTCTGTAGGTCTTAGAAGTGTTTGAAGATTACCTATCTAATTGAATTATATCTTTGTATACCTAAAAATCTTTGATTATCAAAGGTGACTATTAACCTTAATTTCTTAATCATACATTACAATTTTAAATCAGTTACATGAACACCATACCTTAAACAAGAATAGAAAAATACATTCAGCATAACAAAATTGACGTTAAATTTGTATCAATAAACCAAAATCTATACCAATGTAAAACATTTTGAGATTACCAGCTGATTTACTGATCTAAATAAATTCAATAATAATTTTTTAAAAATCATTTATTTACTATACCCCCTTTTTCTTCTTAGAAAAAGATTAACTATGTCCATTAATCATTTATAATGAAAACAAATGTTTAGAAACAATATTTGGGGAATTTGGGCATAGTTTCCTATTACTACTTCCTGCTGATTAAGGGGCATTGAAAATCTCACGGATTCTTGAGACTGTATCATAATCTGCAGTCTTGAAGCTGATACGGCCATCTCTTCTCATTAGAGATTTTTTTCAGGGGGTCTTGGTTGATGAAACCATATTTGCCTGGAAGCAACACACATGTTCTCATCTTCTGTGGAATAAAAAGCAGAACTCTTCCAAAGCAATAAATCCTTAGACACAAATTTAAAAATCAAAATACTTTTAAAATATATATTCTTGTTTAACTTAGTAGCCTTTATATTTGCAATCCATTGTCTTTCTGCAGTTAGCTCATTAGCAGTTAAAAAATTAAAAGAAAACACAATAACAACCAAAATCTAGATTTTGTGTCTATTTTCTATCTTTATGTGGCTTATCATAATTTTATTACTCTATTTCTCTTTTTAAAGGTTTTATCTTCTTTCCTTTCTCTCTGAAGGCTATGTACCTTTTACATACATTGTAACCCATTTACAGGTTTTTTAAAAATCTGAATCTGTTTTATTGTGAATTATTAATCATCTTTTAACTAGAAGAGCTTTTTAAAATACTCTCACTCTCTTGCCACATAGTTTTTGCAGATTCAGCTGAATCAGTAAGTTCTCTTAAAGGGACCGTGTCTCTGTTCGTGGCCAGGAAACAGAGTAGACCCCCAAAAATGCTGCTACTAATTATCCGTCTTTGTTTCCTTTTTGTTCAAAATAAACAGAAATCTAAAATCAATCACATGCTACTGAGTCTTCTGTGAGATTTCAGGAACCCGCCTGATTGCAGCTTACACTGCCTGTAGCCAGTCCGCCGGCACCATTTTGAATGTGACCTGAACACCATGCTTTCTTTGTACAATGACCCGTTTCATATACACAATTTGGAAGTGCCTTGGCTCAGTTTCTGTGATCTAGAACCCTTTTTAAACTTTCTCAGGCATTAAGTAGATATTCACCCCACATTGGGCACCATCTGTTGCAGTGAGGTTTCTTGGTTTCGGGTGGCCAGGGACCTGGACCCACAGACCTGCCACGCCAGACTCCTTAGCCACCCAGCTGCCCGCCGCTCAGGCCCTTAGAAATGACTCAGATGCTTATATTAAGTTTATGCTGTTTAGCTTATGGCTCAGGCACATTACTAGCTAGCTCTTACATCTTAAATCAACCCATTTCTATTAATCTGTCTGCCACCTGGCCCGTGGCTTACCTGTGTTCCTTACATGTTGCTCCTTGGGCGGCTTCAGCTCGATCTGTCTGACTCCGCCCTGCTTCTTCTACCTATGCTCTGATTTCTCCTCCTACTTCTTCTATGGTGGCTGTCATGGCCCAAAACAGCTCCATTATTTAAAGATTGATATTCACAGCATACAGAAAGGCATTCCCATATCACCTAACACCAAAATAATTCTGAGAAATAAAATTATGGCCTAGAAAGTTTTTTTATTAACTTACATTTATTGATTCTTTGTGAATTTTATACCATGCACCCTAGTCTCACTCTTTCTCAGTCCTTCCATGTCTGCCCTCCATCTTGTAGCCCTACCTGTGAAATTAAACAAATAATAACAGAAAATGACAGCAACAACACGACCACTTAGCTCCTCTGTCTATCTATCCTCTCCATTACTTTTTCATTATTCCTTTTGGCATTGGGAGCTGCTGTGTATCATGTAGAATCTACTCAGTTTCACATGCAAATGTTTGTTCCGTAATGTTCATATCTCAAGGCTTCTTGCTTCTGGTACACCATCAATGCTGGACCCTCATTGAAGCTCCTCTTAGATAGATATCCTGCTGTTGCCAGGGACATAAAGATCCTGTAGTTATGGTTCCACAAGATCAGTCCTTTTGTGTGCAAGTTATAGATGGGGTAGATGTTGGGTTGGGCTAACTCAAAATCCTAGAGGTGGGCTTTGATGGTCACTAAGTTGGTCAATCTGGGCCTTTACCAGGATTACCTCCCTCCGGTAAGGGTCAGCCCAATCTGTCCATCACACATGCCATTAGTGCCAGCTCTCCTGCATGGATGGCAAAGGGTGGGGTGAGCTCTTATGCATGGATAATCAGAGGTGGGGTCAGGTCTTCCACATACAGGAGCAGCTCTTCTGTTTTATCTAGAGGGAGGGCAGTTTTCCCAGGGCTGTTGAAGTTCTAGGGGAGGAAACTCTTCCACTGAGGTGGCCAGAGAAAGGCAGGGCCAATTTTTTGGTGGTCAGGTCACCCAGGGCATCTCTCTCATGGCCCTTGATGGAAACATGCTGTACATAATCATAGACACCAGCTGTGGGTTGGGTCACAGACTTAGACATGTTTGTTGGCTGTGGTTTGGTCCTAGACCTTACCAGGGCCTTGAGTGGTAGTTCAGGCACTCAGATTAGTAGTATCCCTGTGATAGCATGGCCTTCAGACAACAACATTGCTTCAGGTGGAGGTACAGACCAAAGGCATCCATACAGCCTTCAGTGGTAATATTGACTCCTGACATCTTCACAGAGCTGGGCTGAAGTAGGATCACAAATCCAGTTATAGCTTTTGGCAGCAGCACAGACCCTGACATCATATGGCCCTAGGTGGCAGTGTAGGCCACCCATATCAGTCTGTTTCTCAGTTCCATTGGATCTTCAGATCTGCTTCTCTCCACAGTGTAAGAGCTGCTCCATTTCTCTTTCCCTCCTATCTCTTCAACACATACCGATTCCTCATAGTGGTGTCTGCTTGCCCAGGATGTGCCTGGTGCCAGGTGAGCTGGTGAAAGATACTTTTTTAGCCTAGAAAGTCAAATCCTGATATGAATCTCAGAGTAGGAAATTGTCTAAGAAGTAAAATCAGGTTCCAAGAAGCCATGTTCTCTAGTTCTCACCTCAAGAAGGTCATATAGGGGACAGAGATAAAAGCTATTAAATAAATAACAAGAGAACTCCTTCTGGATAGGGAGGAGGTGCCTCAGGAACTCAGGAACACTCTTCTCTGACCCACGCAGACCTGACAGTGCCCACTGGGCTGTAGATCAAGACTGCTACAGACAAGTCATTTAGTGTCTCTCCCTCTGCTTGGATCCCACATCAGTCCTCGTGGAATGATTCAAAAGGCAATAGAATATCTGTCTACCTTGCCCATTAGTTATTTTGTTGAGCAAAGCCTTTCCCTGATCAAAATGATTCATGATCATAAACTCTGTATTTATGTATCACATGGAAATGATATTCAAAATCTTTTATTATTGGAAGTCATTAAAATCAGATCCTCTGCTATTCCTAAAGCCTAATCTGATTAACCTATATTCTACATTAATCTAATCAAAATACATAAATGTTAATTATTCTCTTGTAATAAAATTATTTTTTGAAGTTTACCATTCTAATTTTAGTTTTGTCTGAGAAAAAGGTCACTAGAATTATAGAAACATCTACAATTTAATTTAAACTGTCTTACCTCTCAGCAATTCATGTCAGAGGTTTAAGGTTCTGTATTTTAGGTTAGGTTTCAATTGTTGTGATAAATACCATAACCATAATCAACTTGGAGAGAAAAGGGTTTATTTGGCTTCCATTTTCAAGTCTCAGTCCATTGCTGAGGAAAATCAGGGCAGGAACTCAAGGCAGGAACCTGGCTATATGAGGAATGCTGCTTGCTGGCTTGCTCCTCATGACTGTTCAGTCTCCTTTTGTATATAGCCTAAGATTACCTACCCAGGAGAGACATCACCCACAATAGCCTGGGCCCTCCAACAGGAATTATCAGTCAAGGAAATGCTGCACAGTCTTGCTCTCAAGCTGACATTAAGAAGATATTAATTTTATAATTGAGTTTAATCCTTCTCAGATGATTCGAGCTTTTTTTTTAAGATGACAAAAAGAAACAAACAACCCCCATCCAGTACAATCTGGATCATAAAGTTTAATTGGCATTTCCTATATGACCTGTGAAAAACTAACCTCATCATAAAAAAATTGACTGCAACGTTCTGGATAACACTTAAAAAGTTCTACCAATGTGAGTGTCTACCAAGATCAGATTGAGGTAATGGACTATTATAATACAGCAGAACAATATGCTATCATTATAATCATAGCAGCACCTCCATGCTTATTTTTAGGGAGACTTATTCTATGTATACTGTAGGAAAGATGTGTGCAAAATAGCATGTACCAGAAGATCTACCAAATGCACAGAGGTAGGTTAAGCCAGGAAAGTGTTTGAAAGGGTTTTGAATGTTAAGAATGGATCCTTTTAGAAGATCACATTCTGTAAGATTTAAACTTTTGTTTTCAGGTTTTCCAATTAATTTCTATACTGAAGAATTTACATGAATTATTTTTTTAATAAAGTCATTTTACTATGTAAATACTTGATGTATTTTTTTCAACTTACACATTAAATTATAGCAGATATGTTTGTATCCTGTGTGCCAAATACACTTATGCTTTTCTTAGCAAATATTTACTTTTATATCTTGGAAGTTAATTTACATTTTCAGTTATCTTCTTTATTTTTCATGCTTTTGAGTTCTTTGCTTAAAATTTATAATTCTTTGGGCTAGAAAGATGGCACAGTTTCTAAGGGCCCTTGCTGTTCTTTCAGGGGAACAAAGCCTGATTTCCAGACTCACATAGTGGCTCACAACTATTCATAACTCTAGGTATAGGAGATCCAATATCCTCAGGCACCAGATACTTGGGAGTGCATAGACATATGCATATGAACATTCATACATGAAAAAATAAAAAAGTATTTTCAGTTGTCATAAAGTTCTATTTTGCTTTGAAGATGATTTATAGCTTTGTTTTAATTTTGAATAGTGTTTGTTGTATATGACATCATCTTGTAGTCTATGACATCATCATGTAGTCAATGATATCATCAAGTAGTTCATGATGTCAACAAGTAACAGCTAATGTATGAAACTGTGTGTGTTTGTGTGTATATACACCTAATTAAAATTAACCATTCTACTAAGAACTTTTGCTATATCAATTTTTGTATTAATTTCTGGCTTTTAGTGTATAGTTACAACTTCTGTAAGCACTTACAATTTCCATTTTAATGCATATACATACATTTTGCTTACTTTTTATTCAGCCTAATTGTATTCACTAATGACTTATAAATGTGATTATTTATAATTAACATAGCTGTTCTTCTTTTGTCATTAATCATAATAAAATCCTTACCTCGTTTTACCGTACAACACAGTGCTGGCTTTCACTTTCAGAGATACACTGTTTTTTTATTAGGATAAAAAAGTAATTCTAATTTTTGATTATAGTCTTGTTAAAATATGAAGATATAATCATTAATTTTACTAAAATAGTAACAGTTACCAAAGTGTTTATGCAGATTTTTCATCAAAAAATAAATTAATAACTAGGAGTGGATTTCATATTTTAGTTTTTTAAGATTATTAAATTTAGATAACACAAAGTTTTGTTTTTAACAACTGTAAGTATGTAATTTTGTGGCACAAAGTATATTCATTTTGCTCTGCAGTAAGTCTTTTAGAATACACAGACCCCATATTTCCTGGTTATTATTTTTAATGTTCCATCTGATATTTGATAATAGTTTATTTCTTTATCTTTATATTCAGTTGGTTTAGATATTCTATGTCTATTCTGATGGGAAAATTGTTCTGTGCTATTTCTTTGAGAGTTTTATTGCAGCATTTTGCCTTATGAAAAGAATTTACATCATTTTCACTCTTGGATAGGCTCAAAAGACTAGGGATGATTTAAACGTTAAATTATTGAATAGAGTTTCTGCAGATAATCTAGAATGGGCCCATAACATATTTTGTAGATAATTGCTTCATTCTGTGTTCTTGTCAATGCAGTTTCTTCATTTAAAAAAATATCTTTAGTAATTCATATTTAAAAGAAATTTCTCATATTATGCTTCACACACACATATATATACTGATATCTTTTTATATTCATGTAAAATATTCATATTTATACTGTTTTCCACTTAGAATTCCTAATATTGTGTGTATATATATCTATATATATTCCATGAACATTTGAATAGAAATTTTGTTCTCTAAGAACTTTGTTGTATGTTAAAGAGACTTTGTGCTATAAATCATCCAATAAATTTACAATGTCTCACTGGTAAGATATAAAGGAATCCTGCTCCCTGGCTTTAAGCCCTAGTTCCTGTGGACCCTGGTCACCCCTCATTTTTCTCATCTGGAGTGCCCCACTTTCCCCAAGGCTCAGGGTGTGTGTTAAAGCTATATTCTGGATAGGTCTTGTGGCTTTCTTGAGTTTTAGTTGTAATAAAGAAATGTTGAAATGGATTGCATGTTATGTCAGATATAGATATGTAGATTCCTTATAATGTTAGCAGCATGACCCCCTTGAAGCAAAAAACTATTGATTGTATCAATATTCAAACTCCATGCTCATCAGAAAAGTACAAGGAGAGTTTCTATAACTGTGTTGCCTGGAAAGCTGGGCAGAGGTATCATAGACAGAATCCAGTCAAATTTCAGATGAGTGTAAAGAGAATTCAAAATCTTTACTTCATAGTTCCTCTTTCAAAGCTCTGATTTCATATTTGCACTTTATTTCATAATTATATCAATAGTTTTGTATAAACTAACTTAAATTCAATAAGTTGCATTCTTCTTTGATGTTGTGACATCAAATATGTGACAGAACTATAAGAAGAACTTATCATAGCTACAACAGTTTTATGCACTTTTAGAGGTTGAAAAGTTTTGTATACATATTTTTCATATATATATCTTGGCATTGGACAGACAGTGATACAGGATGATGATTCTTGAGAGAAGGCAAATAAACAGCCAGCCAAGATGGGTCCCTGTGGAGCAGCATCCTTACTGAGTCAGGATTCAGATTAGAGTTGGAGTGACGGGTTGCTATGATAGTTGCATTTGCAACAGAACATAGAGAAGAAGAGAGGTTGCAAGACTGTCTGGTGAGTGCTATAAATAGATATGGACATACTACTGTGTAGTTCTTTGGATGGGGATTAGGACAGCATAGATCATTCTGAAATGAACTGCTCAACTATAGTGGAAGGCATCAAGAGCTCAGCACAGGTCTCATACTGTGAATTAAAGGCCAAACTGTGACATCAAAGAACAGGATAAGAGGTACTGAAGTTTCACACAGCCTGAGTACAGAGAGTCCCTTTAAGTACCTCAGACTTTCAGTTAAGAACCAGAAATATTGTGTGTTAGGAGAAAGAACAATACCTTTCAGGATTAAGGATAATATCTTTACTATTAGCAAAGTTTAAGCTCATTACAAACCTGATAAAAGTTTTTCCTTGTGATTCACAGAAAGGAATGGAATAAAAATACCAGAAGAAATAGAGGCAGGAAAAGTCCCCACATTTGATTATATATGCAGCCTGACAGATCTAAGGAACTCATTATGTTCATACAGGAAAAAATACAAAGAGCATCAGACTGCATACAATATAAATTCATAAAGAACTACATGAAAAAAATGTGCTCTTTTTAAGAGAAGAACAATACAAAAGTGAGACTGTCTTTCAACATGGACAGTAGAATCATAAACACAGAAAAGACATGTTTATTGATCAATGAAAATTTAATACAAAGACTTTTCTACTTTTCAAATTTGAAGGGATAATTGATGTTTTCAGGTCAAAAAGTATAGGGAAGTAATTTCCAGCAGAGCCACATTATAATATTAACAAAATTCTTTGGATCTATAAGAAATTATACAGAGCAAAGAAACAATAAATGAAAAAATACAATGTACTTTTTTCAATTTGTCTTAAAGCCATATGATTATTTAAAATAAAATCACATTTATATAAAATATATGTGTTTATATAATATATGTAAATGTAATATGGATGATGATAATGTTAAAATGTTTGACTATGTGCTACAATATAAGAAAATTGTTAGTTTTTAAATATAAAGTCATAGCATTTTTAGCAGATGTTTTAAGGTATATATTGTATTCTAAAGATGATCATTGAATAATGAAAATATGTGATAAAACCAAAAGAGAAAATTAATATTATAATGTTTGTAAAAGACCAAATAAAGTTATATAGTATTGAACATAGATAGAAATGATTAGTAGTATGCTATGTTTAAATGAAATCACAGTACAATAAGTATAAATGGGCTGAACATTATAATAAAACTTCAAAGATTGTCAAATTGCACTGAAAAAAGAGTCTTTGATTTAATTATTTGCAGAAAACACACATATAAGGTTACAGATAAATTGATAGAAAAAATGGAATAAAATATATTAGGCAAGCGATAGTTACAGAAAAGCTAAAGCAACTATAACTTTTTACTAAATAGACATAAGACAAGGACTACTATCAGCACTATATCAAAACTAATTCGTGAGGAAGATTCAGCAATGATAAATATGTATGTGAACAATAACAGAGCTTCTAAGAATACAAATTCTGATGGGAAGAGATAGAGAAATCAACAGTTATGGTTGGAATATTAAATCCCTTTAATTTTTAATTGAAGGACCAAGTAACGAAAAAATTAAAAGAAAAAAATCAAAAAGTAAGAAAAAAATCAGAAGAAAAAATGAAAAGTTCAAGAAGATGAAGAAGGTTCAGAACTTAGACTATCTGTCCAGGATGACAGAGAATGATGTGACAGTGTCAGAAGTTGCTGAAAGGATGGGCAGCAAAAGATTGAAGACTGACTTAGAAGGATAAGAAAGAGAGATGTTCCCTGGAGATTGTGGGGGAATGATGCATGTAAACTTAAATTAATGGAAGAGAAACCGAGAGAACCCTGAGTTTAGGTCACTCTTCAGGAGGGACTGAAAGGGAAGCAAAACAGTACAGTTGGTGTTTTGAGGCAAAATCGAATTTGTTGAAAGGATGTTTGCAAGAATAGAAGGTATTTGGTGTTACTTTTAACTAACAAGAAGAATCTAGTAGATTTGGGGGTATATAAAAAGTTTCTTTGGATGACTTTCATTTTCATCATTAAGTGAGGACTAAAGACATTTGCTGAGGGGAGAACACAAGCAATGTGGTGTTTTGAAGTGGATTTTAAAAGATGTGGATTTTCTCCTTTTTTAATTTGTTAACTGGATTTCATAAATTTACTGTGGCTTTGTGGGGAAACTTTAGTTCAGCTTTGAATTAAGATTAGTCTCATAGCAGATTATGTAAGATGCTATTTAATTAATGGTTCAGAGTTTAGAATGTCAAAGAGGGCACTGAGATAATCTGCAACACATTTATTGTTGATGATTTTTCATGGCAGTGGCAACATTTGGGTACAGAAGGCCAGAGAAAAGCATCCACATGGGAGGATGCCGTGGAATATTATTTTAAGATGTGTTATATTTGTTTATGCTTTGGAATATTTGTTTATCAATGCAAAAATGTATAGCATTTCTTTATGTTACATTGTTTAACTCCATGAAGTCATATTATTTTGCCTGCCAAAAATATCTGATTGATTAATAAAGAGCTGAATAGCTAATAGGTAGGCAGGAAAAGGAATAGGCAGGGCTGGCAGGCAGAGAGAATAAATTGGAAAAATCTGGGAAGAGAAATCAATAGGTGAGAAAGAGAAGGATGCTGGGGGCCAGGCACACAGCCACACAACCAGGCATAGCATGAGAAGAAAAGAACACATATACAGACATATAGAAAGATAAAATCCCAGAGGCAAAGGTAGATGAGATAATTTAAGTTAATGAAAGCTGGCTATAAACAGGCCAAGATAAGGCCAGATATTCATAAGAAAAAAATAAGACTCCATGTGCATTTATTTGGGAGTTGAGTGGCAGGTCCCCCCAAAAATCAAAGAATAAAAATTACAACTTCAGGAGCAATTTTTCTTCTTTTTTCAGTCTTTTGACTGACACGTTCACCTGAGTTGCTTGTGATAGAGTTGCAAGCAAAGGGCTGGAGGTATAGGTAAGTGGGTAGAATGCTTGCTTAGCATGCCAGAAACAAATGTGTTTAATTTCCAGCAATGTATAAATTGCATGTGGTGATCTGAACCTATAATCCCAGCACTCAGGATGTGGATGATGGAAAATAAAATTTCAAAATCTTGGTTATTTAGTGATTTAGAAGCCACCCTGGGTTACATAAGATCCCATTTCAAAAACAAACCAACAAAAATAATCAAACATCCAAAAAAAAAAAAAAAACCCAGAGAACCTAATTAAAATGAACATACACACAAAAAGATTTTTTTTTTAAAATGACAATGCATTAATTCAAAGTATTTTTATGTACTTTTACAGTTCCTTAGTGATCTAGACTCATACTGTCAAGGCCTTGCAGCACACTCTCCTTTGGTCTGCCTTTTTACCCTCTATGTAATCAGTTAATTTGGGTCTTTATGCTGCATGTATCCTTGATCTGTGGTTCTTTCATCTTCTCCTGGCTCACATTCTGAGTAAAGCCTTCTCTTTCCTTTAGACTCAGGCTATCATGGCAGGACATCCTTCCTGATCCTTATCTATACTTCATCACTGTCATCTGCAGTGGGATTATGTTATTACATTGTAATTAATTGCCTTGCCTACTAGATTAATAAAAATGCTGATTGGCCAAAGGCAGACAAGAAGTGGGCGGGGCTACCAGACTAAGAAAACTCTGGGAACAGGAAGAACAGAGCAGAGATGCCACAGAGATGTTAGAGAAGCCAGCAGATGCAGAGGACAACTATGCTGATCTGAAAAAAAGGTATCAAGCTGCATGGCTAAACAAGATAAGAATCATGGGTTACTTTAAGAGTAAGAGCTAGCTAGTAATACGCCAGAGCCATAGGCTGATAAGCATAAAATTATTACAAGTCTCTGGTTTCTGTGGGACTGAGGGTCTGCGGGTTTGCAGGTCTGCGGGTCTGTGGGACTATGGGATCACAGGCCAGACAGGCCAGAAACATAATACAACAGTCATCCTCCATCCTTGTCCCCTTTCCTCTGTCAAACATCTCACAAAACAGCCACAGAAAAATATAAAATAACACAATTCTGACTTTGTGAAATGGCACAGGAATCCGTGAACTGCTACCAGTCAGCAGAGGGAGGATCAAGGAGACGGGCCCTTCTTTTATATTTTATAAAAATAATATCCAGTACAAGCAACTCCCAGGAAAATTTTCTCTAAGTTACAGGGCATTAAAACATCAGTAAAGACAGGGATGGTAAGTCACACCACTGCTCACTTATATGCTGCTCTTTGACATTAAATAACACTACTACCATGGTTATTTTATTTCAAAGAATGTAGGAGGTAGCTGCTTATTTTTGTATAATAACTGCATGGCAGAAGCCTGGAAACCATATCTTCCTACTTCTTTCCTCCTACTATCTATACCTTACTTAAGTGTCTTCTTGTCTTTTTTCACATGCCTATTTGTGACTCTGTCTGCAGAAGACAGTTAAAGGAAAACATTGTATTTCCACCATGTCACACTCCCTTCTTTAATGAGCTGAGGCAGAGTTTGTATGAAATTTGTATCCTAGTAAAATCTGACTGGAAAAGTAGAAAATAGTGAAAATAAAGTCCTACATTTGGGTCTAGAAATTTTAGTTGCATGGGTGTAAAATATTTAATGTTAATAAGCCATATTACCCGTACCCCCCTTTTTTTCCCCCAGAGAAATTGATTGCCAGGTAACTGAAAGATTTGGAGTCCAACACTAACAACCTTTGCTTCTGCAGTAACCTGCATTGGTTCCTTCTCTGCAGAGCTGGTGGAAGGCGAGAGATTTTCAATATTCTGCTTTAGATGCTCAGATCTTAGCAATTAAAATGCTGTTGGTTAGATAATTGAGATATTCACTCCTGAACGCAAACGTTCAAAGGGCTTGGTGTTAAGTCATGTTTACTCTTTAGGAATGGGCTCTGATCCTCTTTTATGTCTTGGATCTACAAATAATGCACTTCTTTCAGGAAAGATTTAGCTCACAAACTATTATATCATCCTCTCCAGTCTTGGGCCAAAGTGAGAAGACAGAAAGAAACATTTCAGTATGCCATGGAATAACCAATCCTCTTGTATACTGTAGAGATTTGTCACTAGAATTGGTTTAACAAACTGCTGAGTGGCCAGGAGCCAGGCAGTAAGTAATAGTGGGGCAGCCAAACTAAGCATGATGGGAAAGAGAAGGCTGGAGTCAGAGGAGATGCTAGACTATCACAGAGAGAGCAGAAGATGAATGTGTCTTGTTAATAAAGGTACTGCCAAGTGGTAAAGCATAAATAAACAATATGGGTTAATTCAAAGTGTGAGAGTTAGCTGGTAACAAGCCTACAATATTGGTCAAGCATTTGTAATTAATATAAGCCTCTGAGTGATTATTTGGGACCCAGCTGTCAGGACAGGGAAATGTCTGTTTACATTAGTATGTATTTGAATTTGTCCTCTTCCTAATTAAAAAAAACACTGTTTACCATTGTGTTCATGGCTCTTAATCAGCTATAACTTGAACACTAAGGCTTTTCTTTTCAGTTTTATCCACTTCATGGATAAAAATTCTCCTGATCTGCTTTGCAAGATAGAAAGCAGGCTTGACTTGTGTAGAGAGGGATGGAGCTTAAGCAATACTGATGCTGCTGAGGACCACATTCATTTCACCTTGGGCTTGACATTCTCTACAATTTCATCATTGCTCAGATATTGGACTCATGACTGAAAACATCTTGTCCCTCAATTGTGCTGGAGTGGACAACCACCTCACCAACAACCTCTTTTCATAGCAACGATTACACAGTCTCAAGTAGAGTCTGTTTGGAGCCATTTTGGGGGGATGACTATTTGAGGTAATCACAGTGTTTTCACAAAGCTGAAGAAATGACCTCACTTCTTTTGGAAACCTTTATCTTCCGAATGTTTTCATTCGTCCAATGGTCATTTCTTGTTTACCTTCCTTGGGTCCCAGTTTCTTCAACATATTCTGTCATTATTTTTTTCTCCAGCTTACTGTTATTTGAAGTTAGTTTAAATTTACATTGTGAAAATCTATTTACATCAAAACCTGAATTCTTCTCCCTTTCCAGTTGATTTTATTTTATAAATAACCCTATGCATCTATCAGGTCTGTGCCTTTCTTTATGAAACATTGTGCATATTCCTGGGTTTGAAGTCTCTTGGTGCTTGCTTATTCATATTCCAGGATTTTGATGTTTTGATGGGAGTCAGTATAGTCTGTACTGTCCTGTTGACAGACATAGGTTTAAGATTGCTATTGTTCCAGCAGAGAAATCTTTATAAAATTACTCAGAATTTTAAAAAAATACAGTGATGTAGTTATAAAAAAGAAATAAAAACTGGTACATACTAGAAATTAAAAGGTTTCTGGAAACAAGGCTGGAAAGGATGGGGACTCATTATCCCCTGGCTTTAGTGGGTAGGAGGAGATAGAAAGTCTCGGAAAATGTGGGTGTGAACTTTAACACAAAGAAGGTGGAGAGTCATGGTACTGCATAAGGGCAGGGCTGGAACTTAGACTGTTGTATAGAGCGGAAAAGGCAGGATAAGAAATGAGGCCAGACATAATGTTCCCTGTGATACAGAGACAGGTAGACCGAAGGAAGATTGTCTTCTCCCTTGGCCTCTGTGATTTTGACCATGGCTCTTACACTTTAGCATTTTTTTAACTGCAGGATTCAGGAATTCTAAGGTGACCTGATGGAAAGGAAATCATGAGTAGCTTCTCATTTGTTTAAATAAATGTCTGGGTTGTTGCAGGATGGTCCTTCTGTACACTGTGAATGTGTCTTGCTCTTATTGGTTGATAATAAAGCTGTTTTGGCCTATGGCAAGGCAGAATAACATTTTAGTACTTCAATCAAACTGAGGACTAGAGGAAGAGGGGAAGAGTCATGGTATACTCAAGCTACTCCAGGAGCAAGATGCCAAAAGACCCTTAAGCCACAGACCACATGATTAATAGAAATGGGCTAATTTAAATGTAAAAGCTAGTTAGTAATAAGCCTGAGCCATTGGTCAAGAAAGTATAATTAATATAAACTTCTATGTGATAATTTGGGAAGTTACTGACAGGTATAATTTGCCAGAGGGAACAGAAAGCTTCACCTCAATTTCCACTCGATTAAAGAATATAAACAAGAACTGAGTTCTATAAAAGTATAGTCTGAAAAATTTATTCATAAAGAAATACATTTCTAGAAAAGTCAACTTTATTTTATCCCTGAATGATGGTGAAGAATAGATTAACATTTTCTATGGAAATTTTTACACCATTGAGGAATTGATAACATTTATGCAAAGATTTTCAGATAATCAGAAGAGAAGAGAAACGCCCGACTTAATTTTATCTGGCTATTAAAAGAAGCATATGGAAAAATGTATGTTAATTATGATTAGAGAGGGCAAAATACCAAATGAACACAACTTGAGCCTGGAAATGTTTGAATATAAATATGTGAGGAGGGAAGGAGGACAGGGAGAGGTAGACGGAAAACGGGAGAGGAAGAGAAATGTTGAGACACAGATGAAGGAGCACATCTGTACTATGTAGGCTTCTCCAAGAATGTAGAGACTATTTTAATTGAAAATTATAACTTAAAATATTTTAATAAATGTGCTAACAAGTTAAAAACATTTATTGGAGAGAGAGAGAGAGAGAGAGAGAGAGAGAGAGAGAGAGAGAGAGAGAGAGAGAGAGAGAAGAGAAGAGAAGAGAAGAGAAGAGAACCCATGCAGTTGCAATTTCTCTCCTTCACCTTTTGGGTCCCAGAGATTAAACTCAGGCTTGCAGCCTTGGTAGAAGTGACTATCTTCTGCGCAAACTTTCCAACTCTTGAAAAATCTTTTAAAATAGAAATAGAAGCAAATGTCTCCTAACCAAAAATGCCATTCACTAAATGCCTGCAGTTTTCATCATGCTTAATGATGAAATAGTAGAAAGACTGTCTTAGAAGTTAGCAATCAATCAAAAATACCCCCACTTATAATTCTGTTTGGCATTGTGCTGTAAGTTAGAGGAAATATGCTAATTATATGCTAATAACCCATTTGAATCACATAAAATTCACACTGCTTAGTTATTATTTGACCAACAGCATCACAAAAAATCAAAATGAAAATTTAAAATAAATATTGAAACTAACATTTCTTAAAGTGTGTTCTTTCTCAAATCATATTGCACAGAGTAGTTAAAATATATTACAGATAAATTATTCCAACATAATTTAAATGTATAACTAGTACTTCAAATTAATTACATATCAATATGAAACCGAAATATGTATAAGACATTAGAATATTTAGAACAGTAAAATTTAAGTATGGAGATGAAACTGTGGCATTTGAATTAAAATAATAAAAACTTAAAAGATTTAGCAGAAAACCCTAGTGATAAAAAAGATCAATCGCATGAAGATAGTTATTATCTCAAAATTAAAAGTGCTATTTTACCCAAAATTTCAGTAATATATTGTAGAAATCACTGTGCTGATCTTAAAATTCTTTATTATTTGAGGATTTTATACAAGCATATAATAAATTTTAATCTAACTCAACCCCCTCCAGTCTCTTCCCCATCCTCTCCAGCTATGCATTATTTCTTTACAACTTCCTGTACTCTTTTTAAATACCAAGTCCACTTAATGCATGTGTGTAGGACATTCTTCTGGAGCATGTGTAGTCTCTCTAACTGACTCTCCCCAAGCAACCATCAATTACCGGCAGCTCTTAAGACAGTGATAGGACTTTCTGCATGACTGTACCATCAGTGCTGGGATCCCAGATGGCTTAGTGCATGCTGTTAGAGCTGCTTAGAGTTTATGTGAACAGTGCACTGTCACATCAGGCAAAGTTTTCTATTATAGACAAGACTACTTTTCTGGCTCTTACAATCTTTCCACTGCCCTTGTCAGTGATGACCCCTGAGCCTTGATTATAAGGATGCAGTAATGCTGTCCTGTTTAAAGCTGAGCACCGTGGAGTCTTCTATTCTTTGCATTGATGGGATGTAGTTCTCTGTTTTCATTGCCTTCTACTGTAAAAAAAAGACGCTTCACTGATAAATATTGAAAGAATCACTAATATATGACTATAAGGGGCAGTTTATTCATTTACTTTTTTTTTTTTTTTGAGACAAGGTCTCTCTGCATAGCCTGGCTGTCCTGGAACACATGATGTAAACCAGGATGGCCTTGAACTCATGGAGATTCACCTGTCTCTGTCTGAGTGCTGAGATTAAAGGCAAGTGTACAATACCTGGCTGTCGGTCCATTTATCAGGACAATGGTATTACATTCTTCCTTATAGTCCATGACCTGAGTAGTGATGTGTTTGTCCTCATTTGTATCAGGCATTAGTTTCATCTTGTGGAGTTGGCTTTCAGTACAAGTGCTTTGTTTCTCCCATAAGATTTTTGTCACTTTTGCACCAGTGGGACTATCTTGCCAGGCCAGTTGTTAGTGCAGCTTGCAGGGTTCACAGTTGGGTAAGACTTGTTGATTACTCCCTCCCAATGCAAATGAAACCTTTCAGCACTGTGAAAGCTAGACAGTAGCAATGAAGCTTCTAAGCTGGTACAAGCATGAGTCTCCTGACTCAAATATGGGTCTATTCAGGAACAGGATTATTTATTTATCTTTTTCACATACACTTTTTTTAAATGGGGGCATTTTTTTTTTTTTGCCAGAAAGTATGTATGTATACCATGTGCATGCCTGGTACCTGCAGGCATCAGAAGAGAATGTTGAATTTCCTGGAACTGGACTTATAGACATTTGTGAGCTACCATGTGGTTGTTGGGAAATGAACATGGGTCTTCTGAAAGAACAAGTGCTCTTAACTGAGTCATCTCTCCAGCCCCAAGTGATAGGATCTTACTATGAAGTTCTGGATGGGACTAGATAGATCGCTCAGCATCTAAGAATGTCTGCTGTTTTATAGAGGACTTCAGTTTGATTTACAGCATTCATGGTAAGTAGTTTATAACCATCTTAACTCCAGATTCAGGAGCTTTGTTGTCCTCTTCTGGCATTTATGGGCACCTCTACTCACATACAAATATCTTCCCCATATGCATAATTAAAAACCTAAAAATATATGAAATAAAATTTTAAGATCAATGTAGATAGCTACAATAATTTTGAAGGAAAAAAACTAAGTTGAAATTCATACAACTAACTTTTGAGAAATGATAATTAAGAGTGATATTTGTAGAAAGCTGGTTGAATAGAATATCATACAAGAAAATGAAGAATTGGATCTTTGCATTAATCTCAGCTTGGCACATGATGGATGAACGGCACTAAACAAAAAGCAGGTGATTCATCAATTGATCTTTCTAGGACTAGATTAGTCTGCCCCAAACAGGCTAATCATGGATGATCTGTAGAGAAAAGATAAGCTGTGTACTGTTGTAACAGTTGTTTATAAATAAAGTCAAGAAGATGTAACAAGTATGAAAAGGGAAAAGCAAGACTTTGCAACAGAAATACAAGAACATTATTATGGGCTGAGCACGTGCCTTTAATTTCAGCATTTGGGAGTCAGAGGCAGTTGGATTTCTGTGAGTTCAAGGCCAGCCTGGTCTATATGGTAAGCTGCAGGACATCAGGCTACACGGAGATACCCTGGACATTGAGTAGGGCTATACTTTTAAAACCTGAAATACAACTTTCTCTAAAATTTAAGACACGTATGATTTTAAACAAGAGAAATCATAACAGGATTTTCATGCAGAACATGTTTATAAACCCAGGAAAAGACAAACCAGTAGAAAAAAAATAGGCCAAAAATATATGAATTAACACTTACAGAGGAAAAAATCAAAATAACAAGAGGGATGGAAAAATAAAACATCCTCAAATTGCCAATGCATAGCTCCAGAGAAAATCAAGAAAATATGTATTAAACAAAAATGCAATGTTTTGGAGGTTATGAAGTGACTCAGTGGTTAAGAGCACTGGCTGCTCTTTCAGAGAACGTAAGTCCAATTCCCAGCTTCTCATGATGGATCACAATCATCTATAGTGGAATCTGATGCCCTTTCTAGCATAAAGGTGTACATGCAGATAGAGCACATAAAGTAAATAAACAAATCTTTTTTTTTAAAGTTTAAAAAATTGCAACGTTATACTAGACAAGACCTCAAGTTGGGGGATTGGGACACCAACTCATCCACAAAACCTTTGACCTACAGTTTGTCCTGTAATCAGAGTGTGCTGGGATTGGAGCCTAGCAGAATCATAATCAAAGAGACCAGAGAGACTTCATCCAGCAACTGATGAGAGCAGATGCAAGTCCCACAGTCAAACATCAGGTGGAGCTTTGTGAGTTCTGAGGAGGAGAAGGAGGAAATCCAGAGGAGTCAGAGGGGTCAGGGACACCATGAGAACATGGCCCACAGAATCAATTGGCCAGGACTTATGGAGGCTTGCAGAGAGGTCTGACCTACGTCCTCTGCGTATATGTAATGACTGAGTACGTTGGTGTTCTTATGGCATTCCTAAAAGTGCGATCTGGGGTGGTCTCTAACTCCTTTGCTTGCTTATGGGACCCTCTTCCTCCTGGGTTTCCTCGTCCAGCTTTGATGTGGTGATACATGCCTGGTCTTACTGTAGCATATTATGCAGTGTTGGTTGATGTCCCTGGAGGCCTGCTCTTTTCTGAAGGTAGGGGCATGGATCTGGTGGAGAGAGAAGTTTTGGGGGAGAGACTGGGTGGCAGGGAAGAGGAAGGATAAACTGCTGTAGGGATGTAATATATGAGAGAAGAATAAAAAATGCAATGTTATTTCCTATTTATAGAAGTAAAAAAATTACTGGTAACACATTTGATTAACACTCAGAATAGAAAAGTTTTGTACTGCTAGTGGGAATGCAGATTAGCACTAGCAATTTAAAAAACAATTTTCTAATTCCTAAGGAAATTGAAAATAGATGTATTCTATGAGACAGCAATTTTACTTGTTTCCGAGGAACTTTTGGTGGGAATAAACAAATGACACATACATGCATGTTTATTTATTTATATTTATTATCAAAGGCAGAAAATGACCAGATAGCTAAGTAATGGGTTACTCATTCAGTGGTCTTCTATCACCATAAATCAGGAATGTTCATAAGCAAAACTGAAGAGGACCTGGCCAAAGGTTTAAACGACAGTGTCTGAACAATAAAGACTCCATGTCACCTAAAATGGAAATCATGACATGCCAAAATATCAAAATTGAATACTATTTGTGTGTGTGTATTTGTGTTTTATGTGGCAAACAGTGTTGGTTTTGCACATGGGATCAGACACACACACTACCAGATGCCACAGGAGAGTTTATTTAGGGGAGTTGCCGAGCGGGTATGAGAGAGAGAGAAGCAGAAGAGAAAGAGAGAGGGAGAAAGATGTGGGTAGGGGACTTTCCTGTGGCAGCTCCTTTTAAGAGAGCAGGTAGGCACAGGCACAGATTTATGTGTCCATGCCTAGGGGCATGCCTTCTGTATGCGGTGTGTTCTATGGGCACCATGTTGGGTTTGCCATGAGTCCTTCCTTACAAACAGTACTAGTGTTTTAGGAACTTCAAAGAACAAGATGGAAAGATGAAAAAGAAACAGCTCTAACTAAAAGAATTTTGGAATTTAATAATTGACTTGACCAGTCCTATGTAAGTTACACTTCATATTTGCTGGTTATATCCATTCCCTTTTTCTTTCTTTCTTTTCTTTTTTTTTTTTTTTTTTTGTAGAAGGAAGGAAGCCAATGAGAGATGAGTCTTTTAACTGAGGTCCCTTCTGCGAAGTATTAGTTATAAAGTTCTACACTCATCACAGGAGAATTTTGTCTTTTAATGCAAATAACCAGCCAGAATTTTCTACTTAGGATGGGATATTGACTCCACTCAGCTCCTGCCCCATAGAGTCTATGGAAAAGCATCATAACCCAGTGAGTTGGACAAGATTAACAATGTCAGTGGCTCTGTCAGAAGCCTAGCAAACAGGCCTTGCTTTTCCCTACATTATTAATTGCCTGGGTAAAAGAACAAGGCCAATCTAGGCTCCCAATTTAACCAGTGAGCCTGGAGGCTTTGCATGAGAGGTAAATGGCAAGGATTTCAATTTCAGGAGCTTAAAGTTGGCTCCCTGCTCACCACTCCTAACTGAAGGCAAGTGCCCCAAATCAGATTAATTAACATGGTCCTGGGAGAGCTAGAGGGTGGTTAATGATTTTATTTCTTGCATGAAAAAGAAAGAAAAGAAACAATCTAAAGAAATAAGGCCGTTTCTGAAGTGAAAGAACAAGAGAAGAATCCTGCTTCATTTTTCTTCCTTGTGCTGTAGGTGCAGATGCATCTGGGAGACATTCGAGGGTAAGTTTCCAACTCCCATGCATTTGTAAATCTGTAGTAAGAACTGATACTTTCCTTTTTTGTCGACTGCTTTTTCTCTGGACATAGTTTAAAAAGTCTCATTCCTGGTTAGTCATGCCAGCCCACAGTGAGTGTTACCTGGTTTAAAATAGAACAGTTCTCTTGCAAGTGGTCTTCAACATCATAGGGGCTCTGCTTGTGTCTTCTGGAGAAACGAGATGATTCCCAGAGGTAAGGTATGCACCTCATAGGTGCTCTGCTGTAAAAATATAAAATATTGCTGGCACACTGGTGGATCTGAGTAGAAAAGTAAGTGCTGATGTTATCACTGTGAGTCCTGGTCTGTGCTCAAAAGTAACCCAACTCTTTCTATTTTTTAAATCTACCCTAGATATTTTAAATAACATTATGGGTAGATCTAGAATATTTTCGATATCATTCTAGGTAAACTACTGTATCATCTCATCAATTATGTATTTTTTATAGTATACATAAACAGATTAGGAAACTGAAGAAAAGTAATGTTCCCAAAGCCATCCAGCGTGGCAGTGTAGTGAAACAGCATCAGAAGCCGGAGCTTGCTGCATTGAATTCTTTGTACTCCCATATCTGAACATAATTAGACACATGTTACTGTCCTTACATCTTTTACCAATGGTTCATCAAAAATGTCTTAAATGAGTTATAAATAGAGTGTATAAAGTCATGAGCTTGTGAGAAATGATCATCCAGTATGAAAGGTGGACATCAGGGGTAAGTCTGAGGAGTTGGGCATGGTAGAACAATCTACTGGCTAACGACAGACTTTCTCTCTAGTTCTTTGCTAGCTTTAAAACCTATAGGATAGAGTCATGACCTAGGGTTGCAGGAGGGTATTTGGACTAGAGAGATTAGAAATTATGGGAATGCAGGGTTGAAAGCATAATGCAGACCTGAGGGAGCAGTGGAAGAGGTTTCATAAGAGGGAGGGGGTGTGCAGTGAGGCTGAGGAAGAGAAACAAAATGAGGGGGATACAACAGGCACCATGGCTACAATGGACAAGACAGAAGGAAAGGATTGGAAGAGGAAAGAGAGAAGTGGAATTTACAGTGCTTGGAACTCACACTTTATAGTGACAGGGTGCATCCTCCCTAATGGCAGTGACATCCTCTTTTGCTAGTGAATATAAAGGCACCAGTTCTGCCAGCATCTGTGAGTCTTCCATAGCAGAAATTCCTGGATGAAAGAGTGAATGTAATTTCCAGTGGAAGCTAACTTCCTCAAGGGCATTGCTTGATGAAGTCCATCTTATGGACTCTCTGGGAGAGAGAAATGCCAGGAATCTTCTCTTGAAGGGCCATTCTTTCTATACTGAGGCCAGTGCTCACCTTGCCACGTACAGAGTTGGTAGCTCCACATTGGGTTGGCTGCCGAGAACCTGACAGTGTTTGCATTTGTCTATATCTTAGCACCTGTAGCCTGTTATGTTTTGACTTTTCTGAGCTTGCTAGATGTCTGGCCTGAGTACCAGCCCCTTTGATAGGGAACTTCTCTGATGTTTGATGTTCCCTAGCTCTCATTCCTGGCTGAGAGCATCACCAGAACCCTCATGCTAGGAAACAACTGGGACTGTCCATCTTCTTCCCATTAGCACCGTGTTTCACCCAAAGCCAACGTCCAGGGATGAATACTTGCTGAGAAAAGGCCTGATACAGTCTCTTCCCTGTGGGTACACATTGGGATGGAGAAGCCATTCATCTCTTTAGCTTTACCTCTGAGTGAAAACTAACCAGTAGCTTTGTGACTGTTATGAGTCATTTTGCAAATATCTGTGTTTTCCGATGGTTTTGGATGAGCACTGTGAAAGTGTTGATTTGCAAAGAAGTCTTGACCCACAGATTGAGACCCACTGCTCTAGAGGAAGTTGGCCACTGAAGATAAATGCAGGCTTGAGAAGGACACCATATAGCTTCCAAAGAACTCTGGGACTTGAGTAATGAACACTCAAACCCTCTTTAGCTGAGTAGACTTCATCTCAACAGTCAGTACTCAGCTGCTCACTTGCTGACTGCCCTGAAGATAAGAGAACAGGCCTCTGCAAGCCCTGCTGCTTGGTAATTATATCCTAATAGACACCCACAAAGGCACATTGTATCAGGAGTGGGCCCTGTGACCCAGAACACAGTAGACACAATAGCCTAACATCTCAAAGATTAAGTTATGAAAGCACAGATGCTCTCCCTCTCTCTTCCTTCTCTTCCTCTCCATCTCTGTCAACCTTCCATTGTTCCTGTACTCACCAGCTTGTGGAGGCATCAGGGTTACTGCAGCAGAAGTAAAAGCCACTACTTTCACATTCATTTTAACCACAGTATAATGGATGGAAACTACTAATCTGAGCCCCATATAGAGCTTCACAACATATTCTAATGGCTCAGGCTTCCAGCATCTGCCATTCCGATTGAATATGGAACAATTCCACCAGCCATAGCTCCTGATGAACAAGAAGCTCCTTCTGTTCTTCCCTGAACTACATTCTTTCTGAGTTGCCTCTTCTAATCCTATCAAGACCCCCCCATCTCTTGAAGGCATTTTTATATTAATAAAGAAGTTTTATAAATGAAGATCATTTTACTTTCTCTGTTTAGATAGATGATTGTTTATCTTGTCTGGGCTTGAACAGAGGAAAGCATTAGCAAGGCTCTTGTCGGGAAAAAAAAAAAAAAAAAAACATCTTTTTTGCGGGTGCTTCCCTGAAAGAAGTAATTAGCCCAGCTGCTGGTGTTGTTGAAATGACAGCAGAAGAAGCAGAAATATCCTTTCCCCTCACTCTTATTTTCTTTCTGTACCCATTGAGCAGCCTTCTGTGAGACTGCTATGGTTTATAACTGCTGAAACTTACTTTAAGAATATCATGTAATACCCCTTCCATCTAGTACAGTAAAGGATCACTCCCAAGATGTCAGAAAATAGAGGCCAGGGTTCCAGTCTGCTGTTCTTTGAGGTTTCTGTGGCCATTCAGCTCCAAGTATCATCATTTCTGCCTTGAAATACTTACTACTCTAGTCATTCTTGCAGTTTCCCCCTGTTCAGAAGCTGTAGAGAGACATATTAAACTTGTATCCAGTTTTCTCTGCCCATGATAAATCATTCCAGGCTCAAAGGGAAGGAGAGAATGACAACTTCAAGTAACATTTTGCAATGATCTCTAGTGGAAATTTCACTTTTAAAAAGCTGTTATTGGGATCCACCTGCCACAGCACCCAAATTAATGTTATCAATATATACTTTAGGTATCTGTAGATAACGACACATTGTACTACCAATCTTTGTTGCTTCAAATAAATAAGACCCACAAACTTGGCATATATTTGAGAGAAGACTAGTCTCTGCTTCTTAACTTTATTGAGAATCCTGAACACAGTACCTGATAGAGAGTTTGTGCTCATTAAGAAATCTTAAATGTGTCTATGAACTCTGAAAAATTTGAATGTGCATGTTTTTGGTTGGTCTTCTTTTGGTCGTTTATTTCCTTAAGAGTGCTATCTTGAAATATTTACTTTTTCTCTGAAGGTGTTCTGTTTGTGATACACTCGAGAGGTAGTTTCAATAAATGATAAATCTATTTTTTAAAAAAAGGAAACAAAAACAAATGTATAATACCAAAATAAAGTTATCTATGTTTCATATTATGATATTAATATGAATGTGTCATTTGGGGGATGAATGAGAAAAGAATGGTTCTAGTTGAAAAGTGATGTGCTTGTGTGTTAGATTGATGGAGATTCTCTTTTCCATCTCTTATGCTCTGTTGGTGAAGCTTGCCACTGTAGTTCCTATCTAAATTTCTAAATTTTTAATTTTGTAGATTTTCCTTAGTTTGGGTTTCCATTATTGCTTCTATTTCTACTTTCAGGTCTTGAGCTGTTTTCTTCATTTTCCTACACTGTGTTCTCATAGATTTCTTAAAAAGTTTATTAATTTTCTCTCTAAGGACTTCCTAAAAATTATTTTATGGTTTTTTCTTGTGCTTAAGCTGTATTGGAATAATCAGGGTCTTCTGTGGTAGGGTTGCTGAACTCTAGTGGAAAAATTTGTTTTCTGGCTATTACTGTTTTTACATTGGCATCTCAGCATATGGAAGTGGGAAGACAATAAATCTAGGTGTTGATATCTGCTCTTGTTTCTATTAGGTGGGTATTTTGATCCTTGGTTTTTGCCCCCCCCCCCCCAATTTCTCTCTTGATTTTTTTTTAAGACAAGGTTTCTCTGTGTAGCTCTTGCTCTTCTGGAACAGGCTGACCTCAAACTCACAGAGATCTGGCTACCTCTGCCTCCTGTGCTGGGATTAATGGTATATACAACCACTGCTCAGCCCTCTCTGGTCCTTATGAGAGTGTGGTGGCTGTGTGTTGCCTGGTAGGAAATTCCTTTGGAGTGTTGTCACTGGAGGTTCAAGGTAAAGTCTATTTCTGTGTAATAGAAACTGACACAGAGAAATTTGAATAGGTTGGTGAAGGGTTTGAGTGGGTCCATAGGATGAAAAAAAAGCAGGGTGTGCTACCAGAATCTAATTAGTCAATCCCTTATATTAGAGGAAGGAGGCCACAGAAGAAGGTCTGCTACCATGCTAGGGATGAGCCTGGGGAATTGGACTTGGAAGAATGGAAAAAGAGGTGAAGATCTGTAGTTAGTCTACGTTGTTTCTCATATCAGTATAGCCTATGTATTCCCAGTGACTGCTGGGTAGGAGAGGACCAAAAAGTGGTTGGGGAAAGGAAAGTGTGAGATCCACTGGAAATGAGGGCAGAGCGGAGAAAGGGGATGCTCAGCAGGAAATCTACTGCAGAGGTAGGGACATGACTGGGGGATTAGGTTTGGAGGAGCTGAGGGGGAGCTGCTGTAGGAGTTAGCCTACCTGTTTCCGGAGTCAAATTCTGTGAACAAGTTTAAAAGTCCCACAGTTTTTACAAATTAAAACACATTAAAATTCATTGTTTAAAAATCCAGTCTCTCTAGGGGAAGACTAGGACACCAACCCAGTCATTGTAGGAGTGACCAACTAATGACTGGCACAGCTGAAGACCCATGCTTAGAGAGGGAACTCACTCCTGAGGTCCCTGACCCAGAATCAGGGTACCCCAGAGACATAGGGTAGAACCACTATAGCTAGTTAAAAAACAAAACAAAGTCAATGAAATGATTCCTAGTGATATTCTGCTACACTGAGACATTGGTACCTACCTCAGCTATCATCAGAGAGGCTTTGTTCAACAACTGATGGAAACAGAAGCAGAGACCCACAGCCAAATATTAGGCAAAACTTAGGACATCTTGCAGAAGAAGGGGAAGAAGGATTGTAGGACCTAATGGGGCCAAGGACACTCCAAAACCCCCACAGAACCAACCAATCTGGGCTCACAGGTGCTCACAGAGGCTAAACCAAAAACCAGAGGACATGCATGGTACTGATGAAGGCCCTCTGAAAATAATGTTACAACTATGCAACGTTGGCCTTCTTATGAGATACTTAACAGTGATAGCAGGGGTACCTGCTTTTGGGACCCATCCCTCCTACCATATTGTTCATCTAGCCTTAAAAATAGTAGAAGAGGTGCCCAATGTTACTGAAACTTTATATACCGAGGCTGGGTGATATCCATGGGAAGCCTGTCTAAATCTGAAGAGACAAAGAGAAGGAGAGGATGGAGGAGGTAGAAGGGAAAAAGAAGAGGTGATGATGGGAAACGAGGAGGAGAGGTGAGGAGGAGAGGGATGCTGTGGTTAGGATGTAAAAACAAGATATAAATAAACAAAACAGGAAGTCAAAAAATCCAAATCCTCTTTTTAAACTAAAATTGTTTAAAAATTAGCCTCTAACTGTGGGCTCCTGTAAAATAAAAAAAAAATTAAATACTTTCTTACTTTAAAAGGGAAGATTTAGAGCATAGTCAAAATTAGATCAATGAAAGCCAAACTCCAACTGTGTAAATTCTCAATGTCTAATGTCTCAGATCCACTCTCCATCTTCTGGGCTCCTCTAAAGGCCTGGATCATTCCTCTGTAGCATGCGCTTGTCTTCTAGGCTCTAGCCAGGTTTACTCCACAGCTGCTGCTAATTTTGGTGGTCATTCCATGGTATTGGCACCTCCAAAATCCTGAGATCTTCTGCTGTAACTGGGCTTCACTTTCTCAAGTTGCCTCTTCTGTGCTCTCCTCATGTTGTCAAACCTAAGATTCTCAGCATGACCCTTGAAATCCTGGGCCTTCAACTACTACAGAGGCCGCACCATCACAAGTGGCCTGTCCTTCACCTCTCTCATTGCCAAGCCTCAGCTGCTCTCCATGATCCCTTCGTACCTTCAAAACCAGTAGCATCTGGGTGATTCTTACACTACCAAGTTCAGTTACCCAGAGCAAAGTACAACCTTAGCTGTCTCTGGAAGACAGTCTCTGCATGCTAACTCTAGGGAAACAGTTCTCAAAAGATTTGACCTCACTAATGCTGGTCTCTTATCATTAAGTCCCAGTTCCAGCCAACTAGCATCAATTGTCCCAGTAATACAAAGGTTTCACTTCAATGATGCTCGTGTTTGTTAATCAGGACTGACTCTTCAGCTCCAGCTGACCATCCGTCACAGGTCTTCACACAAATGGCCCAGTAGTTTTTGCTTCCCCTCTAAAACCTCACAAGCCAGGCCTTCATCATCTACAGTACTCTTTACATTCTCATCTTCCAAGTCCCTACGGAACATCGCACTGAGCCCTCAACCCACATTGATTTTCTAGCCCAAAGTTCCAAAGTCCTGTCACAATCCTGCAAATATGGTCAGACCTCTCATAGAAAAACCCCATTATCCAAACACTATTGTTTTGTCTTAGTGTTACTATAGCTGTGATAAATCATCAATGACTAAAGCAACTTGGGGAGGAGAGGGTTTATTCAGCTTACATTTCCACATCATAGTTAAAAGGCAATCAAGACAGGGACTCAAACGGGCAGGATCCTGGAAGAAGGAGCTGATGCAGAGGCCATAGAGAAGTCGTTCTTACTGGCTTGCTTCCCATGGCTTGCTCAGCCTGCTTTCTTTCTTCTAGAACTCAGGACCCAGTTCCAGCCCAGGGATGGGCCACCCACAATGGTCTGGACCCTCCCCATTAATCACTAATTAAGATAATGTCCAATAGCTAGATTTTGTAGAAGCATTTTTTTCAATTGAGGTTTTCTCCTTTCAGATGACTCAAGATTGTGGCATAAAACTAGTTAGTATAGTGTACAGGTTCTGATATCTAAGCAGTACAGTAACTGCAGCCAAGCATTGACAGATGAGTAGAGTAACATCCTGTGATACCTTTTCCTCCAATGCAGGTGTGAGGTCATTACCATCACTGTTTGCTGTTCTCCTGTGGAGAAAAGCTCCATTTGTCTACTGTTTACAACATCACCAGTGCCACACCATAAGCAGAAACGAAAATGCTGGGGATATTT